>JANBXA010000491.1:5357500-5957500 GCA_030556225.1 Cricetiscus sungorus
ACATATGCATATGTGTGCTTATGTATACTCACAAGAGAAGTGTAATTTAAAAAAAAAAAATGAGTTGATAAGGTAAGAGCTTGAGCTGATTCCTAAAAGGTGAACAAAAAACAAAGAGAAGAGAAAAAATAATTTCATACCAAAAACACCACAATATTTTCAGTGTTTCACAGAAAATATGGTGATTTATTGAGATAACACGGCCACAGCACATTTGTAAATAACAAAAAAGAAGACACCACAAAGGAAGCAGATTGTCTCAATGACGCCTCCATACCTTTGTATAAGGCTTCAGCCCATGTTATAGTTACATTTTTATTCTTATTTGTATGATCATGTCCACGTTTTACCCCATAAAAGACATGCCATTGTGTGTTTAGGTTAAGTAAATTGGGGATGGATTGTGTATTGAACATTTCTGTAAAAGAAACAAAAAAAGAAGTTGAGAGAACGATGTCTGCCCAAGGCAGGGGGTAGAGGAAAATAGGAAGAGAGGTTGGTCAGTGAACAAAGTCATGGTTAGCTGGGAGGAGTAAACCCCGGTGTGCTTTTGCACAGTATGATGACTGTGTCTACACAAGACGGGATTCTTTCTAATGGAAAGTCTGCCATGCTGGGTATGCCACACACATGTACAAACTCGAGTATGTTGTACTGCATACATGATTGAAATCTCAAACATCACCCTGTACCACATAAACATGAGCAATTATTGGGTATCAATAAGAAATTAAAAACAATAAAGACAATACTATGCCTTAGCTTTGAAAACCACCCCTAAAATGTTTACTAGGAGGAATAGTCAGTATTCTCATTTTTCTATTTTGATCCTGAGGCTTCCAAATGCCTTATTTTCTTGAACTTCCTTTTCTTGCCCTTAACATTATGCTGAATATTTAGTGTATTGTGGGCTGCCCTAAAGGAAACCTGGGGCAGGGTTAACAAATGGCTGGAAACACACATGCACGCACGCACGCACGTACGCACGCACGCACGCACACCAAAAACTCCTTCATCTCCTTTTCGTTTGAAAAGATTTGGTTTGAAATTTTCTCTGTTTGCCCATAGCAGCAGAGGAATGACTCTCTCTCAACCCTGATGGAACTGCTGAGTTCCCCATTCAGCCTCGAGCATTCTAAACAATGACTAGAGCATCCACAGACTGTGTCACATTTAGGAAGGGATTAAACACTCCGTTTATTGTTCTTTAAATCTGATACTTTCCAAATTCAAACCAATCTTTCCTTCTTTGTCTGCTGAGACCGGGAAGACAGTGGGAAGTTATGGGGTATACATTCAGCTACACAGGAGTTGACTTGTTTTCTTTTGTTTCTCTTGCCATCCTGGATAGAGCCCAGTATGGTTGCTCCTGCTCTGCAGGCACTCTACCACTAAGCTGCATTCCCAGCCTGGGGGTTAACTTTCTTCATAGGAAACTGAGAAATGTGTTACGGAGTCATTCCCTTTTTCATAAGATGTTCAAAGATCAGCTGTTTCATAGAATTGCCCCAAACATGTGCAATATTAAAAAAAAAAAAAAAAAAAAAAAAAAAACAGTCCCCGCTAAACCTGTTTTCAAGCCCTTCAGATTCTTATTCCCTGGTATTTATGTGGAGTTTGCTGCAACTGATGCCACTCTGGGCTGGGGACAATCCTAGAGGTTGACAGCCATTACAGATCAAGCTCACCGACTTGACCCACTGATTGGGAAAAGCCCACTGATAGGAATAGACTAAGCTGCAGGTGTGCCCAGCCTTATTACACTTTCATCTACAGAGATCTCACTCAGGGACCATGCAATAAAGTTACAAAATTATCGCCAAAAACCTCTTGATGTTTACAGATTGGGGCATCAAAGTTCTCCTGGCCTATGGCCCTCAGACTTAGAGTTAAACACACGGGGAACTAATAACAACAACAACAACAACAAAATAATAATAATAATAATAATAATAGTAATAGTAATAATAAAGCCTCACCAACTTTTTGAATGAATCTATTTTCCCCATCTCTTCTCTATTGGTCTTTTCACATTACTCACGCACATGGCTTTCTAAAGAAAGAGACAATGTATGGGAAGAAGCTTGAAGGAATTGAAAGGCTATCTCCACACCTATTTCTGACTGCAGCTGTGGGACTCAAGCCAGTATTCTTGCCTCCTAAGCCATGGTGTGTCTCCTACAGCAGAAGGGGCTCTGGCCAGTGACTTTTGAGGTTCCTCTGGCTCCCATTTATGGGAACTATGAATCTGATATTTTCTTAATGCTGTTTGTTGGAGTGTGCACACAAGGGGTACACCCTGTAGACATGCATAATCTGTGTAGGAAAAGGAACCTCATATATATTAAATAACAATGGAAGTATCCTACCCAGCTAATCATAGGAGATCACGTTGATTGAGCACTTTGAATTACCCTATACTATCCTAAGCATTTTCTCATTTTCACCTTATAAAAACCCACTGACTGGGATGTAGTTATCTCCAAATTGTAGGAAGCTGAAACTCAGCTGATAGGAAATTGACAAGATGTCCCACAAGGAGCCAGAGAGTATGAGCCAACTTCAGCCCTGGGCTCCAAAAATCTTACTCTTCTCTAGAGTGGTGGTTCTGTAGTGGGAGTGTCTGTTTACCCCAAGAATTATGTCCCCTTGAGTCCCTTAGAATATTAAAGGCACAAGCCGTGGGGAGAGATTCCCAGAGCGTTGCTTGGTAGCTGGGTAGACTACAATCTACTTGAGAAGTCATTTATTTTTATTCCGATTAAGAGCACAGTTCCTTTAATTTGGCCACAGAAATTTCTCAAAGACACATTTGACACATAAGCAACAGCCAATTTTAACTATAAGTTGATATATTTATAATTTAGCCAGAAGCTTTGTTTTCTAAGTAAGTGAAATTGTACTTGGCACTTCAGGATCATTCCGTATAACTTATTAAATACTTGCTGTCTTGCTTTCTCAATGTCATTGCTTGTGTTGTAGGGTCAAGGTACAAGCCACATCCTATGTCTCTGTGGTGTGCTATAGATTACCAAGTGACACCATGAGCTGAACAGGTTAGCACTAAAGCTCATTACTAATTTTATTTTCACCATGACCCTCTGAACTATACCCAAATCCTGAATTTCAGCCTCCCACTGTACCTGAGGAAAGAGTTCTAAAGTGGTGGCCATCTCTCCTTCCCATCAGCTCTTCATTTGGACCTGTAAGCCAGATCCACCAGTGCAAATACGTCAGTGTTTTTATAACGGGGCCGTGTTGGCTTTATCTAGTACTTCCTTTCTTAAAGAAATGATTCAAATGGTTAGTGGGACAAAAGCTAACATGCACCATGATTTTGCCTATCAGAAAGATTCTCATGAAATGGTAAAGTTTCTTCAGGAAGACCTTCCAGCAGTAAAAGAGTGCAAAGGTCCTAGAGCACAGAGCCCCCAGGGTGATGAGTGTCTGTGCAGCATAACTCACACTGGGGGCTTTTAGGCAAATCAGAGCACCTCTTAAAAACCATCAGCAAGCCGCCGAGATGAGGCAGGGTTGAATTAATGCCATGCTCTTGGCTGCCATGTGAGTACATCTGCTTATGTTCCTTCCCATCTGGTTTTGTACTCCATGCCCCTATAAACACGGGGACTCATTGTTATTCTTCATCTCCCTGCGTGGTTTCTTCTGCTCTGAGAGTTCCTATTGATCAGTCTGACCCACAGTATTTTAGAATCAGGATCCCTACTGTTTTCATTACACCTTGTCCTCCACATAGGGAAAAAACAAAGTACTGAGACATAAGATCAGGGAATACTGTGGAGTTGGCCTCGGCATAATCACAACTTGAGCAGGTTGTGATTCTTAAGAAGCATGGCTGTTACCTTAAGACATAGCTGATATTGTTCTTTCAAAGATGGATTAGCCACACTTTTAAAAATGGGTAACTAAGAGGTTTTAGTGGGTTTTTTTGTTTTGTTTTGTTTTTAACTCCATGCAATTCAGCATGAATTGGGCTGAAAGTGTCACATGCTTTCATTGGCTAACCCCTAGTCTTTATCTCACACACCCTGCCCCCAGCTCTAGTGTAGTATGGCATCTCCATGGGCCCAGAAGCATCATGGGTGACACCAAAGTTATTATAGGAAAGATCATCAGAACAAAATAAGTCAAAGCAATTCCCTCTCTCCTTCTCGCACTCCCACTTAATATTAGTAACAGTTGGTTAATCACAGGAACCAATGCTCCGTGCGTTCTGTATGTTCCAACTTATACAGCAGCTCCTTAAGCTGTGGCTTTGTAACCAGGGGCCCACTATCAATCTGAGGGAGATTCTTTTTTTATAATTATTCCTTTTATTTTTTTTTTGAGGTTATAATGTAATTACATTTCTCTTTCCTCTTTGGAGGTTCTTTATTGACATTTCAGGAGACAGTGGGATAGGTCTTTGTTCATCCACCCCCCTCCCCACTGCAAGGTCTCTACATTATACAGAAGATCTGTTTAATGAGAATTTTGTGTGGTTATTATGTTTGAATACTTTGCTGAAGTTCTCATACTTTGAAAACCTTTATTCTGGGCTATGAGTCTGTGTGAAAGTAAGAATTGTCAAGTTGTTCATATGCCTTCTGCATCCTCCTAGTTAGAGCTTTGCCACGATTATTGCAAAGATGAGAATAAATGCCACATATCCAGCCACTGATACTTTAAAGGTCGTCTATTTAGGGTGATGGAGACAGTGCTGACTAATGTACCCAGATTCTAGCATGACATGAACACTTTCAATCAGTCTCTTGGGCCTTTTGCTTTTCTTTGGGAAATTATTATACTTTTACCCCATCTTTAACTATTTATCTTGTATCAGCTATCCAAATATACCCAATAATGCTCTTTCTGAAAATATGCCAGTTGCTCTAATCACAGCTAACCAGGGAGATTGCATTGTGATGTCTCTTTCTTAGAGATTGTAATGCTATCCTCCAAAGCATGCCCTTGGTACCTGTACAGCTTCTATTTTAAAGATTCCGGTAATGCTTGCCTTATGTTCTGAGACTGTTTCACTGCTCTTGTCCATCTCCTAAAACGTTGGTGCAATTCTTGTGAGTTGATCCAATCTTCACACCATGTCTAATCATGTTCTCAGAAATTTTTACTGATTGACATGTTGTTTGCATGTGCTCCCAAAAGTCTGGGTTAGTGTCTGTAGAGAGGCCATTTTGCCTATTGGGCTAAGTTGCCAACTCAGCAGGCACACATCTGGCATATTGGTGCTCTGATAGCCTACCTTCATGTTCTTAATCAAGGCTGTCTTTTGTAAGTAGCTGCAGTGAGTCAGTTAGCATGGGCTTAGGGCCTCCCTCACCAGATGTGCCTCCTATGTGGCTTGTGCCTACTAACCCCTTTAAATCAGCTCCAAAAAGGTGAAGCTTTGGGAATTGCAGCCTCGGTGAGAACAGAGTGTCTTCTACCAATGACACCTTCACTGCGCTGATCTTAGTTTCCCCATTCTGAAAAGAACTAGACAAACTTCATTTTAGCCTAGCCAAAAATGGCTAGGGAGAAGGAGTCAGTGGCATTAAGAGAAGGATGAGAGGGTAACAGGGAATGAAAATGGCCAAAATGCTGTATATACATGTATGGGATTGTCCAGTAATAACAAAGAAGGAAAAGAAGAAAGGGAAGGGAAGGGGAGCGGAGGGGAGGGGAGGGGAGTGGAGGAGAGGGGAGGGAAGGGAAGGGAAGGGAAATGTAACAAAATTTGGTCTTCAATGGACTGTGAGCTTGGCGAAGCATGTGAAGAGCCTCAGAGATGCAGGTGCCATTGGCCCAGCAGTAACACTTCCAAAGAGTTTATCTTGGTGCCTTTACAGCTATGTCCAAAAATTGACTGGTAGGACGTTCAGCTCGGTATTGTTTTGAAATACTAAAAAATAAAATAAAAACACAAAAGCAGCAAAAGAATGGGATCCCTCATGTGCCCGTTATAAATAAAATTATAAAAATAAGTCTGTAGCACCAAAATATACTGAAAATATCTAAAAGCTAGTTGGATTCTTTTTTTGAAAAGCAACATCACCATATATTCCCTATAATATATCAATATTTATGTAGTAATTCAATACCGGGGATATCTAAGATTACAGGTGTTATTTTCCTTTTATAAGTCTTTGTTCTCTGGTGTTTATTTATTGCTTGGCAGTGATATTCATTCCTAGAAAGAGAAATACATGTTGGTCCTAACAGGGAAACAAGAATTCACAACAGATACCCCTTCATGTGCCCTCGCATGCCACCAAGGTGAAGCCCAGGCACTAAGGTTTTCCCAGCAGCTGACAATGCCTGCCAGAAAGTCAAGCTCTAATTTGTGTCTGCAGGAAAGGAGAGCCCCCCAGTCAGTGACACTCCAGATGAAGGGGATGAGCCCATGCCTGTCCCTGAAGACCTGTCTACCACATCTGGGGCACAGCAGAACTCCAAGACTGAACGAGGCATGGGTAAGTGGGTCCCCGTGGTGTCCTTCAGGCTGCCACATACATGCAGTTAGGAAACTTGGCTGCTGTGTAGGGTAAGGTAGGTGTGATCAGCCCCTCTTGTCCTCTGAAGCCAGTCACTTACGTATTTCAGGGTTTTCTGAAGTTGGGACTTGGGCAGTCTGTCTTAACTGATGTGTTTATTTTAAAGGTATTGTTCTGCTTATTGCAAGTAGTCTTGGTGTTATTAGGTCTGAACTACTAGCATGAATACCTTTTGAAACACATGTACACAAATTTAAAGATCAGTTTAAATCAAGGGATTCAGCCAATGTTGGAGCATGCAGGCCTCCTTTGTTTAGCCCCAGAAGCACCCCTCGTAGCAGGAATTTGTTTTACAAGATAACCCAAGCATAAACAGATGTTCACAGCCTGCCTGTGATTCCCGACATGAACAAGAAGCTCACTCTGGGAAACAGATGACATTGTCCTTTCACCATACTGCATAGGAGAGCCCTTACTACAGAGTTAGGCTGCTGATTTGGTTCTCATGGAGAAAGAGGTGGGCTTGCCCTGAAATTCCACAGCTGCACTGGAGCCTATGCAGAATCATCAGGCTGCAGGCATGCTTTAGGGAACTGAAAACAAGGCTGGTTCCTGGAGAGCAGGGAAGACGTGTACTTCACTTGTCAGAGATGAAAAGGTCACCAGTGCCAGCAAAATGCTGTAGGCACCTTGTCCCTTTAACCGTGTGTGAGTGGGGGTCCTTGGCTGGCACTACTGGCTGACTTCGTCACAGACTGTGCCCCTTGCATGCTGAGTGAGGTCCACAGTCCCAGGTGTCCTCAGTGGGGGAATTCCTTTGGACTTGTCGTTTCCAAGGCTTCCTCTCCCTAACTGTCACTGTGTGCAGCTTTTGATTCAATTTCCTCTCAGGGTGAAGTTTAGAAAATAGTCATTTCAAAAGGTAAACCTTTTTGCCTGGTTTGTCAATAGCAGTTGATTTGGCCCTGAAGACAAGGGGGGCTATTTGAAGCGGGCCCCACAGAGAGAGCAAAGGCTTTTGTGGACAGCTAGAGGCCAAGGAGTCACTTGCCAGGAAAGCTAAGAGAAAAAGCCCAGAGGACAGATAGGATGTGGGAAAGAGGTCAGAGGATCCGTCCTAGAAATACCCCCAGTCACATGACATTTTGGTGTTGGCCACCTTGTCCTGTGTGACTCTGGAAGGAACCACCTGTTCACATGTAAGCTACAGGCTGTGAGCTTCATAATGTGTAGAATACAACATTAAATAGAATAGTGTGACAATAACATGTAGGGAAATTCACAGGTTAAAGGAAATAAAGTTGAAGCCATACCTCACCCCTGTCTCATGAGTAAAAAAGAGTAAAAAAGGATGGGACCAGGAGCCAGAAGAGTTCAGGGCAGAAGCAAAGGGCAGCAAGAGGAAGCAAGAGTCACTGTGGAGACAGAGAGCCAGTAAGGGATGTTATCATTCAGGGAGGCAAGCCTCAGAAAGGACACATCCAAGATTCCTGGGCCCTCAGTTGTGACCCTCAAGGCTTAGTTTTCTCATGTGAGCAAAAGCAGCTACCACATGCCCCAGAATGGCTTTGTGGACCAGATGACAAAAGCAGAAGGCAGAATGGCAGACAAAAAGTAAACGGTAAGGCAAGTGCATGTTGTGCATCCCAAGATTTACAGTCCTGGAAAAAGGGGCCCAGTGTTGCTTCAGCAGTGAGAGAGGGGCAGGCAACAGGGTGTCAGGAAGAGACAATGAATTTATTAAATAAGAACAAATCCGTAATTCAGAAAGTGGTAGTGCATGCCTTTAATACCAGCTCTTGGGAGGTGGAAACAGTTGAATCTCTAAGTTTGAGGCCAGCCTGGTCAACAAAGTAAGTTCCAGAACAGCCAGGATTACACAGAGAAACCCTGTCAGGGAAGGGGGGGATGGACAGGTCCACAAAATAAGCAAATTGAAAATATCCAGGAAAGAGAGAAATGTGTTAGTATAGGACAGTACCAAGGGGGATACT
This sequence comes from Cricetiscus sungorus, assembly GCA_030556225.1. Taxonomy (NCBI): domain Eukaryota; kingdom Metazoa; phylum Chordata; class Mammalia; order Rodentia; family Cricetidae; genus Cricetiscus; species Cricetiscus sungorus. The sequence goes on from JANBXA010000491.1 coordinate 5,365,989, forward strand.
TCTTCAAATCCAGGTGTGAGCCAACAGAGTGGACAGTCCAGGGAGTTATGGTCAGAGCTGACCAGCAGTGAGGGTAGAGGAGGTTGAGTCACTCAAAAGGAGAGAGACAGGCCTGCTGTTGACAGCTGTGAGTCATTCCAGAAGAGTCTTAGCACCAGACAACAGACCAAGTAAGAAAATCAGCAGTAGGAGATGCTAGAAACCAACCCCATCTGGTTAGTGGGTCATTCCCAGGACTTGAAAGTTAGGGTTTCACACACTGATGCTTTTTCTGATAATGCTGAAAGGGCACCCTAGATCTATGTCTAAATATCAGGACAATGACAGTCAGGTGCAAAGCAAGACACGCTCCAGTATTGGGCCTCCATTTTCTTCAAAGTCAAAGTAAGAAGAAGCCAAAGGTTTGAAGTGCAGCTTGAAGAATTTAAGTCAGACCCAAAGGAGAACTTTCTGGCGAGCAGGGCTTTAGTCATCAGAATGGTCTACTGAATGACTCTGTGGCTTGTTCTTTCTGAAGTGGTCTCTTTAAAAATGAGAGAGCTCTCGGCTCTCTGAAGTGGTTGTGTCTGAAACCAGTTGAAGCTGGGGAAGCACTCATTGGCCTCTTCAGACAACCCTGAGTTTACCAAGGCTTGGCTGTTTGTGGAGGGAGTGCGGGGCTGATCGCACTGACACAGAACTCTGGAGCCTCATAAAGGCCCTTCTATGGGACAGTGTCCAAGCTGATGTCTAGAAAGCGGTGGGCTACTTGTAAAAGGAAACTAACAACTCCATACTCCCTTCCTTTGCTCTGGGCAGTTTTCTCCTGCTTTGCGTGTGTTCTTGCCCCCTGTGACCTAGAAAGGGACCAAAGCTGTGTCACCCTTCCTGCCTGGTAAGCTGAGGTCTGTGACCAAACACTGAGAATCCGGAGCACCACTCAGGGTTGAATGCAACAGCCTGAGCAGAGGGAGAAGGAAACCTGGGATGCAGGGAGGGGGATTCCAGGCTAAAAGCACAGACACACACCATGAGAAGGCCAGGCCAGTGTGGGCTTGCTTAGCATAGAGTCCAGGGAAAATGCCAGCAGAAGCATAGGCCTGCCCAAGGCGGAACTGGAAACGTCATATTTCCAAATCAACCTGAGTGGGGGCTTCAGGGGATGTTTGGCGCCTGACACTGGGACAATCTTGTGCAGAACTCAGGCAGGAGGAAATGGGAGAAACTCTGAGAGGGTGCATGCTAGGCTGTGCATCTTCCTTTGAGTGCACCTCAGCCTGATATCCCTCTGCCAGCGCTGAGAGGGGCAGACCCTGCACAGCTTCTCACCACTGAGGGCAGTACCAGAGTCTGGCTCTCCCTTAGCTTGGGTGCAAAAGCGGGAAAAGGGTGCAAATAAAACCTGCATTTTCCATTCCTCTAGGAATTCTGAGAGAAGTAATGAAATGTATAAAAATCTTGATCTTGGTTTTTATTTTTTGGCTCATTTTGTTTGTTGGTTTGTGTGTTTGTTCGCTTGCTTGTTGTTTTTTCTTCTCCATTCATTACATTGACTCAGCCATGAGGGCAAGGCTCGAGCAGAAACTATAAAAAAAAAAAAAATCATTTCAAGTTTTCATTGCTTCTAAGTAGTATAGATGGTAGTACGTTACATGAGGGTATTTAAAATATATTGTCACATATTGTGTAACTGATAGTCCTGATGCCAGGGTTCTCTCCTGCGGAGGGGGGGGGTGGCATTATCTTGAGCTTTAGTCCCCATACAAACTGAGTTTCACTGTGACATTTTCAAACATACTACAGCACCAGGCTTATTCACCCTGTCACTACCGTCCTTGCCTTTCTCCTGTCTCCGTGGTCAACTTTAGGCAGGGGTGGGTGATAGCAGGGCTGGGGGAGTTTTTCAGGACTAGAAGAGAGACAGCAGGCCTGGCTGGAGAGTGGGCAGCTGGCTTCCAGCACGGATGTGAGCCCCGTTATCTAATCAGCAGCTAGAGGAAGTTGTTTTTATCGGTGACATGCATCTCCTCTGCAGCGATAGCCCCACTTCAGCTTGGAAGAAACACTATCTAGCAGTGTCTGAGCAGTTGCAGCAAGTGCAGGGACTGAAGGTACAAGCAGGCAGCCATCTCCAGCCTTGGGAGCTGCCGCCAGCCCTCCCCCCTGGGGGTGATTGGAGATGCAGGGTGCCTTATGTGCACTTGGCTTTCTCTTCTGCTGAGATGAGTGGTCTGTGCTGCGGTTCCATGGGGCAGACCTGTCTGACCATAATGTCACTTACCATCTCTGCCTTGGAATGCTTGTAGAAGCCACTGGTATACCCCCACCACCTCCCCCCACCCCCCACCACCCCCCACCCCCGTAGGCATTTCCCAATTAGCCAAGAAATAGCCCTTTCTCATGAATTTATCAAAATGTGAGCTACTGAGCAGTATTATAAAAACTACTCTCCCACCCTTTCTCTTTCCATGTTGGGCCCAAGAGCCTGGTGGGTGGTTGCAGCCTTGCCTCCAGCTGTGGAATGAGAATTGCAGTCTGTCAACCAAACCTTTTGCCTTCTGCATCTCCCTTAATCTATCAACCAGCAGGAATCACAGTGACCTTCACTGACAGTTGGTTATGAATGAACTTTGAAATGACTCTGCGTAGCACCCACCATCTTGGGTTGGGCTAGGTTATGCACAGACAGACCAAGTGGCAGGAATTTAAGGCCATCCCTTGGAGGAAATGCAAACTGATAGGTGTTTGTCAGCACCTGTGTGTGCATGCTTGCGTCTGTGTACGTGGAGATAATGTGTTGTAAGTGTGATGGATGGATGCATGTTTTTTTATGTAAGTGGTAGATATGTGTGTGTTTGTTTATGTATTCCTGTATGTGGCATGTGCATATATATATATATATATATATACATATATATATATGTGTGTGTGTGTGTGTGTGTGTGTGTGTGTGTGTGTGTGTGTGTTTATTTGTGCACTTGTGTGGTACATGTGAATATAAATATGTGATATTTTATGCATGTGTGTTTATGGGTGACACAAAAACATGTATGGTGAGTGTATAATATGTGTGTGAGATATATGAGGAATACGTATGTGTGTGTATATATGTATATATGTGGTATGTTTGATATGCTATGTATATATTATGTTAAGTACATGTGTATATGTGATGTGTGGTATAGATGTATATCTATGATATGAGTGTGGCATATGGATGTGTGTGTGGTGTATATAGTATATATCTGAGATTTGTGTAGTCTCTGTATTTGTATCATATGTAGCAATGTGTGAGTAGTATGTCTGGTATGTGTGTGGCATGTGTGATTTGTGTAGAATGTATGTGGTGTGTGTATGGTATGTCTATATGTGGTATGCATGTGGGTATCTTATGTGAGGCATGTGTGACTTGTGTAGTATATGTATGATATGTATGTTTATGTCTTGTGTGTAGTATTTGTGTGAGGTATGTGTATGGATGTATGTGGCATGTATATGTGTGATATGTGTTATTTGTTTGGCATATATGTATATGCCATTTATGTGTGTGGCTTAGCAATTTGTGTAGAATGTATGTTGTATACAGTGTTTACAGTATGGGTGTGGTGTATATGATGATGTGTATTATGTTCTGTGTGTTGTGAGATGAGTGTGTGATTGTTGCCTTTTAAAATATGAATTGCACTTATTTTGGGGTTTGTGAAGCTGCAGTCCACATGTGTCATGGAGCATGTGTGGACACCAGAAGAAAACTTGCAAGTGTCCGTTCTTTCTTTCCACCAAGTGGATCCCAGGATTGAAGTCAGGTTTGGCAGCAAGCACCTCCACCTACTGAGCCATCTCACTGGAACTTGTGTGGAACTTAGTAAGACCACTGCTGTTTGCTTGGACATTCTGGCTCTCAGCTCTCAGCTAGCTGCTTTACAAGCAGTTGAAGCCCCTGGTTCTGGTATGCCCTAGCTCATCATCTCTGCAGTGACTCCCATCTGTGCACCTAGAAGATGAGGAGGTCACCTAACCCAGGCAATGCATGCAAGTTACACCCTGGCATGGAGTTTATCCCAGCCAACACTCATGGTGTTGCTGATATCTTCATGTTGTGCTAGTGATAAAAATTAAATACCATCTCAATTGGGTGACCCTGTTCCTGAGATCCCTATGAGTAAGTGACTTGGGCAGAAACCTTGACACTAAGTCTGACATGAAATCATATCCTGGGCCCCCACAGAGGGCAACCCAAGGTCTCTGAAAGGACTTCACCAACTTCCTGTCTGAACCATCGACTCCAAACTCGTGGGCACAAGAAACCTTAGCCAGGTCTGCCAGGCCCTGATGGAGAGAGAGTGTAAGCAAACATACTGATGCAGGGTCGGGGAGAGCATGGCCTCATACTTTGGGATAGTTTCTTTCTATACACAAAGGCCACTCTATACCCACTCGCTTCTTTGTATTTGTAAACCATAGTGCTCTGAAATTTCTTTAGTATCTGATCCAAAACAGAGCCACTTCAGTGTAAAGCATAGCCCTGCCCCCAACCTCTGCGTAATTTTAGTACTGGTATAGATGTTTGGGTCACCTCCCAGCTCTGTTTGGGTTGTCTGATCCTTCAGGGATGAAGGAATTCCATCAGACTCCAGAACTATTCCTAGAGCCCTTTAGTGTACAAGGTGGGCTCAGCCACTGCCTTGGAAACCTTGACATTTAAAGAAAGACTTGAGAGTGGTGCCTGTATTACAATGATGCAATGATAAACTCACAAAAATATAATTTTCTTAGAGACTATACACAAGGAAGAGTTTTTCCTAACCGGGCTGAGGTTTAGATTTATGGAGCAGCTGGTTTGAGTAGGGATGTGAAAGGGAGACAGCCCTATTTTACCTGAAGGACGAGTTGAGGAAAGAGGTGAGGGTGCTTAGAAGCAACAACAGAGGCACTTGAGGGCCTCAGCAGCCTTGGGTGTGAGTAGTGGCGCTGGCAAGGAGCCCCTCCCAATATGTTGGCCCAAGTGATAAACCCAGCTGATCTGCATGCTAGAGTTTGTTCTCATGATAGTCTTTGGAAGTCTTTCAGTCTTCTGGAAGGGTGTTTGAACCTGAGCAGGAGGCAGTGTGGGTAAGAAGAAGAAAGTGGGTTGAGATGGTGTTTGTCTACTCACTCGGTATAGGTTCATGTGTATAGTGTTCCACTGCAGTGACTGGAGCAACAGTGCTTTGCTGAGCCAAACGGGGAATCCAGGGTTGGTTAAGATAGAATTCAATGATGGTTCTGAGCCAAGGAATTAGGTGGGATGTAGAGGTGGAAGAGGCAGAAGTTCCGTCTGTGGGTCAAGTCGGCTAGGTAGGACAGTGGAGGGAAACCTCAGGCCCACACTGGAAACCTTTTAATTGTGTAGAAAAGAAAAGAAAAGGAGATAGAGAACAGGTCCCATGGTGCAGGTGAAGCTTCTCAGAAGAAATATGGCATGGAAGACATGTAGCAAAGGTGAGAAATGTCAAAATGTGCACAGGAAGTGCACTCCAAGGAGGGTTTGGGCCACTTGTGCATTTCCCAAAAGTAGCTCAACAAGGTGCATGCAGAAACCAGACTGTGCAGAAAATCAGGCAGGTCAGCAGAAGGGTGGCGGTGAGAAACAGTGTGGGGACTACAGGAAAAATGGACAAGGGAGCTGAGAAAGTGGCTGGCTGTTTCCATGCTGGTGCTTTAGGTCGGGAATGTTTAAATTCATTTTAGGAAGTAGGAAGGACTGGAGGAAAAAGGAAAGATAGAGCTCGAGTCCTGGGAGGCAAGCAGGTAGTTCCCATGATGCCCTTCAGAAAGCCTGACCTAGAAGAGAGTTTCCTGGACCCTTTGTTTTCTTTTAGCTTCACACCTCATCCCTGCAGGTGGAGTTGGCCTTGATTTATCCCTGAGGTGCCCTCAGCACCTGTTTTTCCCTAGAGTAGAGTAGTCTCCCAGCAGTGCAGATGGAATGATCGTATTGGCTTGTTGAGGATGAAGAAAGGAGAGAAGAGGGCGGGCAAGGGGGTCTGAAGTCCAGAAGAGAAAACATGGCAAGATATGATGCTCACCATCTTCGTTATTTATTCACAACGGCATAACTCCTATTTGGGGCAGAGGGGCAGAGCCTTTGTGGTATGCTGTCCCTACCACATTGCCAGTGGTGTTACTTCACCCCGGTCACTGTGACAACCACATATCTCCATATAGTCTCCAGGTGAGAAACTGACTTAAATGCCATCCACACTTCCCTCCGTATCTCCCCACACGACAGCTTTCAAGTTCACACAGGCCATCTTCAGCTGGTTAAGACTTTACGATGTGGTCAGTAGTGTTCCAGAAACCAATGTAGAAATTAAAAGTACACTGTAGAAGATTTGAACCAAAAAAGGTAGCAGAATCCCATAATTGGACAAATACCCCTTCTTCCTGTTTGCCACCAGAGTCTCCAAAGCTCCAGGCTAACTGTGGAAATTGGCTTGTTTCTTTAACTAAAACCCAATGCTAATCTCATCTTCACTCTACTCTGACCACTTAAGTTCAAAAATCGTGTTGTGCTCCATTAATTTACTGAGGAAGACAAAGCAGAGTCCAAGATTAAAGGGCCTTGGAAAAGATAAGACAAGTGCTACTTTCTGTTTCTGGGTTTTGGTCTCAGTGTTATTTTCTGCTTTGTTCTCTGGTGTTGAAAGCATCGGTGGCTCTGTATGTAGAGCAGTCAACTGACATTCCGTTAACTTTCCTTCTGCACTGGGGTTTCAGAAAGAAATGGAAAAAAAAAAAAACAGGTTGTGTGCTGTGGTTGCCAGTTGCCACCTGTCCTCCTATCTGGCTAGGACATTTTTCTGATTTGGGAAGTGTAAATATAACCCAGAAAAAAAAAAGCTTCCCTTCCTTTTATGCAAAAGTAGAAAGATTTAAGTAGAGACAGCAAGCCCTACCCATCACCCTTTAAGTTTGCAGAGAAGCAGCTAAGCACAGTGCAGAAGCCTGCTGGGGGAGGTGAAGGGTGCCAGGAAGCCTTCCTCCTCGGACCCTGAGTGGTTGAGTCCCAGCTTCTGGCTTCCACCAGATACACTCAACAGATCACAAATCTGCTCAGAATTTTAACCTTTCCTTGGGAATTTTTTTTTTCAGGATAAGAGAAACTTGGAAAGAATTCAGAAAGTGTGCTCCAGTTAGCCTGGAGCCAAATAGAATCATAGGATCTCAGATAGGCCTGATCATGCTGCCAGACTCCTAATTGAACAGCTTTGTAGTCTACCATAGTTAGAAGTATTTACACCACACACATTTGGCCATTGCTACAAATTAGGGCTTTTTGTTTTGCTTTAATTTGGTTTGGGACTTGAGAGCTGGCTTGATATGATTTTCATATCTTGAGAGCTACAATGAAGTACCTGGGTTGTTTTTTGTTATTGTTGTTGTCTGGTTTTTAGTTTGTTTGTTTTTGTTTTGTTTTGGATAACTATCTGTCCAGTAAAGGTAAATTCAATTCAAAAGAATTGGCTTCCATTGACTGTCTGCTGTGGGCATGACAAATGGGACCTCCTGCAGCAATGGCCCTCCTCCTCTTAATAAGCAGAGCACTTGTGTTGACTGGATCGGTTATGTTCAACCCAGCAGCCAGTATACAGATCAAGAGGTGACTCCCCTCGCTGGTCCCTGCACCTGTGGTGGTTGTGAAGATACTTTCTCAGTAAAGCTTAGCAGTATGCAAATGTGGAGGAGAATGATCAAAACTCACCCTCCCGTGGAGGGACCCAGGACTCTTGGGGCTCCGAAGCACATGACACTTGGTGCAACTCACTTCTCTGGTAGAAATGCCATCTGTGCAACCCGTGTCAGAAGTCAGGTCAAGACAGGCATCGCTGGCCACAGGTCTGAGGAGTGTCTTTGCAAGGCTGGCTGCCAGGAGAGTACTTCCCCTACAGGGAATGTGGCTGCAGGCTGTCAATTTCCACTGAAGTCACCAGGCCAGGGTTCCAGTGAAACACTAAACATCCAGCATCTTCCCCATCCAGCAGGATGTGATCTGCGATCTTGTGATCAATGGATGGCTTCCAGGATGGTTCCTGCTGCCCGGCAGGGCCCAGGCAATTGTGGACATTCACTTTTCCCAAATGAAAGACTGTTACCCTAGAAGTGAAACCCTGCTGAAATGAGAAAAAGGTTTTTATTGCAGCCCTGCAGGCAGCTATATGATTATTGTTATTATTATTCTTAGAACCTGGCAAAATGTTGGCTGCTCTCACAAGGTCTCTACACTTTGTTTGAACTCGGTTGCAATAAAAATAAGAATCTGCAGTGACCCCAGAGCCCTTCTCTCGGCTTCTATTTACACCGTAATGTTTAATAATGACTCTTAACTGTTGCCTGGTGTGGTAACCACTTGTTTGATCTTTGTGTGACAGTTGAAACAGCCTTTAGTGAAATTAGTGTTGAGTGGAGAATGCTGAGACTTAAGTGCAGTGGCTTTAACCCTGAGATGATGATGGTTTGTCTCTGTAAAGCCACGTGCACGTGCGTTGCTTACAGTTTTAGAGGAGTGTTCCTTCCCCGTGGTCCTCACGCTGGTTCTCACATTTGCATTTGTGCTTTTCAGTATGAAAACACCTAATAAGGGTTTGTGTCCATTTGGTGTATTTTTTTTGTATTCCAGTAACTACTTCTATTATTGGTGGAAAGCCTCTTGGATATCTGCCCTTCTCTCAGCCTGCTCTGTGCCTACATGCCATACACACTCCCAGATTTGCTGTCTGTCATCCTCTAGCACACTGACAGGCTCACCCCACGACTAGGAGCAGCCCTCATCTGGAGGCAAGAGTCTCATAGAGTGTGGTAGCCCATGTTTCTGGAATATGTCTATGCCATGCATGAGTCACCCGTCCTAGTGTAGTGCTGGCTATTGGAAATGCAGTAATACAAATGTCCTTCTAAATTCCCTAGAGAAAGGAATTTTTCTTTTTCAAACAAGGAAAAAGTAGCACAGGTAAATTAATGTTAACATATTTTTTTAGTCAATATACCCAAATATTATTACAAGTATGTACTCATTCTAAATAGGGATTTTTAAAATGTGAACTTTTACTTCCCCTGGGACTAAGTGTTTGAACCTAGAGTGTATTTGGTGCTTATATCACATCTCAGTTTGGATTGGCTTCTTATGCTCGGGAGCCAACTAAGCTGGCTATTTGAAGGTGGCTGATTCGTTTTGTTTTCAGTACTGTCCTCTAGCACTGAGCTGTAGCCCTAGCCCTTGGGCAGGTGGAGCTTGAGAGTTCCAGAGAAAAAGCCTTTAATTACATTATAGAAAAATATTATGAGATTAAAGATGAAATTAATGAGATTGGTTATTTTTACATCTTCCACAATTTTGCTCAATCTAAATCCTTTCCCGTTTGCACTCTTGAATTATTCTGGACACCCAATTAGCAGTAGGCCCTGTCAGCCTTTGCTTCCACATGGAGAGCAGCAGGACAGCACCAGTAACCTGGGAGACACATTAGTTTCCCTGAGCCCAGCTCACTTGCAGGTGAGAGGAGATCATCTGTTTCCATCCCGTTTGGTTTCTTGTTTGGTTGGTTGGTTGGGTTTTGGTTTCCTGGTTTTTTCGAGGCAGGGTTTGTCTGTGTAGCCCTGGCTGTCCTGGAACTCACTTTGTACACCAGGCTGGCCTCAAACTCATAGAGATCCACCTGCCTCTGCCTCCTGTGCTCTGGCATTAAAGGTGTGTGTCACCGTCGCGGCCCAGTTTCTATCCCTTCATTTTATTCCTGGGTTTTCCTGTGGTCTCTGTGCGAAGCTATTTATTTAATTAAGTATCTTCAAAACATGGTGGTTTCTTCATAGGCAAAGTGCACTGCTGAGGAGTACCAGCACAGTAGACAGCTCCCAGCAAATTGAGCCTCAAAGACACACTGTGACTGCTGTGAAACTGGTTCTGCAAAAATGGCACCCTCCCCCACCCCAATCCTCCTGCCACCTCCTAAAGAATGCTGCTACTGCTGCAACCTGATGAAGCAACAGGGCGGGGAGAGGTGTTGGAAAAGGATTTTTAAGGAAGAAACAGAGGCCAGCTTCCTTCCTGTAACCTTAAAATGTAAGCCTCATGTTTGCCTCAGCACCCACTGCTGTTCTGAAGGCCCAGGCATGGATGGCTCTGACCTTCCCACCCCTTAGGCTTCACTGCCACCCCGGACCCAGCATAGACTCCAGCCTTGCAGATAACTGCACTGCTGCTGCCTCTGCCCGCTGCTGTTCTTACAGTTCAGGAGACAGGCGTGTCCCTGTGTGTGTGTGGCTGCTGGGTTTCCTGAGCACACCATGATCCAGAGCACAGAGATAGAATCTGTCCCTGTGGCTTTCTATTGTTATTGTCTTATGATCTCCCTCCCTCCTTTCCTCCCTTCCTCCCCCTCCCTTCCCCTTTCTCTCTCCCTCCTTCTTTCTCCTTCTCTCTCCTCTTCTTTTTTCTCTTCCTCCTTTCCTTTTTCCCTCTCCCCTTCCCACTTTATTCTTTCCCCTTCCTTCCCTCATGCTTCTCCTTCTTCCTTTCTCCTTATTCTTTCTCTCTTCCCTTCCCTCCTTTTCTTCTAGCCTTGCCTCCCCTCCTTCTTTCTACTTCTGATTTCCCTCTCTCCCTCCTTCCTTCCCTCCATCCCTCCTTCCTTCATTCCTTTTCTCCTTCCCTCCTTCTTTCCTTCCTTTCTTTTTCCTCCCTCCATTCCTTCATTTGATCATAGATACATTGCCATAAAAAGTTGGTTGCTTAAGTAAATCTAAAAACCAATAGATAGATTGTGTTGCATTGGTCCACCCTCAGCACTCTGCTCAAGAGGCATGCATGAGCAGGACCATCAGATACAGCCCTGTTGTCATGAGCAACTGAAGCATCTTTAGGTGCTAGTGGTAACTAGCAGGGTCAACATCACACATCTCAAGGTCACTAGCAGCTGTTTGTTGTTGTTGTTTGGTTGGTTGGTTGGTTGGTTGGTTGGTTGGTTGGTTGGTTGGTTGGTTGGTTTTTTCCTTCCTGTTAAATGACTTAGGCACCTCCCTGGTTCAGGATCTATCATGGTGAAATAATCTAGCTGGTTGTATCATGGAACACTTACTGTGCTGTGTCCATAGGTATAAAACCAGGGCTCCTGAGCAGGTGAGATTCTTGACTTTGTTGACCACTCTAGACTACGGAACCAGCATTATAGTAGCAAATTTTGAAGTAGAAGTGGATTTTATTTTTAATCCTACTTAGTTGTGAAAACTAATAAGAAACCTGAGTAATTACTGCCACATTCTCCACAACTGTGTCATCTCCAGAACACTGCCACTGCCACCACTGCAGTGAGTGTCACAAGCCTGTTCCTCTAATGAGTTACTTCTCGATACTCTTCAGCCTTGGAGCGAAGGGGGCTGTGTCCTGTGTGGATTCAACAGGATTCAGGAGACAACTGGAGGCACTATTGAGATAGATGTAGGTAAAGTGTCTGATCATTCCCAGGTACCCTGTTAGGCAGATGTCACCAAGTAAGAAGAGGTCACATGTTTTACCCTTTGATAGAAAATAGGGACAAGAAATAACAAAAGTGAGAAATACAATGTAGAAGAATATAGCTTGTCCCATAAATTATCCTGTTGGTTTGGGACACTTAAAATTTACTTAATTATGGAAATAGTTAGCTAGGGGCACTGAATTTCATAGCTGATTTTTTTGAATTCACTGATGGCAGTGTGAAAAAGTGACAAAAACTGTCATGTGTTAGAAAGTGACATTTGAATCACCAGTGGGTGACATGTGTGATAGTATCAGCTCATGGTGTCACAGCTGTCTGTGTCTGTACTTAACACACTTTGGTGATCACATGGGTATGAAACCACCTCAGGATACATTTCTTCTTCAAGAGTATCCATGTTGTCAAGTGATACATTCCAGTAATAGCTTCTGTCTGAACATGGATAAAACATACAGTGAGTAGACACGGCTGGCCTTTAATGCTAATGCCTTTCTCCCACACCCAGTACCCACAGAGTAAGGCAGACACAAGCACACCTTGTAAACAATAGCATGTTGCTACTGTGCTGAGAGGTCCCAATTCTCATGAAACACACTAGATAACAGTCCTCCCAAACACCATGTGAACTCAGCAGTCCATATAGACCAATCAACAGGCAGGTCACTCAGTGTAGGTGCTGTCGGCCTGGGAGTGTTGGGGAGTGAGACAAGCACTGAGCTAAGTCTGTCCATCTGGAGTCCCTTCCTTCTGTCTGCAACATCACTGTTTCCTCATCAGTAAGAACATTCAGTTACAGATGAGACATACCTTAGGCCCACTAAATAACCCCTTTCTTCTATCTAATTATTTCTTCTCTTGGAATATAATAAATACAAAGAGTGAAAAGTACAATCCATTTGTCTCGCTTATTGTTCTCACTCTTTCTTTAGAGGGTGCTTGCCTGCGTGCTCTTGTCTTACATCGGGATGCTGGCAGACAGCTTGCCACAGCTAGCCATGAATCTGCAGGGGACTCACTAGTAATGATCTGTGAACCTGTGGCCTCTTCCTTACATGTTCATTGCTTATAAACTCTTACAGTTCTGAGAACGCAAGTCTGAGTAGGAAGGCCACCTCCCTTGCTCTTGGTGTGTTGATGAGTACCCACACCAGACTGTGTGAGAGTTTACAACCTCATCCCTTGTTCCCTGCTGACCAGCAGCTCATAAGCAATTTCTCCCAAAAGAGGTAGCTCTTGTACATCCTGGAACCTTTGACATTTGGCTGAACAATGACATTTGCTCGTATTCATTATCCTGCTTGGTTTGGTGTGTTCCAGATCAATCTGTGCAGGATGCATGAACGTTGCTGAATAAGACAAGATTCCTGCCTTTAGGAGGTTGGTTGTCTCCATTCCATAATATATCTGGCTGAAAGCATCAGCTTTTCTGCTTTGATAGTGTGATACTCTGTGGAAAAAATATGGAAATGATGAAATTAGGATTGCTGAGCTGCTCGAGGTTGATCCCTGCTTCCCTAGACAAATGTCTGCAAGAGGAAACAAATGATGGACCAAGCTCAAAGTCAAAGTCATGCTTTCTATCTGTTCAAAATACAGTTCTTTAAAGGGGCCCCAAACACTCCCCAAAGCCTCGGGTAAAGGAGTAAAAATGCCCTGGCTGCCCACTCTTTTCAATTCTTATTCCAGTGAAATTTATTTCACATGGAGATTTAACCATCAGGTCTTGTATTGAGTTTCATTTTTACTTTGGCAAATTCATTTTTCTAGCATTCAGGGTTTCTGAGAGTCGGTTGAAAGGTCTGGTGCCATGCCACATAATGTGTCAAATCATTCAAGAGCAGGTTGTAAATGCAAAAAGATTTCTTAGAAGGTTTAAGTGAAAGGGGAACAGGGAGGGGGGAGAAAATGTTTGGTAATGATGGTGTGCAGAGATGTGTATGTGTGTGTGTGTGTGTGTGTGTGTGTGTGTGTGTGTGTGTGTGTGTGTGTGGCTGTTGGTACAGCACTCTTGGTTTATGTTAACTGCATTGGGTTTCTGCTAGTGGAGTTCCCGTGCTCATCCTTTAGGTCAAGAAGACAGAATGGATGTAAATATTCGGCTCTTGGTTTAGAAGGGATAACACAAAGCCCAAGATTCTCCTGTTGTGTGCCTGGAGCATTTCCCAGAGAATGCCCTTGCTCAGTTTCCCATCTGTCATAAACACTGACAGAAATTGTTTGAGTTTGTCAGAAAATTTAGAAGTCTCTCATTGTGGCATCCAGAGATACCACACAATCTTTTCAGATCCACTTGAGTCCCAACAAGGAACACCGGAAAACGCTTGCTGGTCAGAGATGCCTCATAAATGAACTGTTGGTGAAATTCTCACCTCAAAAAGAAAAGCAGGAGTGGGGTGGGCCTGCTTGGAAACTTGTTTGTGGCACTTTCTTTGAGGAGAAGAACCTCTCTAAAATGCTGCTTCCCCACAGCTATGGCATGAAGACTTGAACAAGGGTGAAGTAGTTGTAAGGCCATGGGTATCACCCACAGCAAGCAGGGGCCCTCCTCACTGGAACATTGAGCTGGGCCACCATTTTGTTTCAACCAGACCCCTGGACCAGATATGGATGGAGTCAACAACCATAGATAGATGTGTAGTAAAATAAACTTGAGATAGGCGGCAACAGCAGTGGTCATTATACATAACATTACCCAATCTTTCAATAAGATGTCCATGAACTATTCACAGAAGCAAGGGGATAACACCCCAAACAATGGACAGCTAACTGCAGGGAGAAATGCATGGGGCTTGTGAGGTATGGTTGCTATATGGGCCAGGTATGAATCTGCTGGCCTCTGTGCTATAGACAGAGACTCCAAGCACATGTCCAGGGATCAAGCACAGGCTGCAAGAGTGTTCACTGTGTAGAGTTGCCAGACACTGACTATGCTTGCTTAACTTGTTAGCTTAAGGGCTCAGCTTTCTGATCTTTGCATCTTGAAGTACTATGAATCCTTTTTAGGCTGTTACCAACTTTCCTTTAAGTGTATATGTTCATAACATTCATCACCATCCACAGAACAAAGACTTGCTGAATGGCATTCTATGGCCAGGTATCTACCATCTAATTTAATTTCATTCAGGACATACTTGCCAGGCATATAATGGGGGGGGGGTGTGGAGAGGTGGTTTGACTGGGCCATAACCTCAGTTTTTCTGAGGAAGCAGAATATCCAAAACAAAAACTGCAGTCACACAACAAGCAAAGGGAGAAATCTGTTTTGATGAGACATATGTTGGGTCCCTGATACCTCACAAAGATGTCCAAACCTTCTTCCTCCCCACTGGTCCAGACCCTTTGATTTTGTACTGGTTTTCAGGGTGTGGTTTGCACCCTCTTGGAAATCTAGTGCACTGAAGCAAAAGCAGCTCCCTCCCCTCTGTGCTTCCCTTTAAGAGTATCTGTTGCAAGGGGCCCTACAGCTGCACCACAGACCCTCAGGCAGAGTGCTGCTGGTCACTGTCCACAGATGCTAACCTTGCCCGCAGAGAGCTCTGCCTCACTCCTGACCGTTAGAAATGTGTCACCGAAGTGTGAAAATATTTATGCTGTTAGATTTCCCATCATTTCTAGTCTTTCGATCCCTCTCATTTGCATGGGTTACTCATAAATGTAGATCTTAGGTATGATTTGTACAACTGCTGTGTTGTCATCCGTAGAAAGGCCTTGCTCTGGTGTGTGGGGGGCGGTGGCTTCTTGTGCTACTTCGTCTGCAAGTGCTGAATGTGAGTCACAGGTGGTGCCATAGGAGCTGGCCTGGAGCCAAGGCCTGGGGAAACAAAGTGTGTGTTGGTTTGACACAATTACTGGTTTAAAACCTGCTTTGCAAATGTAAGCACTGCTTTTGCACTGAGGAGCTCTCTTTCGGATGCCCACTTGTTTCATTTATTCATGTGCTATGATCTCAGGATAAAACCATACGTGCTGACTAATAAATAATAAACTTAGTGAGTTAGGGTTGAGGAACTCTGAGACATTCACTGCTTTGCAGTTTTATTGGGTAAATTTTGTGATGTGGTGAATGGCTCGTGGACTTCACCGTTGTAGTCTTACGCTACTGGAGGGGTTGGTTGAACCGTAGCATTAATAAGGCTTTTACGTTTAGAAGGATGTCATAGCATACAGCTTAAGAACCTTGATTAAACTCAGCCTTTCATGGTTCCACCTTAGAGTTGAAACACATTTCATCATTTCCCAGAAGGGGCACTCAATTCACCCATTTCCTGTTTTTAATCTCAGGTTGTTCTGTATTTGCTCCATATCTATTCTCCCAGTAGCATGGCCCTGGAAGTTAACAACAAACTTTTGCCCTACCTCAGAGTGGCGCATTTTGCACATAACTGCTGTCCATTCTAAACTATCTTTACATAGATCTGTGGGGCATGGCTAGCTGTTCTGCTAGTGTCTGAAACGTCACAGCCACTCACTGAGCTCCTCATCACAGTAGCTATGTGCCGTGTCTGACGCACAAGCTCTCGTGCTCCCAATCTGCCACAGACAGTGTTTTCAGTCTGTCACTGAGGTGGAGGTGGTGTTCTAGACCAAAGCTTCTAAACACCATTCTATTTCTGGTGCACTTGAACCACTGTGTATAAAGATTTTTCATTGAATCTGCTTGGTACCTCTCTAAAGACATGTGTGTGTTGTTGTTGATGATGATGATGATATGATGATGATGATGATGATGATGATGATGATGATGATGATGATGATGATGATGATGATGATGATGATGATGATGATGATGATGACGACGACAATGACTGATCCCAGCAGCTGCCCATGCTTGTCACATGGTATACAACTGAGCCACACTCCCACACCTTGTTCATTTATTAATTCACTCCTTCGGCAAGCATGTCTCTTGCTTCCCCACGCAGCAGGGGTACTGACCTGAGGTTTTCACTGCTGCTCAAATTTCAGATGTTTAGAACCCCTGAGGCAGAAAACATGCTTGTGTTTGTCAATCCCCAGGTCCCACATGCCACTAAAGAGAAGTTGCTTTGCCTCTGGAGCTGCTGGCTCTGAGATGTCTGCTCTGTTCCCTTATTGAGTTCTGTCTCTTCCGCTGTTAAATTGAAGAAGATTAAGATAAGAGAGTGTCTTTTCCCCCACTACAGTGTGTGAAACAGGGATCCTCATCCCCAGAATGACTGTCTCAGGGGTTCACCAGGGTAAGAGCATGAACTACAGTAGTTCAGGAATCTGCTTGTCCTGTGTTTGGCTCTTCCCTCTTTCCCATCCTGGACCCCATGTCATTGCTTGGTGCAGATGAATGGGAATGGCTAAGGAGTGAACGGTGTGATGGTGGCAGGGGCCAGGTATGGATCTGCTGGTGTTCTCAAGAGGATGCATTTTATATTTAGCATTTTAAAGTCAGGCCACAACCCCTGCTCTCTCCAGATTCTTCCTAGCTAAGCTTCCATTGTATTTCTGTCACTTAAACTGGAGGTCTTCTCCAAGTTGACATGAAATACAATCACCTCCTTAGCTGATATCCAAGTGTGTCTTTATATTTGTTGAGACTATGTTTTACTTGGACCTCTTCCCTGACATAGCTTGGGAGCATCCATCAGTAACATAGACATGAATGCTTTCCCACTGCAGAGTATAAAACTTTGCAAATATCATGCGATGCACTTAGCCCCTCAGATATGTTTCAGGTTGTTAAAACTTCATTGTTGGAGAACGGACTGGTGCTCATGGGTGGTGTATGGTTCCCTGTGTCTCTCTGCCCTGGTCTTGCTTTCATGGTCAGATCTCTTCATAAAATCACAAGACAAGAAAAGGATGGGAGTCCCAGGTGATACAGGTGGCCAGGCTACAGCAAGAGTGTCCATCCCTGCACTAGAAGGTGTTTACAGCTTGTACATCCAAGATTTCCAAGGCACTTGGACTGATAGGCCTCATCTTCCTAACCTCAGCCCTTTGCAATGACAAGCTGTTTCAGCCTTTGCCACCTCTCCCAGGACACCGTGGGTGTGTGTCACAGCATGCTATGGCTGACTATCTAGTGCAATCCCTGGTAACACATGTTAAGTGGCTACGGGACACAGGTGAGGATATCCCAGTGATGTGAGCTAAGTACAGGTAAAGTGTCCACATGGACGTGGCACAGGTAGGATATCCACCGGGCACATGATTGCATGTAGTGACACAAGTTAAGCCATCTACATGACAGTTGGGACATTCTGGTCACAAATGGCACAAGTAAGGAAATCCAGTTAATATTTGAGAGCACCAAGGCAGCACAAGTGAAGACCCAGGTCACCAGAGCCAGCACAACTACCTAGACTTAAGCCTGTGGTGTCCCAGAGACTGTGGTGACAGACTGATGGCCAAGGGCCTAGTGGATATGGCTTTTGCCCCCAATATTAACTTTCAACTGTACTGCTTTTGTTATTTATAATAAAAATTACTCTCATTTATTACAGACGATCAATAACCCCTCTTAGTATTTCTGCACCCAAGACATACCATTTTCCACAGCTTTGGCCTAACTTCTTCAGGGAAGGGTCTGTTGTCCCAAACAATCTACACCCAAAACCTTTATTCTGGGCCCCAACCTGGCACTGAGCTAGGGTGTGGGAAGGGTGCAGAGAAGGCAGAACCCCCAACTTCTGGCTGGAGGACACTGGGTCCTGGGCTCCACTGAGTCCTTCTGCCGTGTGAGTGTTAAAGGGCCGTGTCTACCTTTTGTGTGTTTGAGCTATATATTTATCAGCTCTCTTGGGCTCTGAGAGACTGGTGATGCCAGGGACTTAAGAGGAGAAGTTGGAGAGGAAAATAAATGGTGTGGCAGCTACCACTCTGGGCTATCTTCCCTCAGGGTGGCATGGCAGAGGTGGGCAACCTTCTTTCCCTATCTACACATGAGTGAGCACAGCCCTTCCCACGGCCTGATGCATCCAGCACAGGAGGCACATGCCAGGCTTGAGGTGATGACGTTGGGCTGTTTATTCTGAATGTGGCCTGGGAGGTACCAGAAAAGCAAGAGACACGGCACCCCAGGCAGCCAGCTCTACACCATGAGTATCTTTGGCATAGTACAAAAAAGAGCAATGTTTAGTAATGAAAATGTTTATCAAAACTTGAGGGGAAAATAGAATGCCAGAATCTCCAGGCACAGATTTGTTTTTCCATAGTCTCTAGCATTTCTGCTATTTTACCTGACATTGCAGGCTTCAGTATATACTTTAAGATCAAAAATATGATGGTTGAAATATGTGACACAGAAAATATCACCCAGAACATCTGACCAGGACAATGCCCATTGGAAGCCTTGAAGGCAGCCTGACCAGTGGGGGATGGGCCTGGGTTTCTCTGGAAGGTGGACTCAATAGGCCTGATGCCTCTCTTCTGCATAGCCCTGTCCACCAGCCTCTGTTGGGCAAATCTTCCCTCGCCTGCACTTTCCCTAGCCTGCATTTTCCAGTGAAGGACTGAGACATCTGAACTTTTCTTCCCACTCACAAAGAAACACTCCTGTCCCATACAGGTGGATAGGCACCTGGTACAGTGTGTCTTCTAGAGGCTGGTAAAGGGGGCTGAACATGGTAGTGACTGAGTAAGAATGTCTTGTATGACAAATGCTCAGAGCACAGGAGAGCCCTCTCCCACTCAGTGCATGGCCTCCTCAGGGCAGACACACAAAAACACACACAAACATTGCCCATTACATTAAGTTGAGGCTGAGGCTGGAGCTTCCAAATATTTCTCAGTTGACCTAAGTAAGGCTTTCTTGTGGAGAGTCCCTACAAAGTGTCAGGTGCTACGTCACAAGATGGTAAGTCAATAGAAAAAATCATCCTCAGAGACACTGACATGGAGAGGCTGTGTGAGCATCCGTTTGTCTCAGGAACTGTGTGGAACAGCAGCCTGTGAAATTTAACCCTGATTGGTAAGGGAACTTTCCATTTGCATCAGGCTGTTTTCTCACCTCCTTGGTGGGCCCTTCTGGCTCTGCTGCAAGCCTGTGGACATGTTAGATAAGGAGTTTTTTCTAAGTGGTGTCCACACTCCACCGGTGGATCCCTTTGACTCAACTCAGCTTGCTGATTATCTCTGCAAACAGAATGCCACAGACAAACGTGTGGATTTGTAGTTTTGTTCTCATTTTTCTGGGATAGTTCTCGTCATTCAAAAACTGACTTGTACAGGTCTCTCAATGTGCCCTTCCTAAATGTACTTATGTTTTCTGTCTTAGTCTATTTTTATTGCTGTTTGCCTGTTCCTTTTGTCTCAGTCATAACATTGGATTTTTACTATAATGTAAGAAACTCTTATTGTGGTTTTTACTCTTTTTTTAATATAAGAGAAAAATTCTTGAGTGGTCTACTAGGAATATCACAAGTACCTAGATTTTAGGACTGAATAGAAGATAGAGACAGATATGCACAATGGAGTTGAGCAGTTTCTCTCAGCCAGCAAAACTAAGGTGGCCATCACATTCTTCTATGGAGACTAGGAATAGAGAGCTCAAACTCTCATTTGGTGTTCAAGAAAGGCTGTGTGGATGTGAGTATACATGCCTGTGTGAGAGCATACATGTATGTGTACATTTGTCTTATAACTTTGTGCCTATATATGTCATGTTTGTTGAACAAGCTTGTGCATACATGCCTATTCATGTGTGTGTGTGTGTGTGTGTGTGTGTGTGTGTGTGTGTGTGTGTGTGTTGGATATATCATTTTCCTGTGCCTGTATCTATATCTATGTCTGATCCCCCTCATGTCTAAGTATGTAGGGTGTGCGTGCTAGTATGTGTTTGTGTGCGAACCTGTAACTGTGTATGTCCCAAACTCTCTACTGAGCCCCTAGTATGATTCCCTATGCTTACTTCCCTTTATGTCAGTTCTCCATAATTCTTTGATTTCAGTTGGGCTGGTGTCTTGGGCAGCTTCCTCTTTTCCTGTATTCCTATATTTCAATATTCACCCTCGTTCCTCTTCTCAAGCTCTTACCATACAGTCAGGAGGATGTGGAAACCCAGTTACAATATGACACACAACGCAGTGTCACAATCACTGAGCATGGCCCTACCTCCTGGGGATAGTGATGTTGGTGGGGTAGGAGAGACAGGGAGGGACAAGGACAGAATAGAGAAGTTTGGCTCTGGAAGCCCAGGGCTTCCTGCTAAATAGCTGCTGTTCCCAAAGGGTGGTGGCCAAAGCAGACCATTCCACACCTTTCTACAATGGCAGTTGGGGTTTATGCATCTGCCTTGGGGGGAGCGGGGTGTCCCAGTCATTGCTTCATAACCCTGTTTGTCCTCCCAAATGCCTGTTTGCTCCCAACTTCCCTATTTCTGCCTATGGAGTGTTATGATTTCCTCCTTCCTCGGAGGCTTCCCCATCCCTAAGCCAGTCCCTACTCCGTGACCCACTTAACAAGCAACTCAAGCAATTCTTGTTGCCTGCCAAGTCTGGTTTCCAGAAGGCCCTAGATGGCTCCCAGCCTCCCATCCCTGCACCCCTGGATCGCAGAACACTAGCTCTGTAATTCTGAGTAGGCAGAGGATCGCTTGCATGCTCACTACACGTCTCTCCCAGACTTGAGTCGCCTACATGGTTTCTGACAAGCCCCCTAGGAAACCAGGGCCCACGGCCCATTTCTGCTGGTGCTCCGTGGTGACTCTTGGGCTGCAGGTGGTACCTTTGCTATATTCCTGTAGTGCTGCCAAGATAAACACTCTGGAAACAGAGACACATCTTCTTGCAAGTTCTCAAGTGATTCCATGGGGTTATGAGCATACTTCTGGGATGCCTGCATTCCTCCAGTGATGTTTGGCTTATTAGAAAGGCCTTGTTTTGTAAATTATTAGAAGCAGGAAGTTTATAAAACCCATTTCAGGACTTAGGGAGTAACCTGGAAGAAATGGGCTTCAAGGTCCCATGAACTTGGGCTGCAGCCATAGCTTGCTGAGTCTTGCTGGTACCCTTGGGCAGCTCTGTTGCCTATGAGTCTTACCTCTCTCTCTCTCTCTCTCTCTCTCTCTCTCTCTCTCTCTCTCTCTCTCTCTCTCTCTCTCTCTCTGTGTGTGTGTGTGTGTGTGTGTGTGTCTGTCTGTCTGTCTCTCTCTCTCTCTCTCTCTCTCTCTGTGTGTGTGTGTGTGTGTGTGTGTGTCTGTCTGTCTGTCTGTCTGTCTGTCTCTCTCTCTCTGTCTCTCTGGTAAAATGCAGAGGGTGTGTATATTCCTAAGGGTTGCTTCGAGGATTACTGAAGAAATCCACAGTAGACGTTCAACACAGCTCCCTCACCCTAAAGAAAGTTCACAAGCTTCAATGTGACCTGTGGGGGAGCCAGTGGCCTTGACCCAGATGTTACATGCATAATACATCTGATTTTTAACTGGGAAGAACACATGACTTGAACTACTCATTTCTATACATTTCCCAATAAATGCTACTGAATCATAAAAGGAGAAAAACAGGAAAGGAAGAAAGACATTCTCTCATTTCAAAGAAATGCTAATGATAAGAAGGGCAGGACTTTTTAAGTTGCCCTGATCATAAGAAACTGCTGTGCCCTACTAGGAAAAACATGTGGTATTTGAAGGTTCTTCCCAAGAGATGTGACATTTTGATGAAAGTGCCAGTAACCTAGAGGTTTCTGAGTAGTGAGCTGAGCTCAGAGAAAGGTAATGGCACCTGAGCAAAGGGCAGCCAGCATTTACTGAGGGCCAGGTGTCTGCTCTGCTCTCTGACAGGCATTTTTCCGGGTTTCCTTTTGAGGAAGCTGCAGCTTGGTGATGTAGAAACGATGAGGCGGAGATGGGGGCTGAATAAGGCTTGCCTCTGTGAGTCCATTTCCATAGCAGCTCCCAAAGCTTGGAGGCCAGGCACCAGGACCATAGTCATTGCTAACACCCGAGAGCTTTGCTATGATGGCCAGACAAGATAGAATGTGGTTAGCGTTCATCGTGCTCACTTCTTTTAAGGAGAGACTAGAAGAGAAACAGAGGAGAGGAAGGAAAATAAGAACATGGAGAATGAGCCTTAAAGACCTCCCTCAAAAAGAACCACACAATGCAAAGGCTTTTCTATGCTGAAGTTAGCACTAAGCTGTCCCTAGATGGTAAAGTTCTTGAACTTTCTGTGTGTCCTGCCTTCTCATTATGTGAACTTCAGCTGGTGGCAGAATTCCTTAGGAGGGTTGATAATTCCCAAACCACTGATCCCAAGCTCACTGACTCACACTTGTTTATGGCTAATTCTTACAGCTATCCTCTCTGATCCTCAGTTTCTGAACTAGTACCTGAGAAATAGGCTTGGGGTGGGGGTGGTGCGGGCAGTGCATAGAAAAATAACCAGAGCAGAGCTAGGGCTTCATTGCTTCCTGCAGTGTGTGGAATTGTCAGAAGCCTGCAAGCCACCCCCCTACCCCAGTTTCTCTGCCTGAGTGTGCATAAGTACCTTTTCACAGATAAGCGTCCACCCAAAGGCACACTCTGCAAGCTTACCCCTGGGCTTGTGGCCCAGAGGGCTGCAGAGTGACACGCATCCTTCATTGCTGAGTCACTCTTTGCTTGGAATTCTGACAGGGACCTGTTGGGCTTCTGGAAGGGAGGGACAGCAGAGGATCCACCCTCTGTGTGTTCCTGGAGAGATTACATTATCTCTGGCCTCCCTGAAGCTGGGCCTAGGCTTCTGGAAATCTTTGGGGCTGACACAACGTCAATTTTGGGGATGAGACAGAATGGCCATGAGTGCAAGCAGAGCCCACAAGGAGGTAACCCTTTTGGTGTCCTCTTCTCCTGAGCACCTTGGGACTTAGAGTCCTCAGCTTTACTTTATGTGTGTCCCCTCATTTAAGGATCAGCGAATCCTGTACCTCACCAATGTGAGACCCGTACACTTCTGGGCTGTATTTGGGAAGCCAGGTCAAGTGGAGTAGTCCACATGTTTTCAGCCCTACATTTTGCCAAGTGGTAGCTGGCACAAGCAGATAGGTGAACTTGTTGCTCTTGGAAGTGTGTTGCCAGGAAGGCCAGGCTACTGCCCCTGTGTAACCTCTTCGCTCAGCTCATACAGTGAATGGAAGCTCTCATTTGTTGGCCCATACATACTTCAGTACCCCAATAATGCCTCACACACAAGAGGCATGTGTGACAGACTGCCTTCCTCCCATGCCTCTCCACTTGTCTGGTGAACACAGCCTCTCCTCTGCCTTGTGGTGGGTGCCTCTGGCTATGTCTGCCCAGCCCTTTTAGGGCCCGGGTATTGGAAGATAACCACAGAAACCTCCTGGTGTCCCTCTGACCATCTGCCATTAGTACTCTGGGGTATAATCTAGTTATCCAGCAAGGTCCCCATATATACTCTTCCCTCAGCATACCAGCTTGTGCCATCTAGTAAAGATGTCTCTCACTACGCAGTTTCAAATGAAATGGAAGGTAAATATCTCAACTTTTAGCTCAGATCCAAGACCTTGAATGATGTCACTCTACTGTGGGACACATGACAAGCACCTTTCTAATAATTGTCCTTCTGTCTTCACTGTGTTCGCCTTACTTGTCAGAATATCCCTTTTCTCTGCCTTTAAAGCTTAGTGGAGCTGGAAAGTTGGCTCAGTGGTTGACCGCTCTTCCAGAGGACCTGGATGGCAGCTCACAAGTATCTGTAGCTCCCCAGTTCAGGGAATCTGGCATCCTCACACAGCTATACGTGCAGGCAAAACACCAGCACACATGAAATAAATAAATCTTTTTAAAAGGCTTTCATTATTTTAATTTTCTCTTGTTCACATGGCTCTTCTTGGATCACAGAAATGTCCTCATGGCGGTACGTAATGCCACACAAGAACAAGTGATGTTTTTGCTTAAAATGTAAAGCTTGCTTAAAAATCTAAAAAAAAAAAAAAAAAAAAAAAAAAAATGAAACTTAAAACATTCATAATATACTCTAGGCTTTTTTTTTTCAGCCCACCAGATTTCATCTTCCAAATTGTGGGTCTGTGAGACCCAGGGCCCTGACCTAGTAACGTGCACTTGTGTGTGTAAAAGAAGGGTGAGAGTACATGGGGGAAATTACAAATGGTACCATATGAAGACCTGTAGATACTCCTGTAAATATTAATAGAACGATCGTTTTTACTCTCTGTTCCTTCTTCGTACTCTCTAGAGGAAAGTCTGAATCCATCTCTCTCTAAGTCATTATTTTATCAGCTGGAGCTTTGTCTAGTCTTATTTGTTCACTGTGACAATTCAATACTGCATTAATAAATAGGGCAGGGATGGGGGGTGTAATTTCCTGGGAGAGCATTTGCCTCACTCTGGGTTCTGCCCTCAGCACTGAAGGTAAAATCCAGCTGTGCTACATTAAGAACAAGGGTGACGCCTCCCTCTCACATTGTCTTCTCCACACTGTCTGCTCTGGAAGCAAACTGGCCAGGTGGGACAGGAGCAAGACAAAGTGATGTTGGGAACAGCCCCAGTGTCAATCTACCTAATAGCCTGAAACACAGAGTCGATCTTATCCTCGATGGGTGGGACTAGTCCCCATCTGAGTGTTGTCACAAAAGGCCATTGCTAGGTTCTTTGGGGGGGGGGTGGAACACACAAATGATGTTTGCCCTGACATCCTCTACCCTGACTCCATGGTCTTGGGTGCACTACCGAGCTGTCTTCCTGCTGCTCTTCCCATTTGAGGAAGGTGGCAAACGGTAGTTGGGTGTAGCCAGTGCCATAGGCCCATAGGATTCTTTGTGGACATGAAGATAAGGCATTATCTTCCCAGCCTGTGGCTCTGTGCTAAGCACAAAGCTAACTACTTGTCTTGCAGTGTGACAGCCAGGCCCTTGGAGTATTATCATGAATCAGCACACAAACCTGACAGAACAGATGGCATTATTCCCACTTGGTGGATAAGGAAAGTGAACTAAGATAGTCAGCCCATGATGTGTTTTCCAGCCAGGAGGGAAAGCCCAGCATAGAGGCCTCCACTGGCCAGGGTGTAGTCAGCTGCTCTCTCTTCCACGAGATCATGGTCACCTTTGTTTCCTGCAGCCTTATGAATGTCTGAGTTCAAGGACATCCATTACCAAAGGAATCCAGGAGTTCCATTCGATTGGAAAACCAATAGGCATAGTAATTTATGACACTGTGAAAATTATGTCAAATTATTTTCCCCATTGTTGACTTTGCTTTAAATATATGTGTGCCCTGGAACTGCATGTGAAACCCAGTGCTTTCTGCCATGTGTTCTGACACTTCTCGATTAGTTCAAGTGGATTTCTGAAAATAGCCAGCTATTGTGGTTAGTAAGTAGGGAAACTTTCTAGTGCAACCCTGTCATAGGTACCCTGTGCCCCCTGTATAAGCTGCCAAAGGGACTTCTTATGCTAGTCATTCATGGCCTCTTTATTAGCATGCTTATGCTCAGACCACATGAGCTTTCAGAGCTGGGCATTGACTTGGTATAGGCTCATATGAAGACCAAAGGCCATAGTCGGGGGTAGGATTGGGGTGGGGTGGGGAATGGAAGGCAGGCTTCTGAAGAAGCATCTCCAGGCTAGGGTCACCAAGCAGGCCCTGCAGACTCCATAATCGTGTAAGGACCAAACAGGGGGATCTGGGAGAGTGAGGAACCCGGTCTTCTGGACCCACAAAGTCACTTAAGTAAGACACGTGCAAATTGAGACTGGGGCTTAACGATGGAACAAGATTGTGCATAGCTAAATGGAAACCACAGCATTTACAAACATGTGTAGTTTGTGAACTTTGTTGTTTGTTTTAGCATTTTCTTAAGGTTCATCCTTTATTGAATAGTGTGATCTTCCCAGAGATTCTCTGATAGCAGTTGCCAAAGGTAGAAAAAGTTTGACACAAGATTTCCAGCTCTCCCTCACAGAGACTGCTGGGGCATTTGGAGTTAGATGTGATCTGTAAAGAGCAAACAATGGCCTGAGTCTAGCAGACACACGTGTTGGGACAGGAGCCTGGAGGCTACAATGCACACACAAGCTAGGCAGGTGCATGATGGTGAGCAGGAAGCATAGGCAGGAAGTGCCACACACCACAGCCTTGGCTAAGGAGTGGCAGGGCTGGTGGTAGTAGCTTCATGAACAGGCTGGGGATGTGGTATGGTTGAAGAACAGTGGGGGGAAATGAGGCTCCTTGGGGAAAATGACATGATCATTGGATTTGGTTAGTAGTGGTGGAGGAGTGGTGGAGGAGCTCTGGTCAACTGGATTAGCTAGAACCTTCTTCATTGGTGCATGTGGAGATGTAGGAAGAAAACTAGGCCTGGGGAAGAGGGTGAGATTGGAGATAGACAACTGTCTGGGGCCTGAAAGGCAGAGGAGTGGCAGGGAGGATGAAGCCTGGTGTATTCTGCTCTTTGGGCCCTGGCATAGTACCCCTGCCTGCTCTTTCCACACTCATGTGCCTGGAGCTGTTCAGGACATCATAACCTATCCTGCAGGAGCCTTGAAGTATGGACAGGAAGAGCTAACCCAGGGGAAGAGGTGTGACAGCCTCACAGCTGTTCTGACCCTGCATCTGGGTGAGCAGTGGAAGTCACTTGAGTAGGTGTAAGACCGCACACCGAAACTCTTCTGCTCTATGTCCGTAGGCAGGACATGGAGCTTCTTTGTACTTTAGCTGACTCTTTGCAAGGCTGGAACCACAGCATCTTTTGTAAGTGATGTCAGCTAGCTGGTGTCCTCTTCCCGTGAGAAAACCCTGAAACACCTAGCCAACAGGGAGGTTTAAGAACAGATGTGTTCATCTATAAAATATATAGGTTCTCAAAGAGACTCCAGGGCTGGCTTTGCCCCACACTGCTGTAAAAGGGTACCGACAGTATCTGTGGAGACATAGTGCCATTTGCAGTCCAAGTTCTGTGACTCTTGCTGATTCAACCGCATCCATAGGCTGCCTTCTTTAGATCTATAAGGAATGCCAAGTCACTGTGAACTATAGACTGGTTTCTGCAATGTCAACCTGTTTTCCATAATGTTCACAGATTTGGCAAATTCAAACAGAGCTCAGAATCTGAGGTGATTACAGCATGTTATATGGTAGTGATTGCTCAAGATTTGGGGATCAAAAATCCCTAGCAGAGAAGTGTGATAAAAATGTATTTTGTTATTCTTAAAATACGTGTAAAAATTCTGAACGAATTGATCCTAGCACTCAGGAGGCAGAGGCAGATAGATCTCTTTGTGTTTAAGGCCTGTCTGCTCTACATAGCAAGTTCCAAGACAGCTAAGGCTTAAAAGTGTGACCCTGTCTCAAAATTTCATGTTCTTGTTGCTGCCATTTCATAAAACTATACCTTAAAATGGGGTTAGACAGTCTAAAACATGAGGATATCCCACTGTGGGTGGTTCCTAGGTCCCACCCACAGTGGGATATGCTGCATCTGATGGGACTTCACAGGTTGTCACAGGGTAAAGTGACCCTGTACATTCAGACCTCTTCAAAAGAGAAAGCAGACAGTAACTGTGTCCAGTTTCATATGCCTGCTTCTGGAAGCAATGTTGTCAGATGGCATTATGGTCAGCCAGCTCCAAGAAGACAAGGAACTCTCAGTGACCCATGCGCTTACCTCTTCTGTGTGTGTATGAGGCTTAGTGCTGAGGGCCATGCAGCAGGCACAACTAGGGCAATTGTGTTTGCATCACCCTGTAAGTTCTTGGTTGGCCATGTGTTTGCTCTGTTGTAAATGCTCTGTCACCCAATGTGACCATGTACAGGCAAGTTTATTGCATATGCATGTGTGTGCACATTTGTGAATATTGCAGCTGCAATAACTTACACATTCCCCAGTGCCTCACAAGCACCCAAAAAGGTTGCTTGCAAAAAATCAAAAATGTGTCTTTAGAATTCTGATTGCCATATAACTGGCCATGACCTTAAATTTTCATATTTACATATTAAACCCCAAAATGACAAATCATAGAACTTCCTTTGAGTCCAAGATCCCTTACAATTAAAACAGTGATGGTGTCTACCTCAAAGCCCATAGTGAGGCTTTGGGGCTGTCTGTGGAAAGTTTTTATGCACCTGACATTTATAAAGCCCCACTGAGTTCCTTCTATAAGAGACTGGATTTCAGCATAAACAAGGGTTTTGCCTTATTTCCTACCCACTTAGAAGACTGTAGAAGGTTTTTTTTTTCTAAATTCAGGCTAGTGTGTGAACAGTATATCTATATTGATTCACCTTTGCTCTACCAAATAGAACTTAATAACAAGAGCTATATTTTTTAAGATTTTTATAGATTTTGGTTAAGGATGATCATCACCAGACTGACTTAAGTTACCATGGGCAAAAAACTGATTCTTTTGAAAGGTGTTCACATTTCATAGCAAGTAACAACACATCATCACGGTCTTTACATTAAACAGTAGTTAAAAAGCAGGTGACAGTAGGATTGCCCAACATTGCCTAAGTCTACACTTTCTAATGGTACACAGACTGGAAGCCATCTCATTCTTTCACCTTCACTCCCCTGTGTGCTACTAAGTACCAGTACCCCTAACTGCCCTCCAGCACAGACATAGCATGTGACTAAACAGTGGCCATATGATGAGTGGGATATGTTAAGACGGTGACTTCCCATCAGGTCATATCAGCATTATCTCCAGCAGTACCACCATCACAATATCATGTCACCTACTCTGAGACTTTCAAATTGTCCCAGCTACTGTAGTATTCCCACCTTAAAAAGCCAATGTGAACTCTTACCTGTAAAACAATTTGCATTTTCTACTGATGTCTAAGGACTCAGTGGTACAGAAGTAACGAAGCTGGGGAAGTTTATATAGAAGGTACTGGGTTCAATAAGGGTGACAAGTGTTCTGTTCGTCATATGTAATGGTAGGAAGACCAATATTCATATCCCTATCTGTACACATTGATTTATGAAAAATACATTTATTATTGTGTTATGGTGAGGGTGTGGAGCAGAACAGAGAACAACTTGCAGGAGGTTGAATTCAGGACTCAGGTATGGAACTCAGGTCCTTGGCAGCGAATGTCTTCACCCTCTGAGCCATTTTGCCAGCCAACAAACAAAGTTACAATGACTTTGATGTGATGCATGATGGTGACTTTAACTCTAGAGATTTAGACCAAGAAACAAAACAAAGAGATGTATCACTTCCCAAAAGGGGATGTGACAATTTCTCCTTAACTATGTTTGTGCATTATCCTAGTATCGTGTTGTTTTTCATGAAGAAGACTGAGAAGCAGTGGCTCAGTAGTAAAGAGCTTGCTGTGAAGGCACGAGAATCTGAGTTGGGATCCACAGCACCCATGTAAAATCCAGGCAGGGCAATGAACACCTGTAATCCCAGCAGTGATGGGGGAGAGCTCTCAGGTTAGTCAGTGCAGTTGAATTGGCAAGCTGCAAATTCAGTGGAAAGCCTTATCTATAATAATAATAATAATAATAATAATAATAATAATAATAATAATAGTGCAATTGAAGAAGACGTCAGACATTGACATCTCGACATTCATAGCCACATATGTGTGAACACAACTACATATGCACTATTCACATATATAAATATATAAAGTTTTTCATGGGGGCAAAGGGGAGGGTCTGTAGCCAAACAATTTGAGAAACAATGGTTAAAGCAACATTTGATAAATATGTCTAGTTTCCAGAGCTCTTCAGCCTATTTCCTGCCAAGTCAGTAGTTGATCCAACAAGTTTAATTTAGCCAGCCACATTGTGTAATTAATTCTGACTAACACTCTTAGAAACCGTGTGTGTGTGTGTGTGTGTGTGTGTGTGTGTGTGTGTGTGTGTGTGTGTGTGTGTACATATATCAAGTACATATACATTCTCCATCCAACGTATTGATTGGAAACGTTTTTATTTTCTCTGGATACTTTCTAAGACAAAAAACAAGTGAAGAGCATTCGAGGTGCAATCTACTTGTGAGGAAACATACTGCTCTTGTAGAGATGAGTGCTCTCCCCACAGATATTGCGATGTGGCTGAAATTGAGGGCCAGCATGACTGAATGGTTTCTTGTGGCTCTGAACGCCTTAAGGTACACATACGTCAATGCTTTGAGCCCATCAGAGCTTGTTCACAGTGTTCAGTGTGATGAATTCTGAGTTGTGACCCTTGGGTTCAGACATCTTGTTCTGAGGAGGGACTTCTGTTGCCTGTATAAAGACCAACAGTAACAAACTAGCTGCTAGCTAGTGGTTTTACATGATAAAATATTTTTTTTAATAGCACTGTCTTCTAAACTCTTACTGTGTGATGATATTACAACCTGGCTTTCTTTTTTGCCTTCTTTATTGCAGTTGCATATGGGGCTGATGGCTTTAGGGACTTTCATGCAATAATTCCCAAATCTTTCTCCCGTAAGTATATGCTTTGCTTCTAGAAAACAGTAGCATGTGTTCATTTCATGGTCAGTTCCATCACACGGATGCCACAACCTGCATGTTCTCTCATCAACACCTTCCTTTACACTTGAAACAAATGTGATGAACCCAGTGTTTGCCATTCCATTCACTAAACACCTACCACTGGGCGTGCCATTGATACAATAAAAATAAAGTGGGAGGGGCCTGTTTGATTGGTTTTGCTTTTGTTATTGACACAGGATCTCCCTATTAGCCCTGGCTAGCCTAGAATGTTGTGTGATCAGGCTCACCTTAAGTTTCCTGCCTCTGCTCCTTGGAGCACACCCATGCCCACCTCACCAGCACGGTTCTGATAGAGGTGTAGAGAGCATCAAAGTGAAACAGTAGTGAAAAGCTAATGTCGCCACCCAGGGCCTGTCACTGAGAGTCTGTTCAGCAGGGTCAGGATTAAAGCTGCAATCAACAACGTTGTGGTCCATGCTTCCTGCCAGCATCACACAAACCAACATCTTTTCAGATAACTTACACAATTTTATGTGAAGGAGGTGGCATTGTCCTTCTCTTGCTCTGTAGTGCTAACCTCAGAACAGAGAAGAAAAAGCTCACGGGTTTCCAGCCCATTCTTCTGTGGTGGCTCGTAGCATGAGCACGCGCCCTGTTAGCATGCAGGCTAGCCTGCTCTCCCCTGGGCTGTGAGACCACAAACTGGACAGCAATTTTGTATTTTAATGTACTGAGAGTTGAAAATGATAATTACATTTGGGCAACCATAAGGAGTATTTTCAAAAATAGAAAAAAAAAAGTGAACTTTAAAAAAAAAAAAAGTGAACTTAATAGAAAATTGTGACAAGTTGTTAATCCCCTAAGGTTTTTAGTCTTCAGACCTTGTATCATTAATTTTTTAGTATTATGAAACAGCACCAGAGAGTGGACACCACTCCAAGGAGAGATTTGTGTGAGCATAGTGCTTCGGGTCAAACCCAAGCAAGCGCTCAACACCAAATCTCACCCTGAGACCAGCTTGTTGACACTGTAATTACAACTGTATTTTCATATTGGAGTGTCAGTAACAGCAAGGTTAGGGTATTGACATCCTCATATCAGATACTGTTTTGGAAGCACAGAACTTGGCAGTATCCACCTGAGTATGCTTACAGCCAAAGACTGGATTGACATACCCTGCCTGTTGAACTTAAGAAGGTTATTGAGATGTTTCGCCTACTCATATTTCTTCAGTTCAGCTTGGTGACAAGAGCTTCATGCTTATTTCTTCAGGCTAGGCGTGTGTGCACACATGAACATTTTTCATGTGTGGGTAGACGAGAATGTGCCAGGGCAGGAGCTCATGTTCATTTTGAGACAATCAATCACAATGTTTGGAATGTTTTGAGAAGTTATAATAGTAAGACAGCAAGCACACTCTAAGACACGTTGTCATTAAACCTGAGGAAGGGGCAAAGCCCAGTGTACTCTAATGTCTGAGCAGATGGCTGAGGTTTTCCAGATGGGGAAAGTGCAACACGTACAAATGACGGAGGGAGATTTTCTAAGACATGATAGGTGTTTCTGTGTGTTTCATGTCTACATACTTGTAGGAATGAGTTCACGGTAGTACTATCGCTTTTTTCTTTCCCTCATCCCCTCCATATCCCTGAGTTGTAAGTATCTGGGACATACTTGAGACTTGAGGTTGGTAGACCCTCAAGTCTACACCCAACAGCAACCAAACTGTTCTGGGCCAATATCGCCACCTTGTGGTCGTGCTTGAGAAGTTACCCACAGGCACCTCCCTTCTTGAAGTTAAAACAACCTTTATCCTACTTTGGGTCCCTAGATATCTAAGAGAAATTAAAAAAAAAAAAAAAAAAAATGCTGAAACTGCTTTTCTTTTTTTACAATTTTCAGCTTTTCTCTGTATATCTTATCCCTGACTTCGCCATACTTGAAAGCCTAAAACTTCAAATAAGATTATTTCTAAAAAAAACATACTCGATCAGATAGAAACCCTATTAACTATATTTTAAGTTACAGAAATTGGTCTAGCTAATGCTTACAATTTGTTTTATTTTGTTTTCTGAAACAAGATGTCGTGTATCTCAGGCTAACCTCAAGCTCCCCATATAGAGGATGGCCTGGGACTAACCCCGTGCCTCTGCCTCCCAGCATTACGGGTGCAGTACAGACATAAAACACCAATCTGCTCATGCACAGGTGTCTCAAGTCTTCACTTTATTACCGCAGATAGATTGAAATAAACCTTAAGTATTTTTATCCCATTACATTTTTTTTCTTTTTTCCATTTTTATTTAAATTAGAAAAAATCTTTTTTTCAGGAATTTTTTTTCTTATCTTACATATCGATCCCAGTTCTCTCTCCCTCTCACTCTCCCTTGCCCCCCCACAACCACCCCCACCCCCGTCCCATTCCCCATCCACTCCCTAGGGAGAGTGAGGCTTCCCAGGAGGGATCATCAAAATCTGTCAAGTCATTCAGAGTAGGGACTAGGCCCTCCCTCCTTCCTCTAGGTTAAGGGAGTATCCCTCCATGGGGAATGTGTTCCCAAAGTTCTTTTGTGCAGCAGGGATACATCCTGGTTCCACTATCAGAGGTCTCATAGACTGCCTAGGCCTCCTAACTTAGACCCATATTCAGGGGGTCTGAGTCAGTATAATGCAGGTTTCCCAGCTATCAGTCTGGGGTTCATGAGCTCCCCCTTGTTCAGGTCAGCTGTCTCTGTGGGTTTCTGCAGCCTGGTCTTGACCCCTTTGCTCATCACTCCTCCCTCTCTGCAACTGGATTTCAGGAGTTTGGCTCAGTGAGAAACAATCTTACTTTATATATATCAATCCCAGTTCCCTCTCCCTCCCATCCTCCCACCCCTCCCCCCAAAACTGGCCTCCATCCCATCCCTCTTCTGCTCCATAGATTTTCTATCTTTTCCCCACTTTCCCAATAGAAAAAAATCATATTCTAAGTTTCCAAAACAATACATTTCCCAGTAGCTATGAAGATGAATTCTGAAAAAGGAATGATAATGAAAACAGCAACTTAACACCTCTAAGCCAGAGCCTGCCAGTGTGCACTACACCTCTGCATTAAAAATGTTCGATTATTCACAAGGGTATGGCACTCTTGTCAGTGAGGTCAGCTCTGGGCTCCGTTGGCCTGTGCTCCTAAGTTCTTCAGGACTGTTTGAGTTTAATCTTTTTCTAGACAGTAGGGGCCTTGGCACACTTGGTGTGCATTCTCTTAGACAGCAGAGGTCATTGGACTATATACCTAAAATACATAATGATGAGGTTTTCATTTTTCCCCTGTTTTGAGTAGCATCTGAGGAGCAAAGCAGCTTTTCTCTGAAGCTTGAAAATATCCATGTTAATATAAGCCACACTGGGAAACACTCACATCAGGCCTTATCCACTATCTGTCAGTTGCTGGAAGAGCATGGGACAGGCTGAATCAGAGCCTTCCGAGGAAAGTACTCACAGGACTCCAATCATGTTCTGTATTTAATTAGCTCAGTGCAGCACTTCTTAGCAAGTTCCTCATTGTTCTATGTAGTGGGGTAGAGATAGTTTATAGAATATTTACAAGTCTATTCCTTGTATTTGGGGAGAGTGTAGCATTTCACTGAAGGAACACCACAGCTAAAGAGTTCTAAATTGAGTCTTCCGTTTCCATGGACAACCTGTTCTGGCTGGACAGAGATCTTCCAGATTTCTAATACTTAGCTAGCACCCACTTTGCATTTATTTTCAGAGATATGAGGGCCTTCCCCATCTTTGTATAGAAAACCCCTGTGCTGCAGGAATTTTAAATTCCTCATGCTGACAGTGTAACTTGTGTGTTACCAAAGCCTCTTCTCTCTGGCTACTTAGTCTTTCTTAGACATCACAGACCTTCTAACTCAGAATGTGGCTGGGAATGTCCTCCTCACAACCACCAGGCTCCCAGAGCTAGATCACTTAGCAGTTGCAATGGAACTCTTGCACCAGAATGTATGTAGGGCCTTCTCTGAGCCTCTGCCTTGTTTCCAGACATGTGGTCCTTGGCCATGCCCATAGGCATCAGCATCTAAAGATACCTTATCTTCTTTCACAGAAACAAACTGTGTGATGCTAAAAAAAATTCTGATCACTGCTTATACTTCCCATAATATCTATGCAATGGATCCTCTCTATCTCTTTCTCACACACCCATAATTACATATATAATTACATATTACATATATATATTGAATTATATATAATTGAAAATATTACTACTCCAGTATAAATAAGATCAAGTAAGTTTGATATTCTTGCTGTATGTCCTTAGTAGCCATCCATCTATTTCTTCCTCATACATTTCTCCCCTAGATTGTATCTGGTGCCTGTGCAAACCACAGAACAAGGTATGAACAAAATCTCAGGATTTTTGAGCTGCCTTTTTCTCTTGATTCTGTTAAGGCTGGTGGCAGTGCCTTCTTGTAGGATAAAAATGCCAAAGCCCTGCCTTCGGCTTCCCTAGTTACACTAATGATGGGCCCTTGGTGACTTTGAGGAAGAAGGCAGTGGCCTGTCACAGGATTCTTCACCTGCTTCCTCCCTGACTCTCCACTCACCCTCCTAAGCAGCCTGTTGGAGAAGGACTCTTCCTAGAAGCCTGAAGGCCACTGCCCATGCACCCTCCCATCCTGGCCTTCTCTGGGAAGCACCCACATAGGCTTTGGTGACATGTGCCATGGAGTTCCCCAGAGGATTTACAGTAACTCTGCAGTTTTTATTCAGGCAGGAAAATGCTTTTGACTTCCATGTGCTTCTGTGTCCTGTATACAGTGTCCTCGGGAAAACAGGGTTACTTCCCTTTGACTGGTAGCCTTTACCTTAGTGGAATCCAGCTGCGACAGGAATATGCTAAGGGGATCATCCCAACACGTGTTCTTCTGCAGGGTGGCTTTTGTCCAGCTGTAGGATCTTCTGGTTTATACACTTCGAAGCAGCCCTGTGTCTCAGCGCTCATGACAGAAGACAACAAATTGTCATGACAACAAATCCCAGTTGTCATAGCACAACAAGCTGTGATTTGCTCCAGGGAGTCTTTAACTACCCTGTCTCACCTCAAAAAGAAAAAAAGATGAGTAATTGCAAACTAGCCAGAGATTGAGATTTTATAGCTTTATCATGCTTCCAAGAGAACAAGTTTGATATAGTCTATGGTCTGACACTGTAATGTAAATCCCAGAGGCTAGGGGACATATAAAGACTAGAAGTTCATTTAGCTTGTACTTCTGGAGGATGGGAAGTCGAGTTTGGTGTCTTGCACAGCTGGTAAGGGTTCTCACTCCATCATAACTAACCCGAGGTATTATGTGGCTGCTAAACAGAGCACTCATTCTAGCCCAGACCTGTCTTCCTTGTCTTGGGGAACACTTTGTAGTCAGCTTTGCATTACTAAGTGAAATACCCAAGGTGAGGACTTTAGAGAGAGTTAATATTTAGTTCTCACTCTGGGAGTTCCAGGCATTGGGAGGGGGGACTTTGGTGAGAGCAACCAAGGATAATGATGGCGGGGTGTCAGAGCAGGTCATACATCAAGCGTTGGGAAGCAGAGAGTGACTGGGAGGACAGAACCTCACAATCATTTCTGAGGGACTACTACTAACTGTAAAGACCTTCCAGATCTTTATAATTCACCCCAGAACCAAGCCTTTAATGCATGAGCCTTTGGGGAGCTCTTACCCAAACCATAGCAAAACGGGTACTGGCATTGGTGAGTTCAAATGTACCCCCAAAAGATATATGAGAATTCAGGGCTCGGTAAACATGGTCATGTGAGCAGAAAACCTCTCCCTCTTGCCACACAGATGCGATCTGAGGGGAGTGGAGGGACTGCTGATTTGCAAAGTCTCAGGTCAGAATCTTGTAGGGAAAAGTGTTTTTGAGAATTCCCCACCACAGAATTTCTCAGTGTCACGCATGGGCTCTTAAAGTACAGTCTCACTTCCAGGACCTCAGGGCCCATGCTCCCGTTTGTACAGTGCATCCCATTACTGGTCAGTAAGTCACTTGTGTGAAGAGCTCAGGGGATAATGGTGGCAGTAAGTGGGCACAGGGGACGGGGCCCGGGGGGGGGGGCTGTGCTGCATTCGGCTCCCAGCTCTGTCACTTGCTAGCTGTGTAACCATAGTAAGTTCTTTGACTGAACAGTACCTCAACAACGACAAAATACAGGGTGGTAATGGCATGCCCTTGCTGAGTTCTTGTGAGGCTACATGACAAGTGACATTAAATTACCAGAGGTCTATCCGAGGTAAGTGTCAGAAACACTGTTAGGGTCAGGCAGAGCCTTATGCTTGGAACCACGATGCACAGAGGAGGATGCCACTTGCTGTGTCCCAGTTCCGATCCCAGTCATCTGTTGCCTCAGGTCCCTCAGGCTGTCCAGGCTGAGATAGCGCCTGCATTTATGGATGAATAGTCAAGGCATAGAGAAGCTCTGTCTAAGCTCTCTGATCAATTCAAAAGGAGCCTGAACTCCAGCCAGCCAAGGTTCTCTTGGTGTCAGGACCCCGAATATCCCAAGAAGAACAGGATCATCTAGGTTCTGTGAAGCAGGCAGGCTGCTTCAACTGGATATTCTCCATTGTAAAGAGACTTTGGATCCCCCAAGAGTCCATTCAAAGATACGGCTAAATTCACCCCAGGATCTGGGAACCAGCAGACTCAGGGAACCCGAGAGTACACACTTGAAAAACGTTCTTGGATCATGTCCTGGCTGCTTCTCTGACCAAACTTTGAGAATTTTTGAATGAAAATGCTGTTCAAAAATTATGTCAATAAGGGCTGTAGGGATGGGTCAATGGTTATTAGTACTTGATACTCTTGCAGAGGACCCAGATTTAGTTCTAAGATCCCACATTTGGTGGTTCCCAATAGGCTGCTAACCCTAGTTTCAGAAGGTTCAAGCCACAAGCCTGTAAATGGCACACATACATATATGCAGACACTCCCACATACACACCAAATAAAAACAAATAATTGTTTCTTAATTATGTCAGATAATCACAACACTGTTTATTTTACTCAAAAAAAGTACCTCCCAACTCTTATGAGCCTGTAAAAAAATATTGAGAAATATTGAGAGAAATTACAGCTTCTGATATCACTACAGTTTCTACTGGCCATTGCATGTGGGATTCATCACAATACTATTAGTGTTTCAGGAGAATGTATATGACTTTGTTATATTTTCTTTTTAGAAAAAAATGGGTGAATAATAAAACTATGTTTCTTATAAAAAGGATGCAGAGTCAAAAGTGGGTTTTATCTTTGTGAACCTACAATCACCTTTCTGTTTGAAAAACTCTTACCTGTTACATTCAAAGACTGTTCCAGCTAAGCCTTTAGCAGATGAGGGAGATGTAAAGAGGGACACCTCTACCCTAGGGTACAGGTGATGTATGCCACTGTAAGATAAAAGGGAAAGCAAATGCAGAGAAAAAGGAGTTAGGATCAGAGCTCCAAACAGCAAAGATGTGTTCCAAATTCATTCTGCATACTTGTAAGGAGGCTTTTTCAGACCTGAAAACCATTTCTTACGAATTGTGCTGATGATCCCCAGTCCTAGGGAGTCCTAGGGATACCCAGTCACTACCTACTGCCAGGTGTTCTTGTGAGCACGTAAGATTCAGCTCCAGGTCCCCCGCCCCCGCCCCCTGCGATCCCATAAGCCCCCATTGCAGTGTGGTCTCTATAGATAGCCTCCTCCTGCTTTACCTGTACTCCCTGTCCAGACCTGCCTCTGTCCTTGCACCTTCAGCACGTCCTGTAGGTGCCATCCACTTTCTGGAGGCCGAGTGCATGCAAAGCCAGGCTGCCTGCCCTGAGGTACAGGCCCAGAACTGCTCCAAATGTCTATTTGATGATCTGTTGCTGTTGTGTTGCTATCTTGTGACTTTTTTTTTTTACCTGCCCTGACACTGAGTGGCCTCCTGTGTTGTCTCTTTCAGCCAGTAATGTTAAAGTAGAGACTCAGAGTGATGAAGAGAATGGGCGTGCCTGTGAAATGAATGGGGAAGAATGTGCAGAGGATTTACGAATGCTTGATGCCTCGGGAGAGAAAATGAATGGCTCCCACAGGGACCAAGGCAGCTCGGCTCTGTCAGGAGTTGGAGGCATTCGACTTCCTAACGGAAAACTAAAGTGTGATATCTGTGGGATCATTTGCATCGGGCCCAATGTGCTCATGGTTCACAAGAGAAGTCATACTGGTAAGGCCCGGCGTAGTTTCCCTTTAGTGTCTAAAGAGGTCCTGTGGGTGTTGGAGGAACAAACTGTACTGTCAAGTGATGGGGATGCAGCTTAGTAGGATGGCATCTGCCTAGCACATGCAAGTCCCTAAGTTCCAAGTGCAAAAGGAGAGTGGGAGGGGAATGTGGTCTTGAAGCATATTTCCTATTGGCCAGCAAGGCAACCACTGCACCTAATTGACTCCCAAGTTGTACCGAGGCACATCGTTCTTATTCTAGGGCGGTATCTGAAAGGTCTTCTCGGCACATATCTAATCGACCCCATAAACGAAAGAGCAGGTTACCAACATGTATTGCCGTCTTCCGAGGGCCTGGTATCCTCACTGAAAAACCGCAGCCACAATGTTGACTTTGGTGTATAAAGTATCCACCCTGCACAAAATGAGATTAAAAGCTAGAGATGCACCAAAACTGACTTCATCAACTTGCCATTGAGAAACTATAAATAAAATTCTTGTTTTGATCTGGTTTGGCACTCAGGGATCTCTGTTCAGAGGCATTAGTGAGTGGTGGCCTAGCAGCAAAATGTTTCTCAGAAAGGGTGCTGGTCGGCTTCAGATGGTTCACCCTGTAATCTGTGTCTCTGGGTCAGTTCCTATGAAAACTCAGTTGCCATGAGTTTTCATCCCAGAGCCATCAGGAACTGTCTGTCAAACTGCTCCTGTAGTGGAAGGCTTGCAGGAGGCTTGGGAAGAAGGAAATAGTCTGTTCAAAAGCAAATAGATGTGGACTGGCCAGTGTTCCAGCCTACCCCTGCCATTGACAGTGTGGGAAGCCTGCCCAGCTTCAGTTGGCTGTGCTAACCCCATTCCACCTCTCTCATAGAAACAGTCATGTTTAGGAACAGCCAGCTACTTGTTCTACATAACTGTCGCACCACTACAACTAAGGGCACTAACTGGGCTTCCTATAAAACATTAATTTTTTATGTGCCTTCAGTGCATTTGTTGTGCATGGCATAAAGTTTCTTTAGAATTAAAGGGAAACATTGCTCTTCCTTCCATGAAAGTTTCTTGAAAGGTAGCTGTACCCTGGTGAGGTCGCCAACTCTGATAGCTACAGAAAGCTTGCGTGTGACACTTAGATACCCCTAGCTGTCGCTAGCTGTCTTGGCTTCATTGGGGCATGAGAATGCTGGCACCTGCTACTGCAGTATCCAGGAGGGAGAAGAAAACCAAACAAAAATGAATGAGAGCAGGTTTTATAAGACATTTCAGAAAGGTGAGGAAGATGGCTAGAAAATGGCAGCCTTGGCTTTTTCCTTACATGAGGCCCAACAAGTGTGTGTTATCCAAAAGTAACCAAGGGCTAGAATATGCATGGGCAGAGATGATGCCATCAGAAATGTAGGCATTTCCAAGGTTGTGATTTTATATATGAATAGGAACACTTTCCAAAATGATATACTCCATGTATGATATATGTGGAAATGATATATAGAATGATTTTTTTTTAGGTAGATGTTCATCTTCAACAGAAGTTTAGCTTTAAAATTAGGCAAACTTGGATTTTCTAAAGGAACCCCTTAGTCCTCAAATTACCCATTGAAATAGACCTGGCACACCCAGCCCTAAGAAAAGCAAACATGAGGGTAATCTTGCTCTTGCCTTCTGTGTTAAGGTGGATATATTAACATGGCAGTAAACTACTGTGACAAGCCCTCAACCAGTCTAAGGTCTATAGTAATACATTCCTGAAGAGGAGGGGACCTCAAGTGAATCACATTCCTGCTAATTCATCTAAGACCTGACTATGCAGTAAAAAATTCCCTTAGATAAATATTGAATAGGTGAATCGTATTCTGGTGTATTAAATTACCAAAATATGACTGTTTGCCTTGATTTAAAAAAAAAAAAGAAGGAGGATAATTACATGTCATGAATAAACCTGCCAGGCATGATCTAGGAGGGTACCTGAGGTTTGCTACATACTTTGCCCAACAAACAGTGACTAAGGACTTCAATACACAAAGCTCTTCAATTATGGAACAGATAACTTTCAGAAAGAGGTGCATACCACCCACTGTACCAATCCTACCTAGTCATTCACTTTACAAACAGGAAGATATTCCCTGTCAGAGTTTGCTCCTGGCTGGCTCCACAGTATATCTTTATATATTGAGAATATACAAAGCCACAGGTAGAAGAAAAACCCTACATAGCCAAGTAGGTTTCAATAACTACACATGATGGACAGGTTT
Organism: Cricetiscus sungorus; assembly: GCA_030556225.1. Classification (NCBI taxonomy): domain Eukaryota; kingdom Metazoa; phylum Chordata; class Mammalia; order Rodentia; family Cricetidae; genus Cricetiscus; species Cricetiscus sungorus. The sequence goes on from JANBXA010000491.1 coordinate 5,407,353, forward strand.
TATGATGGACAGGTAAAATGTGGCAGCAAATGTCTGTGTTCTACATTCCTACACTTACTGCAGGTAGTTAGACTTCTTCCCCAGCATTAAAGAAGCTGTGGATCACTTGGAATCTTGAGAAAATGCAGGTTCTAATTCAGACCGCAGCAGAGTCAGGAGAGCAGGCATTCCTAAGAAGTCCCCAAGAACACTGGGCATGGAACCTGGAGCATGATAAGTCTCTGGGGACATGTTGTGGAGGCACAGACAATGAGCAGAGCCATCAGTGTGGCTTCTCAGTTGTGTGATGCCCCAGTGGGTAAGCCAGGATGTGCACCAGAGCCTCTTCCCACTGCCCGCGATCTGGTCATCAAGGCTCATGGCTTCCCTGTCCCTTCCCTGGTAGACAGATATCCGGGGCCTGGCCCCAGTTTCTGCTCCTCTCACAGAGTGAAGTTCCACTGCCGCCATTTCCGAAATGGTTTGTGGGCACCAGTGTGTCACTTCCCCTTGGGTGTCCAGTTGGCTCAAGTGTCACAACCTCGCTGTCCCCACCAGCATCTCAGGGTGAGTGTGAGACTCTTCCTGAAGTGGCAGGAAAGCTGCAGGAAGTGGCCACCGCCCATGCCTTTATTATTCTGAATAGTATAGACCAAAAAGTGGCCCCAAAAGAACAAAACTGCTGGTTCACTGTGGTCCCCAGCCTAACAGGTACTGGCACAGGCATGGTAGCTGTACCTGTGTTCTTGTGTGCCATACTTCTTTTTTAATCTATTCTTCATCCCAGTTAAATGTCTGTAGATACAAGCTTAGAAAAACTTGAACTTAGATACAGTATCAAGCTGTTGTCCTTCTGGAAACAGGCCGTGGTCACTGTCAAAGAGAGGGACATGAGCTGAGTGTTACGATCCAGCTCTTTGGACACAGCATCTTATGTGTAACCCCTCCGTTGAGTGGAACGTTGTGTGGCCCATTTGGGGAATATGGTCTTCAAGACTCCCCACCATGAGTTTGCATTGTTTTGTGGCAGGGATTAAGACACCAGGTAAGTAGTCCCCTTGGAGGTGATTGACTCAAGTGAGAAGGTGGGTCTCAGTCCCCTCAGAATGCCCACCTTCCCTTCCTGTAGAAGGATAATGAGCCTCCTGAATATTTTTGTTGCCTGGGCTTCCCCTCACAGACTTAGGGCCTGCCCTCTGAGTAACAGCTCAGGTATTAGGCATGTTCCAGTTCCCCAGCTGGGTCTTCTTTTTTCCATCCTTCCAATTGAAGGTGGATGCTTTGTGAATACAGGGTCAGCTGAGTGTGCACTCGGGACTCACACCTTGGTGATGGATGATGAGTTACTTCAGCTATCACTCTCCAATCTCCTTGACTTTAAACGGCATCTTTATGATCAGCTGAGTCTAAGCCAGACAGGAATCTTGGGAAAGGCTGAATATCTACTGATTAGTATCAAGACCCCTCCAACCGCCCTATAGTTCATTAAACGTTGTTGTAAATTAGTTTTAACTTTTGTGTCTGCACTGCCCACTGAAAAAGACTTAAGTGGTAATTAGGAGTGCTAGTATAGATAGGCTTTAACGTCTAACCTGGCCTGGGTTTTAACAGGACCACCTGAGTTCTCCCTCAGTCACTGTGATAGAACAATCTCTTCTCCACCATTACCCAGTTTGGGAAAATGTTAATTAGGTATTTTTAACAAGCTGTTTATTCTTAAGAGAAATGTGTCTCGGGACATATGTTTTCATACATACTTTTATGAGGATCATGACAACACATCATCCTGAGAGTTACAGGCTGAGTTAGTGCTAAGACCTGTGACTGCCCAGCAGGACAGCCGAACACTCTCTATTCACAAGTAGTAATTCCTGCACCTTCTCCAGACCCAGGGTGTACGCTGTAGCTCTTGTCACGGCAGGATCACTAGGCTATCTCGGTCACAAACCAAGGAGCTCCTTTGGAAGACTCCTTCAATGACAGTGAAATATATACCTGAAATACAACTAACTTGTGCAGTGTGGACATTAAAAGGAACTTGAAGGATTTCTGAGTAGGAAGAAAGGATAGGCAGGAGGTCTCACGCCAACTCACTGTGCCGGAGCCTGGGGATTCCATCTGGAGGACAGGCCGTAGCTGCCCTGTTTCTTAACTTCTCATTTTATTCAATCTTTTTCCAATCTCTCCCTCTCACCCTCACACTTTCTCTGGCTGTCTCTCTCCTGATTTGCCTGCTTAGGGACAGACAGGTAATGGAGAAGAAATTGAAAGGGAAAATACAGGGAAAATGTAAATGAAAAGAAGTTATTATAACTGTTATAATGAAGTGCCTTTCATTTAAATATAAGAATGTAACGCTGAAATGAACTTGTGATCCTGAAATGCATTTTTAATGAGTTTCCTTTTTATTTTGCTGCTTCAGTGGCATATTTTAAAGACCCTTTGAAAAAAGCCACATTAAAAACCCCACCAAATGCCACAACACGCAAAATTGGATATTGGTTTATTCCAAAACTGCTGATCAGGAAGAGTGACTCTTCATCACAAAATGTTGCAGTCACTTTATTTAAATGAGTTTGAATTTGCATTGTGATGTGCCATTCTGATTTAGGGAAAAAAAAATTAGATTTTCAGATCAAATTGACCCAGCCAGTGAAGCGTTAAGCAGCTGGCAGGTCTAGTCTAAAAGCCTCATGTTCTATCAAACCTGCAGCCGGTGGAAGTCACCAAGCCCATGGGAAACAACTTTCTTGCGGCCGTCCTCCTGAGCAGCCCTCGCTCTGTTCTCACCGGGCTACCCCTCTTCCCTTCTCGCCCAGGTGAACGGCCTTTCCAGTGCAACCAGTGCGGGGCCTCCTTTACCCAGAAAGGCAACCTGCTGCGCCACATCAAGCTGCACTCGGGCGAGAAGCCCTTCAAGTGCCACCTCTGCAACTATGCCTGCCGCCGCAGGGATGCCCTCACCGGCCACCTGAGGACGCACTCTGGTAGGTCTCCTGGACATGGCAGGGATGCCCGGCCTCAGGTCATGTGCTCCGTTCTACCCAGTCCACAGCCCTCTGGGGGTGTTGGCCTCCTACATGGTGACCCGCTTTTCCTACTGAACCAGGGGAAACGGGTGGGAGGAGGATTAACACCAAAGGAAGCCCCACCTCCTTGGTGCATTTTAGAAAAAAGCCTTCTCCCTCCCACCATATCGGGTAAGTGAGGTTTTTCTTGCCCTTAACTTTCCGAATACCTCTCTTCCGGCTCATTGTGATGCCACACATCTCACTGGCTTGTGTAGAATATGTTGAATAGGGGTAATAGATGTAATCTTCCTTGCAGAGAGGACACAGGTTGGTCAGAGTACACCAGCCCCAGCCAGAAAGTAGCTCCCATGCCAGAAACCAGTGGAGGCTTTGATGGGTTTGGCCAGTCTGGAGCCATCAGAAAACTACAGACAGCAAAATTTCCCTGTCAGGATGTCCCAGATACCCTAGAGTCTCAGCACACAATCTACATGAATGTTGGACGGTTGTCCAAATGTTCTCAACCTGTCACACAGACTCCTCTTTACTTAGATCTCATCTTCTGCCTCCTGGGTGGCTTTTTACCCAGCAGCCCCATAGGCCTCCAGTCTGATTTTGTCCAGGAACTGTGTTATGTTTGCTTGAAATGTAGTCAATATGATGTAAGGTACACAAGTTACCCCCATTCTGCCTTGTTGTATGGTGTCACGTGCTACACTGGCTTTAGGAGCACTAGGCTGATGGGCCTTGTCGCTGCCCTCCAAGAGTGCCCTGTCTTAGCAAGCCATCACTCTGCCATTGCTCAGTGGCTTCTCTGAGCAGCATCTGCACCCTTGAGACAGTGGCTGTGCAGGAGAGCCTCAGTCCACCTCCTTCCCACTGCTAAGCCCTTCCCAACAGGAACTCCAAACAAGTGACAGTGGGACATCACTATGGTGTTGGCCAGAGCTGGATTTTCAGGTTAGTGGTCTCCTCCAGATGGGCATTCACAAGACAGCTGCAGAGAAGGAAAGGAGCTAAGGCCAAGCATCACCTCCCCTCTAATCTGCTCTCCTCCCTGACTGACAGCAGACATGCAGGAGACTCACAAAAGCTTAGAGCAGAGAGCTGCGGTTGCTGTGAGCTCCTTGGCACTGCCGAGAAAGATGCTGCCCTCCATTGAGGAGCTGCTCTCTCAGAGGGTAAGGCAGGGGACACGCTTCCCTGTCCTAGGCGGGACACTAGCTCAGATCTGGGTTGGGCTTTCTGCAAAGAATGGGAACTGAAGGCTTTCTGAGATTGGGGTCACACTGTCTGTATGTATTAGCGATGAGTACATGCACTTCCCCAACTGAGGGTGGTACCAGGGAGGGAGTGATATACAGACCTGTGTAGGTGTCAGGTATGAAAATCGTACCGTCCATGCATGCTAGCAGGTGACAAAGAGAAAGCAGCTGCACATCTAGCATTTATGCGAAGTCACCTAAACACAACTGACAGGTACCATGCACTTGGGTTGGCAGCAAGCACAACTTCCCAAGCCAGTGGAAAACGCAGAGACCTACTCTCAGGCCAACACCAGCTGCAGCATTATCACCCTTGAATTCCTGGTTTGCGATATAAACCTTTCCTTTAACTGTAAGATGGCAAGGTGAGACCTTGTGAAATTGGTGCAGGGTTTGTGTTTCGCCTACATGCTTGTTCATTGCATTTGAGGCAATGATGGAACCCTCCTCTCAGTGTGGCTAATGACTTGAGTAGTTACATAAAACAGGTGGACTCCTGACAGGTTATTTCTGTCGCAAGATCACCAATGAGCTAATAAAGACATCCATCATAGACCTGGGATGTTGATGGCTCTATTGTCTGAAAAATGTCCTTGATGCACACAGCTCTGGCAGAAAAGAAACACTGTTTGCTTCGTCAAAGTGATTTCACTGGGATGACAAGACTTCAGCCTTTGTCTGCAAAGGCTAGCAAAGGGTAGCACATTTCCTTCCTGTGTGAATAGCCAGGCCCATACTCCATTAAAAGGTGGGATCAACCATATAGCATCTGGGTGGTGGTCTAAGGGTCTAGATTCCAGTATAGCAAAGGAATTTATGCTGATATTGGGGTTAGTACTTCTTTGGAAACTCCAAGCCTTGTTAGAGACAATTTGATTCCTGTGTTCTAGCATTAAAATCAACCATACACTGAGGAAAACCCAGACACCTACACAGAGGGCAATTGTGATTCACTAAACCCTTAAAGTTATGTTTTCAGGAGAGGACATGGTGTAGGTGTTTATATTGTATTAATTTCTATGGCAATAGAATGCAAATATGTAATTTTAGGTAACATCCATTCCATATTCCATCATCATTTCCTAGTGTTTGGGGTGCATCACTATCTCCAGACATAAATTCTATAAGGATGAAGAGGTGGCTCAGCAGGTAAGAGCACTGGCTGCTCTTCCTGAGGAGCCAAGTTTCATTCCCAACATCCACTTGGCGGCCATTCATAATCATCTGTACCTCCAGTTCCAAGGGACCTAACTCCCTTTTATGGCCTTTGAAGGCAGGCACCAGCCATGCAGAGACACACATGCAGGTGAGGCACAGGTACACTTCAAATAAAAATATGTTTTGAATTCTGTAGAGGAAGCTTTCCTTCCCATGAGAACTTCTTCATAGCATCTGCTCACCTAGGAAGGACAGCTAAGTAACATCTGCTGTAAACCAGTTACCAAGCATTCCTGTTCACATGGCTCTGTATCATACTTAGAAATATACTAAATCCAACAGCATGAGAAATTCACTGTTGACATTGGGGTGAAAAAAATCTATATTCTTCATAAAGTAATTGGAGAATAGTTTCTCTAGAATCGTTTTTACCAAAGTCTTTAAAAATGGGCCTTCTGTGGGCATTTTGCTAGTCTCCTCCTAAAATACCACTCAAAAACCCAGGAAAGGCTAAACTCATATAAAACAATATTTTTCCACATAGAAGCCACTAGCCATTTGTGGCACTTAAGTTTTAGTGCATTAAAATTAAACAAAATTAAAATGTTAGTCCTCTCTGGCACTAGTCAATTTGGAATGTCCAATAGTTCCATGTAGCTGGTGGCTGCCATATTGAACAACATAGTGAGTGCCATGCTGAACAGACATGCAAAGAACACTTACAACACTTTAGTGAATTCTGATGGATAGGGCTGATCTGGATGTTTCATCACCCAAGTGTTCTCTGGGATAAAACAAAGGCTCCCCATAGGCTGTCCTATGCAAGATACAGTGTATATTCTCCATGTATATGAAAATGCAGTTCTGTATCCATATCACATTGCCTTTGTATTTTTATATTGTATATTCTTAAGCAAGATGGTATTACTACAAATGTAAAATACATTTGTATTATACACAAAGATAAAATTTGGAAATATCCATTTCATTAAGCCTTTTCCTGCCATGGTTTCTTAGAGACACTGAATGACCTCATTTGACCTCCTCAACTTTGTGACCATTTTATTCCATTAGATATTGTCCCAGTGAGGGGTCAGACCTGATAGGAAGCCCACCCTGAAGGTCATGTCTAGTCTCCTCATGTTTGTGTCCACACTGTGGCACTGTGATGGTTTAGTTTTTCCCACAAGAGGACACACTCATCCAGTGGTTTAGAAAGGAGTCTTGTAGTCAGTGTGATAGGCTAAGATACAACAAGACTCATGAATTCTTGGTGCAATCAATGAGTCACCTGGGCATTAACTTTTTTTTTTTTTTAATTCATTCCTTTTGACCCAGTCCATAATAGTCATAGCTCTCAGAGAGTACATTTTCATTTTTTTTACCTTTTTTTTTTGTTATAATTGTATTGCATGCATTCTTGTTACCCAGAAGGCCAATATTTAATTGGAGTCTTAAACTCAATTGTGTTTTCTGCAGTTGGTAAGCCTCACAAATGTGGATATTGTGGCCGAAGCTATAAACAGCGAAGCTCTTTAGAGGAACATAAAGAGCGATGCCACAACTACTTGGAAAGCATGGGCCTTCCAGGCACGATGTACCCAGGTAAGCGCCAAGGCTCCCTGCTGAGCTGGGCCCCTCCCCCTTCCAGCACCTGGGTCAGGAAGGGGCTCTGTGGCATGTTTCTGGCCATGCTGTCCAAGAGGAACTTTTTGTCCAATAGTACTGCAGCTACACTAGGGGCAACCCATGTGTTCCTCTACTTTCCAAGTTTCAACTGACCTGTCTTAAGACCCCCCTTACCAGTAGGGACCCTAGTAAGATTCTGTGTTGTGGGGTGTTTTTGGTTTGAGGGCTTTTTTGGAGGGGGGATTTTTAAACCAAGAGGAATTGGCTAGAGCAATAGATAAGCAATAAAGGGCTTGGCTGGTATGCAGGAAGCTCTGAACTTCATATGCAGCACCCACACACACACACACACACACACACACACACACACACACACACACACACACACGGGAAAATGAAAACAAGCTAGAGTAGTATAGCCATTTTCCTTTGTGTTTAAAAGTCCAAATAAGATGTGAGTCTTGGGCTGGAGGTTAGAGCATTGGCTGCTCTTCCAGAGGTCCTGAGTTCAATTCCTGGCAACCACATGGTGGCTCACAACCATCTCTAGTGGGATTTGGTGCCCTCTTCTGGCTTAAAAGCATGCATGCAGATAGAGCTCTCATATAAATAAATAAGTCTTTTAAAAGAAAAGAAAAAAAAAAAGATGTGCGTCTTTTAAAAAAATTCATTAAGGTCATTAAAGGAGAAGCGTTGGGTGGGGCTTAGCCTGGGCTTTGCTTTGAGTGTCCACACCTGGGAAGACTGCATAGCTTTCTGGAAGACCAGGCAGTCATGGGTACTGAGGCTGCGGGAAGAGAGCTGGGATGTATACTAAATCCTACCTTGTTGTGAGAATCAGTTTCACCCTGAGCTTCTCGTGTGTCCTAGCTGCTGGCCAGGTGGTTCAGAACACTGCTGTGATGGCCTCGTGCTCCAGTGCTTTCTTGAGAAGTGAGAAATTACTCTAGCAGGAAGCAGCAGTAAGGCAGCACAGCCACAGAGGCAGGCACCAGCATTTAATTACACCGGGTTCTTCCTGCATTCACGTTAAGATACACGGGGCCATCATAGACCCCCCCCCACTCCCACCCCGAATTAGTCAGCCAGCTTTCCATCACTGAGACAACCAGTTACAACAGGAAGACGATTCTGCCTGGAATTTTGAAGATTTCAGCCCATGGTTGCTAGGCTACATTGCTTTGGGCATGCCATGCTAGAAGTGTGGGTACACTGAAATCGCCTGCTGGGGGTGAGAGTAATCCTCACAAGCCAGGGAGAAAAAGAGAAAGAAGAGGCTAGGCACCCATGCTCCTCTCTGAGAACATACCCCAGTGACATAAGGACCTCCCCCAAGACTCTGCCCTCAAGGGTTCCAGCACCTCTTGGATCACCCTAGCCCCAGGACTTCAAAATGAGAATCTTTGAGGGCCACTCCAGTTCCAAACTGGAGCTGCCAAGGCCGTGTTTATTTTACCCCTCCAACACCTACCATGTAGACATGCAGGGAGTGCTGGGTTAAGACTTGGCATTGGCAGGCTCTAGAGATGAACTTTAGTGTAAGTCCTGCCAATCAGCCTGTATATTCTTGTCCATCTCCCCTCCTGGCCCTCTATGTCCCTTGGGTTACCACATTAACTTCCCAGACCTATTGACATTGAGTCCATTAAGTAAAAACTGCCTGGCTCAAGAGATGTAAGAAAAAGTTTGTTTTTCCAAACCAAGTTTCTTTAGTAAAATAGTCAGGGTCGCTTGTTACACTTTGCTAATATCTTCATGGGAAAAAGAACTTTCTCCTGGGCCCCACATGCACAAAAAGACAGAGGAAAGGGGTTGGGCTCAGAGGTGTGGTGTGGTCTCACCTGAGAGATGGAGCACCTGGGCTGGTGACTGAGCCCAGTTCACAGAGAAGGAAAGGCATTGTGTGTGAACCTATCAGCTTGATAGAGTACATGTAGGAATGACTTCCAGAATTAGGTTTTATGACTTTCGGTATTTCCTCCAGATAATCAGAGTGTGGGCTGAATGTTGAGCTATTTAACAAGACACACTTGTAATCCACTGTTAAAAGAACATACAACAGTAGTACTCGACTAGAAACCCAGGTTTTAAAGTGGCATTCACAGCAGCAGTGAAAATGTAAAATATATAGGGGTCCTGTTGGTGTGCAGAGTACAGAGTAAGGGGCAGAAAGCTACCAGGTCATCCTGGACAGGGAAGAAATGTGAAGATGAAAGAGAGAAACAAGGTTGGTCCATCTATGAACATACTCCCAAATCAAGGCATAGTATTCCCACGAAATTTTTATGCATAGTTGTAACATTTGGTAGTAATATTACACAAATCTATCTGAAAAAATAAATGAGAATATTGGCAAGACTAGAGGTACATGAAGATGTAGCCATGACTCAAGGAACTCTTTGACAAACATGGAGATGAGCCAGCACAGAACTGAATAAACCTATAATAAGTCAATGTGGTCTGTCTGAAAAAGAAAACACACAAGACAGAAACAGTGTTGTCTGAAAAAGAAAACACACAAGACAGAAACAGTGTTGGAAGAGCTAATTAAAAAGTAGAAGCTAAGCCAGGCAAGGTGGCTCACACCTTTAATCCCAGCATTCAGGAGGCAGAAGCAAGCAGGTCTCTGTGGGTTCGAGACCAGCCTGGTCTACAAAGCAACACAGAGAAAAACCTTGTCTTGACAAATTTAAAAAAAAAAAAAAAAAGTGGAAGCTGATCACTGAACATTTTCAGGTCCTTAAACAGTAGGGTATGTTTCAGGGGAATGAAGGAATGAAGGAATTATATTTCAGAAATCCCTGCCATACAAACTAGAAGTCAGCTAGAGCTAGATGAGACTATGCAGGAGACAGGCTTTGATCTTTACTTGTGAATAAGGAGAGTTGTTAAAGAGAAGGAGATGGGGGCTGGAGAGATGGCTCAAGGGTTAAGAACAATGACTGATCAGTGCAGAGGTGCAGAGTTCAATTCCCAGCAACCACATGGCGGCTCACAACCATCTATAATGCAATCTAGTGCCCTCTTCTGGCATGCTGGCATACATGTAGGCAGAACACTATACATAATAAGTAAATAAATCTTTAGAAAGAAAAAAGAAGGAAAAGAAAAGGAGATGGACTGGGCTAGCCTATATGTCTGCATTTCCCTTCATGACTGCTAGGCTTCCTACCCTGTCCTGCTGTGTGATGATTAGGGATTTGCTGTGTGGTTAGGGACTGTTCCCTATAAAGTTGTAACTTCAGAGCCTTTGATCATTTCTGGACCTGATGATACTTGGTTCTCATGGCTGTTGTTAAGAGTTGGTTAAGGTAATCTTGAGACAGGACCCTCCAAAGTGACACAGTCAATTCTCTATGGTCTAGTCTTGGATAGTGGACAAGCAGCTTGTTGTGAGGTTGCACAGGTGGAGGAAGGGGCAAGTTGCAAGTGGCTAGTCCCTGGTTCTGCCAGGGGCCTGGAAGATGAGAAATAGCTCTTGTTGGCGCTTGGTGAATGTGAGATTGGCACTGGATGAATGTGAGGTTGGCACTGGATACAGCAGCATCGTGAAGTGCAAGCATGTCTAAACTAGCCTCTTTAACTGTCTTTGACTTTAGTCATTAAGGAAGAAACTAACCACAGTGAGATGGCAGAAGACCTGTGCAAGATAGGAGCAGAGAGGTCCCTTGTTCTGGACAGACTGGCAAGCAACGTCGCCAAACGTAAGAGCTCTATGCCTCAGAAATTTCTTGGTAAGAGTTAAATGTTTGCTGTCTCTTCACATACAAATATGCGGGTGTTCTAGACTCAAATGAAAATTATTTGAAAGTAAAGGAAAAGAAAAAAATCTCTCTTTTTGAAAAGAAAGTGACAAGATTAATATTTCTTAAATATTGAAGGGTTTTATTCTAATAATTTTCTTTCAAATTGACAAACCTTTCACCAGGAATTAGATAGGATTTCATAGCATCTGGAGTCCTTGGTATGATGTTTCTGTGGCCATTCTGATGACGTTAATCCTCTCAGAGCTTCAATTCACATTTTCCTGGGAAGCCTGTGTAACCCTCCCATCAGAGGACAGTGAGGACTAACGGGATCCAAACGGAGAACGGCCCCTCCGATGCTCCAGTGATGGCGTATTGCAGCTAGAACTGGTATTTTGACCATTGACCAGTCCTTGATTCTATGAGGGATAATACAGAGTGAGCCCCTTGCTCCTTGAACCACTGTTGCCTGCTGTCAATCACAGACAGGTGCTTCACGCCTGCCAGCCAGGGCAGACACTGTAAGGACAGGGAAGAAGTTGAGGCAGGTGCCTCAATGGAAATCGCTAGCCTCACTCCTTGGGGAGATAAACCAACCTTCCCAAGCCTGAGTTCCATTCTTTATTCTCAAAGGGCAATTGTGTGCATAAAATGCCCCTACCATTATGAAAACATCTAGAAGCCCTCAGTGTGAAAGTCAGCTATTATCATGGTCAGAAAAGGGAATCTATGTCATGAAGCTGAGATGGACTTTGAGAAAGTGGTAGGACTTCAGCACCTCACCACACAGGAGTTGTGGGGGTCTAGGCTGAGGAGAAATGACTATGCTGTTGGCTGGTCTGGAACAGGACTAGTGGGATGTGATGGATGGGCAGGTATATGCCCAACTTTGCCCAAGTGCCTACTGGAAAGCCGTAAAAGTCACCCCAGGAATCTCTGAAAAATAACAGGGGTATGTTTTCAGTGGGAGCAGCAACTTGGAATGTAGGTACAGCATGGGCCCAGATTAACAGGAAAGGAAAATGAAGGAGGATGCTTTGGTGGAGAAGGAATGGAGATCAGGATGGGGTTGGTAAAGGAAATCATGGGTTTCCTTGGTTAGTATGCCATATATAGAAAAGATGAAACTAAGTCTGGAAAATGAGAGTTCAGGGTTTGATGTAATTATTTGCAAGAATACCATACTGAGAAGGGCATCCCATGGAAACTATGCTAGAGAGAACACACACACACACACACACACACACACACACACACACACACACACACACACACACACCTCTTCACACCAAGGCACCTCTGTCAAGCCAGGAAGACAGAAGTCAGGTTCTTGGGCATCAGCCTTCCTCTCACAAATACAAATAGGACTCCAGTTTTATCTATTGATTAAATAGAGGTTTCTCATGGGAGGAAGAAGGGGAAGAAAGACTGTTGGAAGACAAAACAGAAACCATTTATTGGAAATATTATTCATGGGCTCTCTGTGCAAATGTGAGCCTCTGAACTGAAAGGAGGAAGGAGACTTTGTTTCCCGATCAGAGAAGGAGGGAATCTTGGGCAAGGAGTCATCTGCTGGGTGCCTGAGACTTTAGACAGTATCAGGTGCGGGGTCCCTATTTTCCCCCTGTGGAGTGCACTGAGAACCATAATCATGGAGGAGTGTGATGGACTGCCCAGGGAGACTGGCAGAGATGAAGCTGCAAGTGTGGCCAAGGGTTGTGAAGAGCTGCTGACCTCAGGAGGCAGGGTGTGACTTCCTCTTTGTGATTAGGAACCTGAAGAGTGCCCTGTGCTTTAGTAATGGCCATCTGCAGTGCCCTGAGACTCTGGGAGACCCCCAGTCAAATGCAGCCTCTGAAATTTTACCAGGGCTGTCCTGTGTCTACGAACATTGTCTTGATTCACACGCTGCTGCTGCTGCTGCTGCTGCTGCTGTGGGTGAGAGGGAGCAACAAAACTGGTGAGGCAGAGCTGAGATGAGAAAGCCCTTTCCAGGGGAGAGGTTAAACACAGGAGGAAGTGGCATTGTGGGAACAGAAGGACCAGGATAGCAGAAGTGGAGTGTGCAAGGAAGAGCTCCCAGCTGCTGTGTCTGTTGGTGTTCCCCAGAGGTGATTGGCAGTTCATGTCCGAGCCAGTGCCTCTTCCTGCCCTCATATGCCAGCCTTCCTCTCACTGCTGTGTGATGGCTTCCTACTGTCTCTTAGTTCTCCATCTCTAAAACAGAAAGAGATGGCCCTCAAAGGCTGATGTCCACATTTAGGGTAATATAGCATTGTGTTACTAAAATGATCGATAGCTAATAAGAATTTTGATACAAATATTTGATGTTTTTTCAGTTAAGCAAATCCAACATCTAGACATTACCAGTGCTTAGTCAGATGAACATCATTGTCAATATCTCCCTGCCATATGTTTCAGCACATAGGGCTACTCATAGGTAGATTACAATATAGAGATGTGAAGTATATGCCTTTCGAATTTTCCAAAGATGCTGCCTCAGAAAGATTCTATCTGCTTTTCCTGGGGGTGGATGTATTGATTTGTTGTGCTTAACGTCTTCTTGTGCATTGCTAGAAAACATGTTCAAGTGATCATGGCACAGATGACCATGGAATATTAAAAAAAGTCTTAAGCTTTAAGAGGTTCCTGACCCTCCAATAAATACTCACTCCCAGAGGGGACTCTGCTTTAAAAAAAAAAAAAAGAATTACTCCCATAATAAAAGTATTTATTGTAAAGGACATTTTTATTTCTTTTGTGTTGGCATTGCACATCTCTATTCACATTCTATTCAGCAGTCATTAGTCTTACATCATTTAGATATTCACCCCTATGCATTTTAACAGGTTGAAGAGTCAGACCAGCTGCCTTAGTATCATTTTTGTCTATTTTGATGAATGCCTTAATTGAGTAGACTTTACATTCGAGCATCCTTTTTGTACACAGTTCATCTACATTGCTTGGAATTTGAAGATATCCACCTATCACCTTTGTACCTGAGGGGCATCCTCAGAAGGGTGTGGCCTTGGACCACTCTTCCTTCTCAGAGATTGATAAATCATTCACCATTACTTGTTGGATGCTGCTGGGATTCTAAGTCCAGCCTGATTTTCTTTTCTTTAATATGAGTTTACTGTTCTCTATACAAAGTGTTTGTTTCCTTGAACTCAAAAGTTGAATGCCCTCAGTAAGAAGCATCCTAATGTTTTACAGGCTGAAGGAACCTACACCTTCTAAACTGGGAGAGTTCTTTCTTCTTCTTCCTTGTCTTTTGGAAATGTTCCTTTGCATAATACCTTTTGTTCTATCTATTGTGCTCTCTGCTCAAAAGTACTGGCTTCCCATAGTTGGATTAGCTGTCTCCCATGTCTGTTAGCATTTTGTTATTTTTAAGTTTATTTGCTGTTATTTCATGTTTTCCCTGCATTGTCAGAAATTCGGTTCCTAGCCATTTTTATTCTAGTGTTTGCTATTTCTAATTCATGTTAACTGTTTATTGGATTGGATTTCATTTTGTTTCCTGAGATCTGAACTCTTCTTCTATTGTTTGGGGTTTTTTTTAGTATTGTCTTTGAATATTCTCTAAATTTGACTGCTTGCATATTCCAAAAATTAAAACAACTAAAACTTTAAAATTATTTTTTTTTACTCCATGTCATGAAGCAATTATGCTGATTTCCCCCTCTTCCTGGAATCAAGTTTCTTTTTCCCCTAGGATGGACTTACTGGTTTGTCTTACTTCCTTTCTTGACAAAAAAAATATTTTCACTGTAACCATGACATTTCCTTTCATCCTGCTCACTCTACTTGGTCTAATAGGGCTTGATTGACATTTCAATGTTCTTCCCATTGTATCTGAGAATTTTTCCTATGAGAACTGTGACTTTTTTAAATCCTGAAAGAATGCCAAGGATGGTGTTGGGGGAGTTCAGGTGAGGCAAAGTGCAGCTTTTGTTTTAGAATGGTCCCATTTCAGAGCTCGCTCAGGCATTTTTCAGATTAGGTCAAAGCCCTAACAGAGCAGATGGTGCCTCCTTCTCCACAGGGGACATTTCAGGGCTACCCTTCCTCTCCAGTGCAGACCAAGGCCAAAGCTTTTGCTTCCGTGCTGGGAGGAGGGGGGGTCAGCTCACAAAGTAAGGACTCCGACACCATTTGCCTCCTGCCAGTCAGCTTTAGGCTCCATGGTTTCTCTGTCAGTGTGAGGATTGGGGGATGATGAAAACGTTATTGATCCCACCTGTTTCTAGAAGTGGCATTACCCAGAGCTTGTCTTGTGTCTCATTCAAGAACTTTCTGTTCTTTCCTCAGTCATAGATGAATGTAAAGTAGAAATAGAGGATGGATGGATGAGCGGATGGACAGACGGATGGATGATGGGTGGGTGGGTGGGTGGATGGATGGATGTATGGATGGATGGATGGATAGATGGATGGATGGATGATGGATTAATGGATAGATGATAGATTTCACTGATTCACTGGGGACTTTAATAGTTTTAATTTTTCACATATGGGTAGAGGAATTCTGTGGGTAGATTTGTCACTCCATGCTCATCTAGAATGAATGTTGCTTTCTTTGCAACACCCACTTGTTGTTGAAACTAAGTTCTTGAAACAGCAGGCTTCAATGGTTGCTTAGAAAACCACAGAACCACGACCCTGGGGAGAAACAGGAAAGCACCACCTTTGTTGAGAGAACACACACTTTGAGAGCAAGCAGAACTAGGCACCAGCCCCACACTCTCCTTCACTGCTAGGCTTTGACAGCAAGGGAGATGCTAGTGCATCAAGAATGAGTTCCTTCTGTCTGTGTAACCAGATAGGTTAGCACCTTAATTCTAAAATGATTTACAGGGAAGAAATCTTTGGTTTTAGGAATGCTGTAACTTTAAGGATGTTGCATAACTATTTTCCCCCTGGAATGGAGAGAAAAATCCCTTCATTGTGTCTACCATCCACTACACAGGGAGTTTGCCCCATCCAGTCTCTAAGAAGATGTAAGTGGACATATACAAGTTTGTTTTCTATAGTCTGAGGATCATTCTGTGCCATTATCAGGCTATGTTGTGTTGCTTGTGACACAAGTAGGTGAAAGGAAATAAAACCAAGTAGTCATGTGGTACACAGTAAGACTAAGAATCACAAAGCAAAGAAAGGTACTAAAGGTGGGAATATATTCTTGGACTACTACTTTTTTCATTAAATTTATTCATTTATTTTACATCCTGACTGTAGTTTCCCCTCCTTCTCCTCCTTCCATTCCCTCCCCCTACCTCTGCTCTGCCCCCTGTCCACTCCTCCTCTGTTTCTGCTCAGAAGGAGCAGGCCTCCCATGGGTGTCAACAAAACATGGCCTATCAAGTTGAGGGAGGACTAGGCTTGGTGAGACAACCCAGTATGAGGAATAGATTCCCAAAAGCCAGCCATAATATCAGGGACAGGTCCCACTCCTACTGCTAGAAGTCCCACAAGTAGACCAAGCTACACAACTGTCACAATCCTGGGCTACTATTAATGGTCACTGATTTTTTTTTTCAAAAACTATGGGTAGATTTATGAATTGTGGAATAGTCTGTCCTACTGTAAGAGTTTGGGGAGGCGATGACCTCAATGTCAATGTGAAAGACACTGGGGTTGACTTCTGTCACCACCCTCTTCAGCTACCTTCAGGTACAGCCTGTGAGCCATTGCTCACCTTTGTACATCTTCTATCTGTTCTCTGACTGTGGCTGAGTAGGTCACTTTCTTCAGACCCTTCACCAGTTCCCTTTTTAATTAAACAAATTCAGTTTAGTCTAAGGTTCCAGGATATGATCCCAACTTCCACTTGGACATTGCCTATGCTCCTAGAGCTCTGGCCCCTGGACCTTCACCTTTCCTAACAAAGCTCCAGGCTCCCTTTCCCCCCAGGACCTTCACTACTGCTGTCCCCAGCCATGGACATAGAAGCCCACACACCCTGTATGACACTCTGGCAGAAAGCCTTCCTGTGCTCATGGGATTTCTCAGAAGGGGATAGAGTATACCAACACTACTGAGTGTGTATGTCTCCTGCTAGCTGTGTGCATCCAAAGATGGGGACCACTCTCACTGGCTTTCGTTTTAGTCCTGCTGTCAAGCCAGATGTATTGACGAGGAAAGAGGCAGAGTGGAAGGTGAAATGTGAGAGGTGCATGTGATCCTGTGGGCTGCCTCATGTGTTCTCAATCACCATCACTGAGAAGGTTCACAAATGGCTATCCCTGCCAATAGAAATATAAACAATTGCTTTAATGAAAGAATTTGCTGTCTGAGTCATCTTAGTCTTAACATTTAGAAGATAAAAAGTATTTTTTTCAAGACAGGGTTTCTCTGTATAGTCCTGGCTGCTCTAGAACTCACTCTGTAGACCAGGCTGGCCTCGAACTCACATAAATATACCTGTCTCTGCCTCCTTGGTGCTGGAATTACAAGCTTGTGCCACTACAGCCTGGCTAGAAGATAAATCTTTAAAGAATTTTGTTTTATTTCATTAACAAAACATTTGCTCCAAAACTAATTACCTGAAGCCATATCTAGACTCATCTCCCACAGGTACCAGGGAAGGAGGTTTATGTTAGCCAGATGTTCCATCACTATAGGAAAATATCTGAGATGTTCAACTAGTTAGAAGTTTGGTTTGCAGCTTTGGAGGGTTCCTCTCCAAGACTGGCCCTGTTGTGTTGGATCTGTGGCAAGGCAGCATAAGTAGATCATAGAGCAGCCTTGTGCTGTGAAGCAAGAGGGAAATATATAGGGGCCAGGGTCCCAATATCCCCTTGAATATAGTCCCCCAAATGTAAGGTCTTCCCATTAGGCCCTTCCTCCCTAAAGAATTCAGAACCTTTCAATAGCATGTGTCCCTGGATAGCCACCAAGCTTCTTTGACATGGTGATAAGACATTGTCATCTACAAATGGGTTCAGGCATATACATAGCTATCTTAGGATACATCTGATTTATGAGCCACAGGCTGAACAGTACTTGAAAACATGGTACTTTGGGAACATCAGAGGTCCAGATTGTAGCAGAGTTCATGTAGTCCAAAAGCTACAGGCTTGTGCTCAGAGAAGAGCATAAGTTTCTTCCTTCCTTCCTTTCTTCTTTCTTCCTTTCTTTTCCTTCTTTTTGGTGTTTTGGTGTGTGTGTGTGTGTGTGTGTGTGTGTGTGTGTGTGTGTGTGTGTGTGTGTGTGTTTGAGACAGGGTTTCTCTGTGTAACAGCTCTGGCTGTCCTGGAACTCACTTTGTAGATCAAGCTGTTCTCAAACTCTCAGAGATCTGCCTGCCTCTGCCTCCAGAATGGTGGGTTTAAAGGTGTTGCCACTACCACCAGGAGAGCATAAAAGTTTAAGTCCCAGGTCCACACGCTGCTGTTTTACCCTCATCTCATCACAGTGGCTATGTTTTAAACTACTAGCAGCCCAACTCCTCAGGCCATTAGCCTGAGGGCAATTCTGTTGTCCCAGACAATGTTGCTGCCACTAAAGGTAGCTTTAACTAAATCTCTATCATTCTAATAAAACTCAAGACTCAAGGCTAGCATGAAAACCCGCAAGCTCAGCAAGTTGAAGTAACAACTGGCTAGCTTTCTCTCTTTGCTGGTGACCCCAGAAGCTGCTCTCCTTCCACACTGCCCCAACTAAAAAACCCATGCTATAATCCTCCCAGCTACTTCCTGTTAACTAACCCTACCCCTCTGAGCCCAGGTTAATTTTATTTAATTAATGCAAATGCAACACACCTTTACATATTTAAATAATGTGAAATAAACAAATATAACACATCTTTGCCTAGTTAAATAAGTACTCTACAAAATTTCCTCCTTTTGTCTAAATAAAAAGAAAGATTTTAACTTTAACATAGTAAAACTATATACAATAGGAACAGTTATTAAGTAAGAACAACATTTACAATATCCAGTCTCTTTGCATTTGGCAAATTTGGAGAAATCTATTACTCTATTATCTATCTTATCTTGATGAGTGCAAAGCTCTGTACTTAATTTACCTCCAATCATAACTAAGGAAAACTGTAACTATAACTACTTAGTCTTCAACTCCTCAAAGACCCCAGAAGGATATGGCATTACCTGAGTAAACAGTAAGTGCAGAGCAAGAAACTTCCAAAAATATATAAACAGCAGAGACATCTTGCTGCCTGGACAGTCACCCAAGGTTTCTCTGCAACATTGGGGGATCCATCTTTAGTCTATGGGCCTAGAATATCTGGCAGACTTTTCTATGAAATAAGAATTTTGAAGGGCTGCGCTGCCTTGTTCTGGGAAAGTTCTGAAGTCAGTTTCCTTTGTATCCTGCATGTCTAGTTTGAACAGTAAATTGTAGAGGCAAGGACGGTTTCTTGTCCAAATGGCTAGCTTTGCCACAATGAAAGCAAACTCCATATGGAGATTCTTTCATTCCCATCATCCTTTTTTCTAGTAGATTGGTGCTGCCAGGAGCAGATGTGTCTCACTTTCATGAAAAGCCATATGTTGTTAAATATCTTAAATGCCATATTCTGTAGGCCTCTGAAGCATCTAAAGATCATCTGTCTAAAATGTGTCTGTTTAACATTGAAAACATTTTTAATAAAACTACAAGTTTGATTATTATGGATGGCTAAATACTAAACCGCATTTCTTAATTATGCATTTTTAAAAGACCTACATAAGCACAACACCCCAAACAAGAGTAGAAACATACATACAGTATAACAAAAATAACTTTAAATTTGTGTCAATATACAAAAATCCATACTATTGTAAAATATTGAGTTTATAAGTTGTCTTTTTATCCTATATTCCTATATTGCCCCCAAACAATGACAAACATCCAAAACCCACCAAATGACCAAAACCCACCCACCCCGTCTCTAGAGAATATGGGTGTTGTGTTCTCTAGACTGCTTCCTGTTGTCTGGAGGCAACAGCATCTCCAGTGGACCCTGAGAAAATTGAGACAATGGTCAAGTCTTGGGAAAACTAGTTGTAACGTGTGTTGTCCAGTCTCAGAACTGTTCCCATGCAGAGGAATCACTGGCTTGTATTTTTTCTTAGTTTATTACTTTATGTCTGTAGCCAAAATTTTCAGGAGGTCTCCCCTGATCTCTATTAACTTTAAAGGATCCACAGCCTTTCGCTTCCTGTGGAAACAAAAGGATAACATCACCCCTAATGCAATACATTTTCTGAATTCAATTTTAAAGTTAAGACATCCATAAAGTATCCAGGCAGGTTTAATTCAGCAGTCCCTTTTACAATCCAAAAGTTCCTCAGGAGCTGTCATTTGCTCATCAGTACATAAAAATATTCAATGTCAGCACAACATCATACAGGATCCAGACATCTATCTTTCATGGCTTTTTTCCTTTATATTACTTTGCTGTCTCCTTAAAGACTTTATTATTTTTAAATGATTTATTTTTTCCTATGACTGCCTATACCCATTTTCTCATCTTTCTTAAGCACCTATGCACATTTTTAAACACACTGTAACCTGTTTAGAGGTTGTTTTGCAGTCTGAGCATGATTTACTGTGTGTGTGCCTGTAGCATTCTCTGATCACGTGAGCCAAACCTGAAACTCACTGCATGATTTTACACTGGTGGCTAGCTGCACCCCACTGGGTTCTGTGAGAGCTCGAGCTTTATGCCCTGAAGGCTTGGCCAAGAGCTGAGATTAACTGGGAGCTACATTTAACTGCCCCAGCTCTAGGAAGTTGGTGACTGCATTGTGGCAGGCATTTTTACTAGCTTGTTGTTTCTGCTCAATGTGCCAGCTGCTCAAATGCTTGCTGTGTGATGCTCTGTATGCTATGAGCACCGTGCTATAGGAAGCCATGTTTGTTTATTGTTCATTGTTTTTTTTTCCTCCAGCTTTCTCAGTCCCTACATAAAAGAACGTGCCCCACGTTGTAGTTGGGGTTTTCTTTGGGACACCAAACCATTCCCAAATAAAGACATGAAGACTTATTAATTGTTAAAATTCAGCCTTAGCTTAGGCTTGTTTCTAGCTAGGTTTTTTTCCTTTCTTTTTTACTTAAATTAGCCCATTTCTATTAACTTATGTGCTGACTCCAGGCTCATTTACCTCATCTACTTACTGTCCATCCTGGTCTTTTGCTTCCTTTGTTTCTGGTTGGCTGGCCCCCAGATGCCTCCCCTTTTATCTCTGACTGCCAGCCCCATCTATCCCTCCTGTGCCTAGCTATTGGCCATTCAGCTTTTTATTAGACCAATCAGGTGCCTTAGGCAAGAAGATAAAACAGCAACACATCTTTACATAAATAAATACAGCATAAACAAAAGCAACACACCTTTACATAATTAAATAAATGCAATGTATCTTTACATAATTAAACAAATACTCTATTCCACAACAAGTCACCACTGAATTCTCAGTTTCATTCATCTTTAGTATTAGGCATGTTTGTAAAGAGTAAGTAAATGGTGCCTATTCCAGCCTGCTCAAATAGATTTTCTGTTTCCCACTTCTGATTTCTGCTGAGATAATTCACCACTGCTAACTATAGAGAGAGAGGGTGGATACAATTATGTTAATGTATTCATTCTACTTTCATCATGCATTGGAGTCTATCCACTTTTGAAATATTTATAAGAAATATTTAGTTTATTATAAGTAATATGTAATCATGTTTTGAACACATGCTTTTCTAGATTAAAATGATAAATGTAATATAGTATCTTAAATTTATTACATGAATTCATGGCTGTGCATTTTAACAAAATAATTTTAGAATAAATTAAACAGTGTACATTTAGAAAACTCTTTAAAATATTTAAATTCAATATATTGTGTTAATTTTACCTTATTTAATGAAAGATGGGGTTTAACCCTGTGAAACATGGCTGTTTAAGCTGATATGAACAATCTTTAGTTTCCCTATACATGGGTAAACGGGATTTCTCGATGTGCCTATGGACCTATCTTAGTAAGACCCTAAGCAGGATGTTTCTTTTTTTTTTTCCTCCTGTGCCTGGGTAAATGTGTCCTGTCTACTGTGACACTGGGACACCACCCAACCCCCTGGGTACAGATTTTACTAATGATCACCTACTTCCCACAGGAGATAAGTGCCTGTCAGACATGCCCTATGACAGCGCCAGCTATGAGAAGGATGATATGATGACATCCCATGTCATGGACCAGGCCATCAACAATGCCATCAACTACTTGGGGGCTGAGTCCCTGCGCCCACTGGTGCAAACGCCCCCCGGCAGTTCCGAGGTGGTGCCTGTCATCAGCTCCATGTACCAGCTGCACAAGCCTCCCACTGATGGCCCCCCACGGTCCAACCACTCGGCGCAGGACAGTGCCAGTGCCGTGGACAACTTGCTGCTATTGTCCAAGGCCAAGTCTGTGTCATCGGAGCGGGAGGCCTCCCCAAGCAACAGCTGCCAAGACTCCACGGACACCGAGAGCAACGCAGAGGAGCAGCGCGGTGGCCTCATCTACCTAACCAATCACATCACCCCACATGTGCGCAACGGGCTGGCCCTCAAGGAGGAGCAGCGAGCCTATGAGGTGCTGAGGGCAGCCTCAGAGAACTCGCAGGATGCCTTCCGCGTGGTCAGCACGAGTGGTGAGCAGCTGAAGGTGTACAAGTGCGAACACTGCCGCGTGCTCTTCCTGGATCACGTCATGTACACCATCCACATGGGCTGCCATGGTTTCCGGGATCCTTTTGAGTGTAACATGTGTGGTTATCACAGCCAGGACAGGTACGAGTTCTCATCCCATATCACACGTGGAGAACATCGCTACCACCTGAACTAAATCCAGCCAGGCCCCACAGAAGCACAAAAATGGCTGCCTCTGCCTCCCTCCTGGCAGCTGGACCCATGGCGGACAATGTTGGGTGTGTATTTGCAGGCAGTATTTGTTCCTTTAAGTTGGTTGTTTGGGATTTAATTTGCTTGCGTTAGAAGACAAGTTTTTAATGTTAAAGACAGGATTGCATTGCATCGGGAGCATTCAGAACATCCATGCATCTAGACGGTTTTGTTGACTGCTAGCTAAGATTTCCCTGACCAGTGGCTTTCTGACCCACTCACCCCCACCCCCCAAAGCAGAGCTGCATTTTCAAAGAATTGAATGAAACAATTATCCAACAAGGAGCAAAGTGAACCTTGCCCTAAGCAGAGTTTATGTTGCATGGATTCTCCAAATGCCTGCAAAACATAATAGCCCCTGGGGTGGGGCCATCTCAGGGAGCTCCACAGATGAGCCACAGGACCAGATAATAAGACAGCTGGGACAGAGCGAGGAGGCAGCCTGTGTGGAGACCAGGGCCAAAGGCTGATCTTTGAAAGACACTGTTAAGTCATGTACTGCATGGGGACATGGTGTCTGGATAAGTTGAGCTAGGAAACTCCTCTGGGCAAGGAGGGAAGGGGATTGGAGAGCCTTGCAGACTCCTCTTCATTTGCCTGATCACATCCAGGCTCCTGGGTCTTGTTGCCCAGGGAGATCAGCTCAGTGCTCCTATGGACACTTTTGGGTAGCCTTCTTCTCTTGTCACTCCCATGCCATTAATGGTCCCAAAGCTCATCACTGCATTTTAGACCCCAATCCTGAAATTCAGACCTTACTTTAAACTTCTCATACTGTAAAATTCCTCAGAAGCCAAAGTTTTCTTTCAAGCTCCACAATCAGTTGTCCAGGTTTCTGTTCTTCCCTGGATTGGTTGTACCACCAAAGTGCAACCCCACCCCTTCATTTCAAATGAATCCCTAGTCTGATTATAGCTATGAACCTGGCTATCTTAGTCTAATAATTTTCTTTCCCTACTCACACCATGATTCAGAATGACCATTTTTAGTAAATATAAGAGCCCAGCATCTCAGTGGCTAAAACACAGAATATCCTTGTTTTTAAACATTTTTTTTTAATGTTCTGAAGCTCTTCGGTATAAAAACCAAGTAGCATGTGTTTTCACATAGACAGGAACCCTGAATCCTTTATCAGGTAGAGGTTATTAGGATATTGTAATGTTTGGGGTCACTGTGTGCCCAGTGCAGGTTCCCAGAGAGGAATGTCCACCAGATATCACAGAGAAGAGGCAGATGAGGTGGTCCAGCCAGACCAAGACAGGGATGCCACACTGAAGCCAAGCCAGTTAGCTGGAGATCTCATCAGGATGGGCCTCTCTTAAGTGTCAGTATTAGGGTCATCACCCTCCATCACCTCAATAAAACAAAAAACATATACTTGTCAATGTTTACAGCATGGTCTTCACAGAAACTCTCTGAGGTGATTCCAAAGAACTGGAGGAAATTAGTCTATAGCAGCTCTTAGGCTAAATCAGGGGTTCTTAGTCGAATCCCTCCTTCAACTAAGGAGGGTATCATCACTGGCGACAACTGTTCTATGAGTTGTAGCTTACTTAGCAGTATCCCTGGTCACTATCTAGTCAATGCTGGTAGCATCCTACTTGATTTCCAAAACTGTCTCTCAGGTGTCCCCTGGGGCAAAGAAACCACTGGTCTAAATTTTAAGCTGGTGGAAAGTGCGGGAAGCTTTAAAAAAAAAGATCAAAAGCACTTGAAGCCTTCCCCAGTCAGCAGCCTCAAGCTGCACTTGCTTCTTTGGGAAGTGGCTGGATTCTATTTGCCCATTTGAGACTACACTTCCTCAAGTGCCTCTGGGTTCCGTTGCAGGAATGTAGTTCGCCAAGGTGCCACTCTCATGTGTCCATGTCTTTGCATCCAGAACAATGTGGCATTTTGAAAGTGAAAATAAGACTGCAACTATAATGATTCACACTGAGTAAAGGGAGAATTTGAGGAACTAGAGCTGTGAACAGCTTTTATTCAATATGCTGTTCCAGAGAAAGGCTGCCCTTACCCAAAGTCATATATTCCAGGTGATGGCCTTGTAAGCCTGTGGTTTACTGGCAGCTCCTGCTCACCCTTGTCCTTATCCATGAGAGCCACAGGGTCAGCTGGTCCAAGGCAGATGGCTCCAACCCCCACCCCTACCCCTGCCACTGGCATTCAGAGTTTGAAGCAGAATTGTAAATAGTGGCTTCAGGAGCTGTTTTCTAGAATGCTTTGTCCTTCCTCTCACTGCCTTTTTTAGCTGATATGTCTATTTGCACACCTTTTGTTGTGGTTTTATATTGTAACAGCATTTTTGAAACTATTGTATTTAAGATAAGGTTTCATATTATGTCCACAAGTAATTAAATTATGTTTGAAGGTGGCTATATTCTGTATCAAAAGTTGATGATGTTTTTCTTTAGCTGGTAAAGTAGGGTTTTGCATGACCTCACTTTTTGTTCTGTGGTTTATTCTATTGTATGACGTGTGTCTTCAGTATTGCTGTGTGATGAAGTGTGCTGAGATTCCATGCCCTCATTTTGTCTTTTAAGTAGCTATCAGAGGCAGGAGGGTTCCTAAAATCAGGCTGACCTGTTAGTGACTGCTCGCAATCACCACTTCTCATTCCCTGGCCTCCCTATTACCCCAGCTTCCTGTCCCAGATCCCTTCTGTGATTCATACCTTAGTCAGGTGTGTGTGTGTGTGTGTGTGTGTGTGTGTGTGTGTGTGTCCTGATGAGAGTCAGGAACATCAAACACAGTGTCACCATTGTGCTATCACCCAGCACGTGTCCTGGCACCAGTTGCTTCAGATACCAGAACATTCTGTTTCCAGTTTAGAATCAACCACTTAATAAAACGTTAGAGTCTTCACTTAAAAGCATAGGTGCTCGTTATGGAGATGGGGGTGGTTGTTTTATGCTTGTGTTATATTCTGTGTTCTTTTCTTCCTTTTGTTTGTTTTTGGCTGCATTGTGACTTCTGACATCATCTTGCCAACACAAACTTGAAATGAACTGAACGTATGTAGACATGTCATAACATCATCTATTTCTCAGATCCAGCAATAAGAATTGATAAACTCTAAAACCTTGATATCCCACATTGAACATCCATGTTTTCTTCTATGTTTGTTTTTTAACTTTAAAGTGAGCCACAACTAGACTTGAGATGTACAGGCATCAAAAAGCAAGAAGCACACGTGGATCCAGTGCTATGGCGCTCACTGTGAATAAGTGTGACCAGATATTAATATGCAATATTGTTTCGAGTCCTTTCTAATACACGTTTTTACAGTGTTGTGTGTGGTGATTGTTGAGGTCAAATCTCCATGTTATCCCTGCAGCTGCAGCCCTTTGCTTCCTTGCTGGCAGATGCATGCAGAGGACTGTGAGACGAAGTCATCTCTGCAGCCCTGGCTCCATAGTGATGTTCAAAGATCTCTGTCTAGTTGTGAACATGTGATTTCCACTGGAGGCGTAGAGTATCCTTTTGTACACATTTCATGTTTCTTCTGTAGTGATAGAACAAATAAAATCTACAAACACTCTGTCTGCCCCATCCAGTCAAGTCCACACAAGCATAAAAGAAGCCCTGCTCATGTAGGAGGCTGCTGTAGTCTCTCAGACACCAGGAGGTAAAGAGGACAGGGCTTGAGACAAGAAGTGTGAGTGATGAATACACAGGAGGAGGCACAGCCAGTTAGCTCTGCCAGCATCATGGTGAAGATGATGGCAGAAGAGCATCCAAAACTCGAGACAGAATGGCGGCTTTCCATTTTAAATAAGCACAGGACTATTCTCAGCCTGACTCACTGACACTGTGGGGTGAGACTTTCCTGTTCCTTTACCTGCTTCTCTTCCGAGGAGATTCCTAGAAAACTGCTGCAGGCTACACTTATAAGTAGTATGTAAAGGGCTCTACTTCGGGTGTGAGCCTGGAATCAGCATTGAGGGGTGGGGGAGCCAAGACCTCTGACCCCATTTCCAGTGTTTTAGTCATATTTTCTATCAGCATAAAATAATGCAGATGTCCTGCGACTCCCTGGTTGAAACCTCCTTGCATTCTTCAAACCCATTCAGATTCACAGGAAACAAAACCCTGGGCACTGAGGATATGGCTCAGCTGGTAGAGAGCACTCACCTAGCATGCACAGAGCCTTAGGGTTCAGTCCCCAAAAACTGGTTGTGGTGACACATATCTATAAATCCCAGTATTCTGGAGGTTAAGGCAGAAGGGTCAGAAGTTGAAGGCTCTATAGGGAGTTCAAGAGCAGCCTTTAGTACCTGACACCACGTTTCATAAAAAGAAAGAAACAAAAAACTTGTCTGTTTCTGAATGTTGCCTTTTGCGGTGGCTTCAACTAAGACACAGAGCTAGGAGCAAAAGAAATGGAGCATTGAGCAATTAGCGAAAGACTCGGAGGAAGTTCTCAGACCACCAAAGTGGGAACTCCATGTTCCTCCATCATTCTGGAAACTTCTGGCTCTTCCTCTGCACCAGAGCCTAAAGCAGCAACCAGCTGGCACAGCCCCCATACAGAGGTGGGGTCAGATGTAGCTGTTGTCTCACAACATCCTCCTCTTCTGTCTTTTCCCAAGCCCCTCCCCTCCACCCAGCACACATACCACGTCTCACAAAACCAAAAGGAATTCCCATTGCCCCTTGAACCACTGCCTCTAGCAACCTTGTAGCCTTTGGCTTCTCTATTCCGCTATTAACCTCCACCCTTTAGCAAACCCATTCTGGGATTAGTACACAAGAGGCACAGCTCCAAATTCATCAACCACAGCCCTGCTGGGGTAGCAAGACTCTCATGTGTCCCAGAACTAGTCTCAGAAGCATCCCAGACCCCACACTACCCCACCCATATTGTTCAGTTGCAGCTTCTAGAGGTCACTTACTGAGTATTCTGGAGCTGGGGCATTTATGGGACAACCCTCCAATCCCTAGCTGTGATGGGAGGCCACCCTCCAGCATGCTAAGCAGATAACCAGTCAATCCTAGTTCACAGAGGACCTTGACTCTTGTGAGCCTGGATCCACAGTTGTCTGCATAGAAGAACAATGTCTTCCCACTTGGGCCTCAGACAGCTTAGACACAGACAGGTAACAGTCAGGTGAGAAATCAAAATGCCTGTTCTGCTACTTGTAAAAGCCAGGCTTCCAAGAGTAACCACTCTTCAAGAGCAGCCAGGATGGGGGACTCATATAGTCTTCCCTCAACACCTCAATGGTTCCCCTAGTGGAGAGCTTGTGTATCTGACAGAGACAGAAGACCACCATGCCAGCTATCATGGATCTCCCTAGTGACTCTGTAAAACAACATGGTTTCCGTGATTCCTCGTGCCTCCTTAGTATCCCTACTGCAGTCCTCCCTCTATGGGGTTTCCAAAGTGATTTGAGAAAATGGGGACCTGACCAAGTTACTGTGATTCCACTCAAGTTTCAAAGCAGTGTACACACAGTTCCCTCAGCTAGGAATGTGAGATAGGTTTTTCCTTAGAAGGCATCCCTCTGGGCATGCTCCCAAGAATATGGTCTGGTCATTAAGTACAGAATTCTGGAGGCAACTAAGCCCGTGTTTGAGTGTCTGCACTACAGACTAAAGATGTGTGACAGAGAATTTGTGGCCTAAACTTTCCTCATTACTGAAGGCTGGATGGTTGTGATGCTGCAGTCATTAATAACTGACAAAATGTGAGAAATGGGTTGGGTCATTCAAGTACTCCTACTTTGTCTGACACATGTATGTGCTGTCCTCTTCCTCTTATTTCACTTCATCTCCATGACAACCAGTAGGCCATCTGTATCCCCATCTCAGAGATCAGATAGTTGTGGTCAGGAAGCTGCAAGCTTCTCATCCCTTGTAGCACCAACCACACTGATAAGTTCTCATTACCCCAGTCTTCACAATTGCCCTGGGAGGTGCAGGCTCACACCCCATTGGACAGATGAAAGACAGCACATCAGGGCTCACCTGGGATCCCAAGTCTCACAGAAAGAAGGTGCTGGGCAGAGGCAGACATGGCTGTCGGCCCTGGCCAAGGCCTCTTCTTCACCTGGCTCCTGCTTCATCCTGGAATGTTCCTTTTAAGGAAACGTGGGTAAAATCGATGCTCTTGAGCCACAGTGTCACTCCCAGAGAGTGAGGGAAATACCTGTATCTAGAAACCTGCCTTCAGAGCAGCCTCAGTTTGGTCCTCACAGATAGCCCATTGCATCAGTTTCTCAGTCTTGCCCTCACTGAGAGTCACTACCCCTGAGAACTTCCCCAGAGCAACAAGGCAAATGCCATAGGGCCAGGATCCTGACTCACAGAACTGAGAGGAAAAAAGAACATGGATAAAGGCAGAAGTAGGGAGCCGGCTCTTGTCAAATTTTGACAGCTGTGGAACATCTCTAGACACTGTGGAACATCTCTAGATGCCAGTGCATGGGGAGTATATTGGGACAGCATTGTCCACCCCAGACTCTTAATGGAAGCTGGGGCTGCTCCTATTGAGTAGAAAGCAGCTGTGGGACAGGGGAGAGGAAGAGCAGAAAGAGCAGGCAAAGGAAATGAAAATGATTGTCCATGAAGGAAGGAAAGAAAGCCAATTGAGCAGGCATCCCCAATTTACATCTTCAAAAGAAGAAACCAAATTACAAGTCTCAAGAAGACCAAATGAGGAAGGCCTCTCAGTCAGATGTCTAGGATACTCAAATGACACTAAAGGTAGATAGTGTGTAGGAAGCCATCATGTGGGAAGAGGTAGACTCCAACCTCAGGAAGGCACCTAACAGAGAAGACAGAGGCTTTAGCTATACAGTGCCAAGTTCTTGGTCAGATTTTCCAAAAAAAGGAAAGCCTCACTGGATGTCTTCTGGCTTTTTTTCACTTTTTGACAAGGCCAAGAGAGGGAGCGAAGTGAGCATCCTTTGATCTCTGACTCAGTCTCCAATGACTACAGACTCTGCAGGTGTTTGGGGAGAGGGCTGCTTAAGGCAGGATGCTTCAAGTTCCACCGCACAGAACAAGTCTAGTGAGTTCTTGTACAGCCATGAGTTCCCAGCCTGTTCTCCCTGTAGTAGCAGGCACGGCTGAGGACGGAGCAGATGGGCCCTGAAGACTCAGTGAATCGGAACCAAGGGAAGCAGATGTGCCTACTATGGTCCCCAGGCACAACTGGGAACCAGCTACAAGGGGAGGAAATTTGCATAATAGGAATAATTTGGTACCAAAACTGTCCCCTGATGTAAACTGCATGGATCTCAGTATAGTTCACAAATTTCACTTCTTCTTTCCCATGTTTTCTCAAACTAGCTAGCTATGGGGTAGAGTGTGTGACTTGTCCAAAGGTTTAGGGGTGCTGTTTTATCTTTACTGTTGTCTCCCTTTGTGAGTCAGCACCATGCCTTTTCTCTCCCACTCTGCCACTCCCTTATGCACAAAGGTGAGCTTTTGACACTCCCTCAGGGGTCTCTCCCATGCACATGCCAAGTGAGAACACCCAAATGCTCTTACCTTGGGCACAACCATGTGATATTCCAGACTCACAACCAGCACTAATAGTCATTTGTCTTTTTGCTTGTATACTTAACCAATGCTATCTCACTCTGCTGCTTCCTCAGAGCCTGTCGGAGCTTCCTCATTGACAGTATCCCTGTGGGTAGAGGGTGGGCCAGTCCCAGAGTAAGAAGGGTGTGTGGTTTCAGGGCTACCCAATTTCATTCCCCTTTCAGGCCTCCTCCTTTCATGGTACCACCCTTGTCCCCACCCACAGATGGGGTACAGCCCTTCTCTAACCTTTCCAGGGACTCCCAACTGACCCCATAAATTCCCACTTCTGCAAGCACCGTGAGCCATTTTTTAATATTAATTTTATAGCATCTCACAGAAACAAAGTTGTACATTTATATCCACCGACTCTGTTACCTAATTTTGAGGTGACAAATACTCTAAAAGAAAGCATTTAGCCTGAGACAAATTACCTAAGCCACAAGCAAGATGGCCACATTGTATTAAAACTGTCCCCACCACATACACACCCCGAAGCAGCCAGAGTGCTTTATATGGAAATTTGAGAGAGAAGAATCATAATCTTATACTCTACAGATAATAAGGACAGACAAGCATAGTCCAGGCCAGGAGGTTAGGCCTAGAGAGAGCTTCTTCTACCTCTTCTGGGTTAGTTGGTCCCAAAAAGCAAAATGTGAAGTGGCCTTGATGATGATCAGTTTTACACTAAAATGGAACCCTTTCTTCTTATTGCTACTGCCCACTTAGCTTGTGATTGTGGATTCAAATGTGCTAAAATGGGCTTCTTGTCTTTCCTTCATTTTTTAAACATTCAATTTAGAATATCGCAGAACACCAAAGTAAAGCAGACTTTCTTATGAGTTCAAGCTCATGATCTCAGGGACCATGAAGTGCAGACGGCTCTTCCACAGGTAAAACTCATAATCTCCAACATGACAGTCCTGTTCCCATGACTGTCCTCTAAAACACACCTAATTCCCACACAGTGTCACTACAAGAGCCCTGCTTGCCTCTGAAGTCTTACCACACTGCACTGGCTGCAAAAAACAGGATTCACAGCACCAGTGTTTGGAGCCTCCTCAAGGCCCAATGTGTTTCTAAGTAACTTGGTGTTGAGTGCTGGACCCTCCCCCCATCAGACTGTGAGGTCAGTGACGTACCCCCCCACCCTAGTATCCTGAGCCCCCTGGCTCCAAGATGGGTCCTGCTTAAGATGACGATCTGGACCTTAGCTTCTGACTTTTCTTCCAGAAGCTCCTTCTCACCATTGCACTTGCTTCAGCCTTCCCCCAAAGAGAGGGGTGAATGCCGCAGGCACTTGGCTGAGGATCTCCATGAAAGAAGCTTTTCCTTGTCCTGGCATTCAGGCCTTCATCCAAGGACTCATTCTGAACCAGACAGTGGGCATGATGTGAGAAAAGCAGAGAGAAGTGCCATGAAGCAGAGAAGGTAGAAGCAGCCCCTTGAAAATATGAAGCTAGCTACTGTATCAGTAGGTATGGGGAGAGGCTGCCATTCAAGGATTGGAACTTTTATTTTCTAACTTGAGCAATTGATATTCCTATCAGATAGAGTATAGCGGTATAATGCTGTCCTAGAGCGCAGTTGACTTTCATCCCAACTGACTCTGAGCAGCCCAGCTGTTGACATCTCGGGGCTGAAGACCAGTGGTGGAAATACGAGAGAACCACAGATCAATGCCAAAGTTTTGCCAATGACTGCAAGATTGAGTTAGGTATCCAGAGTCAAGTCTAATGCTGCACAGACAGGATGCAGCAACCAGTCAGGTTCCATAGACCAAGTGCATCTCAGCTGACTTTTGAAAATAAGGCAATGAAAAGAATGAATAATGGAGGCATAAAAGATATTTAAAACCAGAGGTGCTGAATAGAAAGGAAGACAAAAAGAAAAAGAAACAAAGGGTACAATCAGAAAACAGTGACATATTAGTAGATGCTAATCAAACTATGTCAACAGTTAAGTGCCAATAAACAAAACACACCAGTTAAAAGATAGACAGTAGCTGGAATGGTGATGCACACCTTTAATTCCAGCAATTGGGAGGTGGAATCAGGTACATCTCTGTGAGTTCAAGGCCAGCCTGATCTAGAATGAGTTCTAGGACAGTCAGAGCTACATAGTGGAACCCTGTCTCAAAATAGATAGATAGATAGATAGATAGATAGATAGATAGATAGATAGATAAAATAAATAAAAGACAAGACACTATCAGAATGGATCCCAACTAAGAATTGTCTACAGGTTGTCCATATAACACTCACTTTAGACCTAACAGCACATACAGGTTAAAAGAAAAAAAAAGAGAAGGAAGAAGAAAGGAAAAGATATTTATTTTTTCTTTGATTTCCTTGATTTTTGTTCAATTTCCATGGAGGATATGCTGCTCCCAGAAACCATCAATCATTACATGAAAATCCCAGTGCCAGGTGTGTGATAATAACTCTTCTCTGAGTTATTAGGGAAGACCCAAAGGCCCCCCAAACAGTATAGGTTAATGCCATTGATTTTGGTTTACCCACCAGAACTAGATGGTAAGACCCTATTGCTAAAGACACAAGTTGTTAGGACACAGGGAAATTAAGATAGAACTCAGCTGACAGCTTCCTCCACCTGGGCTATTCTCATAGTGATGGAGGGTACTATGTAGGATGTTAGGTGGGAAAAGTCACTATTGGTTTTACCCAGCTGTGGACCCCATGTACTACAATACCAACCCACCAAGCAAGATGCGCCCACTGGCATAATAATGACATGATAGTTACGGTGATAACCAACTACAGTCTGGTTGGATTTGAGGCCTACTCCACTAGAGGGAAATCGTGCCTGGTCAAAAGCCAGTGACTAGAGAGGTCATACACCCTAGTGAAGAACCTACTGAAGAACTGATAAAGAACTTGTGTTTTACCAAATGGATGTGTTTATGTCCACAGATTCTGTTTATACCTATGGACTAGTGCTGCTTTCAGTCTCAATCAGAGACTTCCTTTTGCAGAGGGTAGAAGTAAAGGCAGAAATTCATTACTGGTCAAACCACTAGGAATTATTGACCATTGGGTTCTGAGCCTTAAATGGAATACCTCAATCAAACCCTTAGTGAACACCCAAGAAAAGGAAGCACAAAGACAGCCCAAGGATGGAGAGAAGTGCTGTGAAACTCTTCTGGAATGATGGGGCTGATGCACCCACAAACGTGCAGAAGCTGTATTTAACCTGCACAACAGCTACTCCAGACTTGGCTCATCAATCTAACGTCTTGCAGTCAGGAGGGGCTCCTGAGGCCCCATCTTTTCCTGAAGAGTCCTAGGCAGTTAATGATTGCTAGAAGAGGGGAAGTCATGTTCCTCGGTGGTCCTTGCATTTAGTTAACAATCCCCACCTATGTCTATGCAAGCAACCCTAATGAAATGCTGTGGGTCATGCATACATACAAAAAGGGCATGAAAATAGGAGAAGGCAGAAGAGGAGGGGAAGGTGAGGAAACTGGGATTGGCATGTAAAACAAGCTTGTTTCAGATTTAAATTTTAAAAAATATTATCATATAAAAACAAGAAAATAGAATAAGGGCTTGTTGGGAAGAAAGGATTTGGGTGAGTGAGAAGAGGGCAAGAGGGTAATGAGGGAAATATGATCAAAGTACATATTATATTTATATAGATAGCTGTGAATGAGGAATAATAAAAAGGGAAATGTTCAAAAATTTCTAAAAGAAAATTGTTGACCTTAAACTAATAAGAGCCTATACATTAGAACATCAGAAGCTGTAGAACATCACAGAAATGTATTAGACCTTTGAGGACAGTTAATTCATCCAAATCATGTTACCATATTCATTTTTGCTGTAACTTCTATTTATTATTAAAAGCATGAACTCTCAAAAAGAAAGAAGTAAGATGTTAATTTGAAAACATAAATGGAAAACAGGAGGAACTAATATTAATGTCATACAGAGCTGACTGCAGAGTAAGGCAAGTTATTTTGAGTTAGGAGGGGCATCACATAATGAACAAGTAGTCAACACTCCTAGATAATCTAAGCCTACTTAATTTAAGAAGAGAACATCTCTTGAAAGTTGTCCTTTGAACTTCGTGTGTGTGTGTGTGTGTGTGTGTGTGTGTGTGTGTGTGTGTGTGCGCATGTGCACACACTCCCACACACACACACACACAAAGAAACAAAGAATAGAAATGTAATTTTCAAATCAAACTCTCTCTGTCTGTGTCTCTCTGTCTTTGTCTCTGTCTGTCTTCTTCTGTCTCTCTCTCTCTCTCTCTCTCTCTCTCTCTCTCTCTCTCTCTCTCTCTACTTTTCCAGGTGGGATTTCTTTTGTGTACCCATGGCTGCCCTA
Organism: Cricetiscus sungorus; assembly: GCA_030556225.1. NCBI lineage: Eukaryota > Metazoa > Chordata > Mammalia > Rodentia > Cricetidae > Cricetiscus > Cricetiscus sungorus. The sequence goes on from JANBXA010000491.1 coordinate 5,441,891, forward strand.
AAACTCACTCTGTAGACCAGGCTGGCCTCAACTCACAGAGATCTGCCTACCTCTGCCTCCTGAATACCGGGATTAAAGGTGTGTGTCGCCGCCCCCCACCACCTCTACCACCGCCACTCCAGCTCAAATCTTTTTCTTAAAAAAGAAATAACAGATTCAGAAGCCTGAACGTCACTAAAGATGTCCTTAACCTGCAAAATAAGAATGGCTTAGGCAAAGAAAGATGAGAAAATTTTAGGCAGTAGAGAGCCTTTGCAGCTTGGACCTGGATTATTGTGCTCAAGTAAGCCAGGTAGTAGTAGGGTTGGAGTGGCCATGCTTCCCAGGCCTATTTGACCTCAGTGGTAAGGAGCAAAACAGAAGAGCTGTCTACCACTCACTGCAGAAGCTTCTCTTAGCATCCCAGCCAAAGATGAGCCCCTGGCCAGTACTGCAGCTGCTGGACTGCTCTGGGTGGCACAGCCCCCAGAGTGAGGGTGGAAATGGGTGTGATCCCTGATTTCAGGTAGTGAAACTAAGGCCAGAGAAGAAGAGAGCCTTGGTCAAGGTCACAGGGAGTCACCCTTAAGCCACATTTCCTAAAGTTCATAGTGCACAATACCAAAAAAGAGGAATGAGGCCAAAAGTCTCAGGAAAAGTCATGCACTCTTGTCCCCTCATGGAGACCCACAATGTCCCTGTGAAAGCCTGAGGAGAATGCCATATCTTATTTAATGTGGCTTTCCACAGACATATTTAGTCTGAAAAGTCCCTATAACCTGTTTTAAATTGTTTTCAACATGCATGTCACTGTAGGCAGGAAACAATTTAGGTAAATGGGGCCCAAGAGGAAGAGAGCCCTGATCCATAACAGTTGCACTACAGCCTGACCCTATTTCCCAGGCCTGGCACAGTCCTACACGACAGCCCTCAGGACATGAAGGTCCCCTGCATTGCTGCTCCCTTCCTGGAGAACCAGGCCCTGAATCATGGATGAGGATGGGTTTTGAAGAACAGGTTAGCCAATGTTGGGATAAGGACAGGTGAACCTTAACCAACTCAATCTGTGGGCCACATGACATCTCTGTTCTCAAGAGGTTCAAGACATAACTCTTCCTGCGGCCCATTTGTCAGCCCATAGTGAGAAAGCTGGCATAGTTGAAAGCTGAGATTATAGCTTCTGGGACGGGTCCTAAGGCTCATTCTCCTTATGACAGGGAACAAGAGGCAGAGCAACCTATGACCTCTGCCTATATCTGGATTTGGCATTGAAACTGAAGCCTGACTTAGAGACTGAACAGCTCAAAACAGATCTAAGTTCTAAATATCTGAGCTGACCACAAGAAGCACAAACATACCAATGCTACATGTGTTTTCTATTCTACACTTAGTGAGACATATCATTAGACATGCTTAGAGATGACAATAAAAAAGAAAAAGAAACACTAACATTTGCTGAGTTGCATCAGGCTAGAAACTATCCATAAGGATTTATTGTACTTACTTACAAATGTGGACTGCTAAGGCTCCGATAGGACAAATTATCTTCCCAAATCAGGCATCCTTGACAGGCAGGACAATGCCCTTTTCACTAACAACAACAAAAATACAGTATACCAGCGCTGAGGTGGCATAAGGTATTAATAATATCTCTAAAGTTACCTTTAAATAGAGCAGAAATATTATCAGTTGAGTTAATCAATTTCCTGCTTTCCAATATAAAGTCCTTATAACGTGAAGCCTTTAGTTAGGATTTGAGCTTAGCTGTGAAAGTATGCAGACTCTCCAACGTCAGTCAATGATTTCAAATCAGGAATCCTCAAAACTGTTTCACTTAGGTGGTGCCAGGCCTACTTATGATACTACATGTGAGGAAGTTGGAACAGGTGAAAACAGAATGGTCTGGGGAAACAAAACCATGGTGAAGAACTTTGGCTGTGTTTTTCCATAAGAAGAAAGGCCCCAGAGTGTCTGTGACCTGAAACTGAGTTAGGTAGTATGCTTCAATGTGTGTCTGAGTTCTAATAAATGAAGGAGGAAATGCCCTGAGAAGCAAAGGTGGCCATGATGATTAGCTCCTTGCCAACTTGACACAAACTGGAGTTACCTGGGAAGAGTAACTCAATTGAGAGAATGCCTTATCAGATCGGCCTTTTAGCAAGTCTGTGGGGCTTTTTCCTGCTTAACAGGTTGTTGTGAGAAGGCCCCAATTGACTATAGGTGGTACCATCCCTGGACACAGGGTCCTGAATTAGCTAAAAAAAGCAAGCTGGGTGAGACACAGACAGCAAGCCAGTAAGTAACAGTGTTCCTCCATAGCCACCACTTCGGTCCTTGCCTCCAGACTCCTGCCTTGAGAGTTTGTTTGTTTGTTTGTTTGTTTGTTTGTTTGTTTGTTTGTTTGTTTCAAGACAGGGTTTCTCTGTATAACAGCTCTGGCTGTGCTGGAACTCACCTTGTAGACCAGGCTGGCCTGGAACTCACAGAAATTAGCCTGCCTCCCAAGTGCTGGGATTAAACCATCGCTACCACCGCCCAGTATCCTGCCTTGAGTTCTTGCCCTGACTGCTCTTAACAATTGCCTATGGTGAGGATGCGCAAGCCAAATAAACCCTTTCCTCCCTCAAGCTGCTTTTAGTCATGATGTTTGTCATAGCAACAGAAAGCAAACTAACACTGGTCGTTCAGTTGGGATGTCAGTTGTAGTAGAAGCTTTATTTGCAGTAGAAAAACAATGCAGAAAACCTCCATTGGTTCTGTTCTTGTCAGACTATAGTGACTATTCGTAGTATCAAATAATGCACAGCACAAGATGTCAAGACTTCATCTTCCCAGTTGAAGTAAAGTTCAAAAATTTAAAGAGAATTTCTTTGAGAGATCCTGAAATAGATCACAAAAATAAATTTAAAAAAATAAAAACCTCTTACCTAACCTTAGGATAAAGTTAGTTGTCTCCTGCTCATGGCAACAGCCACACTGTAAAAATCACACAACTGACCGTGACCATTTCAAAATAGCCAGTGAAGAGCAGTTTAAAAGGTTCCAGCACAGATGGGACAAATGTCTGAGACCTAATCTGATCCTTACATGTTTTATACATCCACTGGAAGTTCATGCTGTGCCCTATCAATAAATAGGTACGAGAATTATGTGTCAACCACAAGTTAAAACATACTTTAGTTTTCAACGTTGCGTGGTACTAAACTCCTCCAGAATTCTGCCCTGTTCCTTGTAAGGAATTACACTTTTCAACTTCACACAGAATAAAACTGCTTTTAGTGTTTAATAAGTTATCTCCTAAGATAAGTTTTTCTGTCATTTCCAGTATTCTGTAATAAAAAGTGTGGCTGCAAACTAAATCACACCAAATACTAGACAGATTTTGCTCTAATATCCAACATGAGAAAAGGCCTGACCTCTGCCAGCAGCGGTCACATTGCCTGCCTCACCGCCCTGCCTTCCTTACATAACCTAGGCCAGGGATGAATCTGCCCATTCTCTTATCATCTCTCGGATCAGAACACTTCCCTGTGGACACTGATGCAGTCACAGCAGGAACATTTGCATGGGACAAGCACAGAGAAAAATGTAGTATTTGTGTGGCAATGATGACAATAATTCATGACAAGGGAATTATTACCCTTGATCCTTAGGGAGAAGAGGATCACACTTGAGCTCCCCCAGCTAGTGGAAGCCACACCTTTCACCACCCCAATGACCCAGTCAGCAGGATTATGTTAATCGTTAAAAGGGGGTGAGTGGAAAATTCTCACCCTAATAATTAGTCACTGGTACATACAAGGTACACACATGCCCTTTGGGAGTGTTGAGGCCATGGAAAAATAAAATACAGAATACAAAGAGCCTGGAAGGAGCAAACAGCAATCATATTTCTTGACTTCACGCTGGAAGTTAGGGATGCTATCCATCTAGCCGTTGTCACATGGGATGCCAGGATGACAGGGAAGAACATTTATGTCCTCCTGCATGTAGAGATTCTAACAATGATGTGCCATAAACTCAAGCAATGTGTGGCTATTTAAACTTAATTAAAGTTAATTAGAATAGAGAATTCAGCCTTTTGGTTGCAAACATCCTTGATATTCAATAAGCTGGATTTGGCTCTGGATTTGGCTGCCATCCACATTGGATCACACAAATAAGGAATGCTCCCATCCATGCAGCAAGCTCTGTGAGGCAGTGCTCATAGGTAACTGTTTGACTTGCTCCCCAGTGTCTAGCATGGTGCATGGCACAGGGGAGGCCTGTACTTGTTGAGCTGGAGTTTCTTTGTGAAGTAAACTATGCCCTCTCAATGAGATTCCCAGCAAACCATCCCAGGCTATTGCATGCATCCTAATGGATACTGGCATTGTTAAAAGATTGCAGTAACGTTCCCCTTCTGTTTGTGAACAGACCCTTCACTCTGCCTAGGAGGAAAATGGCATTTGCTTAAGGTCCTGTTTTTTGCCAGCATGTTCACACTGTTCAGATTCAAAGTGCTGACAATGGAGGTGACTCTGGAATAGATCACAGTGTTGCACCTCCCTGTAAGTCTGATCCTTGGTGGGTTCCTGTGACCTCCAACCCCTCCCATAAGATAGCAACCTGCAAAACAGAAACTCTGATGGGCAGCAGGCAGAGGGTGGGATCTCCAGAAATAGGGAAGAACAGGTTACGCCCTCCTGGCCAGTTCTTGCAGGATCATCTTCCTCCCAGGAGAGAAAGAGGAAAGGAAGGCAAATCACTTTCCACTTGCTTCTGCTTCTCCTAAATAAACTGCTTGCCTAATTTCCTCTGCAGCTAGAGAAATGTTCCTTGTGAAAGCCACTATTTCCACACATTCAAACCCTGTGGACTCCACCGACCTCCCAGAAGCATTTGCATTTCCAATCTCCCTGTGTCCCAGAAACTTCAGCTGTCCCCGCAGCTAGAAGTCAAAAATCAAGAACAAGTCACACTGACTGCAATCAGCTGGTCCTTCTGTGGCGCATTCTGGCCCCACTGGCCTGCAGAGGTGGGCTCAAGCCCTCCTAATATGGCCACGACTACAACATCCTGTATCACTGAATGGCACAGGTTTCTCGGGGTCCTGCAGCAAAGGAATTTGAGAAAATCAAACAGATCTAGTTACTCAGACCACATCAGTAAAGCCTGCTCTCTAACCCAAGCCTGGGCCTGGAGAGCCTGTTAGCTGCAGAGAGTGCCCTCTGCTAATAAGCCCTCACTTCTTTCATGGGTTAAAAACATACCAAATATACTCAGCAACAGGAGAATAGGACCCTTCCACCTTTGAGGTATGAAGGTAATGCTTGAAATACCCTGCAGGAGAAACCCAATCTGTCTAGCATCATTATGAGTGAAGTTTATCTGTGTGCTGAGGACTGTGCCACCAGAGAAACCTTAGACTTGTGTTTGCTGAATTAGCTAGCCACTTCCTTCTTCCCACATCTCCACAATCCCACTGTCTCCCTGGACCTGGAAGAAAATAGTTTACTCAGACTGGATTCAAAGTACTTTTCACGTTTACAGAAACAACCTCCACGAAAAGCACCCCAGCTGGAAATCTCACACACGGTAAATACAAGGCACATGGTATTAGGGAAGGCACCTGGGCTTTAAGCATGTTCTCCTCTGCATCAGCATCATCATCACCACCATCATCATCATCACCATCATCATCATCCTGCCTCAGCCTAGCAAGCAATTGCAATTACAGCCCTGTATCACCAGACACTTAAAAGTTCACCAGAATGAAAGACGGATGTAAAAGCTAGATGGAAAACTGTGATCTTATGATACAAGTAGAAAATACAATTAGGCCCTAGGTGGTGGCACACACCATTAAAATAGCACTTTCTAGGTAGAAGCAGGAGGATCTCTATGAGTTTTTGGCCAGCCTGGTCTATATAACAAGCCTCAGGCCAGCCAGAGTTCCTTAGTGAGACCTTGTTTCAAAAAGAAAAAGATAAAATATAATCAGAGGGGATAATAGGCCAAAGGTAACATAAAGCAACAGGGAGAAACTCCAGGTTAAAACTTTAAGTGGGGATAGGGACAGGGTGATGGGGAGAACAGAGAAAATGGGAGAAGGGTGTATGAAGAAGATTTAAGGATGTCCAGTAGTTTGTAAGCTAATTAAAGAATATAAAATATTTTTTAAAAAAGAGTTTTCATGATAAAAACATATTAAAGCAACTTATGACCAGCAAGCCAGCTCAATGCAGAATATTGAAAGGAATACTTTGGTCCAATAACCCCACCTTACCATCAAACAAAAGTAGTACCAAACTGTTAAAGGGAGCAGATCTCTCAGTTCAAGGCTAGACTGGTCTACAAAGAGGTTGCAGGATGGCCTGGGATACACAGAGGAACCCTGTCTTGGGGGAAAAAAACAAAAACAAAAAAAGGTAGTATCTTAGGGAGAGCCCCTGGTCATGCCGTGACTGCCAAACATATCCCCTCACAGCATCTGTGGTTACCTGTGCAAGACCTGCACAAGATCAAGCCTGTAAAAATTCCACATTAATGAAGAGACACCCTAGAGGACCCACACTACCAGGGAGCTATTAGCAGTTAATGGCTGCTGAAGTAGGAATACTCTAAGGCATGACCAACACCATATGAATGTGGACAGCACTGAGTGGACTGAGGAGCTATGAAAATAAAACAATAATAACAAAAATGAGTATGTAGAGTTGGGAGGGTGATGGGTGAAGGCCACTAGGGAGAGTTGGACAAAGGTAGCGGTGGATGGATATGACCAAAATGCATTGTTTAAATGTATAGAGTTCTTAAAAGTTGCTATAAAAGTTGCTATAAATTCACTGTTAAAATACGAAGAAATCCCCAAACCTGGGCTTTTTAGCAAATCAATGAACTGAGATTTTTCTAACATCTGAGTTAGAATTCCTTGCAAGAGTACCAAACTTAAACTTTTTTCCACAGGATGTATAAAACCACTCCAGAGCCTTGGTCGAGCCCCAGAGAAAACCTGAGAGGCGCTCGCCCTCTAGTGGTAACGGTAGGCAAAACCAAGAAGCCGATTTCACTGAACCGTGCCGGTTTCCAGAGATCGCTCTTACAGGATGAGAGAGCGCAGTGTCCACCACCTAGGAGGCGGACACAGTGTTACCCCCTAGGTAAATGTGTCTAGTCAGTGTTCTTTACTTATGGGTTGATTCTAAAATTACCTTAATAACACAACAACTGCGTCTACTGAAACCAATTCTTAATGCTAGGCCCACAAGAACTATGGGGACACCTTCTCTCAGAAGGCCTAGAGCCCTCTTGCTCCCCCTGCTCTCACCTACGGACAACTCTGACCTCTGCCGGTCAAAGCAGGTGGAGCCCGCCTACCACAAGAACTTGGCTCAGAGCCATACTGCTGCTGCTGGCAAGCTCTCCTGGCCAGTGACACAGACCAACCCATGAGTGAGAATGACAGGAGCTGAAGAGATGTTAACAGATCTGGGCTCAAATTCCAAACGAGCGGAAACTTAGCTTAGGTGAGTTGTCAGAGGACTTCACAGCTCCTCCATGACAGTAGTAGAATCTCCTGTCTCCAGGGTAGCCTTAGGGGAAGATAAAATGCAACAGTGTAGGAAATCACAGCCCGTGCACAGGCCTTCCAAAGAGGTAGCTCCCTTAAAGAAGTCCCTCAAACCCATCCTCCCTGACACTCAGCACTATTTCGAGTCTGTCATATAGTTACCAAAATTAATGTCACCATGAACAGACCCAGAGAGTTATGAGGAAGGCAAACAGCCACATGGAGTATCAGGTACCAACGCCATCTGCTGTGTTTTCTTGTGCTTGAGAAAACAGTGCTACCTCATGAGAAACCTTCACTTACTCATGATGGCTCTTGTACATTTTTTGAATAGGCATCGGAATTTACACTAATCACTCAACTCTGTTTTTACCAATTATGTTTGTAAGCTAGAAAACCCCAGACATCCATCAATGTGAAAAAAAAAAACCTGATATGTCCATATCATGGATATTACTCATTAAGAAAAATGAACAAACAACTATATATGCACCAACACAGTAATCACGTTCCCTAGATGAGGTCAAATAAGGAAGTACAGTGTGTGATTCTGCTTGTGAGAATTCTAGCCAATACAAACTAATATTTATGTTAAAAAGCAGTTCAGTAGTTACCTGGTGTTGCTTGGGAGTCAGAAACAGTGGGTAGAAGGAATTACAAAAGAACACAAAGGAACTTTCAGAGTTAAGACGCGTACTCTGGTGATGTAATTGTTAGCTTGACTGGATTCAGAATCATTTAGGAGATTAATGAGGAACACCTCTTGGTGCATCTGTGAGGGCACGCCATGGATATACACAAAGAGAGGTCAGCCTCCCTTTGAATGGTGGATGGATAGGCTGGAGCCAGGATAGAATAAAGGGGGAAGGAGAAAGTCTGCTACTTTTCAGGCATTCTCTCTGCTTCCTGGCCACCATGAAATGAGCTCTTTTCTCGCTGCCACGATAGACTGAGACCTCTGGAACTATTACCAAAATAAGTGTTTCCTACTCAGGTATCTGAAGCATAAATGGTGTGAAGTTGGACTGTTGCTATTTAAAGGGCCTGCTAAGCAGCCATTCCCTGTTCCCCTCTGTGTTGGACCTAACATCCTGACTAACTTAAAATATAAAAATAAAAAAAAAATAGAACGTATTAAAACCATAGTCTTCCAGCATCCAAAGGGTTATTGTCAGTTAGCATCCACTTCATGGCCTATAGCAGAGTTCTCCCCACCTTGCTATAGGCCCCTGACCTGACCTACTCATTAATGTGTTGGAAAGTGTCTTGATGTGTGGCTTCCTTTGTTCTATTATAAAAAAGTTCACAAAATTGCTACCTCGTTAGAACACGCTATTTGAGAGAATCTAACTCTATATTCCCAGGCCATAATCACTCATATTTACCTCCAGAATAAACTTTATCTTTTATTCATTCGAGGTAAGACTATTTCTTTCCTTGACTATGTGTGCATCTATTATAAGTAATTAAATTGTACACTCCAAGTATGGGCAGCTATTATACTTTTACTTTGTCTTAATAAAGCTATTTTAAATTATAAGAAACCTGGGACTAAATTATTTTGAAACTTCCAAACATCTCAGGAGTTTTACTAAGAATGCTGCTGGATTCCTTGACAACTATCATGAGTGATTCACAGGACACCTTTAAAACATGAGTAAGCCATGTGTATTCCATGCTTACACATTCTCAAATTAATTAATCCATTGTCCCGGTGCAGGACACTGATGTTTTCCTACCCCTCTGGTTCTCATGCTCACTGTCATCTACTCCCCAGGTGCCGTCTAGCCCTGTCCTGTCTTCTACCATGTCACCAAGCAACTAGAAAGCTCTCACCAGATGTGACACTTTAATCTTGAATTTCACCTTCAAAACTGTGAGAAATAATTTTATTTTCCATATGAATTATTGTATGTGTATTGTTACTGCACAAGAAAACTAAAACACTACCATGCCCTTGGAAACTATTCAGAGTTTAACAGTACACAGGTGTGAAGACCTTCTCTCTTCCTTCCCTTTATACCCCTTATCTCTTCCTCCTGCCAGTTTAGGGAGAGCTAGTCCCTACTTCTTCCCATAGTCCCCCTCTGGCATACCCAGTCCTTAATGTTTCTCTCTTTATCAATATAGGGAAACTGTCTTGAATACAGTCCCAAGCAAATAAACATCTCGAGTGCGCGCGCGCACGTGTGTGTGTGTGTGTGTGTGTGTGTGTGTGTGTGTGTGTGTGTGTGTGTGGCCAGAAAAATGTTTTAGTAGGTAAAGGCATTTGTCACCAAGTTTGATCCATCCCTAGGACCCACAAAGTTGAAAAACAAAACTGACTCTTAAAGTCCTTTCATCACCACACACATCATGACACATGCATGCATGTGCGCATGCACACACACACACACACACACACAATAAGTGTAATAATACTTTTTTAAAAAAGAAAATATTACAAACTTCAGTATCAAGACTAAAAAACTAGAGCAACTGTTGAAAGAGACAAGCACACATCTCACACACACACACACATTTATACACACACACACACACACACACATATATATATATATACATACCTACACACACATCCATACACATGCACATATATATGCCTACCTACATACACACACACACACACACACACATATACATATACACACACACACACACACACACATACACACACACGTGTCTAAGCTCCTCAGCAAATGTTCCTGGTTCCAAGAGTTTTTGAATCTAGAATACTGAATAAACATTTATAAATACTAAAGCTTGGCCTGGGGGTATATTTCCATGGAGTAGCATTAGCCAGCAAGTGTCAGATCCCATATTCTATCCCCAGCACCCAAACCCTAAAGCTAAGAATCCATGCAAAGGCAATTAAAACTCAGGTTTGTGTACTATTACATTTCTTTTTGCTACTTGGAAGCTGGTAACAAATTCTAGAGGACCTCATTTATCTTAAACTGATAACATCATTGACCCAGTTTCTGGAAAACATGTCTGGGTGTTTTGTTTTGTTATCTATTTAATAAAAATGTGTTACAAGATTTATATTTTAATTTTTCAAATTGTATGTGGATGTATCTGTAAGAATTTATGCCACACAACTGCAGATGTCCACTGAGACCAGCAGATGACAGATCCAGATCCCTCAGAATGACCCCAATATGGGTGCTAGAAACCAAACCCAGATCCTTCCAAAGAGCAGCAAGCGTACTTACCATTGAGCCACCACTCCACCCCCTCATTGGCTTTGTAAAGTGGTGTGCTTTCTCTATAGCCTTCTGAACTAAATAGATTAGAGAGCAGCATTCCATTAAGGAAGCATATCAGAGAAGTAATATCTATGGCTAGATTCCCAAATTTGAGGAGCATTTCAGCAGAACTTTTGAGTAGTATGCTTTAACTTCTACCTCTTCTTAATCTATCTGCTCTACAGATTGCATACACATATGTCTTAATTTTACTACACAAATCATCAAGTTGGAAAGTATCATGGCCTTGTAAGGGAATCTGGGTCGGGCTCATCACCATTGCTTTTGACTGAGCAACAATATCAAATGTATCTGTTTAGACTAACGTACTTTTTAAACAAAATTACTGACTCTACTAAGAGACTCATTCATTCAAAAGGGAATTGTGAACTCCATCCAGTGGTGAGCACTGGATCACCTAGGCAACGCCTGACAAGAATGGTGCAGAGGAGATTATGTGGTGCAACTGAAGGAATACAACAGAGTCTTTGAAATCAATTATACAGCAGGATTAAGTTTTTCCAAGGTACTAGCATGGCTAGGAAAACAGTTTTTCATTTCTTTGTATACAGTGCTAGGGTAGATAGTGTGCATTTTTCCACCCTAATTTAGGCAAGTTGAGAGGAATAAATACTGAAGCACTGACATACTTATTTTGTATCAACCAAGCTTATCCATTAAAATAGATTTATCTGCATCATTTCCCTTAAATTGTAATAATGCCCTCATTTTACAGCAATTTTTGATATTCTGTGAAATTATGTCCACAGATGCTTATCATGCACTGGGGGCTGTGTTGTTGCTCTGGGTCAGAGGCGTACATACAGTCAAGACATTTCTCACAGGCATGAGAGCTCACAAATCTGTACCCAAACTTGGATAAAATAGAATTTATCCACTTCTGTAGTCACAGATGTAATATTATGCATATATGTTGCTTGCTCAAATATTCCTTTGTAAAAATGGGTTTCTGGACATTCAATTTCTTAAAATGCAGATGAAATCCATATTTACCTCACAGCTACTTTTTAAAGCAGATTTGATTGCTCTGCTCAATTTGGAGTTGGATGAATAACTCTTTGCTATGGATTCTGCTGAGGTTTACTTTGAAGTACAATATTATATATGTGGGAAATATGGGGACTTTTTAATCTGTTTTTAAAAAGGATTCATCTTCAGTTTGCTCAACCTTTTTTCAGCCCTGTTTTCTATATGTCATATAGAATGTTTTCTAAGAGGAGTTTCCAATAGGGATTCTCATTTCCAATCTCCACTTCTCCCTTGGGTATCAACATCCAATGCCTCTCATTTTAAAAATTAATTATTCATGCCCAATAGTTTGAAAATATTATGTTATTTTCTTTTTAAATTACATGGAGCACATTACCATTGTGAGCAATATCTACACTGTGTGTGTAAACCCAAATACTGCTTCCTAGTGCTAGGATTTAAGGCCAGTACCATCAATCCTGCTGCCTCATGATCTTAGACTAGTATAAAATGCACCCAGCTGTAGCAGTGTTTAATGATGGTGGCTGAGTTTTAACTGTCAGTGCCCAATTCTAGAAATAGCAGGATGACAAGACTAGCAGGAGGCTGCTCAACAGAAACCAGTCTGTTCCCATGAAACTCAATTCTTCAGAGCAAAATACAAACTTTCACTTCAAAGGTCTACAAATGATTTCCTGGTTGAACAGGGTTTGGTGATAGATATGCCCAAGCTCACTTTCTTAGGTGGACAAACAACTGGATGAGTGAATGTCCAGTAAAGACAGGAGACTGAACACTGGAGAAAGCCAAAGCTTTTTCCCCTCCAAAAGGGTGGGGCTGTAAGACTGCAAGTTCAGTTTCAATAATTGACTCTAAGTTGAGTGCTTTGGGGATTTTGTTATTGTTGTTTTGATTTTTTTTTTTTTTTTTTTTGCTTGTTTGTTTGGTTTTGGTTTTCTTTTGTTATTGTTGTTTTTGAGTCAGGATTTCTCTGTGCTAACAGCCCTGGCCTGGAACTCTGAAATCTGCCTACCCGCTGCCTCTGGAATTAAAACCATGTACCACATCTGGGAAGTGGCAGGCAAATCTCTACAAGTTCAAGGCCAGACTGATCTACAGAATTGCAGGATAGGCTACAAAGTTTGTTTTTGTCTCAAAAAACAAAACCTAACAAAAAGTAGACCACCATAGACAGTTTGGTTGGATGTTTTATAGAACTCCTGGATCCTTCCCTTTCCCCTATTGTTCCTGTTTTGATCCACAATGCCAGCCCATGCCTTCCCACCATTTCTTCTTGCAATGTCCTCTGGGAATAAGCAATGATCATCTCACTTTCTTTGCTGACCTATGTCCCTCTAACTCTTCCTCAAAACATCTGCCATGATATAAACGGACCAAAAGGAAAGCACTTTGTTCCATTATAAATACTGCTGGTTGGGGCGGGGGGATGTTTTGCCTTCATGTATGTCTCTGCGTCACTTGCCTACCTATTCTCTTATGTCTTCAGAGGCCAGGAATCCCCTGGTATTGGAATTACATACAGATAGTTATTAGCTGTCATGTGGGTGCTAGTGTTCTTACCCATTGAGTCACCTCTCCTTCTCCTGCTGTTAAATTTTTGGCCAGCCCTGACCAATATGCAAATGAAGGAATGCTTGAAACAGGTGAGTTAGGACAAGGATGCTCTGAAAATACAAACACACATTGTGCTTCTAAAAGTCAACATTAGAAAAACTGCATACATATTGCATAAGTCTTTTTTATATTCACTACTGAAATCACTGGCATATTAATTTTACCTTGTTCTTTTTACTTTTTAATGTGATTCCTAGAAAATTTCAAATTACATACATATTTCTCACTGTGTACTCTAAACAAATGCCTTCTCGATGGCCCTGGAGCACTCATAAAATGAAAGGCTGGTGAAGTAATAAGTACAAAGGCAGTTTCCCTGCTCTGCCAACAGAATTTCTGGAAAGGATGTCCATTCTTGGTAGGACTCCCAATGGTCATTCATGACAGGCACATTTTAAAAAATATTTATTTTATATATGTAAGTGACCTGTCTTATCTTCAAGCATATCAGAAGAGGGAATAAGATCCCATTACAAATGGTTGTGAGCCACTATGTGGTTGCTGGGATTTGAACTCGGGGCCTCTGGAAGAGCATCCAATACTCTTAACCACTAAGTCATCTCTCCAGCCAAAACTGGCACTTTATAAACACCTCTGACCCTCCATTGATTTTACTGTGCTTGGAGCTGGTGTTTGTTGGTTGTCATTTTCTTAGTTGCAATGATTCTATTATTGTGGCTTGTATTACCTTTTAACTGCTATGATAAAAAAGGATGAGCAAGGCAATTAAATGGAGAGTTTCTTTTGTAAGTTTCAAAGGGATAAGAATGGCAGCAGAGTGGAAGCAAGGAAGATTAGAGCAGTAAACTGAAAGTTCAAATCTACAAATTGCAAGTACAAACCAGAGAGAAATGGATACAATATGGAGTTGTTAAACTCCCAAAGCCCAGCCAAATTGTGGCCGTGCAGGCCTTTAATCCCAGGGCTCAGAAGGCAGAGAGGCGGATCTCCTCTAGTTCCAGGTCTACAAAGCAAATCCCAGGACAGCCAGGGCTGTTACACAGAGAAACCCTGTCTCAAAAAATCAAAACAAAATCCCAAAGTCCACCTTCAGTGACATAATTCCTTCAATAGGCCGTACCTCCTAAACCTCCCCCAAACACCAACTGGGAAACAAGAGTTCAAACATCTGACCCTATGGAAGACATTTTCATTCAAACCACTACACTGCTCTAACAAATTACCACAAGTCTAGTATAGCTTTCTCTACTGTAAACCAGTCTACAGTCACTTGCAGGCTCCTTTAAGTTGCTGGTAGAATTGTCTTATGCATCCAATTGTTTTATGCTTTTAATTTTTTTTTTAATGTAGGAGTTGTGGTCAGCTCTGAGAGGCCTCCCTCAAACCCTGCTTTATACCTTGGAGTGAGCTTAGAATCGGACTACCTGTTTTCCATCTGCTTTAAGGATTCATGTAACTAGATTGAAATTATACAAATAATTCAGGAAAAGTTGTCTATCTTTAGGTTCACAATTGTACTTTATCTGCAAAGCCCATTCCCAGCAGTGCCTAGAAATCAGTGTTGCAATGATCAGGGGTCAGGATCTTGGTACTACATTTTCAGAATTCTGTCCATTGCTCTTCTTATACTGGAAACACTTACTTGTGAAACAGTCTATTTAGCTCTGGCTCGCCTGGTACCCACTATGTAAATCAAGATAGTATCTAGTCATAGAGATCTGCCTACTTCTGCCTCCAGGGTAATGCTAGAATGAAAAGCCTATGACATCACATATGGCCATTGAAAAAAATTTTGTTGCACCTTGGAAAAGACAGAAGACCAAAGGAATGGAACAAAGGTAGGGAAGAATAAAATGCTCACTGCTAGGAAGGAACTGGGGTTTTATTTTCACTTCAGTGAACCACTGAAGGGTTTTCTTATAGGAGACACAAACTAATTTATACTTTAAAATGAAGTAGGGAAAACCCCCTTACAATACCTTTCATTTGCTCAGCTGAGTGAATGGCTGCTAACCATGGGGTGAACATGATCTCCTCTATGGGCCCAAGTGACTGCTCATGTGTGCTAGTGAGAGGAATGTGGAGGAAAGACTTCTTTCTCTTCAGACTGTAGTTAGGTAGTTAGGCCTTGAAAAATGAGTAAGTAGGGAATAAGTTATAAAGGAAAACAGAACTAAACTCTAAGTTCCCTGAAAGTTACCACTTCATCAGGGAGGATGTAAAGTGGCAGCATGAACTCACGTCAGCTGACACGGCTCACAAAAGCCAGACACTGTCAAATCACTCTGATGTGGGGACCACCACTTCCTAGTGGGTCCTAGTGGGACACAAACTCTGCAGGACCTTCTCTAATTCCTTCATGAAAGACTGCAGCTGCTGCCTAAGCAACAGTTGAGGATGGGGTCCTACGAAAGACCAACCTCAGCTGACCTTTCCACAGGCAGATGACAAGTATAGCTGGGAATCGCAACAATCCAACATATAAACACCCAAAATATGCTATTTGGAAGGACCTATCTTTCTTCCTTTTTCCAGTATTGCAACAACTTACACTCATCTTTCCATTCTGTGGGCTGCAGATCTAAAATTTCCTCTACTGCACCAAATCTTTTGTTTCATTAAATCTCACATATTATTTGTTAGTCTTATTTCTTATGCTATTGGAAATCTCATTTAGAAAATCCTGTGCTTATAAATTGAAGCGTATGCCTATTTTTTTCTAGCAGTTTCAGGGTCTTAGGTCTTATATTGTCCTTGATCCATTTACAATAGTGTGTGGAGTGAAAAGAAAAGGATCCTCTACATATGGCTATCAGTTTTCCTCATATCAGTTGTTTCAGAAGGTTCTGTTCAAGGTGATTTGGCAGCACAGCCTGTGGCAGAGGAGTCTGCACTTCACGGAAAGAAACCAAGAACCTGCCACTGCCACAAGACTTAGCCTCTAAGGATACAACCCCAATGACTTTATTATAAATAAGGCTCACCTCATAAACTTTCCAGAACCTTCCAAAATAGCACAACTATTTTGGAGCCAATGACTGAACATATGAGCCAGTGAAGGACATTTCATACTCAAATCCTAACAAGGATAAAGTATTGGATATTAGTAGATATTTTAAGTTGTTAGAAAATAAAAACTGACTCTAATCCCAGCACTTAAGAAGCACAGGCAGGCAGATCTCTGTGAGTTCGAGGCCAGCCTGGTCTACAGAGTGAGTTCCAGGACAGCCAGGACTGTTTCACAGAGAAACCCTGTCTCAAAAAAAACAAAGAAAAATTGAAAATAGTAACTTAAGTTCTAATGAGACATTCACGTTTCAAGGGAAAAACTAAAATTTGCAAGTTTTTAAAACAGCAATGTATAAATAAAAGATAGATAAAAAATGTTGATATATATCAAAAAACAAACTTTTAAAATGTTTAGATTTCCTGTGTAAATAAAATTATGGAATATTTTTGCCTGCATGTGTGCATTCGTACCATGTGTGTACATGGTGCCAGCTGAAGTCAAAAGAGGGCATTATATCCCCAGGAACTGGAGTTACAGATGGTTGTGAGCCACCATTAAGAACAAACTTTCTAAACTCAGTCATTAAAAGTGTTTCAAACTCCATTTCAAGATGTCATGTTCACAAGAAAAAAATAATTATAGCCCATCTATCCTGCAGACTCCCAAACAGTGTGTAAAGAAAGGTAAGTGCAGACACATATGACAGCAAGGAAAATGATGACATACTTTAAAGAAAAGGAGCTGGCTAACCGGACATGGTGGCACAAGTGGAAGAATGTGGCAGGAAGATTGTTTCATGCAATATGGCCGCATACCAGTCAGAGTGGGGAAATGTAAAACAGACTACAAAAGGAAATATACAGTAAAATCATAGCACTGTATAAAAAAAATAATCTGAAAGAAGTGTCCCCCTCAGAGTGGTAATAAACTAACAATCATTTTATTCTTTTTGTTTCTGTTTTCTGAAGTTTCTACATGAAAATGTTTTACAAAACAAAATGATACAATTTTAACATAGTTAGTTTTGAAAGAGAGTGAAATAATAGGCTTTAAAGTGGTATCAGATGAAATTTTAATGGAAAACATTCCAGACCCCTAGGAAAAAACACTTATCATCTTCTGTTTGGAGCGGGGATACAATATCCCTGATACCAGATTACATCTTGCTATTTCTAAACATGTTTTTTATCAGTTAATTATGATAGGAAAAAAAAACCCACAAAACAGGTTAGAAACCAGAACAAGTTACTTGGCTTAGTTTCTGGTGCCTTTGGTAGGAACTCTATGTAAACCAAGTAAGCAATGCTGATTCAAATGTAAGCCAAACTACACTATCCAAGCTTATTATTACCAAACTAAAGATATAATTTGAACTCAGAAATAAAAGGTCATTCTATTTAAATGAGTTTATATGTCACATAACAATTAGGAGGCAAACAAAACATACTAATATATCAATCAGTAGTTAAGCTGTTATCATTCTAATCTGAGGCATAGAATTCAGGATATACTCCACAACAATACAAGTAACATACCCCAAGCTTCCTATGCTAAGGGTAAAAGGACAGTTACTATTAGATGCCAGCTTCTCCTCTCAATTGCTGTGTTCACTTTCCACAACCAAATGTTTCATTCCAGTTTTCATAAAGCTCTAAGTCTTTTGGAGACACACTAGGTCGCACAGTTTTAAAAGCATTTTCAAAATCAATATAAGCTATTGGCCTAACTTGATCTGGGCTTATGGTAGCGATATCAGCAGTGTGCAAACTGCGAATAGGACCAAGAGAAGCCTCTCTGCACAGCTGTGTCATATCTGCTCCAGAAAACCCATCAGACTGCTGCACTACCAGTTCAATTTCTTCATCACTGAGGCAACACGGTTCCTTGGACATGAGATTAACTACTATCTGTTTCCTGGCTGAAGCTTCTGGGAGGGGAATATAAAGCCTTTTCACCAATCTTCTCCGGGCAGCCTCATCAATCTCTTGAGGACGATTTGTGGCTCCCACCACTAGAATACGGTCTTCAGAAGATGTGGTTGCTCCATCTAACTGAACTAAAAATTCTGTTTTTATCCTTCTAGAAGATTCATGTTCACCATCTCCTCTTTGAGACAATAAAGAATCAATTTCATCAATAAATATCACAGCTGGCTGATGACACCTTGCAACAGCAAACAACGCACGGACCATTTTCTCCCCCTCACCTACCCACTTAGAAGTCAAAGATGAAGCAGAGATGCTGAAGAATGTTGCTCCAGACTGACTAGCAATGCATTTGCCAATCAGAGTTTTACCAGTCCCTGGAGGGCCAAAGAGCAGAATTCCTTTAGGGGGTCCTCGTAATCCAGTAAAGATATCAGGCCTCATCATGGGCCATACTACAATTTCCTTTATTGTGGCTTTGGCAAATTCTACCCCGGCAATATCTTCCCAATGCACTGGAGGCCCATGGTCCATAATTTCACTCATAATAAGTTCAATCATCCTTGGCTCCACATTCTTCAGATGGTCATCAATGGGGTATGCTGTTTCTGAAGACTCTGCCTTAGTAGGCTTGTATTTCACTCTTTCGTTCTGTTCATCTCCATCTTGCTTAGACACAGGAGGAACAAACTTTCCAAATATTCCTCTCGATTTCCCTGCTCCCAAAGACTTTTTCACACCACCATATGAAGATTTTGATACATGCTGGGGTTGGTGGCACTTTTTTTTTTGATCTGCCCATAATTGTTCTTTTGCAGTTTTAAAGGTAGGTAGACTATTATCTTCCCTTTGGTCACTGTTTTCTGTTTTACAAGAAGCCTTATTCGGTATTGGATCAGGAAGCATGTCAGTGGTGCCAGAACCATAAAAAACCTTCCTTTCTCGTGGATTTTCACAGCCAGAAGGAAAACAAGACAGACTAGATAAGAAAGTATTTGGTCCTCTGTTGGTTTTAGGAAAGCTTTGAGTTTCCCTTTTGGTATTTCCAAATAGTGGTGTAGTGTGAAATGTTGAAGTGGCTGACTCACCTAAAGGTGTTGAGGAGGTGGGACAAGTCTTAGTGGTATTAGTTGGTGTAGGCTGCAGAGCACTCTGAAACTTCAAATGACCCAGACTGCTGCCTGGGATGGCTTGGGTCCTATTTGTGTCTTGAACTGAACTTGATAAAAAGTCACCCTTTCTAGAACCTCCACAAACATTAAATTTAGAAAGCTTAGAGAAAGTGGGCTCTTTGCCGATGACTACTGATGCATCAGCAGGTTCCAGCAAAGACTCTTTCCACTTCTTTCCAGCTTGCATCATCTCCTGTACCTTACTCATTTTCAAAACATTATTTATTGACAATCCAGATTGCCACTTGTCACTGTCAGCCTGTTGAGATCCTGCCAAAGCTAAAATGTTCTCTGCATAGTTATTCAAGCCAGTTTCAACATTGTCAGAATCAATAACTGCAGAATATTTTTCTGTATACCTTTTGAACAGTTTGGTAGCACAGACCTGAGAGATCTCCGAGTTGGCACATGCATATTGAATACTTAGTATCTGTTCACGGTATGCATCTGCCTTCTGTTCTGGTGTACATGTGCTGGATGTAACTACAAAGTAATTTTTCTGCCATTCTCCCAGATGCACAGACCTAGGGCTGGAAGTCTCCATTTCAGAAGTTCTATAACACAAAACAAAATTGAAGACAAATCAGTATCAAGAAAACAAGAGTATACAACTCTCTGCTAAAAAAAGGTACACTAGATTTTTTTATAAGGTTCATTTACAAAGACATTTATTTGTAAAAGAAGTATCTACTTAATAATATATTTCAAGTACTCATGACACAAAGATACATTGATAACAGTTTTCAAGATTAAGAACTGTCTTATTTATAAAATAATTTTCCTACAAAGAAAATATTCATGAGTTTAAGAACAAAGGATTTAAAAGTAACTGAAGAAAGGGGTTCAGACATGTGACTCAGATGGCATACTAATGTACCTGAATCCTTGTATTTGATGCCCAGTACACATATATTAGGTATAACTATGCATGCCTATACTCCTAGCATTTGGCCGATAGATTCAAAAAGTAAGTTCAAGATCACTACCCTCAACTACACAGTAAGTTTAAAGCCAATCCAAAAGTTTCTGTAAACAAAAAGGAAAGAGTTAAGTGATGAGTGACAGAAGAAAATGCCCAATATCAACCTCTGGCTTCCACATACATATGTGCACACATACAAGAATATGCACAGAAATATTTTAAAACAATCAATGTTTCAACATCCCACTCTTGTGAGATAAGTTATCTGAACAAAATCACCAAAGAAACTTGAGAGTTAACCTACACCAAAGAAGAAATAGACTCAACAGATATTTACAGGCTGCATCCAACAGGGGAAAAAAATTCTCAGCAGCCAATGGAATCTTCTCTAACATAGGACAATCTCTAATTTTAGGACATTTATCAAGGCTTACTTTAATCTCTTGTGGGGCCAAGAAGATAGTCCCTCAAACACTGTCCACCTTGTTTTTTGAGACGAGGTTTCTCAAAGGAGCTCACCAAGTAGGTTTTAGACTGACTTTTGGACAGTAAACCCCAAGGACCATCCTGTCTCTGCCTGCACAGCATGATTACAAGTACCTGCCACCAAGCCCAGCTTTCTTATGTAGGCTCTGGGGATCAAACTTAGGTTTTCATGCTTGTATAACACATACTTCACTGTAGGCTATTACCCCAGACTAGAATTATAAGATTCTAGGTAAACTTGAAGGAAGCTGGAGAGATGGTTCAGCAGTTAAGAGTACTTGCTGCTCTTATATAGGACTTGGCACCTACATGGCTACTCACAACCACCTTCAACACCAGCTCCAGAAATTCTGACACCCTCCTCTGACCTAACATACATCATTCATACATACATACATACATACATACATACATACAACACACACACACACACACACACACACACACACACACACACACACACACCTTTACCTCTTCTGGAAAAACAAAAAACTAACCTTCAATCTTCCAATCAAAAAATGTGCTAATAAACTGAACAGCTCTCAAAAAGAAATACCAACAGCCAATAAATATTTGCACAAATGTTCAATATTTTTAGTCATCATGGAAAAGCAAATTAAAACTGTCTTGAGTTCATCTCCCAGTCAGAATAGTTATCATCAACAAAACAAAGGACAGCAAATGCTGTTAAGAATGTAGGGAAAGAGGAATCCTTACTCAATGATGGTGGGAATGTAAGTTTCTGCAGTCACTATAAAAATCAACATAAATGCTTCTCAGAAGACTGCATACTGTATTCTTGGGTATATACTCCAAGAATTCTAAGTCTACACACCACAGAATGCTAATGCATCCATGTTTATAGCTACACTAACTGCAGCCAGGAAACTGAACAACCTAGACATCCATCAACATATGAATCTATGTTGATTCATCTATCCATCTATCAACAATGCAGATCTATGCTGCTATAAAGAAAAATGAAATCCTGTCCTTTGCAGGATATTGAAATCAACTAAAAAACATATGCTACATAAAATAAGTCAGACTCAGAAAGACAAATACCTCATTTTCTCTCGTATGCAGAATCCAGATTCAGAAATTGTGTGTGTGTGTGTGCATTTACATTAGTATTTGTAGATCAAGTGAATATGAAAATAATTTCAAAACTGTTACCCCTACTATACAACTGTAGAAACTGGGGCTGAAAGAGGTAAAGAACTTACCAGAGAGAACTCTGCTAATTATGTGCAATTCAAGAAGTCCAGAGTTCCACGTGAGATCCTGCGTACTTTACTATGTACTGAATGCTTCTTGATGCTATTAGCACAGATTGAGCTGCATGGAACATAAATATGAATGATAATATACTTATTATTTTTAATGATTTATCATATATAAACACTTAAAACATTATGCCCCAAACTTTCCCCATTTCTCACAGTGTTAAAGTTTAAAACTTATGCTGGGGTCGTAGTGGCATATTAATCCCAGCACTCAAGAGGCAGAGGCCAGCCTGGTCTACAGAGTGAGTGAGTTCCAGAACCTCCAAGGCAAAAAGAAACCCTGTCTTGGAAAAAAAAAAAAAAATTAAAACTTATGAAAGATGAATTGCAAGAACAAGCCATATAGTCAACTAGTAAAGGAGTTTTACATCAGATTTTCCTCAAGATAGTCTTATAAACCCTTCACATTTCTATATAAGAATCTTAGGAAATATACAATTGGGCCAGACAGATGGCTTAGCACAAAAAGGCACCTCCTCTCAAGCCTGCCAACCTAAGTTCTAAAGATCTATATGGTTCCTAAGTGGCCCCATATGTACAACTTGGCACAAATGTGCCCCACACACCACTAAATAATGTAAAAACTATTTCTATAATGTAGAATTTGCCTGAGAATACTAGAAAAAAAAATTTAAGGGGACTGGAGGGATGGCTCAGTCATTAAGAGCACTAGCTGCTCTTCCAGAAGTCCTGAATTCAATTCCCAGCAACCACATGGTGGCTCACAGCTATCTATAATGAAAAATGGTGCCTTCTTTTTGTGTGCAGGCATACATACAGGCAAAATACCATACACATAGTAATTAAGTAAATATAAAAAATATGTTTAAGAAAATCTTTTGGTTTCCTAAGAAGTATTATGATAAAGTAAAAAGATCATCTACATGTTACATTTACTTCCAATTTATCTGGAAGTATAGCTTAATAACCAATACTTTTTGTGTGTGAGAGCTATATTTAATATAGCTTTTTTGTGGGAGACGGAGGCAACTGAGTCAGGGTTTCTCTGTGTAGCCCTGGCTGTCCTGGAACTTAACTCATAGACCAGCTGGCCTTGAACTCAGATATTATGTGTCTCTGCCTCCCAACTGCTGAGACTAAAGGCATGGGCCGCCACCACCTTGCTTAGTATAGTTTATGTTCCACAATGTTGTGGAAAGAATTTATCACATTATAGGTAGGCAAACATAAATATTTGCTTATAATAATAGGAAGCTTAACAGCTAGTAAAACTTACTTAAATCTAAACTAGTACCAAAACTAGATCAACAGCTCTGGGGCAACCAGGCCTGCTTTCATCTGCTTGAACCCTATTTTAATCTCCATTACACAACACCAGAAATAAGAAACTTAAGGGGAGGTGACTTGGAAAGTATCAATACTAAAATCACCAAATCACCTCAAAATTATCCTCTTCCACCACCATCTTTGTAATCAATATTCATCTCCCAAGTTTTACCTCTTTTCTACTCAGTCATATCCTACAACCAGACACAGATAACCATAAACTGTTGTCACCACTGTTCAGTGACAGATCAGTATCTGTCACTACTACTGTCAGTATCTTGTCTACTACTACCAAGTCATTCCAACCTTTTTGTCTTGATAAAACCTATAAATTATGGTTAAAGGGTATAGGCATCAGAGATGCATTTCAATCTTAACTTTGTTAATTTTCTAATTAAGCAAGTTACTTGCTATTGAAACTCAGCAGTTGGCTTCTACACCAAAGAACTATTTTTCATTGCATTTAGATTTTCTTCAGTACCTAAGCTATGGTATCCACTAATATAACAATGATTAAAAACTAGAGTCCCTACTACATACCAGACATCATTTTCGACCTTTACAGAACTCTTAATTTTTTAGTGGGAAAGTAACATAGGAATTTAGAGCACAGGTTCTAAAGCCAGACCCTGGACATAAAAGTTTTTGGTTTGTTTTTGTTTTGTTTTCTTTAATTAACTGTATCTATCGGCTAAGGGTCCAGGTATAGGTCTGAGGGCGACTTGCAAGAATTGTTCCCTCTTTTCACCACATGGGTCCCCAACCTCAAAAGCTTTTACCAGCTAAGCTGTTTCCCAGCTAAGCCACTTCCCAGGCCCTGGACTGTGGATGAATGATTTGTTCTTTCAGCAGTGACTTGGAGTGTATCTCTTAAGCTATGTTTGTTTTCACCTGGGGGGAAAAAAAGGCAGAGTAAAACATTTAGCTGACAGGTTTTTATAACTATTGAAAGCCATTATGAGTACCAAGACTTAGAAATATCGGATAAGGGATTGTGAATTATTATTCCTTCCCTTTGGAAGGTTCCCTCAGGCCATACATAGTAACTGCATGGCCTCGAACCAGCTACCTAATCACAATTGACAAACATCCCTATCCCAAATGCATGGGGTCAAAAGTGTGCCTGATTTCCACATGTTCACACACGTACTAGGCAGGGGACTCCATTCTAAGCACAAGACTCTCATACACTTAATATATTACCTTAGCCACATAACCAGGCGGTCAACTGTGTGTATTTTAAGTAACTCTAAGCAGGACTGACTGAACCAGAATTCCCACTTGGGATGTTATGTCGGGTCTCAAGCTCAGATGTCGGGAGCATTTCGGATTCTCACATTGGGTAAGTTCACCTGTGTTAGCAGTGCCGAAAGCACGATTCTCAACCTGAGTGCTTTTAGATGGCAAACCAGCTCCAGCCCTCCTCGCGGTCGTGGCGGGAGGCAGCTGCGGCCGACCTGACCCCGAGCCCGCCACGCCCACCGGCACGTCCCTCAACCGCAGCCGCCGCCGGGAGCCACCGCCTCTGACAACCGGGATTAAAACACAAAAACTAAGAACACAAAACGCCAAAACACGGCCGACGCGGCGACCACGGCTCGGCCCTAACGGAAGCCGGCCGCCTAGCGAGGCCCACCTGCGCTCCCTGCTCGACCGGCAACCACCGAAAAGCGCGCCTTCCGCAGCGCGCCTGCGCGGTGCGTGACGCGCGCGGCCAGCGCCGCGCATGCGCGTGTGGCTTAGGCCCGCCGAGGGGCGCGCGGCGTGAGGGCGGGGCGGCGGGAGGCCTGACGGTCGCCGCCCAGGCCCCGAGGCGGGAATTCGGACTTACCGCCGGCGCGCTGTCTGGGGTCCGGCCCCGCGCCGTGGCGATAGTTTTTCCTAAGCAAGCATTGGCTTCCGACCCACTTTAGGTTTATGTTGTCCCTTTTGCAGCGCTAGATGCTGCGAAATAGACAGAGGCAGGGAGAGAGGATCGCGGAAAGCAGGACCCCCTGGGAGGAGGAAAACGGCCCGGGAGGGGTGGAAAGCAAGCTCCCCCGGAGGCCCCCCACTCCTGAGCCTGCGGGCTCCTGCGCTCCCCGGCCCTGTGCAGTTCATCAGCAGCTATCAAATAATTAGTCTCGAATTCAGACAGCCTTGGTAAAGACCACAGCCAGCCTTAGACGTAATACCAAAATTACCAAAGCAGTAGCTGGCCGGGATCCAATATAAACTGAGTAGCTTATGTTTGTTACTCATCATAGGTAGCTAAACCGATATTGACAAGCTTGGCAGTCACTGATGGACCTTCCCTCCCCCTCTCCCCTCATAAACAGCTTTGGACCCCCACCTCCCATCTCCCTATTACCAGCTAAAACATCTTGCAATTTGGGTGAGGTCACTAAGGGTTAGGTTCTTAATTGATTGTTTAGGGCATAAGCCACTGGGTCAGGCTCCAAGCAGTCGGGAGCTGATTGTCAGAGGGGGGCGGGGGTGTGCTTTTTATTTTCGTCTCTTTGTCTACGACCCTCTTTGCTAAGCCTGCCTGTTTTCACTGAGAAGACTTACTTTTTCTTTCCTTCTTTCTATCTCCCTCTTCAGATACTGACCAAAATCCTAACCCTGCTCACCCTAAGGTTCTGGGCATTTTCACTCACTCTGAAAACCCTCTCTCCAGAAGGCAGCCATTCACAAGCCTGCATTGCTGAGCCTGCCTGCTTTTCTGACCTTTAACTCCCAAAGCATGGCGTTCTTTTCTTCTTACCCCTCTCTCCCTCCTCCCAGAGGCTGCTGAGATGTCTAGATTGCCTTGTTTTTCCCCTAAACTCAAAGTTGTCTTCAGTTTCCTACTGAGTCTGTTTTTAAAATCTTTTGTATATTAGACCAGGAACCCTGCAAAAGGCAACATGATTCCCTGGTGCAATTTAAACCCGTATGCTATGTAAAGACTTCCATCTTTTAAAAACTGGCTTTGTTAAAATAATATTAAAAATCATTTTTAAAAAGAATTGACTTTGTTAGAGTCACAACCCAATGCATAGTGTGGACAAGGTTAAGGCTTAAGCCATGTAAGTAGTAAATATGAGGTCTGAGAACACAAACTCCTTAATGGACTCTTTCTCATGAGTGGAAGTTGTAGGGCCTGCAATGAAGAAATTGCCACTTAAGCAGACAGAAACAGGACCCTTGGTAGGAGGGGTTCTTCTTGCTTATGTATCTATGAGTTTATAAACATAATCTCAGACAATGCCTGTGTATAGTTCTGTTGGCTGATTTGTTTTGAGCAAAGAGAGATGTTCCCAAATATGCATCCTTTTGCCAGGAAAAATGTGTTTGTGGGCTAGCAAGATGTCTCAGGTAGAAGTGCTCGCTGTGTAAGCCCAATGACCTTAGTTTGAGCTCCAGAACCCATGAAAACATGGAAGAAGAAAATTGACTCCACACAGTTGTCCTTTGAAGTCTTGGCATATGTGACTTTTCCACCCATCATACACAAACACATAATAAAAAGTATTTTTTAAATATATGTTTATAGGCAGGGGAGAAGTAAATGTTTGTAGAGACAGGAAAAAATGATGGTACAAAAATTAAATCTGTCTCTTTCTCTGAGATTTCCTGAGTGTGGTTGGGTTTCTGCCAATTGCCACATCTTTCCGCTCCCAGCCTACCTTGGTGAAAGAGACCCAGTGAAGCTCTGAGGTGTACCCAACCATTCCTTGGATATAGTCTGTGGCAGTCTAATGTGAATGGAACACACAGTTCTAATGAAGTTTTAATTAGATGGTGCTCTCCCCTACAACCAGAGGCAGAATTTTAACAAGTCTACGTTCTAATTATATTTAATTAGCCTTTATATTCATGAACAAGGCAACCTCCACTCTACAAAATGGAATGAGAGCTTGTACTGGGCAAAAGTAAAAGGGTGAGTTTTGTAAAGCAGAGAGACAAGACTATTGGATAGGAGCTGGCAGGTTGATGCCAGTTTACTTCAGGTTACCTTTTCTATGAGGTTGGAGCAGAGGGACATAATCAAGCTGAGGCAATTTGGGCTCTGGCTGCTTTGAATTCCCTGTGTTTAAGAAAAACCGGTCCAATTGTGGATCCCTCTGCTTCCTTGAGTATCCATTTGAGCTGGCTATGGGGTGCATGCCTGTCGGTTGCATGTCTGCTTTTGGGAACCACGAAAGTTTCTTTAAAATGGTCCTTCCTAATATTCCCAGTTTATGCAAGCAACTTACTCTCCTAGTATTTTCTTATTATTTTTTCCTACTACTTATTACTAGGATATGTTGTGGCACACACAGAGAAGTGCCCCAGAAACTAATTTTGATATCAAGGTGGTGAAAACTGTTAATATTTGGGAATTTGTATGGTTTATATATAACAATAAAGATATCCCTAGGCCAAAATGCTATCAGGCAGGTACCATGTTTCCTTAAACTTTCTGGGTAAAATTCCAGTAAGACCATTTTTCAGTGTATGCCATCAATTGGATTCCCTAGTTACAAGTTCAATCCTGCCTTCCCTTAGGGTCTTTATCCCTTTCCTGCGTACCCCTTAAGATGATGAGATGCCACCTGTGACATCTCCCTGTCTTGCCTTGGGCTTTTCTCCAAGCTGACTGGTATGTGGTCAGCCTAACTTGGATCTCTGGTTCCTGGAAGTCTGCTCTTTGCTGCGTTCTAGACAAGAGATGTTCCAGGATAAGTCTTTTGTCTGCTGTCTGCTGTGTCCAGATAAGTCTAGGTCTTGCCCAACACCAAGAGGAAGTGCCTGTATTCAGTCATACAGGCAGCATCTAGCTCCAGTGCCACCAGAGGTCAGTGTGCTCTAGTATGATATTGCACTGGGCACAGATTTAAATAGAGCTGCCACATGGTGACCATGGACTAGTCTTAATCCAGGCATACTGTATTCTTTTTGTTTGTCTTCATTTTTTGTTTTGTTTTGGTTTGTTTTTTGGTTTGTTTTTTGGTTTGTTTGTTTGTTTGTTGTTTCAAGACAGGATTTCTCTTTGTAACCCTGAGTATATTGAATTCAGAAATCTGACTACTTCTGCCTCCCAAATGCTGGGAGTAAAAAAAGCATGTACCACCAACCCTGGCTCTGGCAGACTGAATTCTATGTAGAAAATGTAGAGGTGGGATCAGAGACAAGATTTACCCAGGCGGATAAACATGGAGCTTGTCCCATATGCACCAAATATCCCTGCATCCCCCTACCCGAAGAAACCTTTGTCCTAGCTTGCTTTCTGTTGTCATAAATACCATGATGAGAAGTAACTTGGAGAGAAGAGGGTTTATTTTACTTTACAACTCACAGTCTATCATGAAGGAAATTCTAGTCAGGAACCCAAAGCAAGAACATGGTGGCAGGATCTGAAGCAGAGGCCATGGAGGAATACGGCTCACTGGGTTACTTTCATGGCTAACCCAGGTTGTGTTTTTATACAATCTAGGACCACCTGCACAGGTGTGCTATCACCCAAAGCTGACTGGATCCTCCCAATTCTATCGTTAATCAAGAACATATCACACACACAGGCTATCTAAGGGAGGAAGTTTCTCAGCTGAGGTTCCCTCCTCCCAGGTGACTGCAGTTTGTGTCAACTTGACAAAAAATTAAGCAGCACAAGGTTAGTCCTGGGGAACTCATGGCACAGGTGGTCACAGGGTTTAATAGGAGAGAAGGTGGGTTCTAGAGCCTGACTGCCAGGACAGCATCCATTTCTCAGGTGCCCATTATCTCTGTGACATTAAAACATGTCACCTAACCTCCCCGGGGCCTCGGTTTTCTCATCTGTAAAATGGGAGGTAGTTGTACAGCTTACCTCGTGGAATTTTAAAATGTGTATTAAATTGATCGTTTCAAGTGTGGGTAACAGCGCCTGTTGTTGAGTAAGTGCCATTGTATAGTTTTGTTAACTGGGGGAGACTCATCTTCCTGTTTTTAGGGCTGAGTGTTTTGGAGTCTGAGCACCAAGCTGAAGAAATGCCTGGAGAGGCTAGTAGATGGGTGTGTGGGCATCAACTTGGCACAAACTAGAGTCATTTGGGAAGAGGAAATGCAAATGAGAAAATGCTCTCACGAGATAGGCCTCTGGGACATTTTCTTGATTGAAGATCGAGGTGGGAAGGCCTAGATCACTGTAGGCAATGCCAACCCTTGGACTGGTGGACCTCATTGCTGTAAGAAAACAAACTGAGCAAAGCCTAAGCCATATTGCTTCCTCTTCAATTCCTGCCTTGAGTTACTTTCTTCACTTCTTTCAATGATGGGCTATGAGATGGAAGTATAAGCCAAATCGGCCCTTTCCTCCTCAGGTTGCTTTTGGTCATGGTGTTTTTGTCACAGCAACATAAATTCTGATATGACATTGAATAAATGAGCCATAGTTAGCCAAGATTGCGTCCCTCCTGGGTCTGAACATAAACTGAAGTCATAGATGCTATTTCCTAAAGATTCAGACAGTTTCTTAGAAAGAAATACTCCAGCCTTTCAGATAACCCCTGCCTCCCATTTGTGCAATGTGTCCTATGGCCCAGGCCACCTAATCACTTTCTCCTACTAAGGTCTCAACCATCTTGCCAGAGCTAAAGACTGTGCTGAATGGAGCTCTTTCTGCAGCAGAAGATGGGATCATGTCAATGGCAGCAGTGACTCATCTTGGAGTCTTATAGCATACACAAGGGCACACTGAGACATGAAAAACAATCACTGTAAAATGGAGTCACATCAACCTCAGCTCAGTAATTTCGTCCTACCACAAGATGGTTTTGGTGGCCTCAATATACCATCCCTTGCCTCCACATCAGGACAAAAGCCAAGTCTGGTTCATCTATAAACAAATGTCCTGACCAAATAAGATGGAGAACACGCATGATAAGCACCAAGATTTCTGAAGAACAGATCGTATCATCCTGCTACATTTACACAAATGTCAGAGGAGTCAGAAATTCAAAATATACCTTCTACCTTACTTTTCTTGTTGCTGTAAAAAAAAAAAAAAAAAAAAAAAAAAACAACCCTGACAAAGGCAACCTAAGGGAAAACAGGTGCATTTGGCCTGACAGTTTGAACAGGTAGTCCACCACAGAAGGGAAGCCCAGGTTAAAGGAGTCAGTCGTGTTGCATCCACAGTCTGGAAAAACAGACCTATGAATGTTATGCTCAGCTAGCAGTTTCCTGTTTGAGCAGTCCAGGACTCAAGACCAGGAAATGATGCCACCCACATTGGAGGGAGGTCTTCCCATCTCAAGTAACTTAATCAAAATAATCCCTCTTGGGCATGGCCATAGGCAATCCAGTCTATAAATTCCTCATAGGCATACACAGAGGCTTGTCTCCTAGATGAGTCTAGGTCCTATCAAGTAGACACTCAACATAAACCACCACACCTAATAATAATCCAAGGACACCTTCTGAATACCATTGGCAATTTTTTGGTTTTTGTTTGTTTGTTTGTTTGTTTGTTTTGTTTTTGTTTTTCAAGACAGGATTTTCCTGTGTAATAGTTCTGGCTGTCCTGGAACTTGCTTTGTAGATCAAGTTGGCCTTGAACTCAGTGATCTGTGTGCATCTGCCTCCCAAGTGCTGGGATTAAAGGTGTATGGCACCACCACCAGGCACCATTGGCATTTCTAAAGGTTCTAAAAAAAAATAATATGTTGGGATTAGAGAGATAGCTAAATTGCTAAAAGTGTTCTTGTGGAAGACACACATTTGATTTCTTAGAGGCACCGATAGGTAGGTCACAACTATTTTTACCCTAGCTCTAGATGATTCAATGGCCTCTTCTAGCCTCCCTGTGCACTACACACACACATATATATACACACACACAAATAAATCTACATCTTTTTCCTAAAATAATAATGATTCCTTATAAAAACCAGAGATTATTTGAGTAAATACCGACAGGTTGAACTCATTTCTAAGCAGAACTTGAGTGTTATTAATGAATCTGAACCATGACTGATACACACCAGGCTTTTATTAAACACACGATGACTAAATGAACATTAACAAGGGTGGCATGCTTGAAAGGGTAAGTCAAGTTCACAAGAATGAATCTGAAACATTGTTAAACAAGATGCTTACTCAACACAGTTAGTATTGCACATCAATTGTTTATTAAGGGTTGAGCCACACAGGACAAGCTAACTGCCATAGAAATAGTCTGAGGTAAGACCAAAGACTGCCCTGGAAAATAAAGCAAGACTTTCCTGCCATCAATGGTTTCATGAGCACAAAGACATCTTATTATCAACAAAAATCACAGCCAAACAAAGAACAAAAGCTAGAGCCACTGGCATCAGCTTTGCACACAGAAAACATTTCTCCCTAGATAAAACAGAAAATATTTCTTCACTGACAAGTCACTGAAAGGCCGGTCACAGATTTCCGGTTAGTTTTTGGAGACACAAGTCCACATATAAGCATGATTTCATGCAGACAGGGTGGTGATTATTTTTCTCTCATTCCAGTTTGCAGGTATACTTCTTTTCAACGTATGATCTCTACAGGGGAAAAAAATAGCACAAACTTAGGGGCTACAAATAAATAGAAAAGAAAGAGAGTAACAGTGTATGTAGCTCAGTGGTGGTGCACCTGCCTAGAAGGCACAAGATACTTGTTCCATCCATTCCCAGCACCACAAAAATGAAAGTAAGAATTTCGTGTACTTCTAAACTGAGTACAGAAAAGGAATATACTATTTCTGCAGTGAAACAATACAAAAAAAAAAATGTTTTAACTGAAGAATTTAGGCAGGGCGGTGGTGGCATACACCTTCAATCCCAGCACTCTGGAGGCAGAGGCAAGTTGATGTCTGAGTTCAATGCCAGCCTGCTCTACAGATCGAGTTCTAGGACAGCCAGAGCTACACAGAGAAACCCTGTCTTGGGAAACAAAAAAAACAAAACAAAACAAAACAAAACAAAACAAACAAACAAACAAAAAAACATTTATGTGCCAACCTGACATCTCTAATGATAAATATCACTGTAACAGTGCTGTCTGCAAAGCTCTCCCCTCTGTCAGCAGCCTGGAAGCTTTACCCTTCTTCACCATCACAACGTTGAGCTTTCCTGTCAGAGTAAGTCAGTCACATGACTGTCCCATTTATTGTTTTCATGTATCTAAAGCTTACTGTGATAGTTGTTTTGGTCAGTGTTGCTTGGGGAAATCTGAGGGGAAAGTACAGGGCAAGACCTCCACATTAGTTATTATTCACAGAAGTGAATACAAACTCACTTGGTAGACTCATTACGTGCAGCATGCTTTCTGTTTCCTCCTGACTGAACATATTTACAGCCTTCTCTTCCTCACCTTACAGTGGAGCCCAGCCCCACAGCACTGAGTGACCAAGCTGGGGCTGAGCTGGAATCCTGAGGCCAGGAGGACAGCATGTCCCTGGCATTGCTAGCTTACCTGAAGGAGCCCTGCTTTCACTCCTTCTCGGCTCTCAGCACGCTGCTTGCCAGCTCTCTGATGTGCTCCCAGGCCAGCTGCACGTGGGCAGACTCCACAGTGCGAGAGCACACAGCAAAGCGCAGCACAAACTTGTCTCGCAGATGACACGGAACCAAGTGGATTTTTTGGGCGCTGTTTATTCTTTGTAAAAGAGTTTCATTCAGCTGGTTGGAGCCCTGGGGTAATTAGAAAGCAGATCCATCATGTAACACCAAGTCTGGTAACACCCGGAGTTGGTAGACAACAAAGAAACCATCCTTACTTTTCATTATGTATGAAAGATGCCAGAAAGCTTGATGAAGTAACTCATACAGGCTAATAGAATTTATGGGATCATTTTTCCTGTGACACCATTTCTCCAAGATCTGGGTTATCAGAAGTTGACCTTTCCCATCCTCCAACTTCCTTTAAGGGAGATGAAGGTCCCTAGAGGCATTGTCAACAAACAGGTGAGCATAAACAATGGAACTGGGACCCTGGCACACCAGAGCAGCTTTAGAGACTTTGGAACCCACAGGAGGTCTCAACAGTAGAGACAATGGAATCCTAGTCAAGTTGTGAGAATCTGCAAAGGACATCTGTAAGTGCAGGGACAGGGGATCACGGATGACCTCTACACAGCCTCTCTAGAAAGGGAATAATCAACCACCTGGAGACAGAGAGGCCAGAGTCCTCCACTCCCAGTGACTGACCAGAGATAAGAGGACCTTATCAACCAGCACACAGAAACTCTTCACTTTCCATCTGGGCCCCAAGCAGACAGACTGGTGGCTGTTCTTTGCTTATCCCTTCACTCCCCTGTATAAGCTGCCATGAAGTGGCTCCCCGTCTGCTCAGCCTTTCAGTATTGCAAAATACAGAAGAGGGATGATCACGGGCATCACTCCATAATCATTTATTCTGTACTTTAAGGGTAGAGATATAGGAGGATCCACTGGAAGGAAAATGTCCCCTCTGTCGGGATGACAGTAGCTGAATACCTGCTGGACACTAAAAACTGCTTTTGGCCCTGAACAGATTCATACTCTTCTAGATGTGGGTCTGAGTGTGACATCCAAGAAACTCTTAAGTGCACAGTGAAGGAACTACAGGCTATTCAGACTGTTGGTTAAGTACCACGTCTGGACAATGAGGGCCTATTCAAGGAAGATGGACACATGAGATGTGGTTCTAAGAGAATGAACTTTGTAAAAAAGATTCAGCATAAGAGCATACATTGGATATTCATGTGACGCAGAAAACAAGAACCAAGTACTTAGAAAAAAAGTTGTGTGCATTTTCAGTTTGCTTGGATTAGACAGGATTTCCATGAAGTAGGACCAGAAAGCAAACAGGAAGTAGGACCAGAAAGCAAAATGGTTAGAGATGCAATAAAGAAAAAAGACAAAAGTAAGCCAAGTAAGATTAGAGGAGTATGTACCAGGCGGTGGTGGCACATGCCTTTAATTCCAGCACTCGGGAGGCAGGTAGATCTCTGAGTTCAAGGCCAGCTTGGTCTACAGAATAGCCAGGGCTACACAGAGAAATGCTGTCTTGAAAAATCAAAAGGAAGAAATATGATACAGGAAAGGAAAGGAAAGGAAAGGAAAGGAAAGGAAAGGAAAGGAAAGGAAAGGAAAGGAAAGGAAAGGAAAGGAAAGGAAAGGAGGAAGGAAGGGTGTAGTTAGTCATGGGAAGGATACAGCAAAGGCTCACAGAAGAAAAGTCTTCTTAGCTTTAGAGTATGGAGGGTTCTGCATGTCCCGGCTGCACACACTACCAGGAGCGTGACAAGGAGCAGAAACTCTTAAATTATACAAAGCCAGCAATAGTCTTAGACTTGAGAACATCATGTCAGAAGTGAAGCAGACAATCACAAAAGGCATTATTATATAGAGGTCTTTGGAAAAGACAAACATCTTCTTAATTATATTGTGGTGATGGCCTCAGAGCCCTGTAGCTATAACAAAAGTCACTCAAATAAGCAAGTTAAAAGCCAAAGTGAATTACATCTCAATAAAATAATGAAAAGAGAAGCCTCCTACAAAACTGAAAATATCTTACAGTGACATGTACAGCAATGAAAACAAATACCGCTTGGGGGACAAATGCTAACACCAATGTTGGTAGGTCTGCCACATTCTGTGGTCCACACACCAAACTCCAGTGACATGGATACCTTGAGGCATTCCACGTAGGCTACATATGGCCTACACATCTTCCTTAGACATTCTGTTTAATACTTGCCGAAAGCATGGGGCCCCTCTCTAGCTCTCGCACCACAACATTAATGCTTACTGCTTCTAGGATTCCCCAGGGATGGATTTCATCTCAAACTCTAAGAATTAAGATGAGGGAAGGAAACAGTACATGGAGGTGCAGCATCAAGGAATTGATGTATCCCAGATGGCTCCTTCTCATGATTGCTGTCTAGGCTCAGACAAGGAGGCCTCCTGGCAAGACCTAGAACTGATTCAGAAACTTCCAGTCAAGCGTCGTGGCATGCATCTGCAGACCCAGCTACTTGGGAGGATTGCAAGTTTTAGGTCAGCCTGGGTAACATCATGAGGCCCTTGTCTCTTATTTTTAAAAAGGGGGAGAAAAAAAGGAGGCAGGGCCTGTGGCTGTAGTGTAGGGTAGACTTGTCTAGCATGTGTGAAACTCTGGTTCCAG
Organism: Cricetiscus sungorus; assembly: GCA_030556225.1. NCBI lineage: Eukaryota > Metazoa > Chordata > Mammalia > Rodentia > Cricetidae > Cricetiscus > Cricetiscus sungorus. The sequence goes on from JANBXA010000491.1 coordinate 5,477,452, forward strand.
TCCAGTACTGTAAAAAAGGAGCAGAGGAAGGAGAGGAGGAAGAAAACAAAACATAAAACTGTTGGCCTATTAAAAAGCCAGCTCTGTAATGGCCAGAACATCTGGTTTCATTTATAAAACACTGATGAGCAGGGGCCTTTTGAGTAACATGGCTGTGTAAGTCTCTGCAAAGATAGCTTACTCCCTTGCTGGTCTGGGCAGGCTTCCCTCACAAAGTGAACACACAGCCCAGGTGCCCCCTCTGGGCAGGAATCTTGCTGAGGTATATATAGCCAGATGACTGGGATAGTGAAGTTTGTTTATCTAACCAGTTCCCCAGATGTGCTGATGCTGTGTGTCCACAGGTGACCTGGTTACTGAGGCCACAGACAGCTCAGCAGAGGAGTACAGTTCCAGAGGTATTGGATGGACTCTTGGCATTGGGTCAAGAGGAAAGCATCCAATCACATCTGAGGAAACTGGGCAGCAAGTCCATGGAAGAGAGTCTACAGGGCTAGTCAGCCAACCAGCACCGCCTGCTAAGCACCACGGGTCATGTTCTGTAGCCCTTGGCAACTGATACACAACTGTGCATGTGGAGGTCATGAATAATACTTTATCTCATTCAACAAAAACAAAGATGGCTGAAATTGGCATAACATACCTTGAGCCGAAAGCAGACCAGCCCAAGAATTACTTCCGTGCAGATCTCAAAGCGAGGGTCCTGGCGTACCAGAGACTCAAACTCATGAGACAGTGCCACGTGCTAGAAAAAGAGAAGGGAAACTTTCTGTGTTTCTCATCACAACTTAAGCCTAACCCTGGCCACCCAGAACCTTACAGGACTGAACATCACATCTATTATTCATTCACATGCTCTGAGAGAGGCCTGTTCACTCACCAGCATTTCCCACACAGATTGAGAGGAAACTCAACTGCCCTGTACCACAAGGTATACCATGGTTTCCTCAGAAAAACAGTCATTTTCTTCTCTTCAGGGGTCTATGTTTTAAACCCTCTTTCTTTTACAATTTTATAGTAAATATTATAAGGAAGGTGTTGAAGATTCTAGGAGAAAGAAAGGTACATCCAGCTGCCTAGCTCTCCTCGGGACAGCTTAAAATATGATACAGGGATATTAGTTTACTAATTTGCAGATAGGAACTGGTCATGTCTTGGCTCTGATAGGATCCACAGCAGCTGCCCACGGCTGGAGCATCACTTTGTTAACAGGCTGGGCTGTGGTCTCAGCCTGATTGCAACTGATAAATAGGAATCACCTTCACCTGCCATATTCAAGGACCATGCACTCTCTGGCATGGTGGTGCATGCCTTTAATCATAGCACCTAGGAGCCTGAGACCTCTGTGATTCTGAGGCCAACCTGGTCTGCTTACTGAGCCTCGGGCCTACCAAGGCTACCTTATCTACAAAATAAAAAAATAAAGTTTTGTGCTTGCATCGAACACATAAGCTTATTTAATCTCTAGATGTTTATAGAACTCGAACGCTGATTAAAACCACATATGATCCGCAGAGAACACACCCGTCACTGTCCATGTGCACACTTAGCTAATTGGAACCTGCTGGCACCCGGCGCTAGCTGCCACAGGGTACATGCTTAAGAGAAGCTGAAGCACACAAGGCTTGTCGGGACTGAAACACGGTTGAAGCGATTGTCCCTAGTCATCCCACCAGGGGGCACCAAAGATTCAGGACTAAATCGAGCTTCAATTAGCTCAGGCCTAGGAACAGCTTTGACCATTCTTACAGTCTCTTGTTAGGGTAGGATTGAGGCCTTTCCAGAAAGAGGTGTGGTGTGTTTTTAACCTGGCACAGCCTAATCTCAGTGAGTTGTCCCGAACTGAAAGTCATCGTCACCTTCGACTGATAAACCACTCTGGGATTTTTTTCTTATTAAGCCAAGTTGACTCACCCTCCTTATTCCTTTTGCAGTTGGATCAGGGACTATCCTAGAAATCTACACACACCCTCAAGTTTCTAGCTCTCCCCTTTGTGTAGCTGCTCACAGTGCTTGATGTCTGCATACACGTCCTCACAATAGTTTTGTGATCTGAACAGATGCCAGTTAGGGACTCAGGACACAAATGCTTTTCTGTATCCTGGTCACAGAAAAGGAGCCTGGAGACATTCAGCCTCTGCCTTTGGCTGCACATCTGGTGATGCATTGGGTACTGGGACTTAAAGGGGAAAGCTGTCACCACCACAGGCTGGAAACCACAGGCATGCTTGCCTCATCAAGATGATGCTGTGGCTTAGAAAGGACTCAGCTGAAGTCAGTGGGCCCTCTGCATCTGGCTAAATGGGTGGACAAGTCCTGGCTCATATTCAGGCCTCAGCTTCCCCAGCTGTTGAAAAAAAAGTAGGGTAGTAGGACTTGGAACCAATCAGTGGTTCCGCAAAGCAATTTAATGCATATCTCAGTGATCTACATGGCTTGTTGAAACAGAAGTTGCATACAGCTCAGGAAGCCTCCTTGAAATCACGGGGACTAAATGGTATCTATGTACCCCATACAACTCAAAGGGTCTCTTAGTTTGCCATTTTGAGGGAGAGCTAGGGAAAGCAAAACATTATGTTCTCACTGTTAGTAATGCTCAGTCAAAGGCTAGATGTGCGGGGGGAGGGGGGCTGGTGTGTGTAAAATCTACACACTGGTTTAACTAACTTCCTGGAGGTGATAACCTGCAGTCTAACAAAAGTGTCTTAGAAGACACATGGACCCAGATTGTGAATGCCCTAAACCTTCAAGGCCCAAACTACTGCCTGGCTCCAAAATTATGCTTAAAATATTGTTTCAGACAGCAGCAGACCATATTTTTCCTCTGTCCCCAAAGGCCTGTGCCTGCTAGGAAAGTGTCTATCTCAGCTGTATAAAAAATTCTGATATCCTCATGTTTATGGAAGTGCCCCATGATGTATTTCTCAGAAGATCCCCATTGTTAGGCAATGTGTGACAGTGTTTGCTCCCTAAGACACCTGAATTCATTTCTAAGTCTACTTAGACCATTACAATACTACTCGGATAAACAAAGAAGACCGTCGTCACCTTGCGGATGTAAGCCTGCAGTCCCTTGACTCCGTACATTCTGAAAACAAACCACATTTTCAAAGAGCGAAATCTCCGCCCCAGTGGGATCTGCCAATGCTGAAACAAAATATAAAGAAGACCAAAATACAAGGAAGATCAGTGAGAAATGTGTTAACAGCCAGGCTCCTTTTCAACTTCTCAGTTGGCCAGTTTCGTCTGGAGGCAGCCATTTCCCTACAGAAGGGCCCATTTTCCAACCCGGAAGGCAAAGAAAGAATTTGCTGTGCGAGTTGGGGAGAGGGGAGCCAGAGTCTTCACATCCTGGGGAACTGGGGACAGAAGGAGCACTGACTGGGAGGCACTGATGTTTGTTAGTTTCACCGGACAGACTGAGTGCACACCAGAGAAGGTTCTGGAGTAAGAAAGAGAAAAAGATGTGGCCCTTCCCGAGGGAGCTTCCATGGGGGCAGAGGGTCATGCGGGCAGCGAGAGAGGGTGCTGAGCCCCTTGTGTGTCTGCCTTTCTCTGCCTGCATGCACTGAATCTGCACTCTGAAACAGTGTCAGCTCCTTTGTCTCCCTGACCTCTGGGAGTGACCCCAATACCCTTTCACCAGAGAAGCTTTCCTCTGCTGCCCCTCGCTCTCCCAGACGGTCAGCTGACTGGCTGTTCACACTGGCCCTCACATTCTTCTTGATGGTGATGGATGGTGGTTGGAAATGCAATAAAAGCACGTAGGAAAGGACAGAGATGAGACACAGGCCAGTCGGGAGGAGGACGGCCTTGCACTACTTCCTGGCTTTCTTTGAAATTCTCTACTTGAGCTTATAAAGGGCAGGCTGGGGGAGGGGAGCCCTTCGCTTTTTTTTTTTTCCTAGTTCCCGCTCCTGTGCTGTGGAGAGAGACAGACGTCTCCCTGCATGAGATGGTGTCCTACAGTTAGGAAGAGCACCCTAAACTCCACTGCGGTCTGCCACCAGAGCTACAAGTACGAGTTAGCCTGCGTTCAGTGCTGCAGGAAAATAAAGATCATTTATTTTTAAAAACCATTGTTTCTCCCTTAATCAGGAGGTGAGTTACAAAAGCTCTCCCTTGTGCATGGGTAAAATCTGGGACAGCACCAAACTTATATATGCTGTTTTTCCTATACATATGTGCCTGTGGTATAATTTCTTTTGTTTGTTTGGTTTTTGAGACAGGGTCTCATTATGTAGCCCCTGCTGGTATGGATTCACTTGGTAGGCTAGTTTGGCCTCAAACTCATAGAGATCCTCTTACCTCTGCCTCCTAAGTGCTGGAATTAAAGGGGTGCACCCCCATACCTGGCTTTACGCCTTATTTTAATTCCTTACCATTGAACCTTTGTTCTGTTTTTTGGTTTTTCAAGACAGGGTTTCTCTGTGTAGCTCTGACTGCCCTGGAATTCACTCTGTAGACCAGGCCTGCTTCTGCCTTCCAAGTGATGGAATTAAAGGTGTACACCACCACTGGGCTTGAACTATTTCTTTATAAAGGTTTCTAACTTTCCTGAGTTACTCTGCAGTAGGCATACAATTACCATGTGTGTAACATAAAAATGGGACAATGAAGCCACAGGATACACAAAATTTGTGGTTTTTATTTTTCTTTAAATTTTGCCTCTGCACAGTTTAAGTACCCTTTTGGGGGAAAGAGAGATCTGACCCCCATGCCAAGTTCACTTAAAATAATGGAGGCTCTGCTGGCAATTGCCTACAGAATTACCAAGTTCTGCCTAAAAAAGATTGTGAGCTCTTTCTCAAGAGTGTAGTGTCATACCCCAACAATGGCAATGCAAACCCAAAAGCCCATGGCAACGTCAGGATGAAGAGACTGTGAATAATTTTGTCCTCAAACTATTTTTAATATTATTCTCACATCATCCCTTAAGTAATATTTTCTAAAAGGTAAGTTAGATCCTAAATAGGGATTGTGTGTACACAGTTAAATGAGATGATGAATTGTTCTCCTGGTCATACTCATATCTACACATATCTTGACTTTTCCCCATGGTACAAGCTTCCCTGAAACTCTGTCCTGGGGGAGCTGTAATGGAAGATTCTCTGGTGGCCTGCACCTGCCAGCTTGCAGCTGTCACCAGAAGCAGGAAGGGTACTCTATGTCTGTGAGAGGTAATCCTGCTACCTTATTATCAGCGGCTGACATACTGCCCCAAGAATTTAGACACACTACTTCAGACAAGATGCTTTGATAATGTCCTCTGCTCACCATGCACACCCGCCACCCCACCCAGCAAATGAGCCGGGTCATTTCTTGAGTCAGAAAAGCAGCAGATGCAGTGGGCCCCTTCATGTTCCCGGCCTGCTTGGCTTCTATTCTTGGAAGAAGCCTCCCAGCATTACTTGCGGTTCCAAATTCCTTTCCAGAGTAAAGCTGGGACAACCTGGTGTTTTCAAAATCCAGAAAAACATTTGTGGCAAATAAAAAAAAGAGAAAGAAGTAAAGCGAGTCGAGGAAAGACTGCCAAGACGGCAATCTCCTGTCCAAGAATCTGACTCTTCCCAGACTCTGCTCCACCACTCTTTAGCATGCTGCCCCGAGCACACCGCAGAAGGGAGAAAGAGCCACGTGTGCTGTGGAGACAGACCCTTGCAGGAACTGATGTGGAATCTCCTTCCACTTTGTCTTAGAAGGAGCTGTGCCTTCTAAACTGGGGCCTCTGATGGACTTACTGGGCAGGGCAGCTTACTGAAAAGCCACCTAATATGTTTACTAGAGCACATTTAGAATGTGCCTCTTGTGGACTCCTGCTCAGGAGGTGGGGACAGCAGCCATCATGGTAGGAAGCCCCTCTCACTTTTTTCAGTTTGAATTACAATGGACAAAATCACCTACTTACCCTGTAGTCAGTGATGAGCCCTGGAGAAAAGAGAAAGACAAAGGGAGGCCATTAGAGAGAGATGTTACAAATGATGTCTTCTGGAGCAGACATGAAACTACCTACCCAAGGACTGGCTAGGGCTACGTTTTCTTTGTGGCTCATTCAAGGTAACAGATTCAAGGGAAGTCCCTGAAAGCAGGGTGCCCAGGACACATTTGGAAGGCTGAATTATTAATGGTGCTGGTGATACAGAGAATGATTCACATAGCAATGGGGAGGGGAGGGGGCGGATTTCATCTCCCTGTTCAAGGATGTTGGCTGGTACAGAACAGCTACTCTCTGAATACAATCTGAGTCGAATTCCGAATCCTGGACTCAGTGTCCCCGCATTGCACTCTGGTGTCCTCTTGTGCCTAGAGCCCTAGATCCCAGGACAGTGGGATGAAGAAGGCTGGGTGAGGAGTTAGAAACCAAAGTTTCTAGACTGTCCTGGACAGAGACTAGGGGAGAGTGCTGAGGCTGGATGCAGCACAGAGTCGGGCACCTTGGAAATGTCATCCATGAACGGTGGCCAGGCCACACATGCTACAGCTTGTAAGAGTCCCTGCTTTCTAGGCAATAGCCACTGCAGCATGGGTGTTTCATCTGGGACAACCTAATGTACCCAGCACGCACTGCACAGGAGGGTTCACATTCTATTTACAGGGCATCTAACGTTGTTACTTGACTCCCATCTGGCCTCAGGAAAGTCCAGGTCTTTTTTCTTTCAACTAGTGTAAACGTGGCAGTGTTGGGGACATGCATAGCAGTGTCAGCCTATCTTTTAATAACTCTGAGGCAGAGCCTGCACTTTGTTATGCGGGGCCCTCAACTCCCATCCCACACTCTGACCTTTTCTTTGGAACCTCTTGTCAGCAGTGAAGCTATTAAACAAACCTGGTGGCTGTGGCATGGTGTCAAAAATAACCTGATAGTGACTCACAAAGGCCCTGGTAATAACTACATGACTCATAAGTGAAAATGAATGGATGGCACTTCCTCCTTTGAGTGCGTGTGTCTGAGCCATCTGATAGAGTACCACTAGCTACATTCGGCTACTTTAATCAAGTTGTTGTGTGAAACTAAAGGAAATTGAAGAGGTAGTTCTGCCAGATGAGCCATCCTTCAAGTGTCATCCACCCGCTGTGGGTTAGTGGCTGCCATGTGGACTGCAGACTTAGAACATTTCCTCATTGCAGGAAGCACAGTGGAAGGGCACAACCCGGAGGCTGTGAGAAGGATTTAGACAGTCACTTCTGGAGCTACACAAAAACATGAGTGATAATCTGCTTCTTTGCGAGTCTGTTTCACTGGGCATGAGTGAGTCTGTTTCACGGCTCTCAATGCCTGGGCTCCTTATACAATCACTTAACGTTAGCCCAAGCAATGGCCGACTCCTCCCCTGTACCAGCAAGTTCTTATGCTTTCGGCTGTATACACACTGTGGACTACTTAATGTGTCTTACATACCTACTACATCTTTAAACCCTCACAATTTAATTTGGAGTGGGCAGCTTTTAAATGGAACATTAAAGCAATCAAATCAGGCAATGCTTAAAACTGTGAGAAATACAATATATTGACAACTGTGGTTTAAATAGCAAATGCCTCATATATTTGAACAGTTGATCCTCCCTAGTGGGTGGTGGTATTTTGGGGGAGGTTATGGGACCTTTGGGGGGTAGAGTCTTCCTTACTGGAGGAAGTACATCACTGGGGGCAGACTTTTTACAGCCTTGTTCTACTTCCTGCTCTCACTCTCACTGCTTCCTGTATGTGAATGAAAATGTGACCAGCTAGCTTTCTGTTCCTGGTGAGTCTTGCCTGTTGCCATGCCTTTTTTTCACCATCGTAGGCTCTATCCCTCTGGAACTTTAAGGCAAAATTAACCTTTTTCTCTTCTAAGTTGCTTTTGTTTGTGACATTTTATCATAGGAACAGAAAAGTAACTGGTACGGAAATATTTGCATCTGGAAGGTTGAGGTAGGAGATCTAGTTTAGCACTGACTCTTTTCTACTTTGCAAAATAGGTTTTTACCAATGCAGATTATGTCTGAAAAGCCTACTTAATGAGAGCAATCATTTCTCTCTTTTGCCAGCATTTTCTGTTATATAAAAACCTCAGGCTGGAGATACAGGCTCCGTTGATAATGTGTTTACCTAGCATGCACAAAAGCCTGGATTTGATCCCCAGAACCATAAACTGGGTGTGGTGGCACATTTCTGTAATCCCAACTCTAGGGGGGATAGAGGCAAGACAATCAGAAATATGAGGTCATCGTCCTTGGCCACACAGTTGAGCAGAACTTCTTGTCAGGAAAAGCTGGGTTTCCGCTCCCTTGGTGCCCCTCAGACCCCAACCTACATTAACTCATGATTTTGTACTGGGGGCTATGGCCTGCAAGGAAAGCTAATAGGCACATAGAATGGTACTTTATGTTTTGTAAGAATTCAACTGCTTCATATACCAGGACTTAATGAGACACTGATAGGATTTCCCTTGTCTCTTTTTCTGTCCTCGGCCCTCCAAAATCTCTTTGTCCCTGAGAAAGCTCTATCAGTACTATAGCCACTACAGTAATTTCAATAGATCATAATCTACAGTGGTGCTGTTGGGAGATACTTTGGGGCCTTAAGAGGTGGGGGGGTCTAGGGGCTGGTGAGATGGCTTGGTGGTTAAAAGCACTGGCTGTTCTTCCATAGGACCTGGGTTCAATTCCCAGCATCTACATGGCATCTCACAACTGTCTATAACTCTAGTTCCAGGGTATCCAATACCCTCATATGAACATACATGCAGGCAAAAACATGAATGCACATGAAATTAAAAAAATAAATAAAAAGAGGCGGGGCCTATTGGGATGCTCTTAGATTCCTGGGGATGAACATTCATAATGAATTGTGATAACACATCAATTTTTATCTTTCCCTTCTCTCCCCTCTTCTCTGCACCTCTGACTTATGAATATGCCACAATGTGAGCACTTGGTTTATTCCATGATGCATTTATGTAATTATTCTTTAACAATAAAAACCCGAGAATCAGCTATCAGGGTAAAACCTGAATGATGGGAGAAGTGGTGGAGAAGCAAACAGTAACCACAGTAACCTCTCTCTCTCTCTCTCTCTCTCTCTCTCTCTCTCTCTCCTATTCAAAAGGCCTGAGATACTCTATAAGCTCCACCCTACTACTTCCAGTGTCTCTCTTTCTGTCCTCAGTCCTCCCAAAGTCTCCATAGTTAATTTGGTCAGCTAGTTGCTAGCTCCACCCTCTGATTCAAAGCAAATTTTAATGGCAGTCTTGAGAGCGGCAGAATGCAATCAAAATGTCACACAACTACATGCTCCCGCCATGATGTGTGTTCTCTCAACAAAGGCTCAAATCTATGGGGCTGTCCCATCTTGGACTTGAGCCTCTAGAAATATGAGTTAAGTGCCTCAGGCATCTCGTTGTAGTAACAGGAGACTCACTTATATGGTCAGCATGGCTCAAACATCTCATTGTGTCTGCTTTCTGCCATGGTCTCTGGGAAGGACATGGCTAAATTAGAGGCCACCCCTGTAACCGTGGGCTTCCTGCTATGGCAGCTGAGAGAAGTCTGTGTGCATGCTCAAACTACTGCTCATTGCATACTCGTCCTCCATTAGTCTGTGCAGACACTGAGTGCCTGTAACAGTCATGTCATTTAGCACCACACTAGCAAATGCAGAAGTGTGTTTTGGTGCACTGGCCCTACCTAAGTTGTCTTCATAATTTCTCTTCATTGTCCTTCTCTACCCAGTTTTCTTCCTCCCCTTCCTCCCCCACCCCCACCCCCACTTCATGGTATTAATGGATGTTGTGGAAATCCTTTTAGGGAAGACATCAGCACAGTCGCTATTATGTTTTCTTTCTTGAAAGACGTGCCTGTGCCTGTTCTGAGGCTTGAGGCTGCACTCCTGTCCTGGCCCCCACCTGGTATAACCAGGCTCTTGGGAGGGAGCCTCTGCTAGAGAAATCCAACCACTACACCCCTCCCCCACCTCGTGGAAGGAGTTGTGAGGAGCAAGGAACCCCTTCAGTCCTAAGGAAGATGCATAGCCAAAGCAGCACCTAAGAAAAGGAAACCCTGAACAGACAGCCAAAGTAGACAGGCCTGCTCACCGGAGTCCTGGTGATCGTGCTTCAGATAGACAGGGTCCAATTTAAAGGCTCCTGTTAAGTCGGTTCTCTTTTTCACCCTGATTTGAGAAAACAAAAGATAGGGCTCCTAAATCCCAGCAGGAATAAAGATATTCTAAGAGACAATTGCACCCCTCCCTTTGGCTATCAGACTATTAAGAAAACCCGATTGGAATTTCCCCAGGAATCTCATGCTGGGAAAAGGCTAGAAGCCAGGGCCAGCCTGAGGGTAACTTGTCTCCCAGAAACAGGTTTCACCCAGTTCTGAGGACTTGTCAGGTCACTTTTGCAGGAGACAGTGGAGCCAGGGCAATGATGGCCTAGACCACACACTGACCAGGACTGCTTACTTATGCCTATCCCTTGCTTTTTATTTAAATCTGATTTCCATATCAGTACCCAGAATATGGGGGTGGAAGTGCCTCTTTATTTGTTTCTCTTCCCAACGTGGCCACACTGAAGAAATCTTTTTTTTAATTGGCATATTGAGGGTACATGGGCAAGATTAGCTTATTAGAGCTGCCAGAGCCCAGGCTCTGACTCTAACAACTCAGAGCAAACCTTGTACCACACTGGGCTCTATACTGTACTGGCTTCCATGGTTTCACATTTTGTACAAAGCCTTTGATTTTCAGCAATCGGTAGTGTTTCACCATGGCTTTCTGTGTGTTGATTTCAGCCTTAATTTTTGTTTTTCTGCTACTGGCATTCAAGCCCAGGCCCTCGTTCATTCTAAGCAAGCGCTACAACACAGACAGCAACACCCCCAGCTCATCACTGTAATCTTCATTTACATTTTGATAATTGATGGAGCTGGTTACTTTCTACTAAGAGGCTTTGTGTTGGACGCTGCATAAGTGATACACATACATACACACATAACAAATAAACAAGCAAATAAATAAGTCCTTTCTGAAAAATACAAACTTTTTTTTTCAATGCAAAGACATAGTGGCACATGCCTTTGGTTTTGTTCTGCAGGGGTATTGAATTTTACCTAATGCCTTTTTTAAACCTGATGGGATAACTGTTTCTCGTTTTTTAACACGACAAACGACATTTTCAAACCTTCTAATGTTCTAATGCGTGCACACATCTGGAATACACACATTCTGGTCCATTATACCTTTTTGTTAAGCATTACTACATTTTATTTGCTAACGTCTGACTTAGAATTCAAACTTTAAAGTTTGTGGGGTTATTCTATGTTTTTCTTTTGGGGCTTCTCACCTGCTTGTGGAATGAATGAAGCTGAAATTAACTTGTTGGCATAAGAGACATTTACTGTTCCCCATACTCCCCCGACAGACTGTAGAAGGGCCGAATTATAGTGTTCGAGTTTTCTATTTATTCTTAAGTCAGTTTTGGGAACACACACACACACACACACACACACACACACACACTTTTTATAGGATTGTATGTGTAGTTGTGGACATTTTTGACATGACCTGATTATATTCCTCTCAGTTTTTAACATCTCTTTAACTATAGCCTTTTACTGCAACTATAGCCTTTTACTGTCTACTGAGACTGATCAGCATGCACTTTTTCACTTACTTCTTCATTTGTGGTGCTGGAAGATGAATCCAGAACCTCTAATGTGCTGACAGGAAAGCTAACCCTGAGCTACATCTCAGCTCTTCTTTGCTTTTAATTCATCTTTCCCAAGGTCAATGTATCTAACCAGGCAGAACAGTGACCAGTGTCTACTTTGTCAATCCTCTCTGCAGCTCTGATACAAAAGGGATATTAAGATCTAAACACATCATCTCATACTTCCTTGCATGTGAAGAATAAAAAAACTAATGAACAAAATAATGAATTCATGAAGAAACATACTTGCTATGCTTATGGTGATTGCCATTTTCAGAAATTATCTTGTCCGTTTCAATATTTAAAGAAGTCAACCAAATGTTTGTTTTATGTTACATTATGGGCAAGTCATTGGTGAGATCTTATTGAACAAAAGAGAGACGCTCCCATTTTAAAGATTGCAAACAGAGCACAAAACAAGCAAAAACAAAAAGAAACCCACCCCAAACCAAACTATATTTGTTTCTTGTTTTAGTCAAATCTCAAAACATATCTGTAAAAGATTATTAACTTGGGGCTGTTGACCTGTGTCACATTTTGCAGGGTCTGAGGGTCAGCCACCTCGGAACTCTGGTGTTTGTTTACAGGTCTCCTGACTGCCAGTGCTCTATTTTGACAGGGCAGATCACATTACTGCAATGATATCAGGCCTAGCAAAAGATTTCTTTCTATTTAAATGTAGTCAAATGTTCAAGACAGCGTGAAAGATCATTGAAAAAAGTTCTCAAATTTCATCATCTGTCACCACCTTACAAGGCGCCATCTTCCCCTAAAACCCTCTGCAAACATTCAGGGGGACCCCCACTTTCCTCCCCAGTATGCTCCACCTACCCCTCCGTGAAGGCAGCTGGGCAGAGAAAGACAGGATGGGGATGTTATGTCTAGCTAGTGACCTTTTGCCTTTAGGCTGTACTTTCTGGGCTAAAATTCAGGGCCTTTTGTAGTGTTCAGAGAGAAAACACAGTCAATAACTGTTTGAACGAAAGTTGAAACAGAATGGGTGCCTAAGTCTGGCCTCTCTCCACTAAAACACAACCCCTTTCTTCAGCTTCTTCTGAGCCCATGATGAATGACCCTGTGCACTGTCTCTGCATGGGTCTGTCAGATAAGTGCTGCTTCCTGCTCTTAGACGGCATGCCATGAAGTGCTGGATTCTGTCTTACTCTCCACCCGGCCCTACATTTTAAGACTTCAGTCCCCCAGCACTGATACAGATCGGTATGTACCCTTTCACAAGAGAAAAATAACCCCTCCGCCCCCAGGTCTCTCTACCTATCTCTCTATCTCTCTTTCTGAAGGAATCTTATTTGTTGCACAAGCTGGTTTCAAACTCCTAGCCTGAAGTAAACCTCTTATCTCAACTTCCTGAGTAGCTGAGACTGTGGGTGCCTGCCACCACGTATTTCTGGATTAAGCCTTAAGCTCTAGCTTCCTTGACCATAAAACAGGGAGGCAATTCCTAACCCGAAGAGCTATTGAGAGGGTGAGATAAACTGTGAAGTGCCGCAGAAATAGCAGACATTGCTCAGAAGGTAAAGCTCTTAAGCAAAGCGCCCACATTGCAGTGAATGTCTGGCAGCCCTTTGTAACAAGGACCAGAGAAGAGTAGAGGAATTCTGTCCATGCAGCCTGAGAACTCAGGTGTGTGCTGCTTCTTGCAAACATCTGTTATTGTCATCTAACTTGGTCCAGCCCTTCTTCAAGGACAAGGCTTGCTGTGAGCAACAATGAATCTTGCTTTTCTGGGAGCCTGGTGCTTGCTGGGGTAGCTGGCTAGTAGGGTTCTGTTGAACCTAAAAGCATGTGCCCTGCTCAGGGCTACTCAGCTCTAACCCATTCTAACTATGAGAACGACATTTTGAAAGGAAACACATGTCTGTAAAACCACCCATCTTTAAATGTAGTAGCTTATTTGAAACAAATTCAAAGCCATCTTCCAACAAGATAAACTGCAACTCTTTCAACCAAATCTGAGCTAGGCATTGTGTTCGTTCTACCTCAGGGCCTTTGCACACACTTTCTCACTCCTGCCTGTTCTTTCCCAAGTCAGAGGTCTGGTCAAATGTCACTTCCCCAAAGGGTCTTCTCCTGACCTCTCTATCATAAATAACCAATCAGCGAATGAAAGAACCAATTCATGGTGTCCTGGGCACTTTTTCCTCCTCATGTCAGCTCCCAGGCCCTCTGTACACTCCTCATCCAAATTTCTCTCCCCATCTTTCCCAAGCATTCTCCTTATAGCTTCCTAATCACAGAATCTGAAGCCACCATTACCTACATGTTATGTACTGTCACCCACTATTTTATCTAATTATTTTTTTTGTTGTTTTTTGTTTCTTTTTTTTTTAAGTTTACACCCGTTATTATTTTTTTTCCTAGCACTCCATGGCTAAGAGCACTAGAGCATAAAATAATTTTGTTCTTGTTTTAATTCCATAATACTCAGATTCAAATGCAACTATATTTGAACAATGGGTTTTCTTTTAGCTGCTATCTGAATGTTGAATCTGCATCCTGAAGTGATTAGGAGAGGGAGACTTCAAGGTCATTAGGTCACAATAGTTCAGTCCTAATGGAATTACTGAATACCTCTCATAAAAGATCCTAGACAAGTTGCTCATCCCCTCCACTAGATGTGGACACATTAAGGAATTGTCTGACATACCAAGTCTACCATGGCCTTAATCTTGGATTTTCATCCTCCACAACTGTGAGAAGTAAATTTCTCTTAGTAATCTACTGAGCCTGTGGAATTTTGTTAGGGCAACATGAATTGACTAACACACTTGTGACAGTTTGGATAAATGTATCTCCAAAGGCCCAGAAGACACTGGTTCCCCAACCTGTGGCAGCATTTGGAGCCAGTAGAGCCTTCCAGAGAGGAGGCCTAGTTGGAAATCTTACAATAGCAAGCTGTGCTTTTTAAGGAAATCATAGAAACCCAGGTCCTTCCTATCTCTTTGGTGTCTTGGCTGGCTGTGGGGCAAACGCTTTCTACCCCATGTGTTTCCTCCATGATATGCTGTCTCACCACAAGCCACAAGCAATGGAACCTACTGACCATAGGCTGAAATCTCTGAAACCGTAAACCCAAATGTTTGTCTTCTTTTTGAGTTGATTCTCTTCAGTATTTTGTTGTAGTAACAGAAAGTACAAGCAGGCAACCTGAGTTCAATCCTCAGATCCCACAAGATGGCAGGAAATGGCCAACTCCTGAGTGTTGCCCTCTGCCTTCTGCACACATTCCAAGGCCTGTGCATGTCTGTACACACACACACATGCACACACACACCACACTAAAATTAATAAATTAAACTTGGAGAATGTTATTAAAATTTGGATGAAAAGACTGACAAAAATAAATTTGATTTTTAAAGCAGTTAAAGCATTTCAGATAAGCTAATAAAACAATAAACTGGTTATTTGGTAAACTGAGGGATTTGACATTTCTTAAATTAAGTGAAAGATGTGTTCTTTCCTGTTTTCAAGGTAGAGTGTCATTCATTTAATGACTTTATACACTGAGCAATTTTGCAAAGTAAGTCGGCATATTGAAAACATTAACTTTACCTACTATACAAAATTCAAACCTTCTCCTGGTTCAATGAGGAATTAATTTCTCACTCTGTTTTTTTTTTTTTTTTTTTTTTTTTTTAAGAAAAAATTCCTGGTGTCCCTGCATCACTCCCAGGCATTATTTCTTAAAACATCATTATGTGCTACAATATTATTTGATTTTTAAACTTATTTTTCTTACTTAAATATAGCCAAAGTGATTACTGCACTGTTACTAAGAATTTCCAGGGAACTTTGAAGACCTGGTACTTTTATTTGTCCTCAGCAAGTACTTTTAAACAGTTAGATTGTTTAAACTCTGAGTTAGTCTGAGAGACTGATGATAAAGCTAAGAATAAATACACAGAAGCCAAACAATTAAATATAAGTGCTGAAGTTCTCTTGGATCTGTTGCCGGCTCAGGAGCGATAAGTCAAATGACAGGTTGACTGTCTCCAGTCTTCCCTCAAGCTAATCTGTTGCAACAATACATTCTAGATAAACGTTTACAACCAGAGAGAGATTGAGCAAGAATTCCAACAGTGGTTCTGAAATGGAAGTGACTGATGAACTAAGTGATTAGATGTGTTTTCTCTTCTCTCACCCAGGCCCTGGATGTGTTCTGGCAGGTAGGCCTGCATCTCTGCAGAGCAAGGGTCACCGCAGGCAATAGTATCTGAACAACAAAGAAACTTACCACATGGCAGAGCAGTCAAAATTCACCAAAAGCCACTTGTGGGGATTAAAGTTAAAGGAATCTGCAAACTGCAGAGGAATAAGAACAACAAAAAGAAAACAGTTTAGTGCAGCTCTTTAGGGATAAAGCAAGACTCTGGGCGTTCTAAGAGTTCACATTCTCGGTGACACACGTTAATACCACACAAGATTCCCCGTGTGAGAGTCCAAAAGCACTGGAAAGCCAGAATATTGGATTTATAAGTCCCATGTCCAAAATATACAGATTGGGTCCACAAATACTTTTTCCTTTAACTTTCCGAGCTAGCAAAATTCTCAGAATATATATATCATCACAAGGACAGGAAAGGGGGGGGGGATCTCAAAACTAATCGACAGTGATTAGAAATTCCCTTTTTTATTTAAAACTGACGGTTTTTTGCCAGCACGACAACAGGACCATACTTTCCATGTACGTAAGGTTTTTCTTTCTCGGTCTTAAAGATGTCTAAGCTCACTGAATTCCTGACAGTTACAGGTTTCTTGGCTGGAAGATCACACCTAAGGGCTGCAGCTTCACAGACCATGTTTTCAGGGAAAAAAAGAAGTTTCAACAAGCAACAGCAGCGGAAGGCTCCTGGGTTTCAGCCTCTGAAAGGCCGCCCTCTGCCTTTTTCTTTTTCAGAATGCAGGCCTCGGTTTCCCACGTGACTGACGAGTGGCAATGAGTCCTTCTGAATGTCAGGGATTTGGCCTCGGAGCTGGATTTAGATAGAAGCAAGGCTCAGTCTAGCCCGATTTCCTAAAGGGACATTTTTCAAACTTCCCACGGCTTTGCGGTTGCTTCCTCTTTATTTAATCCCAGGGACCCTCACTGAGGAGGCAGCAAAGCCCTAAGGGGTGTGATTGGTGTCAGTAATAGACATGGGGCCAACCAAGCAAGCTTCCATATGGACCCAAGCTGGAGGTGCCGATTCATTTCCTCCCAGGTTTCAGAAAAAGTAATTTTGAGGAGACAGGAAATTACAGCAAGTTTCATTTGTTGATAAAAGGAAACAAAAGGTTAAAGAGGAGCATTGTTTGCTGGGGATTTTATTAGTTCCCTCCGCTGGGCTGATCTGTTTAAACTTCTTTCATTACGGTACAGTGATATTTTCCTCCCGCTGACAGAGAGGACGGCCCTTATCTGCAAGGGTCGGGCCACAGCAGGATATTGCGGCCGCTTATCTGACCACGGAGCAGCCAAGCCCTCAGCCAGGCAAGGAGAGAGCGGTACCACTAATGGAGGAAAAATTGCAGCGACTCCTTGTCCCTGTGAGTGCCATGAATGCCGTCTGCTGTTGATAGGATCTGGCTGCGGTGCCCATCGCTGTGGTGGTCTGACTTGTCCCGCACCCCTCTGTGAAAGGTGAAACTCTGAGTTGTCAGCTCAGGCCAAAGAAGAGCACTGGTAGATGAGGAAACCCTAAACCGGATACCTGGAGTCAGCAGGCTCCAGCCTAGGCCTGACTACGGAAAGGAGACATGCGGCCCTTCTTCCCCTCCACTAGTTGAAGGGCAAATGGGTTGAGTGTTCCTGATCTGAAATGCTTCTTTATATTTAAAAGTATTTGCACAAACAGAGTGACATAGATTAGCCATTGGACCCAAACTTAAACATGAAATATAAGTGTTGGAAGATACAGCTTGGAAGTAGTTTTACTCGGTGTTTTTAAATTTTCCGTTTATGAAACAAAGCTTCATGATATGGAATTTGCCACTTTGGCATAATGTAAGTGCTTGGAAAGTTTCTGACTTTGGAACATTTTGGACGCTGGAGTTTAAATTAGAAATGTCCACACACCATCAAGATTAATGTTCATTTCTGAGACCCAAACACCCACAAAACTAGCTACGGGACATTAAGAGGTTTGGCATCAGAATCATAGCATCAGAACTTTCCACATGTTAGCACAACCGTCAGTACTTTGTGATGCTGACCTCTTTCTACCTCCTGGGATGGATCTAAGTGTAGCATGAAAGAAACTCAGTAAGGAATTACTGTCTGCATACATGAATGAATGAATGCAGCACAGAAAGAAAACCGCAGCGCTTTTGTGGGAGATTATTTTCTTCAAAGATGGAACAATTTGTATTCCATACCTTTGATGTTCAGTTTTCTGTTATTACAGTCTTATGAGAATTCAAAATAGTAATTAGAAAATTGATTGGCAAGCCTGATGCAAAAGCAGAAAGAAGTTTAGAGGTAGTTTCTTCAAACCCTGGTGGAAAATAATGAAAGCAACTAATACGTGTGCAGTTTTCTTAGGCAGCACCCTCTTCTTAAACCCTTTAAGTGAGATTAACACAGCCACTCCTTAGGCTAACCTGACAAAGGCTTCCTCAGGAGGAAATCCATTTTATGATATGAGTAGAGGGTACCTGAACTGCCCAAGAGCACATGGTGATTACAATCTGGGAGCCTAATGCTAAAGTCTGCATGCTGATCCTGCTTTGCTTAGAAAGTGAGGTCTCTAGAAACCACTTCTTTCAAGAAGAAAGCAATTCTTTCTGGCTAAGGCACTGACTCCCATATTTTAGCACCTCCTTCCTTGGACACACTTCTACAAAAGGCCTTTTGGGGCACTTTAGTGAATTAATTTGGTAGTCGCCAGGTAGAAAAGCTTTCTATCCTATGGACTGACAAACAATGGGATTCTGCATGACTCTGGAAAGCTATTGGTGATATCTGTGTTAAGCCCACACGGACTTGTGTTCTATAGTTCTAAGGAGAGAAAGTCCTGGCTAACTGTTTTGATTGCTACTTTTCAAGGAAGAGTTTCATTTGGTCTGGCAGGATACATTTTGTAATTTTCAGAAAAGTCCATGGGACACGTAAACGCATTGGTGACTTTCTGTAGGACGTTGACTAATGTGACTGTCTTGCTCAGGTATACGAGAGGAATGTGAGCAACACGTTGAGCCAGATTGGAGGGAATTTCTAGTTGACATTTTGAATTATTGTTTGACTGGAATGCATAGAAATTCTACTTTGCTCAGAAATATTCTTCCATAGTCTAACCCATGAAACACAGCTCTGCCCAGATTTGTAGCAACTAGGAAATAGCTGTAAGTCTCAGGAACACTTTAAAAGACAGACTGCATGACTGGATGTCCTCGGTCCCTGTCCTGAGGAAGTATAACTTCTTTTATTAAGTTAGTTTTCATATTTTAAATTATGCAGGTGGGGGGTGTGGGATAAATACATGTGAATGCAGGTGTGCACAGACTAGAGCCATCAAATCTCCTAGAGTTGCAGTTATAGGATTAGATGCTGAAAATCAAACTCAGGTCTTCTGCAAGAACAGTTTGTACTTGTAATCACTGATTCATTTCTCCAGCTCCCTGAGGAGATGTAACATCTAATAATCATCACAATTGGCTGGAAAGTAGCTTGCAATAAGAGTTGGGGTGTCCAATTCTTACAAAAGGAGAATTTACTGATAATACACTGGGTTTGTCTTTGGTTTTCTCTTTTTAATGATCTTGGGTTAGCCATGTTATTCAGTGGCAGGGTACTTGCGGGGTACACAGGAGGCCCCTGGGCTTGGTTCACAGTGCAGAAAGTCAAAACCAAAGACCATATTGAACAGCCTAAAGCATACTCACCTCCACACCATTCAGAAGATACCTGAACTCAGGACAGATAAAGGCACTGCCCGCATATGCGGCGTCAATGTGCAGCCACACTCCCTCCAGGTTGCCTAATGGTCAGAAGCAAATGGTGAGATCACACCTGGACACAGCCCCGCCTCATGCAAGAAATGCCTATCTAGAGTCTAGTATATCTTTTACATATAGCATATCAATAGCATTTGTGGATCTAAAGAAGAGAGAAAGGAAGGAAGGAAGGAAGGGAGGGAGGAAGGAAGGAAGGAAGGAAGGAAGGAAGGGAGGGAGGAAGGGAGGGAGGGAGGAAGGAAGGAAGGAAGAGAAGCAAAAGCAGAAGCAGAAGCAACCTCCTAGTACAGTGCTGAGTCTAGCACATGGCACCCTTTATTGTATTTGCTAGCCCCTCCTCAGGTTCTCCATTGAGAAACATCCTTTATGGAAAGTTGGACACACAATCCCTATTCTCATGGTCTTGGTTATCAATTTGACCAGATTTGGAATCACCAGGGAAGACAAAGCTCATGGCATGTCTGTGAGGACATTTCTAGGGAGTGTTAGCTGAGGATTGAAAGAGCCACTGAAAGAGGGTGGTACATATGTGTAAGTCACATATAAAGAGGAACAACACTGTTACCTTGCCTTCTTGCCTCAAATGCTGTCTCCTAATCAGGTTAGCTGCATTTGTTGCTGGTGCTGTTTTCGGCTGACATTACACTCCAGCTTCCTCACCCTATCTTTCCAGTATCTCCAGGTTTTCAGCTCTGGATAGGAACTGCTGAAGTATCTACTTCCTGGATGGCTAAGCAGTGACCAAGTTCCTTGTATCTCTCTCTACATGGAGGGAGCTGCTATAGATAATCTAACACGTCCCATTTTTATAACATATATATGTATATATGTGTGTACAGGATGTATATATACACATTCTATTGGTTCTCTTCCTCTAGAGAACCCTGCAAATATATCCACTGACATTGATCTGCCTCCTTCATGCCCACCACAAAGTTAGGTCATTTATCTTATACTGTCTTAAACTACCCTTGGCTCTTGTCATAAATGACTGAAGTTTCCAAACTGAATCTGTCATTTTTTCTTGCTATGATAAAATATCATAACAGAAGGAACGTAAGGGAGAATGGGCTTGTGTGGCTCACAGTTCAAGGTAGGCATTTGAAGCAGGTGATCAAGCAGCAGAAAATGGATTTCTACTTTTTATGCTGTACAGGTAGGTTCCTAGCCCAGTGAATTGTGTTACCACTTTTAAGGTAGGTATTTCTACCTCAATTAATCTAATCCAGATAATCCTCCAAAGGTCTTGCCAGAGGCTAACCTAATCTAAATAAAGGTCCAGGTGTGCCTGGAGGCTTGTCTCCTAGTGATTCTAGATCCCATCAAATTGACTCACCTCACTCCAACCACACATAACAGTCTTAAAGATAGAGTTCTCACTTTACTTTGTTTGGGAATGAAGAGCCTTCTCTGTAAGCGTACTCCCTCAATATGCATGTATTTTAGCTCACTGCTCTACAGATATCTGCCCATATCCACCCAGCCTAAACTTCATTCTCTCATGGGCAAATAAAGGTAAGGGTGGTATATTTAGCTTTGAGTATACACTAGATAATATTCCTACTTTGCATATCCTGTCACTTAGAAGTCAGTGAAAAAAACATTCATTGTCGAGCCTGGGCATAGTGCTGAGTGCCTTTAATCCCAGCACTCGGGAGGCAAAGGCAGGCAGATCTTAGAGTTCAAGGCCAGCCTGATCTACAAAGCAAGTTCCTGGATAGTCACACAGAAAAAAAAGAAAGGAAGAAAGAGAAGGAAGGAAGGAAGGAAGGAAGGAAGGAAGGAAGGAAGGAAGGAAGGAAAGAAGGAAAGAAAGAAATTAATTTCCATTGTTGTGTAGCAATTTCATACAAATTGAAACATTCCATCCCAGAGAAAGACCTCTTAAGACTCAGGAAGTAAACAAATCTCACAGGTCTCAGGAAGTTCTTGAAACTTATAAGGTTTAAAAGACATCCCTCCCCCCCCCCTAAATTATATAGAAATAATGGTTACTAGGGAAAGGAGACTGGCCAGAAGTGCTGCCTACAAGTTCTGCAGGGAGCTCCAGGGTGCAGCATCTGTGAAATTACCACCCAGGCTGGTGAGGGATTTTAAGTGATGTAGCTGCCCTTGAGTCATCCATGTTTCTGTGAGTAACCCCTCACCCAAACTCCTGTAAGTAACCCCAATTCAAGTCAATGGTTTACCAAGTTGGACTTTTGTGGAATTGTTAATTTGGTCTTCCACTGGTTTCCTGTCTGAGATGAGTAATGCTTTGTATCTATCTAGGAAAACTAATACACCAAAAGAAATAAATAGCCCAGCCACCAAGTATAGTCACAAGGTCATTAAGACCTAAAGGTTGAGGCCACAGAGAAGATAACAGGCAAACATCCCTGCATAAGCCAAGATACTGGTGTCCTTGTATTTATACAGAATAAAGGATCCACTACGGGTTTTCATACATAATGGCCATTAATGTCTGTGCCGAGAAGAAAAATGAGTCATTATGAACTCAGCTGATAAAAGATGTAAAAGACATTGCAAAACTTTGATTCAGTTTATTCTTCAAACTAAGACTCTTAGGAAATCAAGGTCAGATGAATTATAAGCTTGTGGATACCACCATATTAAAAAAAAAAAAAAAAAAAAAAAAAAAACCAAGGTACAAGGAGAAACTCGGGTCATTGCAAGCAAAGGTGAAAGTGTCAGTCTGAGCAGCTGCTCACATGACCCCAGTTGGATGAAGCAAGAGACAAAGCCTTAGGATAACACAAGACTCTCCCCAGGGAACAGCAGGATCATGATGGATGGCTAGCACAGCTATCACTCAGATTAGCTGTGAGGCCAGAAGAACTCTATACTCCTTTGTAGGACAAGCATGCTATAATTTGAATGTCCGTTAAACCAAGCTGAGAATATTACTATTGGGAAGTAACCAGATCATCATGGTGGAATTCAGCTAACACCCTTGTAAAGGAGACACCAGAGAGACTGCTTGTGTCTTCTACCATGTGAGCACACATAGAATGTGCATGCCACCAGTAGCCAGGGTATGAGTTCTCTCCGGGCCTTAAATCTGCCAGTGACTTGATCCTGCATTTTCACACACTAGAAAATGTAAATAATGAATCCCTGCTGTTTTTAAGTCCCTGGGGTCTGTGGTGTTTTGTGGAGCATCCCAAATGAACTAAAACAAGATGCTTTCATGTTTTCCATGAGTGCTGCTTGGGTCCAAGATAGACTTCTATCTATAGTATGTGATTTTTTAGCTGAGGTCTTCTAACAGAGTTCTATAGACACCATTGTTCATTCTTCAGGATGCTAAATAAAGGAGTAAGACAAAACAAGATGGAAAGTCTGCATGGGCCCATGGTAAGAAACACTCAAGCACTCAGGAGGCAGAGTTCGAGACCAGCCTGGTCTACAAGAGCTAGCTCCAGGACAGCCTCCAAAAAAAAAAAAAAAAAAAAAAAAGTATTCAAAAAAAAAAACACTTCATGGCACGGGAACATAGGGTCTAGAAGGATATTTAGTTGTCTCTTTCTCTCTCATCCCTCTGTTGCTCCTCCCATATCTTCTGCTATAACCTATCTTCTTCTTAATTGACACCTCTTATGGCAATCAATCTAGCCTAACATCACTATCTTCTCTGATGCACCGTTATTTTTTTTTTCTTTCTTTCTTTTCGTTTTTTTGTTTTGTTTTGTTTGTTTTGAGACAGGGTTTCTGTAGCTTTGGAGCCTGTTCTGGGACTTGTTCAGTATGTTAGCTGGCCTCAAACTCATAGAGATCCTCCTGTCTCTGCCTCCCGAGAACTGGATTAAAGGCGTTCACCACCACCACCACCGAGCTGGTGCACCATTTTCAAAGGGACTAAAAAGAGCTCAAGTTTCCTGAAGCAGAAACTGGAAGAAAGTCATCTCCCAAGAGATGGTGAGTGAAGAACTCTGTGATGTTATGACTATGTCATTTTAATCAATAGGATAAGGCCAGCTCGGAGCATAGTGACTGCTGGTAAAGCATGCTAATTGATGATAGCTAAATAAAAGGCATTGGTGGCAAATGTTTTACCTATAAGACACTACCACTGGCTAGTAATATTGCCCTCAAGTATGAACACTGACCATGCATGAAAGGATTTGGTGTTGACCTGTCACCACCCCTAACATTGTCCCAAGAGCAATCTCTGGGATTGAGCCCACACAGCAAAGCACCTATCAAGTTCTGCCCACAGCACCAGAACTGCCTGACAGAGGGAGCTGCAGGACAGACAGCAGGGCAGCATGAGCTGTAATCATCTAGCACTGTGAGCATTAATGGCAGGGGCCACCTGCTGGCTGTCATCTTCCTGCTCCTGTGGGGAGCCAGATTGAGTTCAGGGATAGCAGCCGTGTAGGCTCTACTGGCAGAAGACTTCAGTGCTTTAAATCCGATAGCCCTGGGGAATGACATCAGCCGGCTGTTGGCCAGGACATTCAGTCCTTGGCCTGACATCTGAGTCAGAGGACTTCGACTTGCTTGGCTGAGCTTGTGAAGGTCTGTAGCTAACGAGGCCCACAGTACAGCCATAGCTGGGGATGGCCAGCTAGTTCAGTGTGTTCTCAGCCTGCTGTGTGTGGCTGTCTTTAGCCAGTAATAATCACAGCTGTGCCATAGCTCATAACAGGTGGAGCCAAATCCTGAGTGAATGGCAAGGCTGTGTCCACCCCACTTCTCATGGTTGGTGATTAGCCTCACGGTCCTGGCAGTATGAGCATGTACTTCATGTAGTACATGCCTTTCCTACAGCCCATTGTCTGCATGAACTCCCCTGAGCTCCACTGTGAAGGAAATACTGTTTTACCACGATGAGAGCCGTTTTTCTTTCCAACTTTTAGATAGGGGAAAATGAAGATCAAAATTTAAGACATGCAGCTGTAAGCTATAAGCTTCTCTGCTGCTTAAGGTCATGGCCACCCCTCCACCCTCCACCCCACCAGGGAGCAAGCCTGCAGCACCACCTCCACCCCTGTCTCCTGCTAGCCAGGCAATAATGACCCAGGGGAGAAGAACCCATTCCTGAGAAGAGAGCACGAGCAAATCAGGGGTTAGGAGAGGTGGGAAACGTGCTTGGCCCACACAGACTGACAATGAAGCCAAATGCCAAGCAGGTGGCGTGATGTCTGGCACAAGTCAGAGGACTGAGGTCAGAGAGCTTGCTAGGGACAACTCCACCCGAGCCTTCACATCTCTGAGGGACAGAAAAGGGTGAGTGTCATGAGCTGATCTATCCTTGGTGCCTTAGAAACAGTTCCAAGGCCTGCTGAGTTCCCAGCGCTCTCATCAAAGGTGAAACTTTACAAACACAGGCTTTTATTCATTTTGTAACTACCACAGAATTCTAGTCTCAATGAGAAAGACAAAATGTCCTGATTGAGGGAGGAAGGAGGAGAGCAAGAGGCCTGAAATGGAGCATTCTCTGTAGAAGTTTATCTTGAAAGTATTGATTTGCTAAATCAATACTAACCGCCCCATGCTGCTTAATGATGGCAGTCTGAGAAATGCATCATTTCACAAGGTGGTCATTGGGAAAGCATCTTAGAGTGTGCTTGTACACACCCAGGATATAGCATATGCCATTCCAACTGGTGTTTATCCTCACTGAAAATGTTACTGCATATAACAACAATTTCTTTTCTTTGTTTTGTTTTGTTTTGTTTTTGGCTTTTTAAGACAGTGTTTCTCTATGTATTCCTGGCTGTCATGGAACTCATTCTGTAGACCAGGCTGTAGATCCACTTGCCTCTGCCTTCTTGTTGCTGAATTAAAGGTGTGCACCAACACCTTCTGGTTTATAATAATTTACTTTCTTTAAAAACAATTAAAATGTGTTAGGCGGAGGCCTTTAATCCCAGCACTTCCGCGGTAGAGGCAGGTGGATCTCTGCCTTCTAGGCCAGCCTGATTTACAGAGCAGGTTCCAGGACAGCCAAGGCTACACAGAGAAACCCTGTCTCATAAAATCAAAAACCAAAACAAAACAAAACAGAAAAGCCTAAACGGGCATGACAAAAGACTAGATTCAGTCAACTCATGGCATATAAATGTCATGCACACTCAGGACCTTCGTGTTGGGGTAATTGCTCCAAATGGTGAAGAGCTTAGTTTCCTTCACATAGTCACCATATCCTAAACATTATATTCCCATGAAGTACTTGGACATTTTCTCCCTTCCAAATATTATGTTGGTATTGTTAATCTCAGCCATTGTGTAATTAGCTCAAAACTCTGAGTTTGTGGAATTTAAGTCAATGGGGTTACATTATTGTAAATATAAGATAAGGCATGCAAATCAGGATGATTAGAATTAATAAGGAGCACAGCTAAGAGTGAAAGGTTGGCTAAATCTCTCCCCTTCCATGTTAAGAATGCTTTTCAAAAAGAAAAATAAATCAGATACTTACAGATGGGTCCCACTTCTAGGAGATTGTCAAAAGAGCAGCAAGATGTGGTTCCCAGTGTAACAACCACCTAGGAAGTAAAAAACAACCATTTTATTGTCCATGTTGCCATTGTTGTAACCCAGCCCCTCTTTCACAGCCATTGCTAGTAGATAGCCCAGGCACAATGCTAATGACTCTTTTCATGGAGACAGAAACCCATGAATATGTGTTTAATCTTTTGGTTAAAATATCATAGCAGATAAAGAGAACAAACCTATGAACAAGTCTCAGCTGTGGGCTGGGGAGATGGCTCAGTGGGTAAGAATGTTTTTTGTGAAAGCAAAAGGACCTGAGTTCAAACCCCTAGCTCCCATATAAAACCTAGGCATGTCTTCATATGCCTGTAACTCCAGAATTGGGGGACATACACTGGTAGATGCTGGGGACTTACTGGTCAGTTAGCTTAGCCAAAACAGTAGGCTTCATTGAGAGATCCTGCTTTATAGAATAATACAAGGGCTGGAGAGATGGCTCAGCAATTAAGAGCACTTGCTGCTCTTATAGAAGACCCAGGTTTGGTTCCCAGAATCTACATGGCTGCTCACAATTGTCCATGACTCCAGTTTCAGGGGATCCAATGTCCTCTTCTGATCTCTATGGGCACCAGGCCACACATGGTGCACACACACACACACACACACACACACACACACACACACACACACACACACACACACATTTGTTGTTCTTTTGAGACAGGGTTTCTCTGTATATCCTCTGTATATCTGGAACTCACTCTGTAGACCAGGCTGGCCTTGAACTCACAGAGATCTGCCAGCCTCTGCCTCCTGAGTGCTGGGATTAAAGGTGTACACCATCACTGCCTGGTTTATAATTTAAAAAATATATAGTGGAGATCACAATACAGACATCAATGTCTTCCTGTGACCTCCATATACACATGTATGGTCATGCATATGAACATACACATATGGGCATATAACACACACACACACACACACACACACACACACACACACACACACACAGAGTTGTGAAGCAATTTTCTCCAAGATAAAACTATGTTTTGGAGGGAAGCTCCTTAATTCAGGAAGTAAACAACTCAGTCACTCCAGGAAGTCCTTGAAACTGCTCAGAATCCCTAGGCTCTCCCTCTCCGAGCATATATAAACAGCAAGGACTTCTAAGAGAACTCTCAGACAAGATGAGCTGCCTGAAAGAAACTCAGACCAACTGAACTACTTTAGAGTGGAAAGGACACTCTAAACTTGTTGCTCTGCCTTTGGAGTGTGCAGTATGCTCCAGAATTCTAGCTGTCTTTTAAGCTAGGGGAGGCTCTTTGTGGTTATTGGTTTGCTTTTTTGAGACACGGTTTCTCTGTGTATCCCTGGCTGTCCTGGAAGTCATTCTGTAGACCAGACTGGCCTTGAACTCACAGAGATCTATCTGCCTCTGCCTCCCTGGTGCTGGGGTTCAAGGCATGTATCACCATACCCAGCTTAAGGGACACTTTTGTGATACCTTTGAGTCATTTTTGTTCCTAAGTAACCCTTACCCATATTCCTGTAAGTAAACCAAATTGGTTCACTATCTTAGACTTAGATGATATTCTTGCTTTGGTCTGTCATGGGTCTCCAGTCTGATATGGGTAGATGCTTGTTCAAGTGTCCCCCAGACACACACACACACACACACACATAACACACACACACACACACACACACACACACACACACACTACACAAACTTGAGCTCTAAGCTGTGAGGCTAGGAAGTACTGGCTTTCATGGATGATTACCCACATTTAACCTACAAAAGATTTTCAAGGAATGGTGCTTTGGATAGAAATGAAGGAATTCAGTCACATGAATTCTTATATGCTACTTCAGCTGTATCAGTTGGAGATAAGGTCATAGTTCCATAGAATAAAGAATTTAGACATCTTCACCTAGGGGTGTGTGTGTGTGTGTGTGTGTGTGTGTGTGTGTGTGTGTGTGTGTGTTTGTGTGTGTGTGTGTGTGTGTGTACAAAGTACAGAGCCTCAATGTCCTTACTCTGTGACTTTTCTTATCCAGAATGCCATTGCTCCCAAAGATTTGCTTCAACCTTCAAAAGGTCCATGAGAAAGTTCTGCTGGTGCTGTCAATGATGCGAAAGGTGTTCTGAGAAAACTTGGGGTACTGTGGATCCTGAAATGGGAACTATGACCTAGAATCCTCTGTAGAATACGTCCTCTCGGTGCCTTGTGACACTGTAACCTATGCTGTTCATTTATGTGACTATCTCTTCCTCCAGTTCCACAATATTCTTGAAACCAAGTCTTCATGTTGGTGGGAATTTGTATTTTACTAGACATGGAATGGACGCTAAAATGTGTTTGCTGAACTGACCCTCTCCAAGTGATAAGAAAAGGTCTTGTTTATGAAAGTCAAGGGCCAATCTGATTCACAGAGGCCATGCTGTTAGGATAGTGAACTTTCCTCTGGCTTGATGGCAACATGAAATTTCATGTACACTTGTGTCCAGTGCATGTCAAATGTTAAGTGTTCATGATTGTTCAAGTCTCCCCGGAAGTAAGTCACACAATGCTATTTGAGGAAAGTTTGCACCCTTGTATCAAGTCCCCTGCTCCAATAATACTGACTACACTACAGGATCCAAGTGTTAACTAGGGCAGATCAGATATTCAGACATGGTTATCTGGCAAGGCCTTTCTGGCTGTTACACAGATGACCACCTATATTTGTCCTGAATGCCAAACCCACCTTGCAGCAAGATCATACTCACTTGCCAGGTAACCTGTCATCTGTGGGTCACTCAGCTGGCTTCCTGGGCCCTGCTGCTCACATAGAGGCCTGGGTTGGTGGAGGTATTTGGTACTCTTTTTCACAGGTCCTGCCTTTACCAGGGACCATGGTTTTTTTCTGCACCCAGTTGGCATGGCTCTGACAGCTTCTAACAACCATCTATATCCACAAAGTCCTGCTCCTCATAGGGCTGTCCTCAGGCTCAGCAGAGGCAAATGTTTAAATACAGGTTTTGTGATTATGTATGTATGGTGACCCAGGAGATCATGAAGTCCCCCACTGAAGATAGCTTGTTGTCCTATTAACAGTTCCCCATGTCATTCTGCTGAGTACACCATAGGGGACACATCAGAAGCTTTAGGACCTGTCAGATGTCAGGGCACATGGCTGTTCTCTTGGTGCACATAGGAAGTTTACAATCAAGGCAGGCAAAAGGGATACTTTGACTAATTTTAGATGCTCAGACTGCCTATAATTATTTGGTACCTGGATGATTGAGGGGCAAATAGGACAGGGATACAGCACCCGGGCTCTTCCTTGGTTAGTGTGCATAGGAATACTGGATTTACTACTCAGTCTTTGATCCAGAAGAGGTAGGCCCTCTGGGGACATTATTGTCCAAAGATGTCAGAGCATCAGAAAAGCATTAAGGCCCAGGAGCAGTGACACAAGCCTGCTATTTTAGCTTTCAGGAGTGAAGACAATGGGATCTCAGGGTTGAGGTCAGTTTGGACTATGTAGGAAGATCATCTCAGGACAAGCAAGATGGCTCAGCAGACAAAGCCATTTGCCACTAAGTTTAATGACCTAGGTTTGATTTCCAGGACCCATGTAGTGGAAAGAGAGAACTGCTTCCTATAAGTTGTCCTCAAGCCTCCACATACACAATAAATAAATGTATTTAAAAGAAAGAAAGAAAAAAGAAAGAAGACCCTGTCTCAAAAGAACAAAAATCAAATGAGAGAGAGAGAGAGAGAGAGAAAAGAGAGAGAGAGAGAGAGAGAGAGCGCACAACCTTGTTGTGAAGCTCAATTATATTGCATTGCTGGGTTGCTTGCTGGGCCCCTTCTTTCTTACTCACAAGGTGACATAATGGACACAGGACTTGCACAGTGTGAAAGGTACCAGTGGGCTTCAAGGCTTCCTGTTTCCAGGCTTTCCTGGAGCCTCAGACTCCTCTATATCTCAGCACATTTTCCTCACTTCATGCAGTCAACATTCTCCACATTTGCTTCATTTGTACATGATGAGTCATGCATGCAGTGGGTCTCAGGGTCACATGTGGTTTTTCTTTGGTATCTGTAACTTCATCCTGATATTTAGCTGAATATGAAGATGCTTTGCTTTAGGTACCTGGCTTATGGGTTAGTTCATCATAACACTCTTAAGTGCTTTGTCGGTGTTATTCATGGTAACACAGTTTTAGTAAAAAACAGATTGACTCAACATTAATACTGCGTTATCCATTTGTGTCTCTTAGAAATGACATATCTGCAATGCAGCAATTGCTTCAGCTTCATCTAATGTTCTCATCTAAACACTAATTGGCTTAAGAACAATAATTTCTGCCATTAAATTCATACATGTTAAAGATTTGCTTGTTAAAATCTGCCTTAATCTATTACTGGGTGTACAAAGAGTATAGAGAATGATTTCTGCCAAATATGATTACTGCTTATCACCTGAGATGAGCTTTGGGGCAACATAAACGTTCGTTCTTGGATTTGCTCACAAGTATTGATTTATTTGTAATGAGCTTGAGACACTGTGCACAAACAATAGCATTCTGCCTTGTTCTGGAAGGAGCCCTGATGGGGAATAAAAATGAGTGATTGTGCTTAGTGCTTTGCTGGTGCAGTCTGGTTGCTCTGAGTGCTTCCTGGGTAGGTCATCACAATGACCTTATATAGGCTCACAATCCCTGCTTCATACTTAGAGAAGGTGCCAGAGTAGGTAATTGTCCAAGAGCATATTGCCAGGGACAGAACAATGGTGATACCACTAGCCACATCTTTGGAAGTCAGTGGTCCTGAGTGCTTGCCACAGGCCCCAGTCCTTTCTAGCTGCAGAGGAGTTGTGAGCAGGCAATAAGACCTAAGATGGTGAGGCATCAGGGGGTTGCATGGACAGTGTCCTAATGACTTGTCCACGTGCCACCGAGCTACAAATCAGCTTGTCCTAATTCTCAGAAGCCATATTAAAGCTAGCACCTGCTCTGCTCCAGGCTCTGATTACCCCAGCTCAGCATCGTTCAGTGACACTAACCTGATTTCAGTGTGCTCTGCAGAGTCCTAATCACATTTGTGCAGCAGAAGGGGGCAGGAGCCAGAGCAAGCCTCTATCTTCAGAGCCTGCGGCCTTCCTGCTAGTGACAGAGCCTTTGTGACCTCCTCCCCTGCTGTCCCTACCCCATCAGCCCTTTTCCCAACGTACGTGCCTTGCAGGCATTGCCCTTTGCTGATGTTATTAAGTTGGCTTTATTGGAGAAGCAAACTATTATGAAGAAAATGAAAGAGAGAAGCTTTAGTATGGTACCCAAGTCCATGGAAGGACAGAGTCAGGTTCCTTGGTCAGACTGCCAAATAAGCCTTATTCTCAGGGGTGGGTATCCAAATTGAGGGGCCTGCAATTCTTGACATATACTGAGGGCTACACACCTGCATCCCAGAAGGGTGCATGTAGCCATTACACATACACACATGCAAATACTTATGGCCACCAAGGAACAGTAGGGAACTAAGGCAAGGCCTATACTACCTCTTCCCTATCTGGGGCAGGAGGGTGTATCCTAGTTGAATAGCCCCAAGCTGCACCTTGAAATAACAAACCATTTGCACTGTCTCAAGTGTCCTGTGCTCTTTCCCATTGATGAATGTTATCAGTCCTCATTCCTTTAACAAAAAAATGCAAAGCACCATGAATCCCTGCCTGGCCAACCGCTAGGATATACTTATAGTTGCTATTGTGTTGCTTAGCAACAGGCATTATTGATCCTCTCCAAAGCTGATTGCATCTTCTACTCTTATCTGTATATGTAGTTATCATGAAATGGTGCAAAGACCAGGCATATCTGTATCTTTGCCATAAAAAACCATTCCAAGAGGAAATAGACTGTGGCTGGTCAGATATCCTCAGACTTGGTAAAGGTACACTGAGATACAAGCATTTGTCAAATGTATGAATGCATGAATGAACTGTGACACTTCTTTTTGTTCCAGTGCGTAGGACTGGTGATATCTGTGGCTTCTGTCTGCAAAAGGGCAAGGATAACTTTTAATATTCTCTGCAGTTTGGTTCATTAAAGAAAGCACATTCCAAAATGGCCTAATTGTTTCTCTCTCCCCTCCTGTAGGAAAATAAAATTAGACTCTGTTTCAATGAACTGTGCAGTCTTCACTTCAGTACCTGTGTTTCTCCTTATTTGGCTTCTTCAGCTGAGCACATGAATACAGTTGACCCTCTGTGTTTGAGGTTTGATTTGAGGTTGGAACTAACAATTTGACACTGTTTAGGTGGCCAAGAATCTGAAACTAAATAGGCCAAGGACCTACAGGAAAACCAAATACTACTGCTCTGCTACATGAATGTACTAATAAAACGACTCCTAACGATATTCTGCTATATTCATAGATCACCGTTTTGCTCAGTCATCATCAGAGAAGCTTCCTCCTGCAGTAGATGGAAACGAATGCATACACCCACAATTGGACAGTGTGAAGAGAGTGAGAGAACTTGGAACACTCAATTCTAAAAGGGAGTTATTCATCAAATCCTTAGGGAATTAGGGAACTATATACAAGAGGGAGCAAAAAAGATTGTCAGAGCCAGAGGGGAGGAATGATACCAAAGAAACAGTGTCTTCCCAAAACAACAGAACAGAGGCATGTATGAACTCACAGACACTGTGGCAGCATGTACAGGCTTGCAGAGGTACAAACCAGACAGGGTCCCAGTGCTGAGATGGGGAATCAGACAGGAGCTTCCATCCCCCAGCTAATGATCTATATCCAATTAACAACCGCTTGCAAAGGAAAATTTAGTTTCTCCAAGGGAGTCTCATTGGGTACACAAACCACACTTAAGGGCAGGCCCCATGCCCAGCAGTAGATAGATGGCCAACACAAAGCAAACTCAAAAGTATTTTTGGAGATTTATTTATTTTTTTGTCTCATATTGCTTTGTTTGGCTTTTTTTTTTTTTTAAGTCTTTTCCTTGTATATTATGGCTTCTGATTGTGTGTTTTTATGGTGTGTGTGTGTGTAAGCATTTCTAGTGATGTTTCTTTGTTTCTATTTTCCTTTTATTTTTTGTTAGCTTGTTCATTTTATTTTATTCTTGCTTGTTTTTTACTTGCCTGTTTGTTTTCTTTAGAGAGAGAAACTGTGTGTGGAGTTGGAAGGGTGGGGAGATGGAAGGGATCTGGGAGAAGACGAAAGAGGAAAAGCCATAATTAAAATATATGGTACGAAAATAACTATTTTCAATTAAAAGTGAAATTTAAAAAATATTAGGAAAAAAAAACCCCAGAAAGTTCCAAAAGAAACACTTTAATTTGCTGGGCATGAAGTACCATGTGTTGAATTCATGAATAAAATGATGTGTAGGCATTGCTTTAGATATCAGAAGTACTTAAAATATATAGGAAGGTACCAAGGTTATATGCAACTACTGTGGGCTTTCATATAAGGCCTTTGAGCATCCACAGGCATCCTGGAAACAATATCCTGTGGCTAGTGAGACACAACCAAACCTCTCATTTCTGTACATTTTCCACAAGCCCAATGTATATATTGAATGTAAACATTTCATTACAAAAAATTAAACTGAACACAGTAATGCAGGGAATTTGAGAGTGTGCTGGTTAGTTTTTTGTCAACTTGACACAAGCTAGGGAATAAGGAACCTCAACGGAAAAAATGCTCCCATCAAATTAGCCTGTAAGCAAGTCTGTGGGGCATTTTCTTGATTACTGTGTGATGGGGGAGGGCCCAGCTCGCTGTGGGAAATGCTACCTTTGGGCAGATGGTCTGGATTGTATAAGAAAACTGAGCAATTCATGACAACAAGCCAGTAATGAGGATTGCTCCATGGCCTCTGCTTTGCTTCCTGGCCCCAAGTTTCTGACTTGAGTTCCTGCCCTGATTTCTCTTCAAATGGACTGTGATTAGGTTGTGTAAGTTAAATAAACATTTCAGCCCCAAGCTGTGTTTGGTCAGTGTTTATCATAGCATTAGAAAGAAAACTAGGACAGGGGATATTATACACCATATAGGAGGAACATGGAAAGTGGCAGAAGCAAGTCTTTTTGTGTCAACTATTAGGAAGAACAGAAGGACTGGGGAAATTGCTAGGTTGGTTAAGTGTCTGCCATGCAAACATGAGGATCAGAATTGATTCCCAGCATCCATGTAACAAGTTGGGTGATGCAGTATGAGCCTGTAATCCCAGGGCTTGGGGAGGGGTTGAGAACAGGTGGTTCCCTAACTCCAAATTCATTCAATGAGAGAACCCATCTCCATCAAAAATTCAGATGGAGAGCAATTAAAGAAGATATCCAGCATTGACAGCTATCATCCACATGTACACACACAAGGTTACACGTACACATATTACTGTATGCACGTATGCATACATGCATGCATGTACATGTTACACCACACACCACACACACACACACACAAAAGAAAAAAACTCGGGTATATGTTACATGGAATAATGATGAAGACCTTATGTTAAGTGAAAAAACATCTTTCATGAAAAGAGGTACTTGAAGCAATGAAATTCATAGGCACATAAAATATAAGAGTGATTTCAGTGGCTTTAGGGAGTGGAGGTTACTATTTAATGACCACAAAATTTCAATCTTCTGAGAAGAAAGGAGTTTTGTGCACTGGCGAATGGTGATAATTGCATATAAACTAATCATTTGAACATGTATTAGTTTAGTAAGTTATATGTACAGATGAAGAGTTGCAAAGAAAAGTTGTAATACTAGCTTTGGAAGTAAAACAATAGCAATGATTATTCAGAAAGCTCATATGTCATAACACACACCCAGGTGGTCCTTGGCTTACAGTGGTGCAACTTCAGATTTTTCAATCTTATGACAGTGTAGCAGTGATACACAGCCAAAACTTCAGATCTAATGTACTAAACAGCACTGAAAAATACATTTGGAAGTGGTTAATGTGTTTTACACTATGTATATTCTCTCCCAAATAAAAAATTTTTTAAAAAATTCACAGAGGGTAAAGTGGGGACAACATAGCAATAACAAAAGAATAACTTTTCATGATGCTGAAGGGTCAGTTCCCCCAAGGAAACAGCAGCTCTTATTGGTATGCATCCCTCAACAAAATATACGAATTAAAAATTGATAGACCTGTAGAAAGAAACAAATGAGCCAACCCTCACAGTTAAAGACTCTTAATACTCTTCTACCAGGAATAGATAGATCCAAGAGACAGAAATTTGATAAAGATGTACTTGAATTGAAAAGTACCATCAATCATTTGATCTAATTAAATCTGTAAAATACTTCACATGATGATCATGGAATGTATCTTTTCATATTTACATGGAACATTCACCAATGCAAGCCACATTCTGAGCAATAAAACACATCTCAATAAATTTGAAAGAATAGATATTGTACAAGATATGTTCTTAAATTTACAGTGGAATTTAATGAGAAATTGGTTATAAAAAGATAGTTAGATTACATCCCAAACTCTGAATAATCATAAAATACATTTCTAAATGTCAAAGGAAAATTCTCAAGAAATACTAAAAAGAACTCAGCGCATAGAAAATGACACCACAATTCAAGATAATTTACCAGAATAGTGAAATTGCTTAAACAGAGATTTATAGCATTGAATATATCTACTAAAATAAAGAATCATCTTAGGAAACTAGTAAAAGAATAAAATTAAGTGCAAAATAAACATAAGAAAATAAAAAGAAATATCGATAAATCAATGAAATGGAAAATAGTAAAAACCTGATTCTTCGAAAAGATCAATAAATGTGATAGACTTCTAGCCAGATTAGCTAAGACAAAACAGCAAAGACAGAAACTATTAACATCAAAACTGAAATTGGAGCCATCACTGCTGATCTTGTTCATATATGAAGGATAATAGAGAATAATATGGCCTCTGATCTCATAGACATTAAAGGAATAGTAAGAAATCATGGGCTCGGTATCCACAAATGTAAAGACTCAGATGAAATGCAAAATTTCTGGAGAGATTTAACATAAACCTTCCATAAAGATAAATAAATATTCTCAGTAGAGCTGTGTGTGTTTAAACTGTGTCTGTAGTCAACAACTTGCAAAATCAGAAAGCTCACCCACTGTGGCTAACTGAAATCCTCTGGTTGTTCCATGAACATTTCAGAAAGAAACTTGAAACGCCATAGCTCATTCTATGACATTAACATTAGCATAATACCTAAACTAGGCAGGAACATCAGGAAAGGTTGTGATAGTCAAGTGTATGTCATAAATATAGATGTAAGAATTGTGAATAAAATATTAGCAAAATGCCTCCAACAGGGAGAAAAGAATTATATACCACAACCAAGCATGCTTTACTTCAGATATAAAGCTGGTTGAATGTTTGAAAACAAATAAATATAATCTGGCTAAAGAAGAGAAATCACATCATTACTTATGATCTGAAGTAAAGCAAACCAAGATTATGCAAAACTTCCTCAATTCGATAATAGCTACAAGTCTCATGGTTGATGTTAACAATCGAGTCTAAAGTTTATAATCAAGAATCAAAAGACTCAAAAAGAAAGCAGAAATAATTTTAAACAATAATATCAGAGTTCTGATCCCACCTTAGCCAACTTACTGTAAACCTGCAATAACAGTGTGGTCTTAGAAAAAAGAAAGAAAAAGCCAGACCAACAGACCAGAAATAGGTCTACACATGTAAGCCAAGCGTTGACAAAGGAGGAATGGTTGTTTAATGGAGGAAGTATAGTCTTTCAACAGACGACTCTGGAACAACGGCCTTCACAACACACACATACACACACCCTCAAAGGACTCTAAACATATTTTACTCCTTTCAAAGAAATCAGCTGAAAATAGATGATAGATGTAAGTATAAAGTAGAAAACTACAAAGCTCCTAGAATGTAACTCTGAAGAAAATCTATCTGGTCATGGTGTTGAATCAGTTGGCTGGAGTCCTTTTGTTCTGTTTATACAGAAATAATGTGTAGCCAAGGAGACAACCTTCAAGTACTGGGCGCTTTTGTTTCCCTTGGTGTTTTGCAGCAGTGAATGATGGCCGTAAGCAGGTGGGAGCAACAGCAGGTGGTACCTTCTAGTGTTACAGTCTTCATGCATGCCTTGGATATTGGGACTCTAAGCCCTGTACGTGCTACAACTCTTGTGTAAGCCTAGAAAGCTGGGATTTTTCAGCCTTTGGTTGTAATTAGGGTTGAAGTATGTGGGCAGCAGGAGTATAAGGATTTCTCAGCTCTTGACAGCATCCAGTGTTACAGACCTTGCGTAGCCAAAGGAAGTTGGCATTCCTTAACCCCATACTCTGACCAGTGTTACGTGCTAGCCCTGGGGCATCTGAGACCCTTGGTGTAAAAGATCGGACAGTTCTCTGGAATTCCTCTGGCAACCAGGGCCTGCACTTTTTCTTTTCTGACACTGTAGAGTCTTTCTTTTATCCTTCTTTAGTCTCAGCTGTCCACCCTCTCTTGTCGCCCCTCTTCTTCAGCCCTTCTTTGGCCCACCCTAGCTGCTCTCAAACTGTTCATCTGATTCTTCTTCAGCTGTCGAGCAGCTGCCTTGCTTCTTTCACAGCCCAGCCTGCCAATTGCTCAGCTGTCACTGCCACTGCCACTCTGCTGCCTTTGCCATCGAGGCTGCTCTGCTCTCTCTGTTGCTCAGCCCCACTACTAAAAGGAAAGACCACTGGAGAGAATCCTTTTATTAGGCCTAATGTTGCAACACCAGGGAAGGCAACACAAGAGAGCACACCAGAGCTGATACACTTAGCCTGGGAAGTCTGGGAGTACAGCCCAAGAAGAGGAATTTAGGCAGAAACTGCCTAAATTTGCTTTGGACCAGCTCAGCCTTGCCTCTTTACCGCAAGTCACGGCAGTTCCTTTGCTAGGCAAACACAGACGTGGCTTCCTTTTGGCCTATGTGGAAATGGTTGCAGGATTATATAGAGCTCATGGAAGCTTTCGATAGCAAAAAGACTGGCACAAATGGTTTCAATCAGTCCTTGCTGGAGCAGTAGCTGGGGCAATCAACTAAGGCTGTTCTAGTTTTCTCAGGGTGTCTGTGAAATGTTCTCAATGGCTGGTGCTGGCATCAGGTTAGCTGACAATTTGACTGGAAGTTTTGTTGCAGCTATGGCAGCAAGGGGGAGTCTAATGCTGCTAATTAAGGAGTCAAATCATGCCATTCATCTGCATGTTTAATTATTTATGAGAAAATGAACATCACAAGGAGTACTTAAAGACTTTGTCATCAACATTAATAATGTTTCACTGTTATTGTTGCTTTGTGTTTGTATTTTATAAACAGTATTTAACACTACTCCAGGGAGGGAAAGGTCCCTCGCACCGTTTTATGTCTAATATCAAAGGCCTGATCTGTGGAAAGAAAGGAAATTGCACTTCACTGAAATTAGATATCGGTCCCACAATTCAGAGAGTATAATAACAGGCTACAGACTGTGAGCAGACATTTGGAAAACATGCAAGTCGGTATGGAAACTTTCTGTTCTATTTTTCTTTTGGGAACTTGGGCTATGGCTTGAATGTGGAATGTCCCTCACAGGCTTATGTGTTTCAACACTTGCGCAGATGGCCATACAGCTTCAGAATATTATAGAACATTCCGGACATGGGGCCTCACTATGGGAAGTGGGTCATTGCAGGGCAGGCCTTATGGGTTCTTGGCCAGCTCCCTTCTAGCCTGTGCTCTCTGCTTTTTGATGCTGATATGATTAAACAGCTGTCTCACATTCCAACGGCCCTCCAAGCTGCCCCTGCTGTCATCTGATAGGCTGTGTTCCCTAAACCATAAGCCAAAAATAAGTCCTTCCTTCTTGAATTATTTCTGTTAGCTATTCTATTATAGCTGCAACCTAAAACTGCTCTATCAAAATCAATCTGTTACTTAAAAAATAAAAAATCAACCGAGGTTTGATATTGATGGCTTCTGGGAGAGAGTCAGTTTTTTTTTTTTTTTTTTTTAAAGGGTGCGGCTCCTGGTATGTCAACTGTGTTCCAGTGAATGGTCTCACGTCCATGAGTGTCTGGGCAACACAAATAGACTCTGTGGGTTATTTAAAAAGAAAAAAAAAAAAGAGAGCCATAAATTTGGGAGATGTGGGTAGTTCTGAAAAGAATTAGGGAGAGAAATTGAGGGTTAATATGATCAAAGAGCATTCTACAAAATTCTCAGAGAATTCATTTAAAAGTTTATTTAAAAAAGACAAAATTAAAAGTCAATTCAAGGGCTGGAAAGATGGCTTAGTGGCTAAGAGTACATGCTGTTTTTGCAGAAGATCTGATTTCAATTCCTAGCGCCCATTATGGGGAAGCTCACACACAGTAAACCAGCACCAATTTCTTGATTCTAATGTTACTGCAATTATATGAACTGTAATACATGAGGGCAAAAGTGATGGGTATAGAATACTTTTGGTTTTTTTTTATTTTGAAAAGATTTTCTTTTATTATTTTAAATTGTGTGTTTGTGCCTGTATATAAGTATGTGCATTTGAGTGAGGACACCCACAGAGGCCAGAGCCTTTCAGTCCTCCTGGGACACCTGACACAGGTGTGGGGAACCAAACTTTTTTTTTTTTTTAAGATGGAAAGCACAGAAAGAAGCATACAACATACCCAACACTCAGGAGAAAGACTTAAGTAATGAAATCGTAGCCCCAGAATGAAATGAGGGAGACAATGAAGAGAAGTAAACTATGAGAAGACAATGGGTATTTCCCCAAACTGATGTTAGAATCCACGGAAATCGAGAAGTACAAGAAACAGTTCTCATTGTGTCTTGGTAAAACTGCCTAAAAGTAAAGACAGAAAAACAAGTACTCTAAGCTACTGGGAAGAGGAATGTCACATTCCCCCTTACCCCAGTGCAAGCAGCAATAACACTGACAACTGACATCTCAGCAGACATCACAGAAGATAGTCAATGAATGGAGATACCCTTCCTCCTTAGCATTTTATGCTCAGGTGGAATGGTTAGTGATGATTCTCAGTTTGACAGGATCTAGAGTCACCTGAGAGATGGGCCTCTGGGAATGCCTATGGAGGATTATCTTGATTGTGCTAATTGATATGGGAAGGTCTGTCTTAATTGTAGGCAGGAGCATTCCCTGCATTGGGGGGGGGGTTGGAGGGAAGGGAGCAATATGAGCACAGAGTGTGCATACATTCATTGCTCTTGATGGACTGCCCTTGAACTGCAAGTTCAAAATACAAAACAAGCAGCAGTTTGAAAGATGGCTAGGTGATTAAGAGTACTGGCTACTCTTCTAAAGGACAGACACATGGTGGCTCACAACCATCTATAATCCCAGTTTCAGGGGATCTGATACCCCTGACCTCTAGGGACATACACACAAATGGAAGCACAGACTACATCCAAGTAAGATGCAAAATAAAATGAAAATCTTCAAGATCAAACCTAACAAAAGCATCCCTCTGACCTTAGGTTGTTTTTGTCAGAGTATTTTATCAATAAAAATATCTTTCAAAAGTAAATGGAAACTAAAGATGTTTTCATGAAAATAAAACTAGCATCCCACACCATTGATTCACTAAAACAATTTCTAAATTTTTTTTTCACACAGAAGAAAATAAGAAATATAAAATAAATGAATGATAACAAAACTGACACGGTAGATTTATCTAAATTTGTGTTGCTCTTGTAAAATTTATTTGTCTAGTAGAGTTTAAACATGTATAGATTTAAATGTATGCTAATAACCACACAAAAGGTGATGGGAGGTATAATAAAATAATATATAATCAACAAGATAAAAATGAAGAAAATGGAACAATATAAAAACACTCAATAAAAACATTTTTAAAAGCAGAGAAAAAAATAAGAAGTGAACTAAACAAAACAAATACCAGGATGATAGATAACATTTAAATCCATCAGTGATTCATTTCATTGTAAATGGAGACCAGTTTTTCCAGCACCATTTGTTGAAGATGCCATTTTTTTCTCCAGTGTGGATTTTTTTAAAGGTTTATTTATTATGTGTGCAGGGTTTGACTGCTGCATATATGCCTGCACACCAGAAGAGGGTACAAGATTTTATTACAGATGTCTGTGAGCCACCATGTGGTTGCTGAGAATTGAACTGGGGACCTCTGGAAGAGCAATTAGTGAGAGCCCTTAGCCCCTGAGCCATCTTTCCAGCCCAATGAGGTTTTTTTTGTTGTTGTTGGTTTTTTTTGTTTGTTTGTTTGTTTATTGCTTTTTCTTTTTAATCTTTGCCAAAAAATCAGGTAGATTAGGTGCCATCGCACCTAGAAATTTGTTCTTTATTTTATACCCTGCAAAAAGATCAATTCCAAATGCACCAAAGACCTCAAGGCTGTACTTAAAATATCTAGAGGGGACAATAAATAACACAGGGATACGGACTCAGGTATGGACTTCTCTATAGGACCCCAACTGTATAAGAAATAAGGCTAACACTCAACAAGCTGGTTAGCATGAAATTAAAGAGATTCTATACTGCAAGGGACATTGAGTGAAGGAGCAGCATAGAGAATGAGAGAAAATCTTTGCCAGCTATGCATCTGACAGAGAATCAGAGTCTAAAATGTATAAGGGACTAAAAGAAACCTAAACATCAAGAAAACAAACAACCCAATTAAAAAATGGGCTAAACATGGAGCAGAGAGTTCTCAAATGAAGAAGAAATATCCTTAGCTATCAGGGAAACGCAAACTACAACTACTTTGGTATTTTACTTACCCCAGCCACAGTGGCCAATATCAAGAAAATAAGTGACAGCAGATCCTTTTGAGAATGTTAGAAAGGGAGAATACTACTCACTGTTAGTGGGCGGCCACAATGAAAGTCAGAGTGATGTTTCCTCAAAAAGTGAACAGCAGAACTACCTTGTGTCCCAGCTATATCACTCCAGGGCATTTGCCTAAAGGATTCTGTCTACATCCTACTACAGAGAAAATTGTGTATCCGTTTTCATTGCTACTCTACTCACAATTGCTGGGAAATGGAATTGGCCAACTATCAGCTGACAAATGAAGATGTGGTATATGCATACAGTAGAATCTTATTCCACTTTAAAAGAAAAAGACAATGAAATTTGCAAGCACATGGATGGAGTCAAGTAACCCAGACCCAGAAAGACTACAACCACATTTTATCTCCCATATGCGCATCCTAGCAGCAATCCTCAGATTTGTGTGTTTACCTTGGAATACTTACAGAAGCCAGGAAGGAGACTGCTGTGGGGGAGAGGGAGGAATAGAGCTTAAAGAGGATGGTAAAATACAGGTGGGGTGAAGGTGGCTAGGAAAATAAGGGGGCAGGAAGGGTTACATGGGGGAGAGAGATGGCTGT
The DNA here is from genome assembly GCA_030556225.1 of Cricetiscus sungorus. Lineage (NCBI taxonomy): Eukaryota > Metazoa > Chordata > Mammalia > Rodentia > Cricetidae > Cricetiscus > Cricetiscus sungorus. Next base: position 5,519,943 of record JANBXA010000491.1, read on the forward strand.
GTAGTTTGAGGCAGTGGCCTGGGGATGGATAACTTGATGGTGAGGGTATTTTAAAACTCCACATGGAAGGCTATTGTCTCATACACTTAATAAAAATAATAATAATAGGCGGGTTTGGATGTAGACACCCTACAGAAGGGGTTAAGGTAACGCCAAAAAACCCTGGGTTCCATCCCCACCACTGAAAAAATAAAGGGGAAAAAAAGAGATCCCGAACAACTTTCTCAAACCCAGATGCACACTAGAATCTTGCCATTAAATATGATCTATGTCTGGTTCTGCCCATAGACATGCTTCCAAAATTATCCTGGAGTCAGCATTCCTAAAACTCCCCTGGTAACCCTATGTAACCAGGCAGAATTCCCATAGGGCCACAGTCATGACACTCCAATTGCTTCAAATATGACATATTAGTCCCAGGCAGAACATACTGCTGTGGCTACATCAGAAACATGACAATTCTCAAACTCCAGGTGCATCCCCCAGTAGAATGCATAACCAGGCACAAAAGAACCAGCATGCCATTTGGCTAGTTAGATATTTTTGTCGGAGGGAGAATACACTGCTCATAAGCCTCCCACAAAGAAACCTTCTTAGTATCTGTTGAGAGCAACCAACCCAGGCAGTAAAGTCTATAGTGATTTGATTTGTTTTTTCGAGACAGGGTGTCTCTGTATAATACCCTCAAGTATTCTGGAACTCACTCTGTAGACCAGGCTGACCTCAAATTCACACACAAAAATCCACCTGCTTCTGCCTCTAGAGTGCTGAGATTAAAGGCGTGCCACCACCACCAGGCAATTCTTTTTTTTAATATTACTTTGTTAGTTTTATTCTTTGACAATTTCATACATGTATCTAACACATACTGGTTACTTTCACATCCCCATCCTCTTTCTCTCCCTGACATTCCCCTTAGAAGTCTCTTCCTTACATTTAATGTCTTTTTTTTTTGTCTTGTGACCCAATGGTTTTTTTTACCATGGTTGACTGTGTGAATTTGAGGCATCCTTTGGAGTGTGAGGAGCTCACCTGTGGGTATCCTTATATGTTAGTTACTCTCTGTTGCTGTGATAGAACATCATGACCAAGGCAGAGGAAGAAGAGTTTGTCTGAGCTTACTGTTGTAGAAGGTCAGTGTCCAAAATGCCATCATGACCATCATGACAGCAGGCAACAGGCATGATGGCAAGGGTAGGAACTAAGAATTTCCATCTTGAGCCTCAAGCAAGAAGCAAGGGGAGTGAACTGGAAGTGATGTAAGACTATTTTTTCCCCTTAAGGCTCACTCCTAGTGGAAGGGTGCATCACCAAAACTCTGTGCCACTGGGGAACAAGTGTTCAAATGCCTGGCACCATGGGGGACATTTCTCATCCAAGTCACTACAATCTCATCTCAGATCACACACACACACACACACACACACACACACACACACACACACACACACACACGCCTACCTTTATCTCTACCCTAGACCTACACAGGATCCAGAGGACCCCACCATGCCTTCTCCAGCAAGTGTTGAACTTACAAAGAATGGAATCAGGCCTGCTGCCTTGTCTTGCTCCAGGGCCTCCTGAAGGGCAGAAGCTCTCATGGAAAAGTTGTCATCCGAAGGAATTGTTTTTAACTTTACTCCACCAATTAGTCCAGCTCTTTCTACAGAGGAGTGTGCCTGCAATGAGAGCAAGTGTGCGCAATCTGAGAAGGTATGTTGCCATGGCTCCTCAGTCACTGGCTGTGCAGAGCGCCTAGCCTGGGCTCACCACAATGGTGGCCGCAGAGCTGGTTTCTTCTCTTCCTCTATGCAGTCACCTTTCCTGGACTGGTTTCCATCCTGGAATCTTGATGTTCAATCTAATGAATCAGATAACTCCCAGAATGAAGTGCTGGTTCTCTATTGATTTTTTTTCTTTAGTTTTGTGATTTTAAACACATGTAGATTTAAATATATAGCAATATGCACACCAAAGGTGGTAGGGTTGTATAATAACAAAATGTGCCAGGCAGTGGTGGCCCACACCTTTAATACCAGCACTGGGGAGGCAGAGGCCGGTGGATCTCTGAGTTTGAGGCCAGCCTGAACTAGAGTGAGTTCTAGCACAGCCAGGGCTACACAGAGGAACTCTGCCTTGAAAAAGAAAACAAACAAACAAACAACAAAAAGAATATGTAACTAACAAGATTAAAATGAAGAAAAAGGAACAATATAAAATAGTGAACTAAAAAGTCAAGTAAATAAAATAAATGAGCTAAAACTAGTAAATTTCTATTTGCAGGATTTTATGAGCATTGTAATGAACTCCAAGTCAGTCCTCTCAAGCCACAAGCTGGACTGAGTGGTCATAGCAAGCATGGCGCTTTTATCCCTTTTGCTAATAAGAAAAAAATATAGGCTTTGAGAATGTACATGATTTACAAAGCTGGGATTTGGCATTCAGTTGGAGTCTCACTTCCAATTTTTCCACAGTGGAGTTTTAAAGGCAGGCCACAGGGGCACAGAGCAATTCCACATTACAGAAATGGTAACCAGCCAGTTGTGGGGGATCTCAGCATGTGTGTTTCATTTCTGACTAGCTCTATCAAGCTCCCATGATAGAATAAGAAGTTTCCCCCATCACGATCCCTGGGGAACTGCTTTTGGATTTGACACGATGCTAACTGTTCCTTGGATTCAGCTCTGGGGTGGGGGGTAGGGATGTTGGGACAATGCCCACCCCAGCACTCTTACCTGATCTGATGTATAAGCGACCAGCTTTTCCATGATAGCAGCTTGTGTCAACTCTGGGGAGGCTGCCTGCAGCTGGCGGATCGCTTTAGTCCGAGCAGCCAGTAGGGCCACCAAGGTGGCTTCACTGGCACTCCCCTGAATCCAAGGGAAAAAAGGCCAAATGAAATTTGAAATGTTGCAAAGGAAGCCTTGTCTAAACTGTTGGAAGACATATTATTGTGTCCATAGTTTCCTTTAAAAGCTGAGCCAGAAATTGCAAAATTCACTCATTTTTGCATCTAACATCTGCAGGGGCTGGTTTAGCTCTTGTAATTAGTTTGACATTGCTTTATCCATATTATGTCCCAGTGAGCTGACATTCTGATCCTGTAGCATATACAAGACTCTGCAGGTGTTCTCTCATGGGTTCTCTAGGCCTGGTCTGGGACACACTGTCTCCACTTCCATCAGAGGAAGACTGATCCAGGGCGCCCTGCCCAATCCCTGCTCTGTGTTCCTATGCATGTGGACAGAACAATTTGTATTTGCTTATAACATAGGAATGCATTTTCCTTAATACACGGAGGTGGACTTGGACAGTTTCTCCCATTCCTTAGTGTAACAAGCTGGATTGTTCTCGCTTGCTCGTTTCCTGCCCTCGACATGTTAAAGCCCTAGGCCCCAGCATCTCAGAATGTCCTGTATTTAGAGAAATAAAACCTTTAAAGCCAGTCGTGGTGTACACTACATGATGTACACACACGTAGTCGTAGCACTGAGGAGACTGAGGCCTGAGGACAACTGTGAGTTCAAGGCTAACCCGGGTATGTAGCAGGTTCCAATCCAGCTAGGTCCACAGTGTGAGATGTCTCAAAATACCCATAAAAGAAGAAGGGAGAAAGCAAGGAAGTTAGGAAGAGGTAAGGAGAGAGGGAGTGACAGAGAGCATCTTTAACAATTAAATCTTTAGGGTAAACCCTAATCCAATCTGACAGCTGTACTGAGAATTAGAAACTAGCCAGCAGACACACATACACAGAGGTGAGACTATGAGGAAACAGAAGTGAAAAGATAGTAAGGAAAAATTCAAAACTTAACTTCAGTCAAAAACAATCCTGCTGACACGTTGGTCTTGGCCTTCAGCCTCCAGGACTCGGCAATGAGTGTGCTGTTTCAGCCGTATTTGCTCTGTGCTTTGTTGTGGCAAGCCTAGCGAACTAGCTCAAGAAACCTCAGCCATTTATTTTAGCAAAGTAAAAAGAAACTGTATGGAATTCATCTTTCAAACTAGAGAGTGAGTAAGAGAAATAGATTCAGTGCCTACTGTGTTATCCCATGTAACTTGTAAAATATTCCTGTTTTTGAGGTTTTTCATCTTTAGGTGGTCCTCTGTAAGATTGCCTGGATTTGCAGTATGAGTTAGGCATGGTTAAAAGTGAAGCTCCATTTGGTTTTTCTTGGTACCTCCCAGCATTTGTGCTTAACTTCCCTGGCAGACAAGTCCCAGGAGAAAGCCGTCAGATTTTTGCTGATTCTGGAAGTTTATAAGAGCATGGAATTTTTTAGATAAATGTACAGTTCAGTGAACTGTGTAGAAATGCAAATTTTTCTTATTAATGTTTTATCTCCTTCATCCATCATGATATCCTACTTTGATCTCCCATCCACTGTTTTTACTTATTCTTTTGAATCCACTCCTGTTCCCAAGGAGTAAGCCTTTCAAGCTAGATCCCCTTGTATCCCTACTAGTGTAGCTGTGATGCATGAGTTCAAATAAACAGATGGACCATGGTCTTCACTTGGCATCTGAGTGACTCATGCATCTCCTTCAGGCTGGACTTTCACAAGTGGTTGTTTTGCACAGTCTCAGACCATGTCAAAGAACCCTGGCTGACCAGACTGGCAGCTATTTCAGGAAATTCAAGCCTCTGAAGGCAGACACAGCCCCTCCTACTTCTCCTATGCATAGCCCCCCCCTTTTCCCCCCCTTTCTGGCTTGCTTATTTCAATCCCTCTGGCAACATTTTGTTTTTCAGAATCTGTTAAAAATACGGGTAGAAATCCAATTGTGGATGCCTTTAATTTCAACCCTAAGGAAGCAGAGGCAGTCGGATCTCTATGTATTTGTGCCCAGCCTGGTCTACAAAGTGAATTTCCGGACTGCCAGAGCTACATAGTAAGATTCTGTCTCAAAAAAAAAAAAAAAAAAAAAAAAAGCCAAAAATTTGCTAGAAAAAATTCCCACCCTCTCTTCAGAACCTTGGACACCTTTGTAATTAATGATTCTGTGTAGCCCCTTCAAACAGACTTTGGCATGGCATGCCAAGCTCACTGTGAGCTCAGTGACCGCTGTCCATGTTCTGAGAGAAAATTCTTGATTTTTTGATTTTTATCAACAATAAATAAATAAATAAATAAATAAATAAATAAATAAATAAATAAAATTAAAGAACAGCAAAATCCAGTGCAAAAAAAAAAAAAAAAAAAAAAAATCACCATTAGAGCACTGAATCTCAACATGCCATTACAGATCCGGTTTGGGCACACTTGAACATCAAGGTGAGTGGCTCTCTATCTTTGGAAGTGGAGATTTGCTGAGGGAAGAAAGAGAGAGCAATTGTTCTTTGTTAACAGAGCAGTGACAGAGCCCAAGCTGTCCATTGTGCTTCGTGGCCGAGAAGTGGGGAATTGAACAGACCTGAGCTTCATCCAGCTAAACCCACACACTTGCTGCATCCTTTACCTGGAACCACTTTCCCCCACGTCTTTGTGTGGCTCGCTCATGCCTTTGCTTCAGGCAGACAAAGGTTGCCATGGCGAGCCTGCTCTGAGGTGGGAGGGACCTTTTGGGAGGGTCGATGCTCAAGGCTGCTGATGCCCTGAGCCGAAAGGTCCTTTTCATCTTCTAGGTTTTACAAATGTCACCTCACACAGGGTAAGAAATTGGCAGCTTTTCTTCCACAAGAGCTTTCAAACCCAATTAAGAGACCCATTTTGCAGGTCTCATTTGTCCGGCCTCACAATGATGGTGTGCAGTTTCGGCTCAGACACCCACTGCTGCGCCAACGCTAAGCTGTGATTACAGCTCTGAGGGGATCGATAAGGCAGGCTGCCTCACGGGCTGTCACTGGGCTCAGGGCTCTTTAAGGCCTCACAAATTACAGACAATCAGCCTCGTGAGCTGAAAAGGGCCAGCTCTCTGCAGCAAACACACGGAAGTCTGCTTCCCACCAACCCAAACTAAGTGGGTTGAGCTCACAAGGGCTTTGTTGAAGCCTGGTCTGAGAGATGCCGCAATTATCCTAACCTAAGGCTGGAACTTCTAAAAATGAGATTGTCTTTAAAGATGGTTTAACCCACGGTAGCATTCAAACCTCCACACAAAGCAAAGAGCCTGGGCCAGCTGGTTGTTAACACACAGCACCATCTTTTAAACACTGCCTTTAATTAGTTTCTGCCACTGGACTTTTTTGTATTCTGAAAACTATGGTTGATAATGCAACAAAGCCTTGTAAGTATTTTGAAGATGATAATTGATTATATAAAGCACAATACATAGGCTAAAACATAGGCTTGCAGTAGTCATTCAATGAGCTACTTGTAGAATTCTTTGAAAAGTAACAAACTAGAGGACTTATGTTTGGATACTAAAGACTCAAAACTGAAATTGTTTTCACTGTACGACAAGTGACCCAGAAATACTCTGGCTCTGTTCTGGTCTTGATGGAGCACAGATGTGTATCTGGAGGAAGCTGATGGTCTTGGAAAACTGTTGCCCCTTATCCTGAAGGCTGTCCTCTGAAACCTAACAAGACTGAAAAGTGTGGTATGGCATGAATATCTTAGGTGTTATTTACATAAATTGTGACACACCATAAAAAAGTGTATAATAATATTCTCAAAGAATATTTGAACAAGAAGAGGACCAGTATGAAAAGAACAAGAAGGGATAGGTGCAGGGTAGAGGCGGTGGGTAAAAATACAGTGTAATAACATGTGTGTGAAAGTGCCATAATGAAAATAAAGCCCTTTGCTTTATTCTCTGGAAATGTGAATCAAGAAAATGTTTTAGCCCGATGGTAGTGGCGCATGCCTTTAATTCCAGCACTAGGGAAGCAGGGGAAGGTGGGAGTTTGAGGCCAGTCTGATCTACTGAGAGAGTTACAGGATGGCCAAGACTACACAGAAAAATCTTGTCTTGAAAACCGGGTGTGTGTGTGGGGGGGTGGGGGCTGGAAAGATGGCTGCTTTTCTAGGAGTCCTGAGTTCAATTCCTAGCAACCACATGGTGGCTCACAACCATCTGTAATGAGATCTGGAGATCCCCTCCATGGGGAATGGGCTCCCAAAGTCCTTTTGTGCACCAGGGGTACATCCTGGTTCCACTGTCAGAGGTTCTTTTCTTCAATTTTTTTTTTTAAGATTTATTATTTAGTATGTGTACAGTGTTCAGTCTGCATGTAAACCTGCATGCCAGAAGAAGCATGCCCTACTCCAAAATCTGACTTGACAGATTTTGATGATCTCTCCTGGAATGCCGCACCCTCCCTATGGAGTGGATGGGGAGAATGGGATGGAAGGGGGGAGTTTTAAATGTCTGAGGGCCAATGAGATGGCTAGGTACAAAGACATTTTACCCTGCCAGCTTGGTGACACTCATGAAGGTGGATGGCAAACCTAACTTCACAAAGTTGTTCTCTGACCTCCCCATGAAAGTGATGGCATGAGTATCCACACACACCCATCATGCACACACACAATAATATTGGGAGTAGTAATGATAATAATAGTAATTAATAATAATAAACAAAATATTTAAACAGTGAAAATATGACAAAATAAGACATTATGCAGAAAATGTATATGTATTGTATCATCTCAATTTATGGAACCCACAAATGTATAGATACTAGATAAGACCTAGAGAGAATTATACTCTAAAATAGTTGCTGTATTTTCCCATTTCTACAGTGAGTGCCCATTATCCATAAATACAGAGGGCACAATAATTTTTAAAAGTGAAATCAAAACTGACATTGAAGATAGTAAATTGGCAATGTGGAAAATTACAGTGATACCCAGAAAACCATGAGCAATTATTGAAAATATAGAGGAGAAAATGACCAAAAAAAGGGGGGGTAGGAACTATTTAAAGAGAGAGAGATTATGGAAAACGTACTGAGTCTATGGAAATTTTAGCTCCTGAGAAGTATGTAAGTGGCCTACTCACTAACAGGGCAGAGAAAAATGCCCCAAGGTAGACAGAAGGCTGGGTCATGAGGAGGGCTTACCAAATGCTAAGATCTCAGAGTATGGAGTTACAGCAAGAGCTTGCTCTGGGGTCAGGCCTATGTGAAGAGTGAGACACTTGCCCAGAAATAAATCGACCAGAATTCCAGGCCAGGCCTCTGCAGACAGCTCGGCTGGCCTCTGAAGCCCCGACAGGCTGTCTCTTCTCCAGATACTCTGGCTTGATTGTCCTTGTCAAGGACAGTGAGAGTGTCCCTGGAAAACCAGGGTTCCAGCGTTAGAGCCTGGTTAAGCCAGCAGGGCTGCACCTAGCAGAGAGGCCTCTGACTGCATTTTGGGGACTTGCGTCTTTTTAGCAGAGGAGGTCTGACTGTGCCACATAACCTCTGAAAAGAAGAAAACCGTTCTGTGAAATTATATTGGGACTTCCCTAGGACATCCCTGCTGCCATTTGTAAAGAAGTCTGGTTCACAGTTTATGCTTTGGTTACAGTACAGCAGATATGAACATTTACTAGAATATATACATTTAGATAGGGTCTCATGTGGACCACGCCGGTGTGAATTCACTGAGGATGACTATGAACTCCTGATTCTCCTGTCTGCACCTCTCAACTGTTGCCATTACAGGCAGTCTCAGCCCACCCAAATCTAGTTCATTTTGATCAGCTCCCTACTTCCAGTGACCTAATCAAAAAATGTAAAGCATGGCTTGAGCCACAGTACTACTGCCGGCCCACAGATCTCTGCATCAGAAAGAACAAGAATTCACACTTCCAGGCCCACCGGAGTCCTGCTGAGTTTGACTCTCTGAGTTTGCTGGCTAGGAACCGGCAAGTCCTTCCCAGGACTCTTTTGCAGGCAGCCTGCAACACAGATTGCATCCCCCACCGCCAAGATGCCAGCCTTTTTCCCAGACAGGGAGATTGTTTACCTTTCAGGGAAAAGGGACTCTGCTGATGTGATTACAGTAAGAACCCTGACTTGGAAAGATTATCTTGGATTATCAGAGTGGACCCAATCCTATCACACGGGTCCTTAAAAGTGGAGACCCGATTTCACATCTGCAGTCAGAACATGACAGTTAAAGAAAGGTCAGTGAGATGGAACACAGCTGCTTCTGGAGATGGAGATGGGAGTCTCAGGCCAAGGAATTCCAGAGGGCTTTAGAAAACTTGAGGAGGTAGGGAAATGGATTTTCCCCTTGGGCTTCTAAGATGACAATCTTGATTTTAGCTCGTTAAAACCTAAGGCAGACTTACAGAACCATAGGAAAATAAATGTGTTTGAAGCCACTAAACTATGCATAGCACCCTCAAGGAAAAGGCCATGCATTGGAGGTCAAAACTTACTGAATAGTTTCAGGACTAGAAACTGAAGGCCTTGCTTCCTAGTTTAGTTTGGCCACACTAGACATGTGATCTTCCACAAAGGAATTCTCCTGTCAGCCCCAGGGTTCTCACTCATAAAATATGTGGAGCCATCACTGCTCTACCTTCAGAGAAAACAATAGATATATTTAAATCCTTCTTTCTAAGTTAAAGATACTTTCTCAGTATTACAACTGTAAACTTGACATGAGAAAAATATGCAAGGAAGGGTGACAAATTAATGTAGTTCATTGCTTGTGTTACTAAATGTTTCTTAAAGGCTCACATTTGCTGGGACATGGTGGTGGTACATTCTTTTAATATCAGCCCTGGGGCCCTGGGGCCCTGGGTCCTGGAGGCGGAGCAGGTGGATCTCTGAGCTCAAGACCAGCCTGCTCTACATAAGTGAGATCCAGGCCAGGCCAGGGCTACATAGTCAGACCCTGTCTCAAAAAAAAAAAAAAAAAAAAAAAAAGGAGAGAAGGAGGGGTCATAAATTCCAATCATTCACTCTGAAGATCCTGGTGGAATGGAAAATTCACCACGGCTGTCATTTGCATCTGTTGTGTGCCCTCATGTAAGCCCTACAGTTGTTCGAGTGAATACGGAGAATGAATTAAATGTATGCACGGACATAGCAGAGGCCTTAGGTAAGCCGTTGGCTCGCAGACAAGTAGCACATACAGCCAAGTAGCACATACAGACATTGAAGCATGGCCACAGCTGTCACTTGTGGTAAAAACAGGATCCTTTGGTGACATCAAGACCTTAGGTTCTGGAATACACGGGCACAAGGTCTATAACCTCTCAGTTCGAAGCTGAGAGGTAAGTTCTCAGTTGTTCTCTGCCTCAGTTTCTTCTGTTGTAAAAACAGAGCACCTAATTCACAGCGCTGTGAGGAGTAATTGTGTCTGGAGAGTGCTTAGGCATGGCGGCCAGCAATGGATACCCCAATAAAAATACTTGCTTTGTTATTCATTGCCTATGTGGTAGCCACTGCTCTATCTACCAGAAGGGCCTGTGCAGATAAGTGCTCTCCCACAGCTCGTGGGAAGCAGCACCAGGATCCAGATCCCATCAACTCCAAGAGCAGGGCTTCCCAGCTTTCCTGTCCTCTGGAAGACACAAAGCAGCATGGACACTGCTTTCTGTTTGCAGCTGTGACCCTTTGTGGAACCCACACTCCCAGAAGACTGCCTTCCCCACTCTCCCCACCTTACCTGGATCACTCCTCCCCCTTCACCAGCTCTTCCAGCCAAAAAGGCCTCTGGCAACTGCAACATCTTCCCCAGCCAATCCATCATCACTGTCTCCAGCTCTGTGCAGGCTGGGCTCGCAGCCTGCAGTGGGGGTGGGGGGAGAGTGAGGCGCTAAGCCACGGGGCAGCTGGCCTCTGCACAAAAGGGTGACACGGGGAAGGGGAAGCATTGCTTCTTTGGTGACTTTTATTTGATCAATTTAGCACAAAAGTTCACATTTTCGTCCCCCAAATCAACTCTTGGTGAGGAATTAATCCCTTGGCCTCTGTGTTTTGAGCGAGCCTTCCCACATTTGGATGTTGAAACCTGAACCCACTGTGAGAGTCTTGAGAGGTGGGGGATGTTACGGTTAACCAGCCTGTGTGGCGGCTCCTTGGTCCTGAACTGTTGGAAAATGAGTCATCTCGGGAGCAAACTAGATAGAAATGAGGAAGTTCACCCCAATTCTTGTCTGTTTCATGCATGCATGCTGTGATCACACAGCAGGCGTTGCTGCCAGATGCCAGTAGCATGTTCTTCACACCCTCAAGTAGACTTCTAATGTTTATAAAGGATTCGGTCTATGGTATTTTGTTCTCCCCCAGCAAATGGATTGAGACAATGCTGTGTTCTCATTTCCCAGAGATCTGGAGGAGCCTCAGGGTTTAGCACTGCCAAGAGGCCTGGAAGCAGGGGCCTGGGCCTGGCAGCACTGATAGAATTTTACAGGGAGGACATTTCTCTGCTTGTCCTGCACTTCTTCCAGAAATGACACAGGGAGCCATGGTGGATAGATCTGTATGGGCCCCTTCTGACTTACTCCATCATCTCCATCGTCTCTCCGTGACAGGAGGTCTCAGGGTGAAAGCTGAGAACAGTGCCTGGATACATGAACCTCCCCACCCTACCCCACCCCCATCCCCACCACACACACAGCCATGGTTCTTTAGGAGCAAACGCTGAAGCAAGGGCCCAGACACTGAGTAATTTGGGGTCAACTCGGACTGAATCCCGGATTAAAATCTCCTAATTCCAGATGGGCCTCAGATGCCTGAACTCAGTCTCAGACACAGCTTCTTTCATCCATGTTGGTGCAAGGAGAATGGTACCCTTGTGAACCCGACTCCACCATGCCTGCCCTGACTGCTTGTGAGCTGTGTGCTTGATCGTAGAACTGAACAATGCAGAAAGGTCTACTGGTAGACCCTCCTCTGAGAACATGAGTGAATTTTAGAGTGCAGGATGGAGTCAAGAAAATGGGCATTGGCTACTTTGAACTGCTAGGCAACACCACACAGGCTACTCATCCGATGTAGTCTTTTAATTCCCCAGTCACTTGGTGTCTGGCTTCTCTCTTCTCATTGCACACAGAAGGTGGCTGGTACTCTTAGATCTAGGCAATGGTGAACTGAGTCTCCACTTCCATTTGAAGCACAACTTGGTGACCAGAGTATTCATGTAGCTACCTGTGCATTCTGGCATTAAGACACATTGATGACAAGAGTACTTTCTCCCTGCTGGTCAGATAGTCATCCCCAGCCTGGTGGGTTCTACCGCATGTCGTCAGACTAATCCTAACTCCAGGCATGGAAACCAGCATTCTCTGTTATGAGCACAACCTCTGAGGCAGGAAGGCAGACATTTCCTCATTCAAAACCTAAAACCAGTCTAGAAGAGCAGATAAATCAGAGGTTGATGCTGGGTCTCCAGACAGACATGCCAGAAGAGCAGAACTACACCAGTGAAAGCTGCCACTGTGACATCTAATGAAAGAAAAGGGTACACTCAGCCTAGGCCAGGTCTGTCCCCAGGAAAAGGAGTTCATTCCCAGTTGCCTGACAGAAGAACAACAACAGGGAGGCCTCCTTAGCTCTTCCATGAGCTGTGACTCCCACTTGCTGGGTTCCTGAGGATCCCAGCTTGAAGCAAAACAGGTGTCATGTGGTAGAGCTCAGCTGGGTTCTGCTGGCTGCTGAGAATTCCTAAGTTGTCCCCACTTTCTATATCCCAGGTCCTCACTCAACACTTGTCAATACAAGTGGGTTCCAAGGCACAGAAAAGAGAACTACTCTCTATCTAGAGAGTCAAAGACAGTTCTAGGCTTTGGGGAACTCTTCAAAGTATGGGCAGCCCCAGAAGCTGATAGTCAATGGCACCTGCTTCCAGTCTCTCCTGAAGCACACAGCTGGGACACAGAGAGCAGGGAGACCTAGGCTGGATGCTTTCAGAATGGGGGACTTTCTAAGTCTTTACTCCATGTGGGAAGAGACCTCACACAGGGAAGGCTGGATGGCCTGCAGGCAGCCCTAAGCCTATTTCCAGACACTTTTGCTCTGCTTACTTGCCCATCAGATAGGCTGGGCAGTAGCTTGGTGGGGGGCAGATGGAACAAGATAGGGGTGGTAGCATTCTCAGACTTCAGAACACATAGCAATCTTCTGGTCTTAGGGGAATGTAGGATCCAGTTTTGGGCTGCAGAAACTTCATTGCCTTAGACTGGGATTTTGATTCAAATCAAGTGTTTATAAAACAAAAAAACAGCCCCGTGCAGAATCCTCTTCTCTTCCCTTCCCTTCCCTTCCCTTCCCTTCCCTTCCCTTCCCTTCCCTTCCCTTCCCTTCCCTTCCCTTCCCTTCCCTTCTCTCTCTCTCCTCTTCTCTTCTACCCACTTTCCTCCCTTCCCTTTCTCCTCTCCCTCCCCTCCTCTCCTCCCCTTCTTTCTCCTCCCTTCCATTCTCCCTCTCTCTTTCTCCTCCTTCTCCTTCCTCCCTCTCCCACTTTCCATTTAGAATTTCTCATCTGCCCCAACCCCAGCCCAGACTCTATTCTCTGCAGTGTTCCTGCTGCCTACAGGTGACAGAGCCACTTGTTTCTGTCCTGAGTATAGAGGGATCACCTCCCCATGCAAGAAAAGACCCCACCACAGGGTCTTGGAGATACTCACCCAGGTGAAGCCAATACAGCCAATAGCCCCACACAGCATATCTGCCAGCATGGCTGGGTACGAGCTAGCCGTGGGGAAGTACGCGAAGAAATAGGGACTGTGCCAGTGTGTGACCTGTGGGGAGGTGGAATCGTTACTCTGGGGCAAAGGAGTCAAGCTGCAACTGAGCAAGGTTGCACACAGGGTGCACACAAATGTCAACTTGGATAAAGTTTCCCAAATTTAATCGTCCCATAATTTCTGATTTCACCTCATTGTCACTACAGTGAACAGACCCCCTGTTTTGTGCCTGAATATTTTTGCTAGCCAAGAAGATAATGCTGTCTTCATAAGATAATATGGGAAATTATTACAATTTGTCATAACACATGAAGCCTCTAGGTAGGAACAACACTGTTTCAGGTTTTTGCTGGGTGCCCCCGACAGAGAAAGTGCTTCAGCACACATTTGAGCTCCTAGAGTAAAAAGTTTGGTTTTCCCCAAATTTCTCTAGAAAATTCAGTTGTTTTTGTTAATTTTGTTTTTAATGCACAGTTTTTTAAAGGATTTCTTTCATATGGTCCCTTCCCATTCCCACTAGCTTGCACAATCTGCTCCTGCCAACAAATCAGTACCCTTTATGAGGAGCTGCTCCCTCTGTCTCCCATAATGACCACTGTCCCCCTACCTTCTCCAGCCCTGCTCCATGCCAACCCTGGATTAGGAACAGAGGAAAAGCTCAGGTTGACTATGGAGGAGATACACCTAGATGGTGTTCTTGGGAATCCCAGGAATGATGGGAACCAGGGCAGTGGTGAAGATATAAGACCAATATTGGTTCCATGGGCAGAATCTTCCCCTTGCAATGTGTGTGTTGAAACCCTATTCCCCAGCCATAAGTTGGCAGTATGAGGAGGCAGGACCTTGGTGATGTACTTAGGTCACAGAGTGAGACCTTTGTGATGGAACTTGGGCTCTTCTAAGAAAAGATCTATGGAAGGCAATGACACTGTATCTGTTTGGAAGATCTGAACACCCCCCCCAGACACACACACACACACACACACACACACACACACACTCCAAACTTTAACCAAAAATTTCTGCTTTTGAGACACTGAAAGCTGATGTTCTGTGTGGTGATTTGTAGTAGGCTAAGGAAGTATTACTTTCTCTAAAGTTCAAAAGGTTTACATGGTTCTGATCTAAAGATTCCAGAAAGGGGTCTACTGACTCCCTAAATCCAGGAGCTGGGTTTCTTTCTGTGTTGTTAGCCAGTGGGACCATCTTGGATTTTCTCTTCCAGATCCTAGCCCAATAAATTCTCTCTTTCATTGATTATAAGACAGAACTGTTGAGTTTTAGGCTCTCTGAAATCAGGATGCACTCTCCAGTGTAAGAAACAGTCTCATGCAACCTACCCTCTGTCATCGCCAGACTTCTGTGATGAGGCCATTATGCACAGTCGTAGGCTGATATTTTTTAAAATGATAGATTTATTTTTTTTTTTTAAAGGATATGCCTGTCTTGGGGAAGAGATTTCACAAAGTGAACTGAGGGCAGAGACATAAAACAAGCACTCATTCTTCACCAGTGTATAAGGAAAGATGATCCCTGAGAGCAGGAGGGGCCTAGATCCTGTCGTTATAGAAGCCGGGAGCTCAAATCACTTCATGTAAACATTGAAGGAAAGATGAAAGTAAGGGTCTGCAGGATGTGAGGGGCATTGGATATCAGGAACAGGAGGAGCTATTAGAAGGAAGAGGCTAAGTGTGGTGGTGGGGGAGGAGGACGAAGGAGGGGAGGAGGGGATCAGAGAGCTGGCTCTCTACCACTGGAGGGTACAGAGCTGCTCACTGTAACCTATGAAGCCCTCATCTGAACCTAACCTCCAGAAACCTGAGAAATGTTGAAGTCGCCTAGTCTATGTGCCTTATTACAACACTGTATTATGGTGCAGCTCCTAAGAATCCCCAAAGTTCAATGTGTTAGAGGCCCAGTCCCCAAGGTGGCACTATCTGGAGGTAGTGAGAGGCCTTTAGGTCTCTGGTGATGTACCCTCAAAGAGGACTGTAATATGGTGGTCCCCTCCTCTTCCTCTGTGTTGCTTTCCCGCTGTGAGGTGAGGAGATTTTTCTCTGCCATATGCTTCTACCATGATGCACTGGTTTACCACAGGCTAAAACTATAAGCCAAAATGAACCTTGTCCCTGTGTGTTTGTCATTTCAGTTATCTGCTACAGGCCCAGAAAGCTGACTAACACGTTGCCATTTTCCATAGTCATTGCAAAGATGTAAACATGTCTTTTCTCAGTAAAACCACATATTAGACATTTACTGGCCGATACGTGGCACAAGGAACCCCAGATTATGATTATGAAGATAACCAACTAGGATAGCTCATTAAAAGCTGGAAGATTCCAGCAAGACTCATTGCATGTCTGCCTCCAGGCCTGGGAGTGGGACAGAGCCAGAGGGAGGGAAAAAAAAAAGTGAGAGTGAAAGAAAATCAGGGTTAGCAAGAACAGGAAGGGAGGAGGGGGGAGGAAGGGAGGGAGGGAGGCTGACAGTGAGTCCCAGAGGCTCTGGAGAGCTTCACAGGCTGAGTGATGTGCTCAGCAGAGCAGGAGTGGGGCCCATGAGGCTTTAGAAAGAAAAAAGGGGGGAAAAAAAAAGAATGTTCAGATAAAAACCAAAACATCTGCAGTGGTAATGTGCTTGTCTTTGCGGAAATGCCTTTATAAAGTGTAACTTGCAAAGGCCAATAGAGGAAGAGGCCAAAGACTTCACAAATGCACAGGGCCAGTGGGCACAGCTGAGCCCAGGGCCTTAGTTTCTGTCAGGTATCTGGAGGCCCCACACTGCCTGCAGCTCTCTTTCCTCACTAGCCAGGTCTTGGAAAGGCCAGGATGATTCTTGACTGGAAAGGACACTCCTCTGCCTTGCTTGCTGTGAATAGCCATAGAGCATGTGAACTGGATGATCCCACACTGGCTGTGCACAACACAGAATTTTCATGAAGCTTGGTGGGGAGGGGGTCAAGCACAGAGCTGGCTGGAACTGTCGCCCAGGGAGCTAACCCCAGAGCCTGTGCATTTCCCAGCTTTGCTCTACCCAGCAAATGCTCCTATAGAGTGTGGATTCCTGCAGGAAGACTGCACAGTTTTTCCCAGCACCACACTCCTGTATTCCTCCGTGGCCTGACATCTGACTGTGCCTCCCTGCACCGGGCTTTGTGCTGACTGGCTTTGCTTCTTTGTTGAACTTGCAGGCCAGAGCCAGAATTTGGAGTTTTACTCAAAGAACAAATGCCAGGGGAAATCTCCTGGAGATGAAACTTGACAAGGGCTGTGAGAGGTGTTCTGGAACTGAGGCTCTGACTCTGAAGCCTGTGACTTTGGCTGACTAGCAGCCTCCGCAGAGCCTCTGAATTCTATCTGGAAATAAGCACGAGTACCCACTATCTCAGCTCCCCCCTGCCCTGTATGTCACATGCTTTTTTCTTGTCTGCCTTGCAACCACAGCCATCTAAGTGCCAGCTCAGACTTCATACATGATTTGGTGACCAAGGTCAATCTCAGTTGTTCAGAATCAGGTTAAGAGACAGGCTTTTAGGTAAATTGTTTGATGGGTAAAGTAGTACTGTGGAGACATACCGCTGAGGTTCTCTGCAAGCCTGTGATCCCTCTGACTATCAGGGATAGCTCAGTATTATGTGCCCTTGGGCAGAAGCAGTGTACACTGCCCATGCCCATACAAAATGAAGACAGCATTCCCTCGGTTCATAAAAGTTACCTTTTAACAGATAGAAAATGCTACAAATGCTTTTAATTAGGATAACTAATTAAACTATTTGCAATCAACTACCAGGAGCTTGTTTTTTTTCTCAACATCATAGGATAGCTGGGAACCAAGTATGGTAAAGCAAGTACTGAGTCTTGAGGGCCTTGGGAGAAAACCCTTACTCTACCTTTGGAGCCCAGGTAATTTGAATCTATCATTTACTATCCCCATGACAGCTCTGTGGACCACCCAACTTCTCTACATCTCGGTTGTCTCAACTGAAGCAGAAACAATGGTAGGAGCTTCTCTTTAACCCGTTTTGGGGAGCCCATGACACCAGAACTGTAGCTTCCAGTAGATGTTATGTTAGCATAAACCCTTTTGTCGTGTCATCTCATATACATACTCACCCCTGGCATAATTATCTTCTCAATGTCTTTGATTATGTCTTCATATGCTTCTGGTTCCTGGGGGGCAGCGGTGGGGATCAGGGGTCTAAGGTAGCCAGGCTCCACATCAGGATACACAGGACGTCCCTCAATGCCTTCCAGGTAGTCAGCTATATAATCCACCATCTCCTTCCCTCTCCTTCGGAATTCACTTGAATCCATGTGGAAAACTGCCCATGGAGAGAATAGGAATCAGCCAACAAAACATTATACCTCTGAACTGGATGGGCATGTGCAGGGGTCAGCGACTACACCCTAGAGACCACAGCTCAGCACCCTTTTGCTTTCTCCCACATCTGGATGAGAGAAGCATGCCGCTGGATCCACACAGTGAAACACAATACCCAGTCCACACCTCACAAGACACTCAGCAGAAGGCCCCACAGCACTCTCCAGCTTATTTTTTATTTCCGTAAAATGCAAGAAGCATACATTCATGGATCCTTCTACCTTCGGTGACAGACACTGGTGCACATTCTGCCTGTACCCTTTGTTAGCCGTTTGAAAGAGAGCCCCTAACCTCCCCGACCCCATCAGCAGAGATAAAGATGATAATGCCAGTCAGTCGCTGAGGAGTGGGTGAGGGCATGATCACCATGTGAGTTCAGCCCAGAGCCCAGGACAGCCCAGCCCTGGCCCAAGTTAGAGATGCCATTTTCTAGAATCCCATCTCCTGGTGACTTGCACCTTTGCCCACAATCTGCTTGTCAGAATGGTGCTCTCTTTATTTCATCCATGTCACACACAGGCGGCTATGACAGTTCATGCTCATTATCTTCACCAACATTGCAACAACCTGAGTGCTGCTGACTAACAGTTATTTTTCTCCACAGAGCTTACTGCCGTGCTTGCTGGGGCTGAAGATCACGTGACAACACTTTTGCAGTACATTTTGAGGGTCATTTTAAACAGTCTAATCACTAAGAAAAAAATAACAACATAAAGGATGAGGTCAAAACAGATTGGGGAGGGGAAGAAGGATGACACTTATTTACATCACAAGAGTTCAAACACAAGGCAGAGCATCGCCTTGTTCAACCTCAGAGGGATTGTGAGCCTCTGATGATTCACACAGTGCCCCCACCCCTCCCTTTCTGCACTTGGTCACCAAGGCATAGGGAGCCTTAATTGAGGATTCAGATACAAGTTAGCATGCAGGGGAATCTGAATGTCTGGAATGTACGTATAGTAAAAATCAAATGTATTTGCAAAACAAGAAAGATGGACAACCCCCTAGAATCCTATCATCCCCAATTGTAACATGTGTCTTTCCTGAATAGTTCCTAAATTTGTGAGAGACAATTGAACACTAAACAAAGGATACATTTCTAAATCCCTCCCTTAGTCCAGAGCTTTGTAATTGAAGATGGATTTTCCATCAGAATAAGTACTGGGGATGAGTCAAATCCATTGTGATTAGCAATGGGGCTGACCTTCATGTCATGTTCCCAGCACTTCTCCATGCTCCCCATTGTCTGGGTGGGGAAGGGGGGTTGGACAGATTTTGTGATGTTAAATGCATTAGAAATGATTCATCAGGCACTTTTTTAAAATGGGAAGACAGACTTTTTATTCAAAAGTATTGCATAGGGGAAAGAGTTTGACCTCAACTTTAAAAAACCAGGGACAGATGGGGAATTGTAGCCAAAGGGGATTACCCTGGGCTCTCCAGAGGAGTGAAACCCACCGTATACATATACTTCTAACTACAAAAGGGAGTTTATTGGATTGACTCACATGCTCAGAGGCTGTTTATTTCCACAATGGCTGTCAGCAAGCTGGAGGCCTGGAGAAACCAGTTGCCACTTAAGTCCACGGAGCTTTGGGACAGGGGACACCAATGATGCAGCCCCAGCCAGAGGTCAAGGCCCTGAAGGTGCCTCAGGAAGTCATTGGGTGCTAGGACTTATTTATTGAGAGGCTAAAGAAGCTGGAGTCTGATGTCCACAGGTCACAGCAGCTGCAAAAATGTATGCCTGCTATAACAGAGCAGTGGGACTTCCTCTTTCTGCCTTTTGACTCATCTGACCCAGCCTATCAATGATGCTCAGATTCAAGGCTAGCTTCCCCCTCAGTTCACTGACCGTCCTCTAAGGGTTTCTGGTAATGCTTTCTCAGAAGCATCAAGAAATGTTCTTTACCAATTTCCTAGGTGTCCCTGACTCCAATCAAATAATAAGCAAGGATAACATGACAGCAGCTGGTAAAAACCAGTGGGTAAGAAAAAATTACCGACAACATGGGTGTTTAGTCTTGGGGTTGGGAGATAGCAAGCTGGATCAGATAGCAAGGGTGGAAGGAGATGAATCTGATTAGCAATGTCAGTCCAGTATGCTTAACAGGGTTTCTTTGTCAAACTAGGCTTAAACGGACTAAGGTGGGTTAGACATAGCTGGTATCCGGACAGCTTGTCTGATCAGGATTTTCCTTCCTCCAGTGTTCTCTGCTAAAGGGACAACACACGGACAATTTACAGGGGCCCAGCCCCCATCTCAGAGTTACCATTTGGGTGCACATTTCAGCCATGAGTGCTTGCGAGACAGTTGTGCATAAGATAAGATTTAAATTACAGCAACAGCAAGTGCTAAACTAGCAACAGCAGGGAAACCATGCTGATAAATGCATTTCTGTTGCGAGGAATATCGTCGTTATTATCTTTTCCCCATTCTGTTAGTGGGAAGGTGTGGGGAGAGGGCAGATTCCAGGGCTGATGCTTAGGGTAAGGGGTGACCTGCTCACACTCAGGCCCTCACACACTACGTGAATTGCTACCACACTTGTTTACCTTAACTGAAAACAAAAATCGAGATAATGATAGTACTGCCATATGAATTTTATTGTAATATTAAATAAATATATAGGAATAGCTTTGAACAGTGGTACTAAAGAATCACTCAAGAATTGTCAGCTAGTAGCTCCGTTGTTTGTATTCCCATTTTCTAAAGTTACTTGCAGTCAATTGCAATTCAAAAACATTAAATGGAAAATGTGTGCATTTTAAAAATTGTGCATCATTCTGAATAACATGACGATGATGTCTGTGCCTTCCTGTTCCATGTCACCCAGTACAGGATTCACCCCTTAGTACGACAGTGTTTCTCCACTGTATATACTACCTGCCTGTTAGTTACTTGGTAGTTATCAGACCGACTGCCGCAACATAGCAGTCCTTTCGTTCAAGTAAAACTTGTACTGATGCAGTAACTGCTTTGTTGCATATTAGGTATCATTAACCTCTTTCTTTCTATGTCTCATTTATTAAATGAGTTTCAGCACAGGTATGAATGCATAGGATACATTTCTATCCTTAGTTTCAGGTAGCCTCTGTAGGTCTTGAACTGTGAATTGCCCTGTGAATGACAGGCAATTACTATAGGAGCTTATCTTTACAACTCCAAATTGTACCTCTTATCTGCTGTTGCACATTTTTTTTGGTCTTACATTAAAAAATCCTAAATGTGGAAAACATTTATTTTTTTATCGTTTCTTTAGAATAAATTTTTCTAGAGATATATGGCTTTAGTATTTTTAAGTTAGAACTGCCAAGTTTCTCTGAGCACACACCTTTATCAAGTTACTCTTCTAATGGGGAGTGTGGTACAGTCGTTGAGGTTAATTTTAAACTTCACCAGTCTCATAATCATGAATGGTTCTCTTTTAACGTTGACTATTGAAATCAAATAGTGTTCTGATGTTTCTTTGACGTTTGCATTTCTTCATTTATGAATTGCTTATTCATTATATTTTTTCCACTTGGATATTAGCAATTTTTTAAAATTTAATTGCAAGGATCCTAACATATTAAAAGTTCTACCCTCGTTTCTGTGATATGTTTTATGACATTTTCCTCCTTTAGGCCTGACCTAATTTGGTATGATTTTATTCTGATTTATAAGAGTCCGAATAAAGAGGTCTTATAAGAGCTTTAATTTTTATATGGCAAAAACCTCACAAATTTTCCCTTGTGATTTGGACCCTGTATGTGATTTTTATAATCGCCTTTTAAAAGGAACCATTTTTGCAGTCTCTGTTTGCCTATTGGGGGGGTGTATGTGTTGCAGGAAGCTGAAGTCTCCAAAAGAGAAGCCCTACAAAGCCAAAAGAGACCCTCAGCCTCTCGGAAAAGCACCAGCCATGTCTTTCTACTGGGAATAAGATAGTTTTATGGATAAAGCAGGATGTGCCAGGGAAAAAAACAAACAAGCACGGCCCAACTCACTATGAAAGGAAATATTCCTAGGCAAACTGTAATATAATACCTGGTTATTCTTTTCAAACCATCCTGTCATTTATTTGGAGATTATTTCCCACTGAAACCT
The DNA here is from genome assembly GCA_030556225.1 of Cricetiscus sungorus. Taxonomy (NCBI): domain Eukaryota; kingdom Metazoa; phylum Chordata; class Mammalia; order Rodentia; family Cricetidae; genus Cricetiscus; species Cricetiscus sungorus. The sequence goes on from JANBXA010000491.1 coordinate 5,541,988, forward strand.
TTGCAGAAGGTACTTAGGGCACAGCCTCAAGAGCCTCTCAAGCTCATTTTGGAGCTGTCTGATATTCATGGCTCCAGGTTGGGCAAATATTAGCTGGAAGATGTAGACTGTGATAAGGGCAACGGCCTGTACTTCTCCAGACCCCTGAAAGGGTTTCTGTTGACACAACCTGATCTGTCTTGGCAGCAGCTGCACTGCATGGATTTTGCATGCAACCCCTGAAATCTTTGGTGCATGTGTAGAGACCCAGACACCTCCCTGGATGTTTTATTTTATCAGTGACAGTCAACACAACTCCATACCCACGGGCTTCAGGGACATATGAACTCCCCCTGAACTCTCTCAGGCCCCCCAATCAACCCTCTGTTAAGAAGTTATTATTGTTGTTGTAATTTACCCTTCCACTGCTGTCCTTAGGTAACTGAGAATGAATGAATCAAAATCAATCAATTTAGCCTTCTAAATATTTTATTTCTGCTCTACTCTATATTGGATCCTATCTGCCTTTTGTGACAACTTCCAACACCAGATCACTACATCTCTGGTAGAGTCTTAGCTGCTAGAGTGAGGCCCACAGCCACAGCCTCATCTGGCCTTCCATCTACATAATTTTCATCATGCCCAGGCTACAGCTTCTACTCTCCTCATTTTTCCTTACTGGACTCCTCTGCCATAGACATTTTCCCAGAGCCCAGTTCAGGCCCCTCCAGACATTCTTACACGTGGTATAGGAATTCTACTTTATGGAACCTTGGTAAAGGAAAATGTGAAGCTCATGCCGTGCCACGGTGTGTTCCAGGCAGTGAGCTCCCATGTGCTAAGGGACGGACAGCAGAGTTCTGAGCACCCATGCATAGTCTTGCCTAGCATTTCACATTTTCCATGCTTCCATCCAAGTTTTCTAGCCATGAGGAATCTCTAATAACTTAAGGAATGACTGTCTGATGCTTTACCTCACAACAGGAACAAAACCCCAAGTCCCGTGAGTCTTTTTAAACGCTTAAGATTCTGGCTAAGTGGCATGTCTTCAAATGAACTTTTGGTGACCATGTTTTGCTGCTGACTGTGGAGCACAGGAGTAGTCCAAATTGGCTCAAGAGCAGCCTTGGTATGTGCCAGTGTCAGGTGACCCAAGGTCAAGGGTACTTCTTTAGTTACCATGGAGCCTTCAACCTTCAACCTTTCTAAGGTTTCCTGTCAGCTCCTGCAAAGGCAAACAGGCATAAAAGCACCCCCAGGAGTGCCATCGGCAGGATGAAAGGAGGCCACATGTTGAGTGCCTGCAGCAGAGTCCACACTCAGTAAAAACTTTTATTAGTAATCAGGGAAGTATTGTGCAGGGGAAGAGGGGAAACTTTCTTCTCCTCTCCTCTCCTCTCCTCTCCTCTCCTCTCCTCTCCTCTCCTCTCCTCTCCTCTCCTCTCCTCTCCTCTCCTCTCCTCTCCTCTCCTCTCCTCTCCTCTCCTCTCCTCTCCTATCCCCTCCCCTCCCCTTCCCTCCCTCCTCTCCCCTCCTCTCCCCTCCCAGCCTCCCCTCCCCTCCCCTACTCTTCCTTCACCTCCCCTCCTCTTCCCTCACCTCCCCTTCCCTCTTTTCCTTTTCTTCCCATTCACCTTCTGCCTCCCAGACTGGATTGGGGCTCACTGTGTAGCCTAGGCTGGTACTCCTGATCTTCCTGCCTCCACCTCCCAAGTTTACAAACCATAGCCTAGTCTACTATACACTAGAAGCATAGTTGGGTATTCTAGTGTTTTAAGTAAAAGGAAAATTCTTTGAGCAGAAGCCCCTCATTTTCTAACTTTAGAGGCCAGTCTCTCATATGATCTTACTTGCATTTTTATGCCCTACAACTCACAAACTTCCCTTTACAGAGTGGAAAGTCTGCTGCTCTATAGCCACTGTTTCCCTTTCAGACTTGAAAAGAGGGCTGCACTAACCACAGATGTTCTAAAAGTCAGAGCAAAGGACTATGGAGCCATGGCATAGAGCCCAAGTCTATGCTCATGTCTGATTTGGGTCTATCTATGGGTGACATGTGTTTCTGACTACTGGTGATATAGAAAGCAAAGAGGAAGGAAAAACCACCATCTCACAATCTCTTTCACAGGGATGATCCCAATGACCTAAGGACCTCCACCAAAGATCGTGTCACCCGCTCATGGCTCCACTCTGGAGTCCAGCATAACACATGGATGTTTGGTGGACACTCCACCCAAACAGAGCACCTTGTCAAGGTCCTCAACAAATAAGAAGGTAAAGCATGGAGAGGCTGGGTACCAGCAAGGTTCAGTTTCAGCTGAACTCAGGCAGTGTGAGTCCTACTACCCAGTGATAGAGTCACTGAGCACCCTAACAGTTGCTGCAAATGACCATTGCTTGGCAACCCCTAGAAAAGTGGCCTAAGGCAGCTTTTTTTTCTGGCCTAAGGCAGAACTTGAAGCTCAAGCATTTCCTGAGCCTTGGGAACAGTCATGATTCCTAAATAGCTCCCAGGGCTCCTAGCATAGCAGCTTCCACGACATCTTAGTTGGTGAGAGAACATGTTCATTAGAAAAGGAGGCAAGAAGTTAGTGGGCTTGGGTAGCACTTGTTGAAATGTAGCCATGGTCAGTTTAGTCCATTTGTGCTACTTCAGAAGACACAGGAAACCAGATGTCTTACACTCCACAAACATTGGTGCTGCAAGTTACAGAAGCTAGGATTCTGAAATCACATTTGCTTTCTGGTGAGGTGCCTCTCCCAGGCTCACACTGCTGACCTCTTGCCATCTTCCAGACTGTGTCCTTTTGACCAATGCACCGCCCAAAGCATCACTTCCTAATGCTGCCATGTCCTGTGCTAAAACTCAACATAGGAGCTTGGAGGATATAAGCCACAGTCCTTGGAATTCTATTTCCAATCTGTGAAATATCCACAATTCCAACTCCACACAGGACTATAATAATGCCCCAAGATGCTCAAAGCCTGCCAGTTGGTCCTACCTTTGCCCTTCTGCAGATGTGAAAAGAGTCACTGTTTCTTTCTCATTTCCTGTTTCATGACAACCATTTCCTGTTTCATAACAACCATGCTGCATCTAAGTATTTTCTTGGCTGACAATGCTTGTCCAATACTTGGACAAAGTAATGATTTTAGCTATGTCCTCCTGGAGAAATACTATTTCTAATCACATCTTTGTCACCATACTGTGTGACCCAAACTAGAGAAACCTGGAAAAACTCATAACACTTGTGAAAAAGAGAAAATCTGGAACAGACTTTTTTTTTTTTTTGCTTTTGACTTTCTCCATGTCTATGTGCAAAACAGAACACAACCAAAACTGAGACCTCCACATTACTTTACTCTCATTCATCCTGTAGGCATCTGATGTTAGGAATGGTATTGCTGAAGGTCAGATGGAGTAGTTGAAGCACCACAGGGCAGGTGACACCATTAAGGGTGTCCTTGAAGGATACGAATTCCCCCAATGCACAAAACAGGTGTGAGTTGTACAATTATTTTTGTGTGTTGCTTAATTCTTTCTAGAAAAGCTACAATGCTACAGAAAGCTTAGCTCTATACACAGACAATATAAACAAGCATCCCTGTTAACTTTTCTCATCCACTCAAATTTCAAATATAAAAGCATTGAAATCTTCCTGCTTCTATTCACGTGTGCTACTTTTTAAGGTTTACCGAAGAAGCATCTGGTGGTTTTCATTGCAAACCTTCTTCTTTGCTCCTATTTTATTTGACATCACACCCAAGAGTTTTTTGCAGAAGGAATTCTCTTCCCCTACTCTTATGTTTTCTCCTTGATTCGTCTCCTTCTTGCTTTTGCTCTTGAAGTCACATCAATAGTTTACAAAGATCACAGGCCACTTGCCTTTTCTATAGGCCAGAGACTCCTCGGGCTGTGTTCCAGGGGCTGCCTCTTGGTAATAGTCTCATATTGGTTTATTGTCTTTGCAAACACAGACACCTGGCATTGTGAGTCTATTTGGTGCCCTTTGGTACCCGCTTCTGGTAGTCTCAATTTTCTCTCACGAATGAGGTCAGTGGTAAACACTGACTTCTCAATTCCTCATTATCCCTTGCATTGCACAGTTGCTGGCTTGTCACTGTGTTGTTAAGAACCCTGTATTCCAGGCCCTTCCACATTTGATTCTGAGAATACATTGACATTTGGTTGTCACATTCTATTGTCCGAGAAACCAAACAAATCTGTATTTCCTGCCCTTCTGCTAAGCACATGGTATTCACAGTATCTTGTTTAATACCCAGTAACCCTGTAAGGTGAGGATTATTACTACTGCTATACCACAGTTACACAGCCAGCAAGAGGGCACTGTCCTCTCTCTTGAAACCAGCCTCTTCCCAATTAGCCCTTGGCTTGGACATCCTACACTGTCTCTGTAGCCTGAGACGCACAGATGGATCCCAACAAGGTCTCCTGCCAGTATTGATAGAGGTGTTGCCTGCAACCCCCAAATGTAGCTGCAGGGGTCCTGTCTGTATGTCACTAGGGTCCTGCTGGGCCTCACACATCGGTGTTCAGAAGAGTAGCTTCAGCAAGAAGACCAAGCCTCCATGCTGCCCACCCTCCTGGGTGCATCTCCATGGGAACAGGCTGAACTAACTCTATTGTCCTCTGTTCCTTCCATTTTCACATCAGCTCTACAGAACAGTGAAATTACTTTCACTTCAGGAATAAGAAAGTAGACAAGGGTTGGCACTTGGCTTGCCTACACCTGCAGAGATCAAAGTGGCTTGTACAAATGGCATATCTCAGCAGCAAGACAATCCTAATCTCTTCTCACCTTGTGTCACTCAGACAGTGAAATTCTAACCTAACTGTCCCTGTGAAGCTGTACCCTCTGAGGGTCTTCCTGTCAAATGCCTGTGAATGGGAAGAGAACATTAGGGTTGTTCTAAAAGTCCGTCAAGCATTGCTTCCCTGGTACTTGCTCAAACTTAACAGCAGACATAAGATGAGTTTGCAAAAGTTCAGGGTAAAACCTTTATGATAACCAATAGCTCCAAGACCAGAAAAAAAAAATGTAACTAGATCCCTGGACATTTCTTTGGATGTGTGGAGGTTTAAAGGAGAATTCAATTTTCTTTATCTTATTAGCGCAATCCCTGTTCAGAGGCCCACACACCGTGTGCCCAGGGAAGAGGAAAGGATGCTGTCACAGATGACAAGGCTTTATCTCTTTGCAGACATCCAGGTACCCCTCCCTGGTTAGTTTTTCCTTGTCCTGGGATATCCTGATCCAGGACTCTGCAGGCTCTAGCTGAGCTTGGGGGGACCCTGAATGAAGTCTGCTTCCCTCTGGCACCCCTGAAAATTCCAAAGGAGGCCAGCTTTCCTGACATTGTCACATTTGCTTTGATCCTGTTTTGGAGGGGAAACATGTTGTTTCCAAATAAGAAAATTGTGTATAAGTAACAGGACTGGAAGCCTTTGAGGGGGAAAAGTAAGCAAGTAAGAAGAAAACACAGGTAACTTGACTGAAGTTGCCTTGGAAACTTGAGCTAAGAGGATGTGGAGGGCGGAGTGGGTGCACCTTCCTACTGTGGTTGCCTTGCTCATTTACAACAGAGCTCCCAAATACTGTGCGTCCATTGTGTGCCCAGCCCTATAAGAAGGAGGTTATTATAACTTGTGGGAGGCTTTTGCTAGTTCTGCTTCTCCTGCAAAGCACTCCCAGGTCTGTGGTCCCAAAGCCGCCTCCTCACTTCCTATCCTACAGGTATAGGGATCTCCAGATCACTTGCTACAATAGTTCAAACAATAAGGGCTGAAAAGCCACCAGGAGTTCTAAATCTCTGCTGGACTAGAACAGATATGATTCAAAATAGGCAGGCAGAGGCTGGTGCCTAATTTCTCTGAAAGTTCCTTTAGCAGCCCTGCCACCTGTGATATTGGATGCTCAGCCAGCAGTATCTCTGTCCCTAGAAAGACACCATGACCAAAATCAACCACAGACGCCCACTCCAGCCCCAGGGTCGTTGTCTACCAGAAGTGGGTGCTGGGGTCTAACCCTGAGCCATGTAGACAAAGAGCTGTACTCACAGGCAGCTGGAGTCGCCTCCTCTCTATTCGCTCCCTTGCTTGCTCTCTCTCTCCTTGGTGACAGTTAAAAGGCACAGAGGATGCGATTGCCATTTATGTAGACAAAGTGTCCGCCTCCCGAAGCCAATCAGCAGCTTTCTCTGCATTATTTACCCAGAGCCTCTCCTGCTCTTCTCCCCGTGTGCCTCCTGCTTCACAGGATGGAGCCCAGCAGAGCAAAGAGAGAACAATGGGGCCTGGGGAGAGGTCCAGGAGAGGTGGGTCCTGGGTTCCCTGTCACTGTGTGGGACCCAGATTAAGGAGCAGTGCTCCTGGAGACTCCTAGCAGCTCAAACCCCAGGCTCTATTCTAGGGGAGAAGCCTGGTACAGGCCCTGCTCCATCCATGGGGACCACTGGAATGCTGCCTGACACAGGGGCTGTCAGGGACTAAAAGTCCATACTTAAATCACACTTAGTTCCTTCAAAGAATAGTACTGGTCCCTTTGGCCAAGCATCATCCTGACTATGTTGGGTTCTGTACACTTCTGCCCAGTGTGTAGGAGTGAGAAGAGGCTCACCACATCACCACGTCCTGCTAATCAGTGTGACTTAAAGGTCTGAATTTGTTTTCTTTGTAAGGGGTACACATCACCATATAAATCTAGAACAGAAGCCTGGGTCATGCAGATAAGGGAAAGCAGAAGAAGAGCCAATTCTGACCAGCAGCACCAATCAGAAGCATCTATCAGAACCATAGACACGCATGCACAGAGAACACACATATGCACAGAGATCACACATATACACACAGAAGACACACGCACACACAGAATACATGTGCACACAGACCTCACATACAGGCAGATATACAGAGTATACACACACACACTCAGAGCAGACACATGCAGAGAACACACACACACACACACACACACACACACACACACACATGCATAGAGGGTACTGGCACGTTTACAGAGGATACACTCATGCAAATAATGCACACATTAATAGAGTATACACGCATGCAGAGAGAGTCAACACATGCAGAGGACATACATACACACACATACACAGAGCACACACACATATGCATAGAGGGTACCCACACGTTTACAGAGGGTACACATTAATAGAGTGTACATACATTCAGAGAGCAGATGTATGCATAAAGAACATATACACACAAACAAATAGCATAGAAGGTACATCTGCATACTTGCACAGAGAACACACCCACAAATGTACAGAGGGAACACACATGCATAGAGTACACACACATTAACAGAGAACACATCCATATGTACGGAAGCACAGAGAGCACATACATACTTAGACAACGCACACATGTAGAAAGAGCACACACACATATAGAAGATACCCACCCATGCACAAAGGACACACACATATGAACAGAGAATACACACACACACACACACACACATACACACACACACAGAGTACATACACACAGAGGTACGTGCAAATGTGCATGCATATGTATACACGCACCAAGACAAATGTATGCATGCAGTCACAATGCTCATGCATGTGTACAAATAAAATGTACATGTATGCAGATATATTCATACACTGACACATACACACATATACAGCTGCATATACAACACACACATACCGTGTTCAGCAATTCTCCAAAAAAAACTGATCATCCATGATGTGGTCCCACAAGATCTCTTCACAGACATGTTTGGAACAGAGGTGGTAGCTCCCAGTACAGAAGAATGTACAGGAGGTGAGAGTTGTGTGGCAGGGAAAGCCAACACATGGTTGCTGCCCATGGATGAGGACCCTGGCCCCCAGCTCAGGAAGCTCCCTTTACTACCGATGTAGACAGCAGCCATGCCCACAATGGAGGATGTAAGGAGATTAGCTCCATCTGCACAGATGGAGCTCCCCAGCACCTGGTACCATTATCAGCAGAGCCTAGCTGAATGGGCTGGCAATACCACCCACCCCAGGTTACCTAGACTACTGGAACAAGCCACAGTGAGGTGGGAAGGGCTGTCACCAGGCTGGAAAGATATCCTTAGATACTCTCAGCCTGATGCCTTCACAACTCAGCCTCACTGTTGCCTGTATTCATATGAGGAAGAGGAGTCCCTGATCAGGGAGGACTGGCCAGGAGCACGGGGACAGGAAAGATGACTAGCACACTGGATTCTAGGAAGATCAGACCCATGGAGAGACACAGAGCTCTACCCAGAGCACTATCCTGGAAAGAACTGGCTGCAAACAAGGAGCCAGGACCCCCCAGGCAAAAGCTTCTGGAGATGGACTGTGGGCAAAGTGAAATCCTCTGTTTAATGGAGATTTCCACTGATAGCGCTTGGCATTCTAAAGCTTCAGTTGTAGTCTTTTTCACATAGGTTCCCTGAACCTAACAACTTATTTCTCTCTCTGCACCAACTTACAGATGGGGAAACAGACTCAGAGAGGTCAGGATACTTACTGAAGATCACACAGCTGCAGACAGACATTTGAGGAGATAAGAATGTTTAACCTAATTTAAATACTACACTATGCATACATGTATAAAAACATCACCCCATGTGTTGTTGTTGTTGTTATTGTTATTGAGGGGTTCAAGACAGGGTTTCTCTGTATAGCCCTGACTATACACAAACTTACTGTGTAGACCAGGCTGGCCTCAAACTTGGAGAGAATTCGCCTGCCTCTGCATCCAGAATGCTGGAATTAAAGGCATGCACCACCACTGCCTAGCAACATTATATAAAATGTTGCTATTCTTAAAACTCAATCAACAACACCAGGTACATGTTTTAATCTCAGCACTCTGGATGCAGAGGCAGGTGGATTCTCTGTGAGTTTGAGGCCAGCCTAGTCTACAGAGTGAGTTCCAATACAGTTAAGGCTACACAGAGAAACCCTGTCTAGAAATGTGTTCCCACCAAAAGAAAAAGAAAAAGAAAAAGAAGTCAACAAAATGATATAGGCAATGGCACAGACTAGGAAGAGGCAGGGATATATATCCAGAGAGCACAGCGACCATGCTTGTGTGCTCAGAGGGCATGTGGACCTCAGAGGTTTGAAGCTGAATGTGTCTCAAGTTCATGTGTAGCACCAGCGTATCTCAAGGATAAATTGGATGTGAACGGGTAAAAATGAGAGTCTAGAGACGTAAGATTTATTTAAGAGTAGAATGGAAAGGACCGGAGGTGGCATGGAAAGACACTGGGGTGTAGGGTCCAGCCTGCACGCCTCAGGTCCTGCGCTGGAATCTGCTCTGACCACCTGTGAGAGGGAACTGCACTTTTTGCACCACAATGAAGCAGCTAGGTCAGCATTTACAACAGAAGCAAACCACAAGGAATGGAGGTAACAAAAGCCGGCGAAAACTCTGCGGGTTATGGAGAGGCGCACAGGAAGGTGAGACCAAATGGAAATAAACCAGTGTTGAATAGGAACAGCCAAGGTTATAAATACTTGAATTCTTCTCTAACAGGCAAACAGACTCAGTGCCACTGTAATAAAAACCTAACACATGCCTCGGACTCTGAAATAGAAATGGAAAAGCGGAAGTCTAAGTAAGGCGAGTGGAGTCCTGAGAAGATCATGATGGCAGCGAGGTGGGGGTTGGGGGTAGGAGGGGGACAATGTTCCCCACAGTCACAAGCACAATGGTTCTGTGTGCAGTGTGTGGGGCGAGGCCTGCTGGGTGCAAATAGACTCATGGGTAGTTAAATGGAGTGGACATTCCAGAAGGAGAAAAAATAGAGCCCCGAGTGTGGAAAATGACAGGTGCACATTGCAGACCAAAATGGAAAGGGTGGGGTATGAGACACTGCGACAACTGTGCTGCTCCACTTGGAAGGACATGAAGCTGGGTGCTTTCCTCACTCCATCCTGATGGCAGGGGCAGGCAGGGGCAAGCTTCTAAAAGAAACCGAGGGGCATGTCTTTTATGATATTGGAGTAAAACGATTTCCTCCTCCTCCTCTTCTTTTTTTTCTTTTCTTTTTTCTTTCTTTTTTTTTTTTTTTGTTGTTGTTTTTTGTTTTTTGCTTTTTGTTTTGGAGACAGGATTTCTCTGTGTAGCCTTGGCTGTTCTGGAACGCACTCTGTAGACCAGGCTGTCCTTGAACTCACAGAGATATGCCTGCCTCTGCCTCCGGGATTAAAGGCGTGTGCCCCCCACCTCCAGGCCCAAAAAGAATTTCTTAGATGGTTTACTTTATCAGCTAACCATAAGAGATGACAGATTTGATCTTCTCTTTCTCTTTTTCCTTACTTGTACTTCAAACTACAAAAGCCAGAATCTAGAGGAAGGCTTTAGAGGCATTTTCCTAATCATGGGTAAACAGCTATGAAAAAAAAAAAAAAAAATAAGAAAAGGCCAGGTGGTGGTGGTGCAAGCCTTTGATCCCAGCACAGCAGGCAGATCTCTGTGAGTTCCAGGCCAGCCTGGTATACAAAGTGAGTTCCAGGACTTCAGAGAAACCCTGTATTAAAAAACCAAAAAGAAAAAAAAAGGGGGGATGAAGAAAGGAAGGAAGGAAGGAAGGAAGGAAGGAAGGAAGGAAGGAAGGAAGGAAGGAAGACAATTTATAGAAAAGCAAGCATTTGTGAGGCATAGAGTCCAGGATTTCTCATGAGCATGTGAATATAATGTTTCAGCTGGTAATCAGAGAACTGTTTATTAGAAACAGGATTGAGACAGTTGACCACTTACTATACTCTCTTTAAAATGTTAATGTCTTGATTTCTAACTCAGGTGGATGTGTAGGTCAGCAGTCATGCCTTCTCTGAGTCTAACAATTTCCCTTCTTCCGGGCCTTTTCTTTCATTGTTTTCTGGCCTCCCCCTGCTGCGTGCTATGGTGGGCCCTGCTACACCAGGAGCGCTCACAGAGCTGCCAGCACTATTGAACAGGTGAATGCTCAGCCTGTTTTATAGAAAGTTAAACTAGATGATTTACAAATTGAAGCAGTGTGAACGTTTCCCATTAAACACAATGCTAGTGTAAAACTATAGTTGAATTGCATTAGAAAGTCCTGTTTTCACCCCATTGTAGTAGTGATACACTTTGTACCTTTTAAGATATGGCAACCAGAACACTTAAAATTGGAAATGACTCATGTGCCTGGCCCTGAAAACCCTTATTCCTAAGTAATATTAAAAACCTTTCCTCCTGAACAATATCAGTAAGAAGCACTTCCCAAGCAGCCTGGTCCTACTGACTTTGAAAGGAATGCTTCTCACATTTTTGCTATTAATTATAACTGGGAATTCAGTGTTGGATTTTCTTCTGTTCTTATTCTTATACTGTTTGAGTTAATCGACTTTTGTGTTGGGAGAGGAAGCCATATAGCATTCCTTATCCAGATGTTAGTGTGATGAGCGACAGGTAGTTTGGATTTGGAGTGTCCCCCAGAGATCACTGGCTGAGCCCTCAGCCACCCTTTCCCTACATCTTGCACCATCAGTGGTGCTATTTGGAAGTGGTAGAAACTTAAGGGTTTGATCTGCTTGAAACTGGGTCATTGGAAATGTGCCCTTGAAGGGGACAGAGGGGCCTCAGCCCCTTTTCCTGTCTTTTGTACTTGGCTATGCGGTCAAGGGATTAGATTTCAGGGACACTTGAGAGACCGTATTTTCAATTTATTGTATGCAAGGTCCCCTGCAAGTGCAATAAACTAGTGGGTTCTTTAACTGTGGATTTGACTATCTATGGGTCAGAAATGTTTTAAAATTTCTGTACTGAACACATACATGTTTTTCCTTGTCATTATCCCTGGAAAGTAGAGTAGTAACAACTGTTCACATTATATTAGGTATTGTATGTAATCTAGAGAGGACTTATGGCTATGGGAGTTTGTACCTGTAGATTGGAACCTAAATAGGCTAGTTTTTAAAAGGCATTTGAAAATTCATGGGTAACTGATGGAGGTGGTGGTGGTGGTGGTGGTGGTGGTGGTGTACACCTTTAATCTCAGGCAGGCAAATCTCTTGAGTTTGAGGCCAGTCTGGACTACAGAGTGAATTCCTCCTGGACAGTCAGGGATACACAGAGAAAGCTTGTCTTAGAAAAAACAAACAAACAAAAAGAAAGCAAAGAAGAAAGAGAGAGAGAGACAAGAAAAGAAAAGAAAGAAAATTCATGTTTGTTGGTATCCCCAGGGTTCCAGGATAGATTCCTCATGGACTCAGAACAATTATAAATAGTAAAGACATGCTAGAATTTTCCATTCTGGTGGCATATTTATAAATTCTCCCTATAATTGTACTAAGATTTCTTGTATGTGTTTGAACTTCTATGTGTTCACAACTGTATTATACTCTTCCCCCATAATATTTTTAATAATTATTTGGGAATTGCATACATGCACCTTGATCACTCTTGCCTCTCATTCTCCCAATGTTCACCCTCACACCTTTGTTCTCCCCGAAAAACTAAGAAACAACAACAACAAAAAAGCCACGAAGTCCAATGTATGTTGTCCACATATTCATTGGAGCATTGTCAAACTCCCAGTGGCCAGCCCCTTAAAGTAAACTGAGTGTCCCTCCCCCACAGAAGCCATCAATTGTGAAGAGCTACACTCCAGCATCTTTATCACAGTTTTTAAGGACTCTCTTCAATAGCTTCCTGTCTGGACAGTTTCTTTTTGTATTATACTCTTGATGGAGTAAAATTTTTGAGGTTTAATTTACTAATACACTAGAATTACCTAGTTGATTACTCAAACAATTATTCAAATTTGAAAAATCTCCTTTTCTTCCTCAGCCTTCCAAGGGAGTGTCCTCCAGATCAAGACCCTTCTGAGGTGGCTCAGAGTTCTGTGAGGGGATTGACTCAGATCTGGGAGCATGAGCCCTGCAAGGCTTATGACTCAGGGGGAGGCCTGCCTTAGGACAGTGTTTAGCCCTCATTGCTTTGATGACATTGGTGCATGCTGCATGCTATCTTGAAAGTCCAGACTGTTCACTTCAAATCTGGTCCTGCACTTCTGGCTTTCCAGATGGGTCCTAGTCCCACCTTCTCTCTCCCCATCTCATTCTCCTTCCCAGAGCCCCATCTTTCCTGTTCCATTTCTGCACTGGACAGCTTGATATACTTTTTTAAAAAAAAAAAAAACATATATTGCTTCCTTCTTATGCTTCTGTGACATTTTCCCTAAAGCTTTTATGCAGTTGAGGTATAATAAAGGTATAGTGATTAACTAGAATAGCTTGCATTGAAAAAGTAAAGAGAGAATAAATGCAAAATATAGTTGGTCACAGAATCTATAGAGAAGTCTTTCATCACTGATGGGTTTTGAAACACCTTTTGGTGCTTTCCTTTTAGATGGGACATTGATGGTGACTTTTCATCTTTGGTTTCCCATAAGAAATAAATCACAGGAAAGCTTAATATTTAAGGAACTCTGAGGAACCTTCATGTGAAGCCTGTATAGTACCTGGGCTGCAGAAAGTGCTTCAAATATGTCTTTCCCAGAACAGCAGATTCAGAACATGGTGAGCTACGAAGTGAAAGCAATTTCAGTTTTGATCTCATCTGCATTCACCATGAGAAGGATTATATGCCACCTCCCTCCCCTCTTCTGCTGTAGACTGTTCGTTGGAGAAATGCAGCTTAACATAAGCTCTGGGTTTTTGTTTTGTTTTTTTATGGACACCAGTATGAGCCAAACATGTTGAAACTGTTTTTACTCGCACAGATGCAGACCAAAGATTTCTTCCCATATATTCTATCCCTCCCCCCCTCTCATTTTCTTTTTTAAGACAGGGTTTCTCTCTGTAGCATGGCTGTCTTGGAACTTGCTCTGAAGACCAGGCCAACCTTGAACTCACAGAGATCCACCCTCATCTGCCTTCTGAGTGCTGGAATTAAAGGCATGTACCACCATTGCCTGACTCCACTCCTCAAAGAGAACTGTAACCAGTAATGTAAATTAAACTGTCTAGGCAGTTGAAAGCAGAGAGCACCCTTCACAGAACCACAGACACTATCCTGGTAAGAAGGACTTCATGCTGATGAATCATCTGCCATGTACGTCAAGAGCTTGTTCAGAATAGAGAGTTTAATCTCCTGGGGAACCTGGCAAGCTAGATTCCATTAAAACCCCATTTCACAGATGAGGAGGCCTAGGGGAATGAAGTGCCAGACGCCACCTTGTTGTGCATAATATTGTGAAAGAGTTGCCTTGTTTGCTTAATCTTCTGCTGAACTGCAAGCCTGAAGCCATCATGTCACCACTGCGTTTGAGTTCCATCATGGCCTCTATGCATGCACACTTGTACAACCAGCTACGCAGTCACAATCGAACCGAAAAGTCTGCCAAGGCTTCAGTGAAAGAGGAAGCATTTTGTTGTCACTAACCCCCATTCTCAGGAGAGTGACCCTTTCAAGCACACATTCAGTAAAGTGGAGCCCAGGAGTCACAATAGAAACGGCGCCTTTCAGCAACTGTAATCAGACAAAAATATAACACTTACTTGCTGAGAATTTGGATTCTTCACAGCTCCACTCTGCTATTTGAGATTGTGCAGCTTTGTGAACCAGGGAGAAAGTGCCAACTCATCTGTGAACTTGGTGCTTGGGCAGGTACTGTCTTTGCAGCCTGGCACCGATGCATTTCTTCGTCCTTGCATTTTAGCCTCGTATTAGGTTAAACATTAATTTCTGATGGTATAAAGGTCAAGGAAATCTAGAGAAGCACGCATGTTTGGGGGTTGGGTACAGCTCTTCTTTGGGATCCTAAGAAAGCTCATCTGTTGAGTTTGTTTTACAAGAAGCCCTAACAGCATGGGTCTTTCTTACTGCATAACCCTACCACCTTGATTTTCCCCATAGCCTCAATTTCATGTTGTTAGCCCCTCTAGGTAATTCTGTAACTCCATGCCCTGCATCAGGAAAAGGCTGGCCCTTCCCTCTGCCTAGAGCCTTTAAGTTGCTGGCATATTCCTGGGGTCTCTAGAGCTAGATGATGGGCAAAACCCATCTGCTTTCTTTCTTCCCCACCCATTCACACTTGTGATACAGGAAACAATATAATGAATGAGATTTTGATTAATTTCAGGAAGCCCAAGCTGACAGAGTTTCATTGGCACATAAAGGAGAGCCAAGGGAGTATCATTGAGAAGGCACATGGGAAAAGGCCACAGAGCACTAAGCGCTGGCCTTCCAGGCAGGCCGCCAACTTGGGCCATCAGGAACAAAGGAACAAAGAGCAGAGTGGATGTGAGATTGTGTATGGGCAACTGGGAAAGGGCTGGGTTCCAGGCAGCTGAAGACAGAATGGTTGTCACTAGAGGTAGTTGCCACTGGCTAGGGGATGGGTAAAGCTATCTGTACTCCACAATGGGGACAGGAATGGTGGTAGGAGTAGGCTTGGATCCAAAGATTAATGCCATCAGAACTGGGATCTGGGAGAGAACCTGGGAGACAATGGGGGGTCTTCAGATCCCTCAAGAATTATTGGAGGAAAGAGGGGGAGGAGCATGTCAATGCAGTTGCACAGGGGCCTGTTGCAAGGCACCCCATACTTCAAGTCTCTGCTGAGGCCTGAGAAGTGATTGTTCTCAGCAAGGGAAGAGTGAAGGAAGGACACCTGGTAGGAATCAGTGTCAGTGAGAGTCCCAAGCCCTTCCAGGCCTCAAAGAAAGCCAACCCCAAAGATGAGCCATAGTGGCTCATTGCAAACCACATTACACACACACTGTGCATCCCTCAACAGCAATGGACGATGTTAGAGTATTCTAGAAAGCAGTTCCCTTGGCTTCCTTATGTTTTAACCTCACTGTGGCTCATGTGACAAGAGGGTCAGAGTGGAATTCTCCCTGCTTTCCTGAGGGGAGGAAAGCTCAAAAATCCAGGATGGCCTGGGGAGGGAAGAATGTTGAGATAAGGAAGGCAGACAGGTCTGAGACATGCATGTACACATGCATGCATGCCAATACTTGTGTACACACATCAAGAGGAAGAGGAAAGAACCATGAAATCTTGGGCACGAAATCCAAAGGCAGTAGACTTAGTTATGGACGAATAGAACATGGCAGATGAGACCAGCTTTGGCTCAGGAGCGATAGAGGACACCAATCATTCAGTTTGGGAATTAAATTTCCGATATTCTCTTCTTATCTAAGAGTAAATATCCAGTAGGCCTTTCAATATCTGAGCTTAAAATTCAGAAGAGGTGTCTGGCCAGGAAA
This sequence comes from Cricetiscus sungorus, assembly GCA_030556225.1. Classification (NCBI taxonomy): domain Eukaryota; kingdom Metazoa; phylum Chordata; class Mammalia; order Rodentia; family Cricetidae; genus Cricetiscus; species Cricetiscus sungorus. Next base: position 5,558,224 of record JANBXA010000491.1, read on the forward strand.
TCAAGTTATGAGTGGAAAGGATTTGGCAGGAAGCAATAAGAAGCACACAACATAAGCAATAAGAGCTAAAGCAATAAGAACACATAATTTAAAAAGTTTCCCCTGAAATTAATAATCTCAGCACCCACATGAGCTGGGTGCTTGCACACACCTGTAACCTCAGTTCTCAGAGGGGCTGGAAACAGGAGATCACTGGCAATTTGAGTGTGAAGTTTCCAGAATCAGAGCTCCAACATCCAAGGGCAGAGAACAAATGTCAAGCTAAAGTAGAGGGAGAAACTTTACCCTCTTTTGCCACTTCTTGACTTCAAGGTTGTGGGTTATGTGGCACCTTGGTGAGGATGGACACTCCTTTTTTTATTAAGACATTGTGTTATTTCACAATTTCATGTATATACCCTGTGCAAGTGATTCCTCTCTCAGCTAACCTCTATTTCCCTGCTTCCCTCACAAGCCTCCCTCCTCCCTAGAAATCTCTTTCCCCTGTTTAGATATTTCCCTTTGGGTTAATGTTCCCTTGGTTTACTCAGGGCTGAGTTTTGAGCTAACCATCAAACTCTGGCCTTGCCAGTAGTATACAACTAGATACAATGTCTCTCTCTTTTAGCATCTGTGGTTGACAATAGATGGGCAGAATCTGTGGTAGGGCCTCAGGAATTTTTCCCTCTCCATACTGACTGCTACAGAGCCCAACTTCCGTGGACCCAATCCTAATTACACACAGCTGCTGTGCGTTCATGGCTGTTATGGATGTGTCATGCTTAGAAGGTAGTATTTTGCAGTCTTACTCTCCTTCCTCTCGGCTCTCACAGTCTTTCTGTTTATTTTCCTGCAATGTTCCCTAAATCTTAAAGGGGTGGTGTAAATGCACATCTAGGGCTGATCCCTCAACCATCCCTTAGTCTCAGTGTCTCCTACAGCCAGGGGTCTTTGCATTTGTTTACCTCTGCTCTCTGCAAAGAAAGGTTTCTCCATTTAAGGCTGAGAGAATCAATCATGTCTCTGTGTGTATAAACACATACTATGCCAATTAAGCTAAGCAGCCATCTTAGGTTACCATCCCACAAGGTCTAAGACCTCTTTAGTCATGGGTTTGGGGCCAGGTTTACAGTATTAGGCATGGATTCTCTTGTCTATAGCAAGCCCCAGATCCACTAAGGGAGTGGTGGTTGTTACATCCGTAATAGTCATGCCACAATTGAAGTGATGGACCTATCTTTCCTGGAAGATTTGTTTTATAATTTGTTAAGTTCTCAGCTGGCTTCCACTGTTGATGCTTTTACTGACACAGTAGACTTTCATAGTACCATCTGGGGCCACGAGAGCCAACCAGAATGGAGGGTTCTTCTAGCCCAATCCCGACTTGATTTCTCTACATCTTGCATGTGAGGTGCATGCTGTCTCATAAAGTAGTTCTGTTTTGTTTTGTTTTTGCTAGAGGCAAGCAGAGGTGAAGCTCCTTTAAGAGGTAGCTTCCTGACTCAGCATTAGCAGCAAAAGCCACAAAGCTCTTTTAAGAGGCCCTGCTACCAAACACATATGGAGTTTATAAGCAGCTGGGGGCAGCATGGACTTAAAACCTCCCCAGAACCTCCCTAGAGTTGGGGGCAATACACATGACTCCTAGCAGAACCTCCACTATGAAGCTAGACTCCCAGGAAGCCAAGGGATGGGATTGAGCCAGCTGCTTTAATCCTAGCTACACCTGTTTAGCAGATTAAATGCTCATGTGGTCAGAAAAAGAGGTATTCAGTAAAGATAGATCCAGATGGGCAAAGAAAAACATTCTAAATACTTTACACTGTGTTTAAAGGTATACATAGGTTTGAGAGATAAAAGAGAAGGTATAGAAATTCATAAGAAAGAGATACATAGTTTTAAAATAATTATTTAAAGTCCTTAAAAAGGGAGTAAAGTAATACTTTAAAAAGTCATATAAAGTTGGAAAATACACAGACTGGATACTGTATGCTATTGTGTTGTCTTTGAAGTGTTTGACAGCTGAGGAAGTAGCAACAGCTGCTAAAAGACGTTTGATTATAAATGCTGCTGGATTAATCCAACCTATATATTTTGAAAATGCCCTGACTTCAAAATTTAAGTGAAAAGTTATGTTACTTTGGAGAAAAGGTTTTGGTTTTTCCCCCTCCATAGGAAATGAGAGGCTGTGGATTCATTCTGTGTTACGAGCAGGTTTTTCTCTGCTGGTCTTGTCTCACAGCCATGCCAGCCCCCAATAACACACTGACATTATATTTGATATAATTCTGTGGGCCAGTTACTAGTTTCTTATCAGCTAGCTCTGTCTTAAATATCATTAATCCATTTCTATTAATGCAAGTACTGCCACGTGGTCTCATCTTACCAGCCAACAGGGTCGGCATTCTGCTCTCTCCAATCTCTCCATGTTATCTCCTTACTCCTTCCTCTCTCCTCCTTGTCTCCTAGTCCCTCCTATCTTGATTTCCTATTGGCCAACAGTGCTTTATTCATTAACCAGTAAGAGAAACATATTTACAAAATGACATCTCCCATCATCTCCTCTTTTCTGTCTAAATGAAAAGAAGGGTTTTAACTTTAACATAGTAAAATATATCACACAACAGTTATCAAATAAGAATCACAGTTAACAATATTTAGTCCATTAATATTTGGTAAGATTTAAAGAATATATTCTATCTATCCTATCTTTGTGAGTCTAAAGTCTTATATGTAACTTATCTTTAATCCTAAGAAAAACTATAACCATAACTATCTGTCTTCAACTCCATCAAAGACCACAGAAGGATAATATATAAACTCTAGAAATGACAGAGACAACTCACTGCCTGGTCAGTCACCCAAAGTTCTTCTGTAATGTTCCATCTTCAGCTCATAGGCCATAGTGTGTCTGGAAGACTCCTCAGCAAAGCAGGAAACTTTAAACTGTCCATCTGTATTGACAGTTTGTCAGTCACTTTTCTTTGTGTCCTGCAGACTTCTGTCAGACTCTTCCATGAAGCAGGAACCCTGTAGCAATGCCCATCTTGTATCAGCAGTCACTTTCCTGTGGGTCCTGCATGTCCAGTTTATACAGCATAAAGTCAAACAGTCTAGTCAAGAACAGTATCTTGTCCAATTGGCTAGTCTTGCCATTTTGAAAACAAACTCCATAACGTGTTTCTTCAAGGTCCATCTTCCTTTCTGACTGGTGTTGCCAGGAGCAGTTGTGCCTCACTGATAAGAAAAACCCTAAACCATTTTAAATGCCATATTCTGTAGGTCTTTGAAAGGTTTGAAGAATGCCTATCTATCACAAATACATCTCTATATATCTAGAAAACCTAACTCAACTAAGTTTTGACTATTATAGGTAACTATCTATAACCTGTACAAAATTATACATTACATTTTCAAATGAGCTATATAAACACAATACCTAAACAAGAGGGGAAATATACTTATCACAAAATTGACCTTAAATTTGTATCAATAAATGAAAATCTATTCCAAAACAAAGTATTCATATCTATACCATAATCCCTTTTTACCTTTAAAAAGATTGGTTGTGGTCATTAACCATTTATAACCACCCCATTTAAATGAAAACAAACATTTATAAATAATATTTGGGAATTTGGGCGTTGTTCTTTCTTTCCAAACTACTTCCTGCTGGTAGGGGGTGCTGTCATGGGGATCCTAAGACACAGAAATCTTGGCTGTAGTTTGCAAGGGTGTCTTGTCCAAGGGACAATGAATGCTTCAGGGGGTCTTACTTGATCAAACCATGTTGATCTGGAAGGAATCCACAGCTTTTCATTTTCTGTGGAAACAAAAATAGAAATCCTTTTCCCCAGTAACCTGTCCTTAGACTTAAATTTTAAAATATATAACTTGAATTAATTTAACAGCATTTATTTATTTTAACAGTTGTTGCTATTTCCTCAGCAGTCAAATGATTTAAAGGTAACAGAACAGCATATAATATCCAAAGTTTCTCTGTGCTTTCCATCTTTACGTGGCTTTTTTATTACTCTATTTCTTCTACTTTTATTTTTACATATTTTGAGACAGGGTTTCTCTGTGTAACTTTTATCTGTCCTGGAATTTACTCTGCATACCAGGTTTACTTTGAAATCACAGAGATCTGCTTGCCTCTGTCTCCTGAGTGCTGGGATTAAAGGCATGTGCCACCACACCTAGCTCCTCTTTGTCTTTTTAAAACCATTTTATTCCTTTTCTCTCCCAAGCCTACATATATTTTAGAACACACTATAAACCTTTAGCGCTTTTTATTAATGTGAATCTGTCTTTACTGTAAATCTTTATCTTTTTCTGGCCACGAGTATTTTATCTGGTAAACAACATCATTGCTAAAATGAAAACCACAGTTGTTTTAGCTGCAGTCTATCCAAGAAGGTGGCAGCTATTTTACCACCAGCAGTGAGAGCTGTGCTCACTGCCTTGGTCTACACTGCCATCCAGCAGCATGTTGCTGGCTTGGAGATGTGGTCACTGCCATCGCCAGCTCTCGTACACATTAATAAGTTGTTAGCAGAGCTCTTAAACGCTGTGTGGGGTTTTTTGCAGCTTATGCTGAGTCAGGAAACCTCCCTTAAAGCCACAAAAGTCTCTGCTTGTCTCTCACAAAACAGAGTCCAACCCAGAAAAATGCTATTAGCAAGAAGCCTCGCTTGTCTTTGTTCTTTTATTTCTAAAATCCCTTTTTAAGCTTTTATCAAGTTTTAAGTGAAAGTTCTCAGTTCCACTTCTGACACTATTTGTTATGAGCAGGTTTTCCCCTGCTGGTCTTGTCTCACCACCATGCCAGCCCCCAATAACACACAGAGACTCTGTATTTGATATAATGCTGTTGGGCAGTTACTAATTTCTTATCGGCTAGCTCTGTCTTAATGATTAACCCATTTCTATTAATCTAAGTGTTTCCACATGGTCTCATCTTACAGGAGAGAAAGGCCGGACCTCTGTTGTCTCCAGTCTCTACATGCTGACTCCTCCTTACTACTTCCTTTTTCCTCCTTGTCTCCTAGTCCCTCCTTTCCTATTGGCCAGCAGTGCTTTATTCATTAACCAGTAAGAGAAACATATTTACAGAATGACATCTCCCATCAATTCTGGGTTAAGAAAAATCAGGTTTGATGGAGGAAGGCCCCCTGAAATATCTCTGATGGGAGCAGATGGCCCAGGTGGTTCAACGTCTCTGAGTGCCTCTGTTTTAGTTTCCTCTGAGTTCTACATGAACAACAGCTTCAAGGTGATTGTCTAAGATGATCCAGCCTCACAGAATATTCCAGTCAGGGCTTGACCATAATTCTAAAATTTCTCAGGGTCCCCATTACTAGCACCTCTAATCATCAAGAAGTAGCCTAGAAAACTACACCTATATTCTCAAAAAATGGATCAGGGATGTTTGTCTTTGTTTAGGGGGTTTGGTTACAATTTTTTTATTGATCATATAGTCAATCTCTTTCTAAAGAAGAAAGAGAATATGATATGGAAATGATGGGAAAAAAGGTAGATTATTAAATCTACTTTAATCCAAAAATCAACTGTTAATAATACATATTTTATATTGGTATAGATTTTAGTTTATTGATACAATTTAACATTAATTTTGTGTATATATATACATACATATATATATATACTCTTGTTTAAGGCATTGTGTTTTTACAGATCAATTAAAAATGTAGTTAGGTTTTCTAGGTATACGAAAATGTATTTCAGATAGATAGGCAATCTTCAAACAACCTATGGAATATGGTATTTAAAATGTCTTAAGAACTTAGACTTAAGCTGGGCAGTGGTGGCTCATGTCTTTAATCCCAGCACTTGGGAAGAAGAGGCAGGAGGATCTTGTAAGCTCCAGGACAGACTGGTCTACAAAGCTAGTTCCAGGACAGGCTCCAAAGTTATAGAGAAACCTTGTCTCAAAAAACAAACCAAACCAAAACCAAATACAAAAAACAAAACAAAACAGAAAAGAACTTAGACTTTAGTTGACAACAAGACAACAAGATATCTGTTCCTTCAAAGAAGATGAACGGCATCATAGAAAATGCCATATAGAGTTAATTTCCTTTGTGGCAAAAGTTAGCCACTGGGCAAGAAACTGCCCTTGCCTCTACTGCAGTCTGTCAGATGTGGTCTGCCTGTAGGCTGAAGATGGATACCCCAATGTTGCAGAGGAACTTTGGGTGACTGTCCAGGCAGCCTGATCTCCCTTTCATTAGGTAACATTTCACCCTTCTGGAGTCTTTGATGGAGTTGAAGACTAGATAGTTACAATTATAGTTTTCCTTAGTTATGATAAAAGATGAAACTTTGGACTCACACAGTAAGATAAAAGTATTTTCTCTAATTTTGTATAATAAAAATAGACTGTTTTAACTATAATTTTCACTTAATACCTGTTAAATACAATGCTGAAGTTAAAAAAACTTTCCTTTTTAATTAGACAGAAAGGGGGAGATGATGTGGGATGTGTCTCTGTATGCTGTGAATATGTTTTATTAGCATTGGTTAATAAAGAAGCTGATTGTCCAATGGCCAGGCAGAATAGAGCCAGGTGGGAAATCCAAGCAAAGATACAGGGTAAAAGAAGGTGAAGTCTGGGGAGATGCCAGCAGCCACCAAAGGAGCAAGATGTGCGGTAACACCACGGCCATGTAGCAATATATAAAATAATAGAAATGGCTTAACTTAAGTTGTAAGAGCTAGTTAATAATAAGCCTGAGCTAATAGGCCAAACAGTTTGTTTGTAATTAATATTTAGCCTAAGAACAGGAAAGAAACCAATCCAGTGGGACTGGATAAGACAGAGAAAAGCATCCAGCTACAGTATCAGTTATCTGGGTAAGCTTTTCCAGGGACACTGACACACAAAAATACCATGTCAGCACCATTGACAGGATGGAGAGTACGGAGGGAGCTCTTTCAGCAATGTAGGGTGCTCAGCCACATCTGGACTTTGTTCCTTAGGTACCACTCAACCTCATTGTGACAACCATAAGTGTCTTGTGTATTGCTCATGTTTTCTGGTGGCAATACGATGATGGCTGAGAACTGTTAATGTAATGTGACCTTGCTGTGACCCAGGGAAGCAGAAGATAGCACGTGCTGCAGTGGATGCTGTCCCTGAGATAGGAGGATTGGGCTTCATGCCATCAGTGTGTTGCAGGATCAATGCTGTGATTTTACTGACAGATTTTACCTACAGATTTTACCTAGAGAGATGGTTTCTGTGTAGAACGATGGGCTGCCCTACAGTACCAACACTGTGACTGAACACACAGAGGAGGGATGCCAAGGGAATCAAATTTTCCTAGAAAAGCTACCCTAAAGAGGACCTGATAAAAATATGAACTCAGTTGTTCTTTCAGAGAGAATTAAAAATTGTATTGTAACTTTTGCATATGTGGTGAGTGCCATGTGCATGCTCTGTGGTGCATGTGTGGAGGTCAGAGGATGACCTTGGATGTCAGTCCTTGCCCTCTGTCTTCAGACAGGGCCTCTCTTTTGCTTGCTGACATGTATGCCATGCTATGTGACCTGTGAGCTCCCAGGGATTCTCCTTGTCTCTATTCCCCTGCCCCCTCCTCCATCTTACAGTTGGAAAACTGGCATTACAGATGCAAATTATAGTGCCTAGCAAACACTGCCTTACTAGTCCTTGCAGAGAAAAGCTTGACTTTAATGAAGTCCATCTTACCGTTTTCTTTTCTTTTCTTTTCTTTTTTTTTCCTGCTAGGGACTTTTTTGTAGTTGTTATAGCAACCAATAAGTAAGTAAGTAAATAAGTAAATAAGTAAGTAAGTAAGTAAATAAATAAATAAATCATCCCCAAACCTAGGGTCACTTTGATTTGCTTTTGGATTTTCTTGTAGGAATTTTATAATTTTCTATTTGGACTTTAAGTCTGTGATACATTTTGAATTAATTTTGAAAATGGTGTAAGTCTTAGATGGTGTAAAGTTTTAGATCTTTGTCTTTGCTGACCAGTTGACTGCATGTGGCTGTGCATTTGCCCTATTGTTGCATTCTCTTGGCTCCTTTGTCAAGGACCAGCTGTCTATATTTGCTATATTTGTATGAGTATGTTTCTGGGCTGCATGCTCTATTTCATTCAATGTTTTACAAATTGTTGGCCTTAGCTTACCAGTGGGTCATGTAATCAATTTTGAAGATCTTAAGATCAGCCCCCCCCCTCTCTCTTTTAAAAAAAGAACAGAATTGAATAGAAAAGAAGGAATATTTCACCTAATAGTGAAACTATTATTTTCTGAAACTTAGTTTCAAGTGCATACATTTGTGTGCACCCTGTGTCACAATATATAACATCTTTCTTACTGTAGCAAAACCCTTCAGAACCCCTATAAAGAGGCAACCGCACCTCCTATTTCTCTCTCTCGGTCTTGTGGAATGTAGGCTGGCCTGAACTCTCTATAGAGCTGCAATACTTCTCTTGCTACCTCTGCCTCTGTAGTGCTAGGATTCTTGGTATGAGTCTCCATGCACAGCTGAGTTAGTGATCTCTTTCTATAAAAGTAGAGGAGCCCACAATTTATCCAATCTGAACATTAGGATTAATCAGTAATTACAGAAAGCTACAGAAGGCAAATCCCATAGGCAGCCAGTTGCACTGATGATTACTAGTTTTTACTTTTAGGAAAAGTTCACATTTGTTACAGTGTATTTATGTCATTTTTATCTCTTCTTCTACTAATTTCGAGCCCTTTCCTTCCTCCCTCACCACTCTCTGTCAAACTCATGACCTTATCTATAACTATTGTTGAAATAGATAGACAGACAGACAGACCAAGTTATTGCCCGTAAGTACATGTGTGTAGGGTTGATTATGCAGCCCTGAGAAACCTACCAGGGGCTCACCGTTGTCATCTCCTGAGGAGCAGCCATTGATGGCCTGCAGTTCTTCACCTATGAGGGACATTAATAGATTCCCTCGTACATGTTGGCATGTTGACTTGTGTGCTCTTCTAAAGAGCCTGTGCAGGTGACTGCACTGTTGAGAATTCACTATCTTTCTGTACTCATCTCAGTCTCCTAGCTCCCATCATCTTTTCCCTCCAAGTTTCATTGTTTCCTGAATCTGACGTGTAGGGGTAGATGTCCCAGTTGGGGCTAGTTGCCCCTTAGTCACGTATTCACTGCATTTTGCCCAGTTGTAGATATCTCTAATAGCTTCTGTCTTCTGCAAAAAGAAGCTACTTTGATGAGGGACAAGAGCTGTACTTACCATGGGTGTAAGGATACATATTTAGAAAGCAGTTATAACTATATATTAATTTAGCAAATTGGTAAGAGTACGTCCTCCTTTAGGGTCTATGATCAAGTCAATTGTGGGTTCTTGGTAAGGTTTGTAGTACCAGGCATGTATATGGTCCTATTTAGCAGGCCCTTGGTCCAGTTAGATAGATGTTGGTAAGCCCCAATGTATAAGTGCCACTACTGTACTGTTGGGAATATCTTGGGGTAGCAGCACTGTTGGTAACTCTTCTCCCTTTGCTGCCTGTACCCATCTTCTGACATTATGAGCACTAGTCCCTAGGGAGGGGGCAGGCTTCCAGGTCAGCACGACCTTGATTCTTTTTCAAGTCATGTGACCTAAGTGTGTAGCATCTCTGGTAATGGGGACTTACCTTTAAATTTTGTTAACTTGAGACAAACTGGAGTCATCTGAGAAGAGAGAAACTCAATTGAGAACATGCCTTCCTAAAGACTGGCCCCTAGGCAAACCTGGAGGGCATTTTTTTTTTTTTTTTTTTTTTTTTTTTTTGATTGATGATTGAGGTGGGAGGGCCCAGCCCACTGTGGGTGGTTCCACCCTGGGCAGGTGGTCCTAGGTTATAAAAGAAAGCAAACTGAGCAAGCCAGGAGGAGTAAGCCCACACACAGTGTTCTTCCGTGTGGTCTCCTGCTTCATTTCCTGCCTCCAGGTTCCTAACCTGAGTTCCCCTCCACAGGTACTATAAACTGTGAGCTGAGGTAACCCTTTCCTCCCCAAGTTGCCTGTGGTCACAGTGTTTATGACAGGAGGGTGCACTAGCAGCAGCCCATAGTTCTTAGGAGGGTTGGTCTCTTGATCTCTCATGTCAAACAACTCTAAGGGAGGTGTCCCTTACTTGGTTCTGGGGTTTTTGTTACATAGTCTATGGTTCATGGGGAGAGCACTACTCTTCAGCATGATTTCATATATTAGTTTTTAAGTAAGTTTATAAAATAATAAATCTCCCTATGGCTTTTCAAATTTCCTTAGTCTGCTTTCCTCTGTATCACACACACACACACACACACACACACACACACACACACACACACACACACACACACACACGGTTAGTTAAGTCTCTTTGTTTCCCCCTTCTCCTTGTCATAATACCTTGATCTACTTTGCCTTTCTTTAGATTTCCTTCCCTGCCTCCAAACTGGTTCATTTCTGAATGTGAGGGGCTCAGTGAAGAAACAGAAATAGCCGCTCTGTGGGTGGAAAAGGGAAAAGTTTTGTTTTTCACAAGATGCAATTCTTTATTGCTATTACACAGAAGTAATAAGGGGCCCATTTGCAATGTAGTAGTATAACCAGTACAGAAAACAATAGGGAAAGTCTTCAAAAAACTAGAACTGCTATATGATAAATAGCCTAAGGAATTAAAGCCAATGTACAAGAGAGAAAACAGTGGCACTACCTATGACAGTTAAGGTATGGAATCAGCCGAGGTGACTGTCAGTGTCAATGGATGAATAGAAAAAGAATTATACAAGTACATTGTCTTTAAATTAGAAGCAAACTTGTTTTACATGTCAATCCTAGTTTCCACTCCCTCCCCTCCTTTCCTGCTCCTCACCAACCTCCTATCCCATCCCCTTTCTGCTTACCAGGGAGGGTGAGGCCTTCCATGGGGGATCTTCAAAGGCTCTCATATCTTTTGGAGCAAGGCCCAGGCCCTCTCCCATGTGTCTAGGCTGAGAGAGTATCCCTCGATGTGGGATGGGCTCCCAAAGTCCATTAGTATATTAGGGATAAATACTGATCCACTACCAGAGGTACCCTGGAGAAGGACAAAGGGACAGGATCTCCTGAGCAAATTGGGGACATGGGGGCAGGCGGGAAGGAGTTAGGAGAAAGAGAAGGGGAGAAGAGGAGGGGAGAGGAGGACATGAGGAAAAAGTTTATTCCACACTGCCAAGGCTGTCTCCCCAAGAGAACTGAGAGGCAGATAATCTCCAGGGTTACAAGGGAATGGGTACCTGGGAGAAAGGGTGACTGTGAGGTGGAGTGGAGGCTTTGAAGTCTATGACAAGTACACCAAGGGGGCTGACAGGCTAGCGCACACTTTGATTTGTTGATAGGAGCCACAGGCATATGCTAATGGAGAGCCATACTTCCCTTTCCCTATAGATAAGGAGAATGACTCCTTTTGGCAAGCGAGAGCCAGCTTCACAAGTCCCTGAGGAAGGCTGGCTTTTGTCTAGCTGCCAGAATTTGGGGAAAATGGAGTTTCCTTCAGATCTGACAATTTGTACTCTCCCCAGCTTCTACAGTCACTGCGAATTTACAAAGTCAAGCTTCAGAGCTAGGAGCCACAAATGAGAGATAACATGTGGCATTTGACTTTCTGGGTTTGGGTTACCCTACTTTATATGTTTTCCAGTGCCATCCATTTCTTCCTGGGTTTCATGGTTTCGGGGTTTTCATCAGAGCTGAATTCCACTGGGCCTAATTTTCATTATCCAGTCATCAATCGATGGGCATCTAAGCTGCTTCTCTTTACTAGCTTTTGTGAGGAGAGTATCAATGAATATGGCTATCAAAGTATTGTTGTAGTAGGATTTTGAGGCCCTGAGATGTGTGGCAAGGAGTTCTATAGATGTATCATATGGTACATCTACTTTTTGGCTTTTTGGAGCCTGCTTCACAGTGATTTCCATAATGGCCTGTCTACCTTAACTACCAAAACAGAAACACCACTGTGCTCTTGCCCAAGTAACTTTTGAATGGTGTAGAATAAAATCTGCTTTAATTTAAACAATCAATCAATTAATGTCATTCTGCCATTGAGCCACACCCTGGATTATGATCTATTCCAAATGCAGTTGCCAAGGCATTCCTCCCCCCCCCCCACCCCCAAAGCTTTGGAGCCTATCCTGGAACTTGCTTTGTAGACCACACTGGATTTGAACTCACTGAGATTCTCCTGTCTCTGCCTCCCAAGTGCTGGGATTAAAGGTGTGCCTCACCACCACAAGTCAATTTTTTGAGAAGTCATGCCAACCGACATTTTTGTCTCACTCCTGTGGTTGTATCAGTTGGCTTTGTGCAGCCCAGTGTGTTCTATATTGAGACAGTCCAGTCTGCAGAGAGCCTCCTTTGAGGGCAACGGGGGAGTGGTGCCTAGCTTGAGAGGTAATAAATTTACATTTTTGATCTCTGGCTCCCACTTGCATCTTGACAGGTTGACATTTAGGTAAGAAGAACGTGCTTTGCTTTGTTTTGTTTTTCCTCCTCGGAGGCCATCTGGGAGGAGGAGATCAGGTTCACACAGTTGAATTTTATAGACAATATGCACCTATGCTGTATGCTCGGTTATTAGCAGAGAGAGTAAAAAGACTAAACTCAATACAGAGAGTAGGCCGTCCATCATAATGTGAATTAATCTGACCCAGCCATGCATCTTAGCTGTAGGATATTATCCATAAGTGAAGAGTCCTTACCCTCAAATCTAGAGCCAAGCTTTGCTGAAACTGATTAACAGCTGGATAGGGCAGGGTGGTGGTAGATTCTCAAATGGATCACTGCTCAGTCTAAACCACCATCGGTGAGAACGGTGAGACTGTTCTTCAGTCTCTCACTTACACTTTATGCTACTGCCTTTTATTTGAACCTTCTGTTTTTGTTTTTCAAGACAGGGTTTCTCTGGGTAACAGCCCTAGCTATCCTGGAACTCTATAGACAAGGCCTACTTGGACTCACAGGGATCTGCTTGCCTTTACCTCCCAAGTGCTGGGATTAAAGGTGTGTGCCACCACTGCCTGGCTACTTGAACCTTTTATGATGATGAATATACTCTCTCTTTACTCTGCAAGAGCCACCATCTACTTAATGCTATTCAGAACTTAAAATATAGCTGGGGAATCCTTGAGGCTAAAACTTTCCTTTTATATATTTAGGTTCTTTTTGGACAGAGAACAGAGTATTTCTTGGTCTTGATCTCATTATCTTCTGTCTTAGAGTCATGAGTACAGGGTGCACGATGGCTTTAATCATTAATTGTGTGTGCGTGCATGTGTGTGCATGTGTGTTTGCATGTATGATGTTCATGAATGTGTGCACCTATAATTGTGTGTGTGTGTGTGTGTGTGTGTGTGTGTGCGCGCGCGCACACACGCGTACATATCCATTAGAGATGAGTAGACATCAGAGGACAAACGGCAAGGGTTGGGTCTTACCTCCCAGCTGCTTTTGAAGCAGAGTCTCTCCTGGTCTTCTTGTCTTGTGACTTATTTGGAGGTATTGCTTTTCCTCTGGTTCTTACCTGGCACTTTGTTTTTGAAGCAGAGTGTCTCTTGTTCTAGCCTTCCAACTTTTTTCAGGCACTCTTTTCTGTTCTTGCCTTCTGCCTTGTTTTTGAGACTGACTGCCATTTGTTCTTGTTTTACACGTTGTTTTCAAGCAATCTTTCCCATTTGTATGTGCCTATTTTCCAGGCTAGCTTCAAGTGATACTCCTGTCTCTTCTTCCCCACTCACCATATAAGTGCTGAGACTGTAGATGGGTACCAGGTACTACCACATACATTTTTTTTTTTTTTTTTTTTTACAGTAGTTCTAAGGATCAGAACTGAATTCATCAGACTTGTGCCGTAAGTGCTTTGACTCATGGGGCCATCTCCATGGCCCCCATTTATTGTCTAATTAACGGAAGTGAATTTAAAGTTCTATGGACTAATGGTATTATTGGACAGAATACTCAAGGCCTAAGACCACCTGTGGTCACCTTTGTCTTCCAAATTATTACCACACACCTTCCAGATGAATCTCTCCTCTGATCCAGGGCTTACTTTTGTAACTCCCCTTAGCATTCTATGCTTCACCCCTCACAGACACACAGTAACTGTTCCTGTTAAGCTATGGGGTTATTTATAGGACTTTTTTTTTTTTTAAATCTAAGTCCTATAGATTAAAAAAATAAAAATAAAAAAGCACAAAAACTTCACATACCCAAATCTATAATTATCATATACCAAATATCACCATATTTGGCATATAACCTAAATATATAACCTCTTGTAAAAGTTGTGTTGTCAATAGAATACTTTTAGTATCTAGTACAATATAAAGGTTGTATAATAATTGTTGTACGTGCTGTTTAGGGAATAAGCAAAAGGGAGGCTGTAAATATTCAGTATCTATGTAAACTCTATGAACCTAACTGGAGAGTACCTATTGGCAACAATGCAACAGTTTCAGTTCAGGCTTAGTTAAATCTACAGAGACCAGTGGAGTCAAAGGTTTGGCTGTAGTTCCAGCAGAGATTTTGTTACTAAGCAAATTGGCCATAACTTTTATTTCAAACAACAAGCCTCTAAAATGACATCTGATTAATATGCAATGGAAAATCCAAGTAAAAATGTTTTTTGGTTGTAAAATTTATTGGACAGCATTTCAGGAGAGCCATCTGGAAGGTGTGTGTCCACATGTGGGAGGGAGAAATTAATGAGATGATAAGTTATAATGGCCTGCATGCTTGGCCCTTGAACTTTCCACACAGTCCTTTGTCACAGGGCTTGCTGATTTATTTTGTGTACCAACATCAAGGAGCAGTTGATAGGATAGCAAAGAGTTGAATGGTCACAAGTGCCAAAGGGTTTGGGGAAAGCAGATGCTGTAAGCAGAAGGTAAAAGTGATCCAACATATGAACAATTGTGCTCTTTAAAACAAAACCAAGGGTTTGGAAATAGAGTTCATTGGTATACTGCCTGCCTAGCATGCATGAGGTCCTGGGCTCAATCCTTAGTGCCACTAAAAAAAGTAAAAATAAAGCCAAACTAAAAAACAAACAACAAAAACAAAAAACCAAAACAAACAGATGTCATACGAGAAGAACTAGTTCAAGGATTCAAACCTATAGTTTGAAGGTTTACACTGTGTTCCAGGAAAAAAAAAAGATACCAATCTATCAGAAAAGCATCCACTGTTTTTTTTTTTTTTTTTTTTTCTGTGGATGGTCTTTTATGGCTCATCAAAACATGCTATTTATCTTGCAGATGCCTTCTGGGGCTGGGTTGAGATTGGTGGCATGGCCCTCTTTTGTCATTCTCTTACTGCTACTAGATCTTCAGGGCCATAGCAGCCTCACCTCTGTGGTGGATGGTAGTATGACGCATAAAACCTGTGTTGGTTAAGTTTTTGTTTTCACCACCTAGAGTTATCTGAGAAGGAGGAACTCAATGGAGAAAATCCCTCCATTAGATTGACTTGTAGACAAGCCTGTGGGCCTTTTTCTTGATTGATGATTGATATGGGAGGGCCCATTGTACTGTGGGTGGTGCCGTCCCAGACCAGGTGGTCTGGGGTTGTTTAAGAAAAACAAAACAAGCCAAGATGAGCAAGCTGACAATCGGTGTTCTTCCATGGTCTCTGCTTCAGCTCTTGGCCCAACTTCCTTTCATGATGCACTGCAAGCTATAAACTAAAACAATCCCTTTTCTTCCCAAGTTGCTTTTGGTCATGCAAGGTGGTTTGTTTGTATGTTTTTTTTTTTTTTTTTTTTTTTTTTTTGAGTCAGGGTTGTTTTTCTGTGTAACAACAGCCCTGGCTGTCCTGGAACTTGGTTTGTAGACCAGGCTTGCCTCTGCCTCCTGAGTGCTGGGATTAAATTTGTCCCATCATGCATGGTGTTTTATCCCATTACCAGACACTAGGAGTGTGGACTCTTGCTGTGACAGACATGGTTATGTTTTTTGTTTTTGTTTTTGGGGGAGGGGCAAGTGGGGTGGGGTGGGGGTTGTGGAAGTATTTAGAACTTTGACCTGGAAAAGCCATTAAGTTCTTTGAGCTTACTGAGCAGCTATTGAAGCTTAGAAAACAACGCTCTAAAAAGGGTGATGGAGGCCTGACCTGGCTTGTGAAGCTTCAGAAGGAAGCGTGAGGGTCTCTCAAAGACTCTGTCAAGGTAGTTTCTGTGATAGATCTAAAGTAAGAATCTGTGGTATCTGGTCACCAGGAGCTGAAGAGTCATCATGATGGAAGGGAGGCCAGTACTACTGACTAGGGTGTGGTTCTCAACCTTCCTAATGCTGTGACCCCTACTACAGTTCCTCATGTGGTGACCCCCAACCATAGTGATTTTTGTTGCTACTTCATAACTGTAATTTTGTTATGAATTGTAACGTAAACATTTGATGTGCAGACTATCGGGTATGTGACCCCTGTGAAAAGGTCCTTTGTCCCCAAAGGGGTCACGGCCCACAGGTTGAGAACCACTGCTTTACTGGGGCAACTGATGCTGGTCAGTTGGAGCTGAGAAATCAACTGTGGTTAAGAGGAGACCAACATCATTGAAGTAAAGGCTTCTGGGAGTATTTCCTCAGGGTTAACACACAGAAGCTGTGGTTCAGAGAGTACCAAGGCTGCATCTCAAGATGGCAGCAGAATTTGGTCATGTGTAGGAGTCTCTCAGGTGCTACTGATTTTGAAGGTATGAAAGGCCATAGAAAACAGCTGAGGCTTGGCACTGTGAGAGGTCAGAAGAGGTCATTGGGAAGGTGTGTTCCAGATGCAGAACTTTGAGCTAGAGGACTGTGCTTTGGTTCTTTCCTTTTGGAATAAGAGTGTGTAAGTTATTTTTTGTTTTATTTGAACCCACATTTGGACTTTTTTTGTAGTTCAGGAATTTAACTGTATCAGTTATTTCCACACGACTTTGTAATTTGAGGGTAAGGGGAGGTCTGGCAAGGCTTCCATGAATTGTCATTTGTTTGTTTATTGCATACCAATCCCAGTTCCCCCTCCTCTCCTCCCCTCTTGCCCCCACTCCATCCCCCATCTGATCCTCAGAGAGTGTAAGGCTTCCCATGAGTCAACAAAGTCTGTCCCACCACTACAATGAGGCAGGATCAGGGCTCTCCCCCCACCCCAGTGTCTAGGCTGAACAAGGTATCTCTGCATAGGTAATGGGCTCCAAAAAGCAAGTTCATGTTCTAGAGATAGATCCTGGTCCCACTGCTAGTAACTCCACAAACTGCTCAAGCTATCCACTGTCACCAGCATTCAGGGTGGCCTAGTTTAGTCCTATGCAGGTTCTCCAGCTGTCAGGCCGGAGTCAGTGAGCTACCACTAGCTCGGGTTGGGTGTTTCTGTGGGTTTCCCCATCATAGCCTTGACCACTTTGCTCATACTATTGCTCCTCCCTCTCTTACACTAGACTGGGAGCTCAGCACAGTGATTAGTTGTGCATCTCTCCATCTCCTTCCATCAGTTACTGGATGAAGATTCTATGGTGACAATTACTGTAGTCCTCAATCTGATGACAGGGGAGGCATTCTGTCCACTGTTGCTTAGAGTTTTATCTGGGGTTATCCTTCTGTATTCCTGGGAGTTTCCCTAGTGCCAGGTTTCTTGATAATCCCATAATGGCTTCCTCTAACGTCCTGTTCCCACTCCTCTTCCCTCCTTCTCTTTCCCCTTTCACCCTTCCTGCTCTCTTCTACACCCCCAGTTTGCTCCAGTGCTCTTGTCTATTTCTCTTTCCTAGGTGAATCCATATATGTTTCTCTTCGGGTCTTTTTTGTTACCTTGTTTTTCTGGGGTTGGGGATTGTAGGTTGGTTACAGCTTACTCTGGAAAGGGTGTGGATTAAGGGGAACACTCCTCCATTGCTAGTGGGAGTTCAAACTGCTATTTTGGAAATCAGTATGGCGGTTTCTCAGAAAATTGGGAATCAATGTACCTCAAGATCCAGCAATACAACTTTTGGGCATGTCCCAAAAGATGCACACTCATACTACAAGGACATTTGCTCAATTATGTTCATAACCAGAATCTGGAAACAAGCTAGATGCCCCTCCACCGAAGAATGGATAAAATGTGGTACATTCACATAATGGAGTACTACCCTATGGTAAAAAACAATGACATCTTGAAATTTGCAGGCAAATGGACAGATCTAGAAAAACACATCCTGAGTGAGGTAACCCAGAAAGACAAATAGGTATGTACTCACTAATAAGTGGAGTTTGGACTTTTATTTAAGAGACAGTGTTGTTCTTTTTCAAGAGAACTTTGACTTTTAAAGTGTTGAAGTCTTTATAAAGTTATGCTTTGTCTTCTGTTGTGACATTAATATTAACATGGATCCTTGGGGACAAACAAGAAAGTTTATGGTGTAATAGTGTTGTGGTGGGTGTTAAGGTGAGAAAGAGTCAATTGTGTTGGTTAATATTTTGTCAATTTGACACAAAGTCATCTGGAAAGAAGAAACCTTAACTGAGAAAATGCATCCATCAGACTGGCCTATAGACAAGTAGGTGGGGCATTCTCTTGATGTGGGCGATGCCAACCACAGGCAAGTGGTCCTAGAGCGTGTAAGACAGCAACCTGAGAAAGCAAGTAAGCAGTGCTCCTCCATGGCTTTTGATTCAGTTCCTGCCCTGGTTTCCCTTTATGGTGGAGGACCACAGCTGTAATGAAACTAACCCTTTGCTCCCCAGGTGCTTTTGTTTATAGTGTTTTATCCCATGATGGAAAACAAACTAAGACCAAGTCCAATACTGTGTATGCTGCACTTTCCATTGATGTTCTCCATCTTTAAGAGCGAGGTCTTAAGTGCCAAGGTACAAAGTGGTATGAATGAGTTTTCTACTTTAAAAGCAAATATTGTTTTACATTTAACAAAAATTTCTACACACACACACACACACACACACACACACACACACACACACACACACTGTACATTTTTGGTTTTTCAAGACAGGGTTTCTCTATGTAGCCCTCTCTGGCTGCCCCGGAACTCATTCTATAGATCAAGTTGTCTACAACTCAGAAATTTGCCTGTCTCTGCCTCTCAAGTGCTGGTATTAAAGGCAGGCACCACCACTGCCTGGCTCCTTCTTAGTGTTTTAATGGTCGCTGGAAAAATAATTTTGAAGCAGTCTCATACAGCCCAAGCTGGCTTCTGGCTACGTTGCTGAGACTTTTGATTCTCCTGCCTCTGCCTCCCAAGTGTCGGTATTATTGGTATGTACACCTGTGTCTGGCACAGAGGTCTTATTTTAAGCATATATGAAGTAGTGAAATCAAGTTCAGGTTGTGCTCTGAGCATTTGCTTTTTCTTCCCATGTGTGCGCTGTTTGGCTTCTGTCATCCTATTTGGAGTGGTCAAAGTACATTTGAAACTCTGGTCTGGTGGCTCTCACCCACCTTGACTCTCATTATCATAGATCTGTGAAGGGGCCACAGGGCTGTGTCATAGTGAGGAGCAGTGCTGCCCGTTTTTTTTGTGAGTGACGCTTACAGCAACCACAGATTGGCACTGTGTGAGTATGTGTGTGGTGTGCACGTCAAGACCTGAAGCAGACATTGGTTGTCTTCCTTGATCACCCTCTCCTTATTTTATCGAAACAGCGTCTCTCACAGAACCCAGGGCCTGCCAGTTCTGGCTAGTTTGGCTAGCCAGCTTGCCCCAGTGACTCGCTATTGCCTTTCGGATGCTGGGATGGAAGAGCTGCCACACTTGCCTGACTCTTAAGGGGCTCTGGAGATCCAAACTCTGGCCCTCTAAGTGCTTCACCCCCTGAGTCATCACCATAGCTCTGGGGACTCATGTTGTAAAACCACGTGATAAGTGTTACAAATACTGCAGGTGACAACACCCACTTTCGCTGGGTGTGGGATTGGGATAAGCTATGGAGGAGCACATGGATGGGCATCTTCAGACCCTCATGTGGGGGCTGAGGACAGTGATGGCAGAGTACATCATGTGCATGCCTGGTGGCTGATGCTAGAAAAGGGCATCAGATCCCTGGAACTGGAGTTAACAGGAGGTTGTGAGCTGTCATGTGAATGTTGGGAACCAAACTGGAGGAACAGCTAGTGCTCTTAATTGCTGAGCATTCATAACAGCCCCCTCAGTCTCTTACTACATTTCTACAGTGACTGCACAGCAAGCCCCAGAGATCTGGCTTTCCCTCTCTACCACTGGGAATACAAGTGTGGGTCACTACTGGCTTTTCTGTGGATTCTGAGGATGGATCCATATTTTTTATCTTGTATGGCAACCACTTTTACCAACTGAGCCATCTCTCCAGCCCAGGCCTGTGATTTTTTTTTTCTTGTGTGTGTGGTGGGGAGGAATAAGATGAGGTTGGTAAGGTTGTCCTGGTACAACTGAGCAGGCCCTGAATCCCACCTGACTTTAACACAGGTACTGGGGACCTAAAATCTGGTGTCTTGCATTCACAGCAAGCACTCTTAACCCAGTGAGCCACCCACCCCAAGCCCAGTGTTTAGCCGCAGGCGTAAATAAAGAAACAGCAGGAAACGAAGTGCACTTTATTAATGTTTATTTCTAATAACAAGAAAACAGAACATCAGTCCCTTATTTGTACAAAAATACCTGAAAGTTTACAATTAGGTTCACGAGCCAAAGAGCTATTGTAGCACAGAGTGAAGCAAAGCACGCGGAATAAAGGTTTTGTTGGAATAAAGGTTTTGTCTGTCAATCAATACCCTCTGCATTCCCTGAAAACGTTTACAAGTCAGGTTGTTTTTCCGGTCACTGCGGTTTGCACTATGACATCACAAATCTACGATGAGCTAGTTGCGCTCTCGGAGGCGCAGTGATCGGACAGACTGTCAGGTATTTAAGTGCACAAAGGGGAGACAAAACATCTAAGCTGAGGCACATATTTCTTCAAAGTTTAAGCAAACAAAAAATAAAAGAGAACACGTTCAGAAACTCTAACACCTAATAATATAACAGAGCCTACTTATTAAAACTCTAAAAACCCAAAGCATTTGGCATTTTCCTTCTCAACTTAGTCCAGGTGGCTACGGAGTTTTAATTTGGAAAAGAAAATCACAGGCAGAGATTACAAAGTCAAACAGGCTCCAAAACAACCCTGAGCTGTCCCCTTTACATTCATGTCAATTAAATACAAAAATAAAAGTCAAATGTCCTTCAGTCTCTGGCTAGGGGGGCTGGGTACCCACTACCCCAGGGACTAGCTGTTTCAGGTGAAATTCCCAGCTGCCTGTGCAAAGGCTGGCGAGCTCGGGGCCACTGAAGTCTGCTACACTCAAGGCGGGTTGCAGCCTTCAACAATTCACTTCGGCTAGGGAAGTACAAAATACTACGTCAAACCAGCTACGTACAAAATTGTGAACCAGAGTCAAGCCTATACTTCCTTTTAAATAAAATGCGTACTTATAAATATGAGATATACTTCCTAGCTGTCTACTGTAGAGGCAAAAGAAAATGATTATGCATTGTGGGGACTGGTCTGTGTAAACTGGAGAAAGAAACCCTAGAGTTGCTTGTTGTCTGTTTTGAAAAGGTCTGACCTTAAGTCAGCAAAGATAAATGAATATGGTAAAACTGAAAATGTCCGTTATCTGTCCCTAAGGGGAAGATCAGTGGAAACCTGCTGCCAGGCATGAACTTGAGAATTATCTCATTGTCAACTGAATGATTAACTAGCTGCGAAAGAAAGAGAAATGCAATTGAGCATTTATGCTTAAGAAAATGTATACTAAAAAAAACGATAAAAGATAAAAAGATAAAAAGATAAAAAGAAAAAAAAATTCTTCATTTGCTGTAATAAACATCTCGTGGAAACACGGATTGCGTGGTCTGTGAACTACAGTGTTTCTATACTGTGGACCAGCTTGCAGCTGACCTGTTTACAAAGCGCTGTCACATCTATCTTCCACTATGCCGTCAACCGCAGGCAATCAGAAGTGCTCCCCGGGGAGCACGTCGGTAAATCGGGACTGGCAATCTAGTGGCTAACTCAGGTTCAAAGGGCCAGTCAGGTGTGGTGTCAGGAAAGGATACCTGTCCACCACGGTTGTCTGGTGTTTCTCAAGGGAGTCCTGTCTGCTACCCTCACGCCTGATAAAAATCATTAAGGGGACAACAGAGGGTCCTCCATGGGGGCTCAGGGGAGCCAATGACAACTCCAGCCACCTTCTTACTCCTCTCTTGGAGGAGGAAGCAAACATCATGCTGCTAAAAAAAAAAACTGTCCAATGTTCACAACCACTGTGAGGTACTTCTCACCCGAAGCCAGCAGAGGCAGAACCTCTGCATACCCTGCTCCTGCTGGCTTAGGGGGTTTTCAGTAGGGTGCAGAGGCCACCAAGCAAAGACTCAAAGCCAGCCTATGCTGTTGCACTCTACAGTGTTTCCATATCTTTATCACCATAGATGCTCAGGGTGACAGAGCACAAGGCCAACAAGTTGACATTTTCTCTTTAGATCATCTCACCCCGCTACCCTACCCCACCCCACCCCTGTGGGAGAACTGAAATGACTGAGGCTACTGCAGAGGGTAAAGGCAGCAATTATTCTACAACAGTGGGTGGCTATGAAAATGTGAGGCACAGGGCACCCCAGATGGACTATGTGGCATCCACAATGAATGCCAATGTGTTCCAAGAAGGCTTGCTGACATCAGTCTAAAGCTGAGGTCATGCAGTTGTGCTGTGCTGGGGAACAGTGAGTTTTCCAAAGTAATGAGGTCTCCGGCACTGTGGAGAACAAGACACACTAATAATAAATGACCAAACGTCAGCACAACAACGATGATGACCAGACTGTGGTAGCTTGACTGAGTCCACAAAACATGCTTGGTGTCAACTGTGGTTGACACCTTTTATTTCATAATTTTTTTTTTTTTTTTTTTTTTTTTTTGAAGAAAGCTTTTCAAGTATAATGGGAAGGACTGGGGTGTCTATAATGTAGGAGCCAAATCCACACTGTGGCAACCTGTGGAAAGCAGGATGCCCGAGAAAACTTTGGGGGTTCATTTTTCAGGCTGAAGTCTGCCAATTCAAAATTCTGTCTCATCTGGGTTGCAAAGCCACATCCTCTCCTACCATATAGGCTGAGTACAACATTGACAACGAAGAAGGAGTGCAAAAGTGATCAATACAAAAAGTAAACATCGCGGTTTTAATTGTCAAGATTATTCCAGGGCAAGAGTTCATTTCCAATCATTTCTCTGCGGTTTTCACCCTACGTGGCCTAATCAAAATTGTCATTCCAGTTTCTTCCCACACTTGCACTGGATCTCATCCCTCCCCCAATTTAAATGATTGACGCAGAGGGAGGTGGTCCTGCTTGATCCGCAGCGGCAAATCTTTGTGAAGTCCAATAACTAATTGATGTTGGTCGGTTGGTACCGATCAAAAAGCCATGATGTTCTGAGTCGTTGGGTGGGAGTAGGTGTGTGTTCTCACCCTCATGCAGGCCTCTCTTCTCCGTTCCAGTGTTGCTGCCTCCAGCCTCTGTGATAGGGCAAGGAGGTCATAAGGCCACGCGGATGCAGTGGTGCTTCAGCTTGCAGGGCAGAACACCTTTGTTGAGCTGGTAGAAGTCGACCAGCTGGATCAGATCGGAGAACTTGGTGTTCCCATCATCCAGAGTGAAGAATGTCTGCCCATCATCCTCGCACTGCAGAGACAGAGAAAGTACTTGCCCAATTAGAAAGTGTGACTTTGGTGGACACCCCGTAGCCTGTGATCAGGAGCAAATTTGCCTGCTCATGATTCTGTTCCTGAGAGCCACACATAAAGTTGGCAAAGTAGGTCAGAAGACATGGTGGGTTACGGAGCCAGTATCTGTACCCGGTGCTGTAACCACACCATATGATATTGGGAGGGGGACAAAGGCCACATGGCATGGCTTTCTGAGGTTCAGTCACATTTTAAAACAACTAGCTCACCAGATTCAAGAAGCTAACCCACTTGGGTATCTACTACACATAGCACACTCCAGTTACTCTTGCCAAAGGGTTGAGTCAGGATCCTTAACAGCATATTATAAGGCAATTGCTGTATCCCTATAAGAGCCTAAGGATCATTGGGTGGCTGTTTCTATGAAATTAGGTGATACCATAGTAAGTATCTTTGAGAAAGATACTTGACATCTTTTGTAATTCACTGAGTCCAGTGACAGCAGCACAGGTTCATATGGCCTATAGAAACTGTAAACCTTGGCTGATAATCAAACACAGCCACTTCTGACACAGTGTGATGGACCAATGGTAGAACTGTTTCATGATCCAATGACCAAGTGGACACAGGAACACAAGTCCTCCTCAGGGGCTACTTAACTCTCATTGAGTTCCTCTATAATTCTGAGTGGTCAGGAGATACATTGGCTTAATTCAAACTATTCCTTCACTGGAAACAGCCAAGGTCAAACTTGGTGGAAATGTCTAGTAGACCCAGAATCTCCTGGTTAGTTACATATAGGCTGGGAGGTCTCAAGGCAACAGCACCATGCTCAGCACCATTCCCTTCTAGACTCTTGAGAACTGCTTTCTGGGACTGGAAGCTGTCTGCTACTACCTATAATTTGTTATGTTTAAATTGGGAATTGCATTAGGAATGGAAGGACTGGTTAGAAGGTATTGGCACTTACGGGTAAGATCTGGAAGTTTTTAATCTTCTGGTGATGGCACAGTGTCAGTACGAACGCCTTTGGATTGCTCTGGCTGTCACGAAGGAGGAACAGCCTATAGAGAGGGAAACCAGCAATTTATTATCAATTCTTTTTCAAATCCAAATTTTCCATGTATGAACACACGTATACATTTGCACACCAGCTAGACCTGCCTGATAAAAATGGGCGTATAGACATGACACTTGGTGTTTGGGAACCTGAGTGGCTTCTGGTGGCAACAGCATTCAGAAGGTAGTTTAGGATGGCATTTGGCATTTGAAAGGAACCAGGGACCCTTGAGAACATGGCTGACTCTGGTAGGGTCAGAGAGTGCTCACAGGCCAGATTTATAAGGAGAACATTATCTTGGATGCAAGATATGTCACGTTTCTCTCATATGGGAATCCAGATTTAACAATATAGGAGACCAATTTGGGTCAAGGAGAGGGGCCATTGGAAGACCAAGGACAAGGGAAGGTAAGTAGTGAAAGATATGGAAAAGGTACAATGGCAGGTATGTATTAACAATCCATAACGAAGCCCATTGTTTTGTAAATCACATTTTTTTTTTTTTTTTTTTTGAAGAGGGGGTGGAGGAACATCACCATGGATGCCACTGCGGGCAGGATAACAAGATACCCTGGAAAGAACATGGTCACTCACTCACTCACAGAAACCTGGGAGCTTCAAGTGTTCCTGTCTGATCAGGGGCAAGAAGGCTGACCCTGTGTCAGTCATTTATCTATCATTTCTTTCTGTAGATAGGCAAGATGAAGGCAAAGGTAAACACTTGTCCTGGGCTACTACTGTGATAACAAAGGCCACTGTGATAATAACAGCTGCTGTGACAAAGCTTGTACTCCTGAGATCCAAACTCTCTTGCTGGTTCTGGTTACCCTGTGATGTGAATGCTTAAAGGTCAACCTGCCACCAATATGCTTCTAATCACTCTGGCCAATGGCTTCCACTATACCCTGGCCCAGCCTAGCAGTGAGACAATCTACTTGAGCAGTCACAACTGTGAGAAGAAAGCCTCTTGTGGTGTAAGTCAGAAGAACCTGTTCTTAGTTATAAAGTGTATAAATAAAGAGGTGTTGGTGATTTCTTTTTTTCCCCTATTTGTTTACTGCCTTAGAAAGTAAAAGTAACTAGCCTTGTTCTTTTTTATTTAAATTTCACTTAAGGGGTAAAGGGCACATCTGCATACATCCAGGACAGGAGAGTTCAGAATCGTCTCTGGCCTTAACTTGGCAAGGCCAGCATGCTTTGCCTTTGAGCTGGCTTATGCAGGGCCCCATGAGCAGTGAGGTGGGAGCCTTCAATAGATGACAGCTTCAATTAGTGGAGTTTCCTTACCCGTCCACGAGACCTTGTTGCTTGATGATCCTGTGAGACTCCTCACGGGAGATACGTCCATGAAACCAATGCTGAGTCCTGTGAATCACTGTGGGGAAGATGGAGGAGAAGAGGGTAAGACCTGGCTCCTCTGTAGAGACCCAAGAGCCCAGACAACAACTCTTGACAACTTGGATCTCAGCTCCAGGCGCACCATGCGCAGCTCAGTGAGGTTGTGGTTCAGAGAGCAGGGCTCTGTTTTGCCTTTCCGTAACACACAAAGCCATTATCTGTGCTCACCTGAATTCAGGGTAGAAGGATGAAGGGGGCTTTGGCTGCTCAGAATATTCATGCGTGTGCTTCTCTTCTGCAAATGAAGTGCCCATGTTAGCAAAGATGAGAAACTGATGTGCCAAGCCATCCACTGTCTAAGACAGGGTGGATAAGCAGTGTCCCTAAACCCTTAGACTATGGAGAACACAGAGTTTCTTGGCCAAAATGGTAAAGAAAATGAAGTAAATGCATTTTGGTTATTTCTAGCCAACCCAGTACTGAGGCAGCAATGTGTTTCGTACTCAGACTACCTATGAAGCAAATCCTGGAGACTCAGTTTAAACTCTGGCAGTTCTCAGAACCCTGTTCTCCAGAGTCCCTGTGCTCAAGACTTTTGCCCTTTTCCCACACTGTGGCTGCAGGACTGGGAATGTCTTCTAAGCAGAGTCCTGGGCAGGTGTTCTGCACATGGTCTTTAAATCTCAGGGAAACCTGAGCTGGGAGATAATCTTCCCATCTGCAGATTCAGCACTTGAGCTTTAGTGAGAGAACTGTTCCCTGTGGAGTCCTCATACTAACGTCTGGCCCCGTGCCCTCCACAAACAGCCACTAGTAATTTATCAGCAGGAACAGCTCAGGACAGAGTGGTGTGGAAGCCTGACAGCATGGAGGGCTCCTGGGGCCAGCTGCTTCCTGTAGTTACTCCCATAACTCCCTCTCACCAACACCAGTAGAGCCCTTTTGGCAAAACCTGGGTGTTTGTGTGTAACTAGTTTCAACCAGACTGGGGCTAGTGCCTTACCCGCCAGGCATGGCCCTCTTCCAGAGCAGCACTCTGGGCTTCAGCCGGATTATCAATCACTCTTCCGGTCTGTCCAGAAAAATCCATGGCCACCAGAGAATTCTCAGAGACACTGCGCTGTAAAGCAAAGGCCACACATTCTAAGATGCAGAGAAATCAGCCAGGGCAGTATTACCCCATGGGACAATAATGAAGATGGGTGCTAGCTACAGAGTTCCCTGTTTCAGGTCAAAAACTCAGTGATTTGAATGGAACCACACAAAAAATGGTAAAAATGACTTTGGGCTTTGCTCAAAAATAAAAGAAGGAGGGAAAAAAGAGAGAATGGTTGGGCTATCTCCAACTCCTCATTGTAGACCATGCTTGGGGACATTAGTTCAGGGAAGCAAACACTGTACTCGTCTATGACATGGGTTGCTCTGTCCTGGGAATAGATAGCAGAGGATCTTTAAGATCACACTGATGATACAGTACATTTGTGTACTTTTGGGGAGCAGGGGTGGTTATACTCTCATTATCCTGACTAGGGAATGACTTCAACATTCACGGGTCCCATGAATTGTTAACGGAACAAAAGCCAACGATGAGAAAGATGGCTTCCGGAGAGCTGCAAGTGGCTGTTGCTATTTTTGAAATAGATAAGGCATGCTGCAATGAGGTTCCCATAAGACTTGACTGTCGAGGGTCCTCTACTTACCACAGGTGTATTGAAAGGAGAGAGCAAAGCCTTTCTCTGCTGTGGGATGCGATAGTTTTGGTACAGGAGCATTCCGTACTGAAGAGGAAAGACTAGAGTCAGTACCAGCACCCAAGAGCCCCCACAGCCCCAGCCCACAGCAAACCCCACAGCTGGGAGGGCAGTGCTGATATACAAAAGGCAACTACTCTTTGCCAAAGGCCCCCTGTGAGCCTAACACGCTGAAGATGGCATGCTTCTGTTCAGCTCTGCCTCAGAACTTCTATCCTGGAAGAGAGGGGGTGCTGACTGGTCTGGGACTGTTGGAGAGGGAAATAAAGAGAGATGGCAATAGCACATATCACAATACCAAGGTCCAGAATAATTAGCTTTCCTGAGTTCTGCATGAGTCAAGTACTGTACTAAGTGGCTTATTTCATTTACCACTCCCCCTTTTTTATGATCTATGCACTATCATTAGCCCCACTTTACAGATAACAGAAAGAAATGAAGCAAGTATTCCAAGGTCATGAGAAGGTAAGAATTCACGACTCAAGTGCACATAGCCGGTTCTAAAGCCAGTCTCCAGAAGACAGCGGTCTCACACACTTTGAATAGCCAAAAAATACCAAACTATTGACTCAAAAACCAAGTTGGAACAATATGTTAGAGAGAGGGGGGGGGGATATAAATAAGAGTGAACACCAGGAAGAGGAAATAAAGTTCTGGAGTATCTGCATCATCCTCATGTCCTTGCTTCACAATGTGAACTCTCTTATAGCTCTTGGTCCTATAGACCACACTCCTTCCTAAAATACAAACATGTACAACATGACAGGACTGTTTTCCGTGAGTGTAAGTGCTCTCCTGTGAGAGGAGAAGACAGAGAGGACAGGTCAGGACAAGTGTCTGAAATGAAAATCACAAAGAATTCCCCCATATTGAGAAGACATCAAACTACACAGTCAAGGATACATAAAGCAGACACATTACGAGAAAACTGCTAAATAAAAATAAAAGAGACAAGGAGAAAATATCAAAAAAGCTTTTTGGATCCATGCAGCAAAGATCGCTAAGAGCTGAGTTTCTTTTTTTTTTTTTTTAAAGTCCCCAGAGAAGAATGCATGTTTTGGAAAAATTACAGTGCACATAAGCGGATGATTAAAATAAACTTTGAGTATATGAAGCACAGCAGCAGCACACTTTAGGGGGTTTTAATACATAGAGAATGGCTATCCACAACAAGAACATGTCAGATAGGTGGTGAGGGAAATGAAGAAAGTTCTGTTAGATTGACTGTGGTGAAAGGACTAAATTACATGGCTTTTTAATAAGTCAAAAAGATGCATGTTGTGGTGCTGTGGCAGCTACTGAAAAACAGAAAAATCAATGTATATAGGAAAATGTAAATGAAAATGCTTCATGTGAATAAAAAATTATGCAAACACTAATCAGATCATCTGAGGCAGTGATGATGTCTAGCATTAGACAGATGAATAAGACCTTAGGTCAAGAAACTATCACTGGAAACAATGAATCATGCATGGTTGACTATGACACAGACCGAGAAACCTGTTAGATGTGAGTATACTACACTTCTAAGCACCTACTGAATACACTTAAAGTCAGTCATATATGCATGGTTTGTATATAGTCCTTCCTCAGTAGCTGTCAGGGGAACTGGTTCTGGGACACACTACAAGTAACAAAACAGTATTGGCATAGGACCTATGTACACCTTCCCGTAAACTGCATTAGAGTCTAAGTCTAGGGTCTTCTATCACTGTCCACTTTATCTTTGGAGGTAGAGCCTCTCACTGAACCTGGAGGTTGCCAACTGGGCTAGAGCAGCTAGCTAGCAACCCCTGGAAACTGCCACCCCCAGCTCATTATGTGGGCGCAGGGGCAAGGAAACTTAGTCCCTTAGAGTTGAATAACAAGCACTTTACCTCCTGAGCCATCGCCCCAATTCTCACATATTGGTTGGTTCTGAGAATGCAGAGCCTGTAGCTAAGCCAGGCTGGCTGTACACATACAGGTATATGCTTGTGTGTGGTCTCTGGTCTCTGTGTGTCTATGTACATATATGGGGAAGTCAGAAGTCAATGTTGGGTGGTGTCTTCCTGCAACAGGGTTTCCCACTGACCAGCCAAGAGCTCCAGGGATCTTCCTTTTTTTCCCCCCCTCAGCACACTGGGGTTTTACAGAAATGTACTGCCACATCTAGCTGCTTCTGGTGATGGAGATTTGAATTCAGATCCTTATGTTTTCATGGCAAGGACTTTACGACTAAGCTATCTTGCCAGTCAGGCACATATGGGTGTTTGTGGGTATGTAGATACATGGAGAGGTGGACATAAGGGGTTAAGCTTGCCTGGGCTTCTGAGAGATGACCTCTCTGAGTCATTAGAATGGCTTGCCTGATATAAGTGCTGGCCAGACCACAGAGCCTATGTTAAGAGTGTGATTCATGCTGGGCCTGGGGCCATGCTAGGGATTAAGGCCAGCCACGTAAGTGATAGTTCTATATGGCCAACAATGCATGGAAATTGGGGTCCACACTAAGGCTTGGGTGAGCTTCCCTGGTCAGTAATGATCTGGGTGTGTTACTGTACATTTTTGTTAGCAGATTCAAGTATGGTGTACCTGACTCTTCTCTTCTGGATTACTTTCAGGCTATTCATTCACATCTCTCCCTTTTACTGTAAGAGTTTTGCTGAGTTTGTAGCCCTAGTTCATTAATGAGTGGGAGGGAGAGCTAAAGGTTCTCTCAAACTTGCCTGCGTGCTTCTTCCCACTACACATAATGACACACCTAATAAATCAAACTCTACAGTGTTCTAAAATCAAATCTTTTGATCAATAATATAGCATCTCAAGTAGAAAATCCAACATTTGAGTTTATGTATATGTCACAGTTAAAACCCAGGCAAAAGTATAAAATTTCTTCAGGTTATGTGTAAAACATGTATATGAAACAATTGCACTGCATGTTTAGATATAGGTCCTGTCCCCACGACATCTTATTATGTTTATATAAATATTCCTGTGTCACAAAATGCCAAAATCCATAGTGCTTCTTATCCCAAGTGTTTTTGAAAAGAGTCACTGAATTTGGAATTACACAATGTCAGGAGTATATTACCCCTATATGCTTTTTTCCCTTTCAATACCTTTGCTCTGTATTTGGCTCAACCTGAGTGCCTTTCTAGAATGTCTTTAAGTAGACACTTAGGTCACTGACTTTAAGCTTTACTTCTTTTTTTAAAACATGTATTTAACATTAAACATTTACCTTTGAAGTTCTCCTGTAATTGTAACTTGTGGTACTTTTATAATTACTCAATTGGCATATCTTCTGATTTTGTTTTGCATTTTCTCCTTGGTCTATGAATTATTTTAAATAGATCATTTTTGTAAGTAGGCATTATGTGTAAAATTATACTTTATTTGCATAGTATTTTAAATGATTTTTTAAAATCTCAGTTATTACTTAAAAATATGGGGACCTACATGGTAGTTACTTGTATTCATACAAAGTCTTGAAATTGTTAAGCCATTAGCCATTTATGTACCAGCTGGCTATAGAATTACTTTCTTTCATTTCTCTTTTTACTTTAGTTGACTGGGCTTTAAAGATACATGTATAGTCCAATTAATGCTATTTCCTTTGTAATTCCTTCTATTGCTTCAGGAAAAAAAAGTATGACCTAACTATGTCTCCTGTTTTACTGCAGTGTAGACTCTCACTTCCTATTCCCATCACATTAAATGTGGCTCTTCTAAACAGTAAAGGATTAAGGTAACAGTGGACTGTTTTGTTTCTTTGTGTAAAGAGACAACAGCACGTCTCCACATTCAGAACTTGTCATGTTAAGAAATAGCCTCCTGGGCTGGTGCAATGCCTCAGTGAGTAAAGGTGCTTGTCACTAAGCCTGAATTTGGTCCCCAGAGCCCACCCGGTGGAAGGAGAGAAATGACCCCTCCCCCCAAGCTGTCCTCTAACCTCTATACACATGCCCACACACATTCCCCTAAAGAAACTAATTAATAAATTAACATAATAAAGAACCATAAGCACATCAATAAAGTTCACAGGAGTTTAACATTACAAATGAGGTTGAGTTTGGGGATCTAATGAAAGGAATCCATTTGCTTTGTGAACCCATTGTGCATTGACAGATTTCCTTTATTACCTAGTTTTCATTCTGGCCATTAACCCTGGAAGACCCAACACGTTGAATAAAAGGACAGATCTTTCCCTAGTAACTTAGTGAGACATGTAAGTTCTTAAGTGAGGTAGTAGGCAAGTTTACTGTGTTGTGCAAAGATAACAAAAAGGCTTAGAGTCATGGACGAAGAATGCTTAAGACTATACAGCTCAACTCCAGGAATACAAAACAAACTTAAAGAGGTATGTTTTTTTCTTTTTCTTTTTCTTTTTTTTTAAACAGGAAGGGAGCTGTAATCACATGGGAGCATACCCTATTTAGCACAGATGTTAATGAAAAGGAATCTATTAAGCCTCCCAGAGGCCTAGTGATTTGATGGGCCATGTTCCTGGTTCAGAAGTGGCATAGGCCATTACAGTCTTGAGCATCTAACTGGGAAGTGAGACTCTCCCTGCCAAATTCTAGCAGAAGTAAGTCTGCCATTACTACATTACAAGCTCCTGAGACTGTGGGATGTCTGCTAATCTATAATACTGTAATACACTACATTTAAAGAAAATCAGGTCTTTTTTTTCCCCCCTGTCTGTCATACTGGGGAGTTACAGATTTTGTGATGAAACAGGGAAGAATTTTGCTATGATAATCTATGAAAACCACTTGATTTGACTTTAGGGAAAGACTGCAAGAAGTGTAAATCCACAATGCTTACATTTTAGATACGACAAAGAAATAGATTTGGGGGAGGGGTCAAAAAAGAAAAAAAAAACCAAACAAAAAAAAGAGCTAAGGTTTGACATCTTTATCAAATTAGATTTTTGCCATGAATAGGAGAGGCCTCTTTCCAGTAACTGAGGACTGGCTGTGTGGAACCCTAGGTCTAAGTCTTGGCATCTAAAGTAGAACTTGGGAGGAAGTGTTTGCACAGGGGTACATCTGTAGAGGAAAGGCTAAGGACAGAGCCACCACCACCCAAGTCATTCCATGATTCCCAGTCTGTTGCCCTCTCTGGCATGCCTAGGATCCATGAGGCGAGGCTTCTCTGACCTCATTACACTGGGTGCAGCCTTTTGTTCTGCACACCCTTCTCACTGCTGAGATGGCTTTGATTCCTGCATTTAGCTGCTTCATAGAACTGCAGTGAATTTCTTCTTTGTTTCCAATATGCTGGTCCTACTGTCAAAGTGCTTTTGCAGAGGAGGCTCCCCATGCCTCTTGGTGGTCTGCTGTCTTGCTGAACATGAACCTAATTGCCTTTTCAGGGCGGGGTAATTTAAAACCAAAGCAACCACAATGACAGGCTCTTGTGCTGACACAGCAAGACATTTTGTGGAGGGAATTTTTACATCAGTTTAAGAAACTTTTAGAAAAGCAGGGAGAATATGAGAAGTAGGTAACCGTTACGACTCTCTAACCCTTTGGCACAGCCCTGCATCCAAGAATGACTCAATGAAGCAATAGGAAAGGATGAAGACCACAGTCTGACCCCATGTCCTGCCCTGTCCACACTAAGTTAAGTCTGTAGCTGAACACAGCCATGCCTTTAGCAATCGTGCATTTTTCCTCTTTCAAAGGAAGGCATACCTATGCAAGCACTTCATGGCCCTTGGTTATTTTTAAATAACAAAGTTTTCCTTCCCCAAAGCCCTAGGATAGCAACGTGACATAAATTACGGTTTCAACACTGCTGACGCCAAGTTCATGTTCACTAATCAGAAATGGTAATGAGACAGGCTTAGGAATGCTGGGAGGTGACTTTTCAGGGTGATTTAGGATTCCAGGGTCTCTATGTTGACAGTTGCAATAAAGCAAGGAAACCTCTATGCTGAATTCACTTTTTCCAGATTTAAATCCAAATAAAACCCCAGCCCATTTCTGGTGGGTAAGAATATCTGAGAGAATGAAGCTCAAGGACTTGCATTACAGACCAAGACCTTCTAATCCTGAGAAGACATAACCTGATATTTTGTTATCTGTGCTACTATGAGCCTTCCATCTTTAGTTCAAACTCCCCATTTGGTGACTTTTCCCAGCAGTCTGAGGGAGTCTTTGGCAATACCAAGATACACAGATGCCACAGGCCAGGCATCAAGAAATGAGAGTATATACATGAATGTAACCCCAGCTGAGGCAGGGGGATCAGTCAAACCCTTCTTGAGTTACAGAAAAAGTTTAGGCAATCTACCCATACTGTGCCTAAAAATGTGTAAAAAGAGGCCTAGGGTTAGTGCTCAGTAGTACGGTGCTTGTCTAGCATGTGGGAGACCCTAGGCTTAATCCCTAACTCTGCAAAAGACAGACAGACAGACAGAAGGAATGGACAGACAGGCAAATGTACACACAGAGGCAGAAACACAAGTGTAAGCTGGCATTTGCATGAGCCTTTATTATATTCTGAGGGCCTAGAAGTCCCTATCCTCAATGGGGACTTGGGAGGAGAGCCTGGAAAACATGGAAGACAAACCCAGGAAGGTTGGGTTCATGGGTCCTGCCTAGTCTTGCGTTCTGCAGCCTGCTGCTTACATCTAAAAAGGGCCTTGGGGAACTTATCAGGGATAAGAAACAGGAGAGGTTCTAGGTTTCCTATGACTTTGAACTTCCCATTCTGAAGGTAGTATGAAGCTGCACTACCACATGACCAGCCGAATCTTGTCTTCCAACTTTAACTAAGATGACTTCTACCAGGAGAACGTATGGAGGGGAGAAACAGTTTGGTGTATGGTAGGTAGTAATTCCATAGCTGCTTAGGAATGACAATGACCTTGAAGCATAAGGAATTATGACAGAAACAGAAAAATTCTACTGTAACCTTGTTGGAGACTGGCAACTCAGTAGGCTGTACCAGGGTATGGCACTGCCTCCTGTAAGAAGTGCCCTTCAAGATGTATCCTGAGATCTTTGGAATCAAATGATACCTGCACAGTAGTTGGGGCACTAGAACTCAATGCAGAATCAGATCTATTCTAAAATACTGGGGAGGCTGAAGCAGGAAGATTTTGAGTTTGAGGCCAGCATGGCCCACATACAAACCCTCTATCAAAACAATAAACCAAACCAAACCAAAATAGGAAGTGGACATGCAACTGCCCAGGGCTCTCAGGGAGGGCGGCAAAGCACAGTACTTAGGAAGTGAGCTCAGGAGCCAGAATGCTGCTCTCAACCTGGCTCTGACACACCCCAGCGGCCAGACCTCCAGCCTCAGTGTAGTTACCTGTGAATGAGACAATCATGACACAAAGCAGCCGTGAGGAGAACATGAGGTTGGGCACGGAGGCACGAATGTTCAGAACAGGCTAACGGTGTCATGTTAGCATTATTATGGTGTAAGATCTCATGTATTTGCACTTCATGATAAAGCCAATTAGTGTTGTCACAGTCAGTTCTGCCCATTTCCTTTCCAGCGATTGTGTTAGTTTTTACTCATGTATAGTAGCTGAGAACTAGAACCTACTAACTGGACTACGTATCACCAAATTAATAAAATACATAGTTTTATAGTGTACACTGCTATTTTTCTATTTCTTTTGTTGCCTTTTTAAAAACACATACATTTTCAGATTAAAAAAAAAAAAAAACAGACCTATATAGAACTGTAAAGGTCTATGTCTAGAATCTGTCCCTTCTTGCATAGTGGGGCTATCTCTCAGTCTCTCAGCAAACTTTCCTTTTCCTGTACCGTAAAGTCAAATACAAACTTTGATTTTTGTCTCTCTCTCACACAAAATGGAAGATATCCTAATATTAATATACACTTGATTTTTAATTAGTAGTTTTTCTAAAAGAGAGAGCATCCTTTTATTTATGTATTCATTACTATTATTATTATTATTAATTTATTTTTAACAAAGGGTCTCTGTATAAAGTCTAAGCTGGCCTCAAACTCAACAATCTTCTTGCCTCCACTTCCAGTTGCTAGGATTCTAGGTATGTGCACCACACCTAGAAATCTCATTATTTTAACATACAGAATGTATTCCTTTCATGGCTGGCTTACATCCTGTCACTTGGATGATAGACTGCACAGGCTTAGAGCTGAGAGTTGTCTACTGTGGGGAAATTCCTTATCCCTTGACGCTCAGGGATAGACATTTGCAAACGTCTAGAGGCATTTTTGGCTGGCTCCACTGACTGGGGGCATCTGTGGGCAGAGATAGATAATGCACAGGGCCTCCCCTTCTAGCTCACAAAGTATCAATTTCTACCAACCATTGGTGGTGCTCAGCTAGAAAACCTGGCTCTACCCCTTTCTCATGCTCTGAGATCTTATGTAGAAGAATGGACAATTACACTTGAGATCTTACGCAGAAGAATGGACAACTACACTTGAGAAATAAATTCGGACTCAATAGTACAAACATCATAGCATTTTCGTGCCAGGATGGCCCCACATCCAGTCGTTTGCTCTGTGTGAGAGGCAGCCATTGCAGCCATGAGTCACATACCTTGAGAAGTCTGAAGGCTGTCATCCAGCAAGTACGGATCTGGTCATCCTCGGCACAGAGCAGACGCAGCTCCTTTGTCTCAACTTTTGCTTTGTTTGGCTAGAGGAGAAATGAAAACCCCACCAGTGCAACAGTGAGCAAGAATACAGCCAGTGTTAGGGAAGGCTGCCCTTAAACCAGAGGCCGTTTGCTGGATGTCACCTGAGCAAAGCAGAGCAAGAGGCACACGCGTACCCTGTCCAC
The DNA here is from genome assembly GCA_030556225.1 of Cricetiscus sungorus. Lineage (NCBI taxonomy): Eukaryota > Metazoa > Chordata > Mammalia > Rodentia > Cricetidae > Cricetiscus > Cricetiscus sungorus. The sequence continues at coordinate 5,594,853 of JANBXA010000491.1, forward strand.
TTTACCCACCATCAGTCTGACGAGCCTTTATTTTATTAAGGACTAGTCATGGGCCAGTGTTCCCATATACACACAGAGGGTAGGCATGGTGTGGTCAATCCTTACGACTAGAAGCTCACACAAACAGTGTCAATTCACTCAGTGTTACAGACAATTGGGTGTAAGCTTCTGCCTCTACTGTGACCAGGTAAAAGCTTCACCCAGAGCAGGAGGCCAAGAGCTACCCCCCCCCTTTAAGCCAATGAGTTCAGTGAGTGCTCCATAGAGCATGTGCGACGATTCAAGAACCACTAAGTCCTAAGCACACAGTAAAGCCAGTGTAAAAACCATTTCTGTTTGAAGCAAAAGGATCCATGACCAAATACTAGGCAGGAGAAAAAAACCTGTGCACAGTTCTCAGCCCCAGGCCATGGGCAGCATCCTATGAAGTACCTTGATGCACATTCCATGGTCATTGGGTGCATTGTACTTCTTTCCAGAAATCAGATAGAAGATGCTGCTTTCCTCCAGGTCAGCCAGCAGCTGCAGGTGTCTGGGTTCCTGAAAAACAGCAGCCAAGAAAAGTGTGGGGTCATATTCACTGGACCCAGGGCTGGGCATCCCAGAGGTTCAAGAGAGATGTGACAAGGGTGTCGCTGTGTGTGTGTGTGTATTGCCATCCAGTTTCTGACAAACTAGTAGTCTACTGGTCCCTTTTGGTAGAGCCATTATATAAGCTGCTCATTAATAAGTTAATACTAGAATAAAAGAGGTTAAGGCACATTTAAAAATTAAGCCCAAGTTCCCAGCAAGCATACCTAGCACAGGGAGAAGTGAAATATTTTAAAAACTTACCTTTGAAGTCCCCTTGGTGGAGTAATAAAGGCCAGATCTGCGCAGGCACACATACAGTTTCTTCCAGGACTTTCTTCCAACTTCCTTCACCTGCAAGAATCCTTGAATCTCAGGGCAGCTGCTGGTGTTCAGAAAATTCTGTGGAGGAACACATTTTTAAAATTAGGAAATATGCACATAATAAAATAATGGAAGCAGTTATGTTATTACACATAGCTGATATTTCCTGGATTATTAAAAATACTTTGGGGCAGGGTCTTAGGAAAAACTTTCTTCCTTTGAACACCTTGAAATCCCAGCAAAATTGGTATTGTATAGAACAGTTAATATTAAAACAGAGAGAAGCAAATGGCTCCTACGACAGGGTGGACATAATGTTGAAAATTTCCCCATAAGATGGAGCATTTCGGGAATCTGCTCCTCACTTCAAAGTTCCAGCAAGTCTATTTCAGCAAGAACTCAGTTTTTGTTTAGTACCTGCAGGAGCTGAGCCTGATTGCCATTGGGCGGCTGGCACCAAGTGACCATCTGATCCGGGAAAAAGTTCTGAGATAGGAAAAGAAAAAAGCTTATTACATATAGCACACCCGCCAATATTAAAAAGTTCTCCAGGTATGATCATGATTTGTATTTTAAACAATAGTCCTTCTCATTCTTTTGTCAAAACCTATACAACCCCAGCACCAAAAGAAAACCACAACCAAAATAATAATAATAATAACAACAACAACAACAACAGCAAGGTGACTGCAGATGTACAAAAAGCCTACTGCGCTGAATAATTACGCAGAACCCATTATGTTTCTTTCTTTTCAAGAAACCAGTGAAATGACCACAATCACAGGTGGATACTAGTCTCCCTGAGCCGATTGTCAGTCTGCCTGGTGGGTGACTCAGGACAAGACCAAAGGCTCAGAAGTCATGAAACCTTTTTTTTCCCATGATAGATACCCCCACCTCCCCCCCCAAAACCAAAACAAACAAACAAAAAAACAGAAATGGGGGGAGAAAAAGCTGTCAAGGAGTTGATGTCAGCATGCCAATCACTGATTGCTGTTCATATTTCAACATATAATCAAGAGAGTTTCTGCTATTTGCAAAGATTAATGAGTAGCTCGTCTGTTGAATACTGGATCAGTATGTTCCAGTGTGAATATCTTTACTCTGAGCAGGGAGACAGCCTCCTTCCCCAGTCTCAATGACATGTATGATGGTGTTGTGTGTGATGCCTGTTTCACTGACTGTTGACCCAGCTTCTTAAGCCCACGTATGCACAAATTTCAGCTTGTCGTCTGATAGTCGGGTTCTATTCAACCCAAGTACAAATTCCAAGATTTCGAGAGGCCCCAGGGCTAATCCCAGGAGGACACTTACCACCGGATTTTTGAAGAACTCGTACTTCGCATAATTCTTTCTGAATAAGAATTTACTCTCACTTGGCATGGTGCTCTCCACTTGGACCACAATCTCATGGTCCTCCAGGCACCTCTCTGTAGGGAGAAGCATCACATGTGAGTGGGGACAGAAACATCGGGACAACTTTGCAAGGTCTACACCGTTCTTTAAGCACTGAGAAGAGAAAGAATGTCAGGAACACTGAATTTAAGTCCTTCGTACGCACTGATGGCTATCTAAAAAGGGGCCTTAAAATTCAGTAAAATTCAACATTCAGGTTAGCGCTGATGAGTATGTGTTTCTTTTACACTTGGTATCAATGCAACATTAATGAGAAGGGTACAAATAATTTTGCCCTTATACTACAAAATTTCAATTCTTGCAGTGAATATACTCTCACAACTTGGAAAACACTCAAAAACAAAGGAAAGGCAAAGATCCCTGGCAAGGAGGACTCACAACAGGCAGGGTATAAGAGCAGAGGGCATATAGGTACGACGACCAGGGGAGCTGTGGACAAGACACTATAAACCATGGGACGTAAAGCACTCACCATTCACATGTAACTAGTTAGCTACATCATGGGATGTATGCACCAGCTGTATTATGTGTGAAGACAAAGAAAAGGCCATTCTCCACAGATCATTCACTGCATGGTGTACTGGTGGGCACTCACGTGTACATACGCACGCACACCTCTTAGCACACCTTGTGTAAGGACCAGGAAAGGCTACATGGTCCCCCCTCTGAACCTCTCCTTCGGCGTAGAGCACAGAGAACTCCCCACTGATAGAAATAAGATGCCCAGAGGAGAGGGGCTGTGTTTTTCTGCCGTGGGATAGAGATCATAACTCCTACCACAAAGCTCCCGAAAAGTTATATTGGAGGTGGTAGTGACAGAGAACTAACCACATCAGACAAGGGAAGAAACTGTATCAGTACGTCCACCCCAGGCTGAGTGTGAGACCTGATGCCAGCCAGGCATTAAATGGACACAGGGGCTGTATCCTAAATCCCTCGAGTCTCTCATGCTGCTAGAGCTGAGTCCCGCCTGGGAAGAAAGGGAGATGCCTAGGGAAAGCCACTTTAAGCTAAAAGGGTCACAGAATTGGGAGAAGAAATTTCTCCATATAGAAGAACTGTGGCCATGGGCACTTTTCTGTGAGGAAAACCTCTGTTACCAAGAGCACATTCTGAGTTGACACATCCTTGGCCTCCATTTTGATACTGTAAGAAGGGGACATCTTGGTAAAAATATTTAAAACCAGAATTTGTCCCCATGGCAAATACAAAGCTCACAGACCATGAAAAGCCATGCTTGGTGCAAATGTAGAATAGTTTCCATTTACTTCTATCTGGGAAAATTCTCTCTGTAACACACGAACGCTTATGTTTACACAAGGATTATATTTCCTTGAGACATATGCGAACAACCACATACAACCTGAGCATTGACTAAAACTGTGATGCACGGTTTGAAAAAACAGCCATGCTTAAGTTCATTCATTTTAAACAGACTTTCTAGTCTAAAAACAGATCAGCGAATTCCATTAGGAGTTTTACTCGGAGAAAATATTCTTAACAAACTTAAAAACAAAACTCAACAACCCCATAGCCTGTGGGTTGCTGTTTTACAGAATAAATTACTTTTCCATTTAAAATACAGAGTAGAAAAGGGAGGTAGCAGCCGTCTGAGTAAGGATGAAATGGCTAGCTCTAAATCAAAGTATTCTGCTCTCCGAGGAGCACAAAGGGCCCTGTGGGGAGCTCCCCAGCTAAGACCCATGCTATGTATGGTCTGCACAGCTCTGACCCACAACAGTAGCTGTCGGGGAGAGCTCCCGGGGAAGTTGCACACACACTGCACGTAGACAGAGGGGAGGGCATGGTGCCTGGGGAAGGAACAGGGGGAACTGGGCCTCACTGTGGTTTCAGGTAACCAGAGACTACCAAGCTGGCCCCTGCAGCCCTAAAGGATCACACTTTCTCCTCCGCCAGTCAGGTGACCCTAGAGGGGCCTCACTGTGGTTCTTCATACATACAAACCAGCGGCAGCGTCAACTTCTGTTTCCTTCTTCAGTAAGCTGGGAAAGAGCGGAGAAATCCCGCTAAACCTTTCTTCAGGCTGCCGTGGGATACCTCTAGTGGGATACCTCTAGGCACAGCCGCTGCCTACAACTTGTTAACCTCTAGTGCCTGCTGTTCCTGAGTTCTGAGTAAACCTCGAGCAAGGCTGCTCTTCAGGACATGCCTAAAGTACCATGTGCTCACGTGGAAAAAGCAGGGACTCCTCAAATACCATTTGTTATTTTTCAAATGTCTACAACTATGTTCCGCATCTGTGTCAATATCTCACTTGGTGACAGAAAGGCTTGAGCATCAGAAAACTCACAAAGAAAATTGTACCTCTTTGTTTTTAAAGTACACAGCTACTTAGAGCCTCAGCAAAGACTTGACCAGCCCAGGTAGCAATCATGGAGAGATCATGCAGAACAGAGGCCAGAACGAGGCTCAGTGCAGCCTTTCAGCAGGCTCAACCATCCTTCCCTAGCCCCTCCCACCTAGTAGAAAGTCTCAGGCGTACATGTTGACTGCTAGGAATCATGACGCTGGGCGAGGAAGCCCATCCAACCCACCTTGACGACAAACCAGCCAGCAGCTTTCCTTCTATCCGTATATTTTAATGAGAAAAAGATATCGCTCGGCGTTCTCAAATTAATAATGGACTGCAGGCTCCTTCTGGGCAGCGAGGACTAAAGGGGGCTCTGTAGGTGACTAAAGGGGGCTCTGTAGGTGTCAGTGTCTAAGGCACTGTGGCATTTGACTGTAAACAGCACCTAGAAAGCCACTGCTCTTTCCTGGGGTGCCTGTCTAATTCCCACAAGCCACAGCACTCACTCCTCAGTCACTGAATTGTGCAGGATCTGTGGGACCTTCTCTTTCCTGTGCTTGCTGCCCCAGCTCTCTAGCCCTGGCACCAAGTGACCCTACACTGAATCCCATTTTCAAGTGCAGGAGAGGGAGCACCAAAATGCCCCTTTGTACATTTAAAAGTGTGTTTTGCAAAATTTCTTTTTTAGTTATCTGTTTCTCTGTCACATGTGTGGGGGAACTATGTTCTGTCACCATGTCCTCTTTGTGGGAAATTTTCCTGGTGGAAGGAGAGAGTCTAGAGACTTGTAGCTCACATGCCTGCTTAGATGGGACTTCCCCATCCAACCTATGCTAGCGCACTAGCCAGGATTTATCACCGACTACCCTCACCCACGAAGGCTGAAGAATTCCCAGTTGGGAAGCCTTATAGAAAGTGCTCACCAGGAAGTTTCTGGCATTTTGGTTGCTAAAGTCAGCGCAGTAGCGCTGCTTAAAAAAACAAAACAAAACAAAACAAAAAAAACTCCTTAATCTGAGATCACATAGAAACTAAACATACCAGAGCTGCTATCTACATGTCCCCAATTGTAACAGTTTTGTGTTGTAATTGGTTTTAGAATCTGCCTGAAAGACTTGCACATACAGTTTCCCCTTTGTGTGTCCTCCTCCCTAATAAGAAGACTCAATAGAGAATTGCCTCAGAGAGTCATTTCCATGGAGACAGCGATACCCAGGAATGTGGGGCAGGGTGGCTCCATACTGAGCATAGGTGAGGCCCCACTCTTCAGGCCAGGACCCAAAATACACACCCTAGAGCAACATCCATTACAAAGAGCCTCCCACAGGTCTGTGGTTCACTCATCCACAGCAGGGCAGGTTAATGCCCAGATGTGAACAGGGCTTTCTGAGAGAAACCACACAGCACCACAGTTTTCCAACAGTGGGAGCCTGACAAGAGACCGCTGTGGAACCGTGGCAAAGCTGTGTTTTATCTTCTTCATCTTTTTTTTTTTTTTTTAAAATTAAATGTTAGGCTTAAATAAAACAAAACACACACACACACACACACACACACACACACACACACACACACACACACACACACACACACACACACACACACACAGTCTCCTCACAGGGAGGGAAGTGAAAGAACTGGAAGGCAGAGAGACTGAGCTTGTGTTGGGGTTGCTCACTTAAAGCTGGTGAATCTTAAAAACTTTAAAAACTCACACAATCCTCTCTAAAACCTAGCCCGCTTGGAAAATGTGTTCCATTTCTCTCTACTAAGGGAGGAACTGGCACTGAAAAGACACCTTTAACCAAAAGTCTGGCAGGCTTCTTTACCTGAGATGAACTTAGCTGAGCAAACATATATACAACAGACTCATAGAGTTCTAGAAATAGAACGTGTTTTCAAATATTCTCTTGTATAAAATACGCTCTTGCTCCTTAGGCAGGGTACAGACACATACAGAGCTGTGTGCACATGCACACACACAGTGTAGGCATCACCCCAGAAAGATGCCACACAGGCACTGTATTCCCACAAGACCCCTTTATAATATATCCTGACTCCCTATCCTCACCACAACGGAACTATGGCCCCCTTCTTCTACGAACAGGCTGAGCTGCTTTGAGATGGGTAACTGTACCCAGTGGGTGAATGGGCTCTGAGTCCCTCAGGCTCTAGAAGAACCTATCGCCTAGGATAAGTCTTTGGGAAGTTACTGTGCTTTGAGCGCCGGAGGTGGGATTCTCAGAGGGAGAGGACTGGGAAGGAAGGAGAGGGAAATTTAGGAGGAAGCATGGCCACAAGGAGTGAGGAACATGCTCATGTGGCAGGAGATGGGGATGCATTTACATCTGGCTGTGGCATAGCCATCTGATCACAAACTGAGGTCCCCGAGTGCTATTTCCAAGCCAGGTAACCAGTCCCCTACCTAATCCCAGTTGTGGGTGGTGCTCCACCAGAGTCCAGCTGTTGTCATCCACACAGTGACTTTTGTAAACCAGCAACTGGCACAGGTCCCTGGCAGTCATGTCAGTCAGAATCTCCACCACTTTGCTTGTACCATCTTCACTAAAGACTTTGACATCCTGCAACACACAAAAAGGCACAAGTACAGATGAAACAACTTTGCATTTACAAGAAAGAAAAACAGACAAGATAAAACAAAAGTAAAAACTTTAAGTGTCTCAACACATGGACAAGTGGTTTCTTGGGCTATGGGACTCCCTTTCCTCTCTTCGGAGGGGCCCGGGAACTGCATAGGCACAGACAGCACACAGCCAAGCCACCAGCACGGATTAGGGAGTCACAGAACTCACTAAAACACTGCAGTGGTTCCTTCCATGTTAGACAGTTTACATTTGTACAAACGCAGTAAATGTCTGAGCTGACACTCCTCCTTCTCTAAACTGTGATGACCCCATTGTCTCTACTCCCTGAGTCCACAGGGCCTGCAGTTCCTGTTCCCTTGAGATTCTCCACAGTTCCTGAGGCACAGGAGGAAGCTGAGGTAAATATTTAGACCAAAGGAAAAGGGTACTGAAGAATATTCAGTCGTGAAACTGTTTGGCCCTTCTCCTACAATACTGAAAACAAGCTACAGTTTCCAGGTCCCATTCGAATCTGTGGAAACCAAACAGTTCCTAGGGAAAAGACATAGTAGAAATTTCTGAGATTAAAAATGCTACCTGCTCCAGTTGATGGGGATGCTGTTTGTAGGGGAAGGTAAGATGTATTTAAACAAAAACGAAACAACAACTATAACAAAAAACCTCAACAACAAAACTCTACCCAGAATCTCACCTCAACGGCAGTCAGAGGGACATGGTGGCATTTTAAATTGTGATTGCCTCCTGCCTGGTAGTTTGTTCCTGGTGTTTCCCTACCTTCCCTGGGAGTTCAGGCTCACCATCCAACAAGCACTGCAGTCCTGGGCAGCTTTGCCCTCATCAAAGCTGCCTTTGTCCGCCTTCCTGCCATCTTACTCATCCCCGAGGTAGGAATCCAACCACCCCAGCAACCCGTTGTGCCCTTCCTAGGACTGATGTAACCACCCCATGGGCTCTTCATGCTGATGACAATGGTGACAACATCATCAACACACAACATGATCGGCTGCAAAAAATCCCCAGGCAGTGAAACACCAACAGGCCACTCAGGCTGGAGCGTGCTCTGGGTTCAGACCAACCTCCTGCTAATCTTTGTCCAACTGCTGCCATCAGTGGCAACTTCAGTGCTGAGTCTGCCATCAGGCTCAACTGTTTTAACAAACTGTTTCTAGTGGGCCGGTTCTCTGCTCCTTTTCTGGTTCATGTGCTTAGGAGGGTGGCTCTAGGGAGGGGAGTCAATGCCAGTGCTGGGGAAGGCACCGTGGGCCTGGGGGTAGGAGCTATGCCCACAGCATGTTGTAGAGAAGGCTCCTGCTAATGAAGGACAAAGTAGCCCTGAGGCTGGGGGGAGAGAGAGATCGAGATTGTATTTCTCTGGTCTTTGAACTCCCAGATGGGGTGGGGATGATTCAGGGGTATCAGGAAGGGTACTTCTTTATTCTAGACAAGTTGGGGGAACCCAAAGGGCCTTTCTACCCCTGCCACTCCCCAACTCAGAAAAATACCAGGATTTGCTTTCAAACCCCACTTTCACTTTTAAAGAAAAATATCCCTCCCTTTTCTGGAATTTATGTCTCACTCAGTGAAAGTTTGCCTCCACCAGCAAAGCAGATGCCTACACACAGCTCACTCACATGACTGACTCAGTCTAGGAACTAACACTTAATTCAAATCAAGAAAATATGTCTGTGGTCTCTAGGCAAGAACATTCTTTCTAAAATGCTTTAACATAAAAGAAACAGAAATTTGGAAAGTATAAATGCATTTGATATTCTGGTTTTCAGTGTGCTGGGCCTCCTAAGTCTGTGAAGCTTTCCATTCCCCAGATCAGCCTCCTAACGCTCTTCCTTTCCTAAGCTTTGAAACATTTATGTGGTTACAGCAAACACTGTCTCCTCCAGGAAAGTTATGTGGCGGTGAAGTATGTGTTTCATGTCTCCCCAAGTCCACTCGCCACTCTTCCTGCCCAGATCAGCCATGGCTCCACGTTTCAAAGTCTGTTTTCAGCCCACTGCATTTTTCTTTAAACTCCCTCTTTTTCCCCTCAGATGCTCCAAACCTCCCCCCCGCCCCCGCCCTGGCCTCCATCTATATATAGTCTGGACAGTACCAGCTAACACGTACTCTGTCACAGGTTTATCTCCACTTCTTTGAGATTCCCACAAAAAGCCAGGTTGGCAGGACAGGGCAGTATGTGATGGGCAAAAGGCCTCCCCCCTCCCTGAACCCCAAAGCCTGTGAGAGAGAACAGACAGAAAAGCACACACACCTCCCGTTATAGACTGTAACTGACACACCATTCTTTGGCTATTTCCCCAAACTCCACAGGGCCTGCTGCCCGCAAGCCAAACAACCTCCAAGACAGAACTCTGGAAAAACCATTACACATACCAGCAGTGTTGATCTGGGTAAATGTTGGAAACTACAGAAGGGACGTTTTGTAGCAAATATATAAGGCACAAAGCAAACGCTGTGTGCAGCTCCGACCTCCTTCCACAGAATCTTTCAAAGGAGGGTTCTAGATGGAGCGTTTTATGCCACACTGTCATCTGCCCCCTTAGCAGACCTCTCAGCTATGCTGGCCCTCATTAAGGAATCAAGGAAGGGTTGTATATTTCATAGGTCTGTGCAAGAACCTGGGCCAAGAGCTCCTGGGGGCAGCCTGGGCCTCCAAAGCACACTGAATGCCCTCATTTCTTTACCAGGGTGGACACAGAAGGTTCTCTCAAGCACACCAGGGTTCTGGGCCCCCAGCAACTGACATTTCAGCAGGGTGAGAGCAACGACACTGGCAGTTATTTTCCATGGGTAAACTGTGCAGGCACATACGAATCTGTGCCATACTGGAGGGAGGCTGGAGACACACAGTCCCACCCTGACACAGCCAGGTAGCTGCCCAAAGCTCATTCTCCTCATCTGAACCGTGTGGCCCTGTTTTGTCAACGAGAGGAATATACAAAGCCTGATGCTCCATGTACCCAACTTTGACATTGGCTAGAAGATCTGATATGGCAGTTAGGGCTGGCTCTGGGAGGCAACTCTGGAGTCAGAGGGAGCCACAACTCCCTTCATGATTTATCCGACTTTTCTGAGCCTGAGCCTTCCCATCTGTGAAGTGGGAACCCATGAGTGACACTGGCCTCACAGTGTTGGGATGAAACCTTGAGGCATCAAGGTTTATCTTGAGATGCCTCTGAAAATCTTACAGTCATCTTTGTGCACAGACCCAGGAATGGGTGGGTTGGGTCAGCTGAAAGCCTGGAGGCAACTTAGTAGACAGATGGGTAGGGCTCTAAAGTGCTGTTCACCAGCACTCCCAATTCTTAGAAAGCAGACCTCAACTGGTTAAGATGCAATGGGAAAGCATCACTAACCAACCGACCAAATAGCTAATTGCTTTAAAAATAAAACCGTAATATGAAAGAGAACAGGCACAATTACGTCAACAACATGAAACTCTCCTTTAGAGGGTGGGGGAGGGAGTGCTATTTTGCTGGACTGGACCATTACACACTCTGCTGTAAGGGCTCTGATGAGGTAATAAAACGTTCCATTGTTCCCAGACTTTCTGTTGTCATTTCCTATACATTCACCATATAGAGGAAGGAACAAAAGCCCCTTTCTTTGTAGCAAAAAAGGAAGGTGTTTAAGAACAAGTGGTGCTGAGGCACATCTGTTCTGTGGCCCCAAGCTACAATCTGGGATGCCTGCCTTTTTGTCTTCATGGTCTCCGGCAGGTGGACAGTATGGGGTCTTTGGGCCTCCCTGCTCCCAGCCTTGGCACACACTCTTACCACAGCTTCCTGTAACAGTCAGACCTTGCTGCTGCTGGCTGGGGCCTAAGGAATCTTGTTACTGAATTCAAAAGATCTTCTGACTCTGGCAGTGAAACTGTGCCAGAGGCTCACCTTATAAAAATAGAAAACGGGACACTCGAAGCTCTGTGCTTCCCTGGCCCCCCTCACCAGCTGTCTGCAGTGCAAGATTTGCCCATGTAGACGGCCTGGTCCCTGGGGTGCCCAGGCTGACGGCCCAGCATCACTAAGGTCTGCTCTTCCCAGACACTGCACAGTAACTGTGATGGCGGTGGGCGTCTGAAAGCAGAAGCCCCGGGACACTGAGTTGTTCTCATTCTTCATCCCTGTCTAAGTAACTCCTTAGATCAAAGGGTCTTGTAGGTGTAAGCTAGACTTTTTGCCGCTCTAGAGGCCTCCCTTCTGGAAAGGCTGGCTGCAATAACAGGACCAGAAGAGGCATGCATTGGATACTTAAGGGGTCCCACACCGAGTATCTCAGCAGGGATGTTTTATTCTGAAACTACAGGACCTAAACGGGAAAAGGCAGAAAAGTGATGCTGAGGGAGGAGGAGAGCTAGCCTCAAGGCAGATATTAAATTAGCCCCATCAGCACAGTGTCTGGAGGCAGCAGGACTTTCCCAGTTACAAGTACAGTCAGTCCTGGGGTGAGGGTTTGAACCCAGGGCTCTCTGATCTAGCTGGCTCTTCCCCCGGCCACCCACCAACCAGCTGCCTCTCAGCACCTTGAATCCTTCCTGCCACACAGGCTCCAATATTTCTGAGCCGAGAGGTTCCTTAATGCCCTCAAATAGAGGGGTGCTTGAAGCCGAGGAGCTTCAGGATAAGTAAGATGGGCTAAATTAATTTTAGTAAAAAAGAGTGAAATCCCACCAAGTCTTCTTTCTGAACGTTGTTCTAAGTCATGGCACTGCTTTGTCTCTGAGGACTAACATTGAAGCATAGGACTCAATGCCATGGTGTGGCTCTCCAACCATACGAACACACCACCCTGCTCAACCGACTTTGAAAAGTCTGCAATTTAGAGTCCTATCAATTTCACTTTTCAGTTAGATTTTAAGTCCTTGAAAACTCCTTTAAACTCCTATAACATGAGGCAGTTATAACTATCACTAAAAACAGTTCTCAAAACTTGAACAGGGATCTAGAGCTGTGGCTAAGACTTCTCTACAGTGAAGGGTCTCTCACCAGCTGAAGCTGCCCTAAACCAGTCCTTCCTATTTGAACAGAAAGGCTTATCTGGATGAGTGGATATTGTTTTATATATCTGTGTATGCATGTTTAACTAATCTGAAATGCTTAAAAGTCTGCTATTTTGACAAAACTGATTTCTATAAATTGGCACCCCATCATATCAAATAAAATTGAAAGTTACTTAAAAAAAAAATCTGTTAGTGAATCAAAGAGGATTTAAAAAAAAAAAAAAATAAGGGCCCCTTATTCTTGGTGGGGGATTTGTTCAAGGACCCCAGAGCTGCCTGGAACAAAGGATAGTACTATACTCGACATGTGTTTTTCTATAACTGTGTGCCTCTGATGAAGTTTAGTTTCAGACATGGCCGAAATTAACAGCTTATAATAACAAATTATAGTAACTCCTAATAAAATAAAAACAAGTCTGAGGATGTACTATGGTAAAAGTTACTCAAATAAAGCACTGCTTTCAAAACATTTGATTTACTCTTATCCTTTCGGTTAAGTAACGTATTTTACAGCTTCATATTATTTCTAAGTGGCCGTCATCACTGTTACTGGGCTTTAGAGCTCTTACTAAGTATCAAGGGCTGCTTGAACACAAGCATCGTGATATGATACACAATATCACATCTATGAAGATATACATAGGAACATACCTATACAGTACCAACATGTACACATATATCCAAATACATACATTTGTATATAGATGGTGTCTGAAGACACATACATATGTGAGCTTTATATAGAGATGATGTGATTCTCCTATCACACTGGAAAAATACAGTAAGGAACGAGGACATAAACTGCTAATCACTGACAGTTCACAGACTCACTGTGACAGCACTCTTCTGTACAGATATTTAGAAATAGAAACCCTGACAGAGCTGTAATCATACTGCACACACACTTCTAAGCTGGGCCGTGCTGCTTCACATTACATCATAAACACCTCGCCATGTCATCGTGCTTCTTTGTTGTTTTAGAGCTTACAAGGCATCAAAAATGAAGGATTCTCCCACGCTGCCCACTGCCCCCCCGCCTTTCATTCTTATTATAGAATTATTTAAGATTATCTTCAAATATATATCTTAGTGCATATGTTTATTTTCTTAAGATGAATTGCTAGATACCATGCCTTTTTAAAATAACCCTCTCCTAGGTTTAAACATTTCCCAAGAACGTAGTCTGCCAGACATTTCGGGAAAAATGTTCAAGTTGTTGAGGAACAAGAAAAAAATCGTGGGCAAATGCAATCTGTCGTCTCCAGATTTTCAGGTCCCCCAATTTTCTGGGTAGATATTTCCCTGGTGCTCACTCCTTACACCCATAACACTAGGGATAAATTGGGGTAGATAGCATAGACTTTTTAGTCCACATGTCGTAGGCTGGATGTTCCCAGCAGGAAAACAAGAAAGTTCTACAGGCTGAAGTGCCATGCACGGCAGTGTGTGAAAGTATCTCACAAAGAGTCTGTACTCAGGAAATAATTTCTGACAGACTCACTTTGCAGCTGATTGTCAACAGGACATCATACACCTAGAGACAACCTGGAATGCATCCATCAATTATCCCCCTCTCCCAACCCCAGATCACTGTGTTTCCAGCACTAATAAATAAATAAATAAATAAAAAATAAAAATAAAAAAATCAGGTAACCCGAGCAAAACTTGCCAATGAGAACATCAATGGCAATTTGTGGCCTGCCAGGCAGAGATATCCAACGTGTGTGCTAAGTCCTTTAAACCGAGGGAACAAGGTTCTGTTGAGCAGAAGCTTAAAAAGGGACAAGGACCTGAAACTGATGATATACATTCACCCCTTTCTTCTAACCGTGTGGTACTCTAGGAGTCAAAGAGTTTCCCGGGACAGACATGAAAGCAGGCGACACTGCCTAAAATCTCTTGGTTTGTCCTTCTGTTCCAGTCAGGCTCAGTAAACATCTTCTAGGGTTTCTTGAAACTACAGAAACAACTAATCAACATGATGGATTGTCTGGTCCTCTGCCTTCACATCCCGGGCCACTGTCGCCCCAGTGTCCCAGTGATGTGAGGCCAGTGGTAGGAATCTAAAACCAGACTGCAACAAATCACAGAGCCAGGCCAGGGGCCAGTCCCACCAAACCACATGCCTTCACATTTCATTCCAAGGGACAGACTGTATTTGACACTATTTATAAAATGACTTATATATATATATATATATATATATATATATATATATATATATATTTATATATATGTATACTCATAAAACCATAAATAGTTTAGTACAGCAGTGACACTATTAGGATCTATCCACCCCATCTATTAAGTGACCAGAGACACATGTAAAAGAATAGTCACTTCAGCTTTGTTTATTACAGTAATAAGGATGGGATTACAAACAATAAAAATGTTAATCAGCAGGGCACTCAGTTAACATGAATCCTGATACCTCTGTGTGACAGAACATAACAAAATGCGTTATCTATTCTATGAACACTACATGTGGATACAGCCCACACTCCTCACCTCTGGAAATGAGACTATACTTAGGAATTCACGGAGAGAATAATCTCATTTTTAACAATTGTGATAAAATACCTACAAAAGCAACTTAAGTGAGTAAGGGCTTATGTTGGCTCACAGTTCCAGATTACAATACAGTGAGTGGCAGGAGCCTGAGGGACTGGTCACGCTACATCCACAAGCAGAAACGAACAGCAATGATGGATGCAACCTAGTGCTTAGCTCACACACACCCTCTACTTTATATGGTGTAAGATTCCTTGCTCAGCAGATGAGTTTTCCCACCTCAATGGAGAGTTAGATAAGATGATCCCCAGAGACCCCAGATGATTCTAGATTTTGTAAGCTAACAAATAATACTAGCCTTTACAACCATAACCATCCCCCCCAACCCTTTTAAAAAAGGTTCCGTGTAGCCTATGCTGACCTTAAACTCACGATGATGGCCATGAACTTTCTGATTCTTCTGCCTCTACCTCCCGGGAGCTGAATGACAGGCATATGCCACACACATGGGTTTTATGTAATGCTAGGATCAAACCCAGGGTTTCACACACACTGGGCAAGCATTCTGCCAACTGAGCTACATCCTCAGCCCCATATTCCCTGTTGTAGTGTTTGTTTTACCCCTCACTTTTACTGCGAACATTTATTATTTTTGTAATTTTAAAAAGTCTGCTGTATTGTTATTGCTGTTTTTTTTTTTTTGCCTACTGGCTGTACACAGATTGAAGCTATATGAAAAGAGCTAGATTCTATTGGAGTTCTTTTATCTGAGGTTCTTTTTCTGTGAGTAGGTGGCTCTTAAAAGTCCCACAGATCATTCTTAAGTGTCATGTACAAATCCTTATCACACTGGGCTGCTGTGGGTTCCATTCCCATCCTGCTAGGGCACAGAGGGGCGGGGTACTTTGGCAGAAGCAGGGCCTGGTCAATGTCAGCAGCACAGACATTTCTACAAAGGTGACAGGGTGGGGAATGGGGTGAATATGTCTGTGACTGGAAGGCAGCTGCCTTTATTAATCTCAGCAAAAGAAAGGTAGTAAGAAATCATTTGACAACTTTCAACTGCTCACAATACTTTTATGACTTAGGGATTCCAAAGTAATCAGCAATAGACAAGTACAAGCAGGACTTACAATTTTTTTTTCTTCAAAAAGGGGTATTTTTAAAAATTATATTTATCAGACCAACTACGAAACAAACCTAGAATGTAATTTATAATTTTATAAAACTTTAAGACGAGTTGGACTGGATGAAACTTTTTAAGGTTCATTTACATGGAATGAGGTGAGAAGCGTACTCTCTAACTCTTCCATCAGCTGATATTCCCAAGGACCTGTTTAGTCCTGGGCATGAAGGTTCTTAGGATCTGGCCACTCCAACAAATGTCTCTGGAGTCAATTAACTGGGGGAAACATACAAGCAACACGGAGGCAAAAGCCAGAGGTGTCCTCAGATACTGGACGGTGAAAGAGAAGAGTTAATAAGAAGGGCAGTTGAAGGAAGCAGGGAGCATGTGGGCAATTACCCTAAAATGCAAAAGTACTATGCAAAAGGTGCCCCCCTCTCCTGGGAGGGCAGCAGAAGGTAGAGACCGGCTGATCTGGAGGTTTCGATAATGCCCCAGGCAAGGAAAACAACTTGTTCCTGAATCCTGGCAGAAAATAATATAGAGACTATCTAATTCTGGTGTGGAATGTGAAAACATTCAAAAATGCGGTCTTTAGAGAACTTTGGTGGTGTGCTCCGGTGATTTCTGCCCCTCTGTCACCTTGTGTGTACATAGGGCATATTTTTGGTTTTAGACAGAGGGCCTTTTGTTGTTTTTGGTTTAGCATCTTATTTTGTAATAATTTCACACTTGTACAAAATTTTTAAGTAGTACAGATTTTCTGTATGTTCTTCATCAGGGCTCCCCCAAATAGCAACATCTGGCCCCATTTACTCGCTCATATTTCCATTCTCTGCTGTCTACTTGGGACTGCTATGTGATTTTTCTTTTTTTCCCCTCTAAAAACTGAGAACATTCTTACATAACTGTCGTTCAATGATCAGAAGCAGGAAATTAACAGTGGCCCATGCCACTATGTAATTTATATACTCCACTTGGACTGAGCTGCACTCCCCGTCAGGGCTTGTACGCCCTAAAGGGGAGGTTTTGTTTTTTGGGACTTTTTTACAAACTGGAAAGCTATGAAGAGTTCTGGCTGTTCCATAGAACATGTCCGGGCCCTAGTTCAGGGCAGGAGTACCGGGTCACCAGGTCTGCAGGGCCAGTATGCTGTTCTGTGGCCCACGCCTGGAGATGTCTGCTGAGACCACTTGCCCAAGGCTTCCTGCTTTGCATCTCCCCCCACTCAAGTTACAATTTTAATTATTTTCTCTTCAAGCTGCCCCTACCTTGTAATATATTCCCTTCACTCTTTAGCCTTTTTGTTGGGGGCAGACATGTTAGAAACTGAAAGCCAAGACATACATGTTCCACCCGATAGCGGCACCTCCACCCCAACGAGAGCTACCTGATCTGGACTGGAACCTCCATAACTCCCAGGCAAAATAACCTTTTTTTCTTTACAAGTTGGCACCTCAGGGATATTTTGCTGTACAGCAAGCTAACACATTTGTTGTTATATTCAATACTGTGACGGCTTGACAGTCAGGACTCAGATCACAGTCATATTTATATTCCAAAGTTGAATGAAAAAGAAAATAATGCTGCTTCTATTCTCTTCAAGTTATTTATGATATTCCTACCACTGATCTGGTTCCTTTCCAGAGCTCCGAGGAGAAACCAGGCACGGTGTGAACAGAAACACTTCTAGGGAACAAAAGTAGAGGAATGCACAACTCATAAATGAATCTGAGATTCCAGGACACCATGGAGTCCTTAGAACCTGCTGCTTTGATTGAGCACAGAATATCTGCTGATGAAATCACAAGAAGGAAACTACTCTGAGGGAAGGTGAAAGATAAACAACCGGTCATTTGCATGTAGTTTGAGAGAACCAGGAGATATGTAATCATTAACCTTTCTAGACGAGGTCAACATCTGTGTTCTCTTTCCTAGAAATGTGGGGACTTGGCACCCATGGCCACTGGAGGATGTTTACCACATTCCCCCTGCTGAAGGCCCTCAAAACACCCTTGCTTGCTTCCCTCCAGGGATTCTTTATCATTTTTACATTTGTTAGGATTCCACTCAGGCTGGTTAGGAGACTGAGGTGAAAGTCTAGGAGATGAGTACAAAGATGTGGAGGAAAGGAGGAGGTTGGAGCTATGTGATGGGCAGCTGCACCTAGGAGGGGCAAAAAGAAGCCTCCCAGGACAGGCGCAGAAATGAAGAAGGGAGACTCTCAGCCCAGCAATGCAGTTTTATATGTAGATTAATGTCCCTCACAAGAGTGAAAAGGCTATGATGTAACGCTTGGTAATGGTGGAAATGTCTCAGCCAAGACAGAAAGCAATGAGACTTTTCAACTTTGTTATTTCATGGGATGCCTTTGTTCCAAACCAGGAGGAACCACCAGAGGTGCGGACTGTCTGAAGAGAAGCCTCTTCCAGTTGCTCACAGGCCACGTGTGGCCTACCTGAAATGTTTATGACTTTGAGTTACTTCAGTTGGGGGAATATTTGCCTATACATAACGAGGTTACCTGGGGAGGACACCCAAGCCTAAATGTAAAATTTATGTCTCTGGAGTGGACTAATCCTTAGACTGAAGGTTACCTTTTAAAATAAAACAATCACTTTAACACGTCAATAGCTTAATATGTCAATAGTTTAATGAAGTAGCCAAGGAAGAATATGGCACACTTCAGATTTCACTTTGGGATGAGAGATGCTTAGCCTGTATCGCTGAAGAGCAGGCGGCTTCTCTGCAGGAGAAACTGTGGGTTCTAATACAAACACAAAGACGACGACAAGCCAAGCCACTATATAAGGTAAGCTTGCTTGTTTTCTGATGCGTGATAAAACACTGACCAAAAGCAACTCAGTGGGGGAAATGGCTACCATTATGGAAGGTTAGGGCAGGAGCTCAATATAGGAACAGTAGAGGAAAACAGCTAGCTCACTCAGCTAGCTTTCCTTATACAGCTCAGACTCATTTGCTTAGGGACATGGCTGCTCAACCATGGGCTGGGCCCTTCTACATCAATCATCAGTCAGGACTATCTCTCACAGACATGGCTGCAGGCCAATCTGATGTGGGCAATCACTGAACTGAGCCTCCCTTCAGATGACTCTGGGCTGTGTCAAGTTGACAGCTGAGGCTAACTAGGACAGAAGCTAATCAGGTAAGAAGTTCACTAGCTGGCGACTTTCCCGTTTTCTAATGAAATTTAAAGTCAAAACATCAAGTAAGAATTCACAAATCAATTTTCCCAGGAAAAGGATTTCTGGTTCCTAGCAGACCAAGAGGCTCTTTTTGGATTCACTAGCGTGCATTCCATTTGCTGGACCATACGTAATTGTGCAGTAGGATCTTATCACATTGGTCCATATGCAGGCAAGGCACAGACTCATTCCTGCGGCTGAAGTATGGTGGTTCTTTCCACAAAAAGATAAAATTTAAAGGCTCATGCTTGCAGTACTCTTTCAAGATAAGAGAGATCTGAGCCTGGAGCAATCAGTCAGGCTTCTCAAATTTATAGAATTTATATAAGATATTTATAGTGAGGGAGAGACTAGGCTGGGATTTCACATGAGATTCCTGGGATGATTTCCTGTCTCATTTTTAGCCAAGCTCATGGTCTGCTCCAGGTCATGACTCCCTGCTGTGATTGCATCATTTGTTCAGAGGCGAACAGAGACATGAAGGTACCTCACGTCGTCCAAGCAGTAGGGATTATTCTCTGGCTCCAGAGGCTGTAATGCTCAGGGCTCTGAGGACTTAGCAACACCACCAATCAACTGTGACAGTCAGGGCAGCCCTCACCATTTCATCTTGGGCAATTCAGCACCATGTCCAGAATAGGCTCAGTGGGAACTGTTTTTATGTAAGTATTTTTAAAATATAGAATATTTAATAAATATTTAAAATATGTAAAGTGCTTTTTTTTTTTAACCTCAAAAAGCTCTAGATTAACTTGAAGTTTTCCCCGATAAGGGAAGGAAATGTGGGAGAAAATATAAAATTCCCAACTATGGAGTTACGTGTTTTCCAACCTAGAACTCTGCCTTTACTAGACAAATGCTGTACCACAAAGTTAAATCCTTTGCCCGAGATGGCAGTTTTTGCCTGGTTGCTTTTGGTAAATTCGCATGGATATGCCTAATAAAACACTTTATTATGTTTAGTTTGCTCAGAGGTGTTTTTGCTACATGGGACTTACTGTGGCACCTTGCTCGCACAAAGGTTTACATGTGAGTGGTCTTAGATATGAATTCTATTCTTTTGACGCTTTAGTTACTGACTGTCCAAGGTGGCCTTGCCCTTTGTGGACCTTAGCTGACATTTGAGCATGGTTTTGGTGGTCTGTTCTATTCTACAAGAGGAGATGGGGATGGAGTAAGCACCCATAGTGGCAGTTGTGGCATTAGGTATTTCTTAAATACAGGAAGCAGCTGCACTACGGCTACATTTTCCTATGTGCTGAATTAATGTCCCGAGTGGTCTGAGAGGCTCCCTTCAGAGGTGATGCTGATCAGAAGGGACCAGCAGCCCTGTACTAATGCACGAGCTAGGGCTCATCCTCCATGCGCTGGGCCTATAGAGAAGACAGGCCTTCAGGCAGAGCCTCCCTGGAGAGATGTCAGAGGAAAAAGAAATGAGTGTGCCAAACAGAGAATTTTATCTTTGAACATGGGATGAGCTGATGTGTGTCTTATGCTAGGCTGTCATGTGATGCTGGCATTGTCTGTCTCACTCGGGTTGGGCATCCTTGTCACTGTTCCAAACCTGCTACAGCCCATGGACTTCTTTAAGCAAACACAATCTGCCTCAGGCAGAACTAAAACTAAACTTAAGTGAAGTCCTGACACTTCTGACCTTAGAAGGTACTAGAAAAGATGACACTAAGAGCGGGAACACTAGTGAATGTATGGTCAAGTCCCTCAGGGAGTGATAGCCTACTCTTCACATGGTAGCCAGGGTTAGATTTAGCCTCAGAAGACCCCACTTTGGTCATTAGTAAATTCAGAAGTGGAATCCTATGTAAGGCCACTAATTTAGTTCCAGAAAATTAATTTTTAAACTTAAGAGAAAAGAACTGATTGGAGTTGAGACAATATTTATGCCCCATTAATGATGGGGCATAATATAAGACTAATTGTGTTTAAACAGCAAATGGAAAAACATGCTTGAACGAGTCATTATGTTGTCACAGGAAACTCTACTGGGCTGAAGAAAGAGAACCCTGCCATTGCTGAGCCTGTTATGAATTCGGCAAAGCTTCTGTATACAGCACTAATTAGACCTAGCATAAATCAAAATCATAGTCTTCTGAGTTCCTGTAATCCCCCTATTGTTCATGTCCTCTATTCATTGAGGCACCCCATAGTAGACCTCAGTTTCCCTTTTCACCACTACATGTGTCAAAGCACCTGGTTCACTGACTGTGGTGGAAATGGTTGTTGTTGAACAACAGTCTCAACTTTGGTCAAACCAGTTCCAGCTGCAGAGACACTGTGCAAGTTCTACAACACGGAACAAGGCCAAGGCAGCTTCGGCTTTGTGCCCTAGATATCCTATCCCATGAAAGCTGTGTCCTCATGAAGGAAGCCAGCCAGGTTTGGTTTTCTGCAGCTAAATATATCTTGACAGTGGCTCAGACAGCTTGGAAATCCATAAATCCAGCAGCCATGTCACTACCACCCTGATCTGTAACTATGGAAGTCCTCAGTTATGGGGTCTCCCATGCCCCTCCAAACAAGGGTCTGTGTCACCAGGCTGTTGAGTTCACAGTATTCTAGACAAGCTATACTCAGGATAGTAATGGTAACGAGATGGGTTTAGACCACCCTAGCTATCATAGCCCCTGTGAATAATGAGGACCAGAGCCTGGAAACACTGAAGCTGCCAAAGGAACAAGGTACCAACAGTGGGTTTGGGTTTCAACATGGTAATTCCCAACTGGAAGCTTTCACTCTTGGTCATTTTCAGTGTCCCCAAGTCAAAGGGCTAGAGGTGCTTATGGGAAGTTCAGTTATATCTCCCAGCCATAAAGATGACCTAGGTAAAATGAAAGCTCTTATGGCATAGCATCTGCCAAGAACTCAGCCATAGCACAGCCACTAACCTGTGCCTTCTGGTATCCCCCAAAAGGACACAGAGTAGCTATGGAAGGCTTCTCCTTCCTTTTATGTGAGATGAACACATCTCTCTGTATAGCACCATGCTTTTTGACTACTGACCACTTCTCTGACCACTTCTTTGTCTTGGGCTCTTTGTACTGACATTCTGAGCTTGGTCTGCTAAGGAGCTGGCACAGGGTAAGAGCTTGGGATGACAGCCTCATCAGACAGGTTGGAGGTAGATGGCACCAAAATTGCTATTGGCAGTAGTGGGGCTGGGGCTCTTTTCTGTCCCCTGCAGAGTTCCTCTCCTGCACTCCCTTGAGTCTTGTGGCCTCTAGCATCTGCACGTTGCCTAGTTCCCATGAGGCACCTTGCATATCTATGAAGGAGCTAGGCTAATGTTGCAGGGCAGCTGACCCTGGCAACAGAGCCACATGTGCCCATCCTGCACTCTGTAGTGCTCAAGGTTTTGGAATTTAAAATGTGAGCACTGTGGCTGACTCAAGGGATTGTCCCATGGGGGAGGAGGGTCCACTCACTCCCTCATCTTCGGAGCTCTCTAACCCCATGGTCATACACATAACCCTGGTTAAACTTGGTGGGTCACAAAACAGGACAGAGATGTGACAAAGAGACTTGCAGGGGAGAAGAAGGGGTAGGAAGAATGTAAGAGAAAGAGGATGAGGGTCATCGGGATGCATTACAATACATGTATTTAAAGTTTAAAGAACAAAGTTAGCTAATAAAACAACAGAAGCTAAGCGAAGGTAGGTAAGCATGCCACATTCTTCAGTGGTGTAGACACTATTAAGTTGCCCATGCTCAGTGAATAACCTTGACCCTTAAAAAAAAACTCAGTGGGTCAGAATAAAAACAAGGCTTGTGAGATGGCTCCACTGTAGGTAAAGGCACCTGTGGTCCAGTCTGAGGGGTGAAGTTTGATTCATGGGATCCTTGTATACAAAGGAAGAGAACCGAGTCCTTCAAGTTGCCCTTTGATGTCTACACTCACTGAATTGTATAGTACATGTGTACCCACCACTAACGAAATAAATGTAATAAAAAAAACTAACAACAACAATGAAAAGACACAAAAGTAGAATGGGGCTTTGGGGGAAAGACAGACCCAGAAAGAGGTAGTAGGGGATCAAAGAAGATAATGAGGGAAAATGATCAAAATACACAATTTACACGCATGGGATTATCAAAGAATAAATACAAAATAAAAATGAAAACAGCCATGAAGAACAACGGCCTTCCACAAGTGAGAACCACCCTCCCTGCTCTCACTGGTCCCAGTCGGCTTGAGGAATCTCACGACAAACACGCCAGCACACTGTTCTCATGAGGAGCCAACTCTGATCCCAAGAAAAACACAAGCAGGCAAAATTCCCGGGTTTCCTTATTCTTACAAATTTGGACAATCGGTGGGGAGGAGGCTCATTTTCTTGCCAGCCAAGGCGAGGGCCAGACAGTACTTTTGTGGTCTACTTCAGGACAGGAAACTTGTAAACAACCTCGGGGACAAACCATACACGCTCATCAGGATCCTCACTCAAGGCAGAAGGTCACCAGGGAGGTAGACAGCCCAGATGCACTTCAGCATGTGATCATGTGCGGAAGCCAGGACAGTGCTGGCTCCCAGACAAGGGACATTGACCTCACCTTCTAAGTCTGACAGTGCTGTAATGTGGGCGGCTTGAGAGGCGCTCTGGGGAGCAGTGTTCCAAAGCCAGTGAGTATTAGAAAAGAGCCTGGTGCTCAATGCCACCAGACTGTGGAGGATGGGGCTTGCTGGCTTCCCGTGTCAGAGAACAGCAGAGCTGGATGAATGGAAGAGCATAGAATCCTCTAAACCGCATTTGTTTGAAAAAAGCGGTTAAGGTGGCAGGAAGCCTGTGAGGACTCTGGGCCTGGAAACCAGGTTAGACACAGCTCAATGCTGACAGTGGCCTCAGTTCCCTCTACTGTAGGAAACAGTGGCATTTGATCCAATTTCACAGGGGCAACCTGAGCAGTAAGTGAACACAGCAGTAGCATGTGTGCAGCTTAAAACAGAACCTCAGTGTAAGTTGCCGGCTCTGTTATATTCAACCCTAGCCATACTGCAGTGGGATAGGCTGTCCTGCGGAAACCCAGGCCATCCTGCTTCCAGCCCTCTGCTCAGGGAGTCTGAGATATCCAGATTCCCCTGCCAGTGTCTCTGATAAGCTAAGTGGCTGTCACTGGGCAGTTCCTCACACGGGGTGGGGGTGGGCAGCAATAACTAGATCTGTCTTCCACAGTACCACTTCAAAAGAGAAACTTAAGTTTTTAAAAGGGCAGTAATTATCTCCTGGGTCAAGTGGCCATTCTTTGGCTGTGAGCAAGCTTCATTCATGGACCTTAAGATGGAAACTCTGACTTTATCCCATATGGAAGAGTAGGTTCACAGGAAGGACCAAGAGTGCCATACCAGAAGGGCTGGCTGACCAGGATGACCTGGTTGTGCGATTTCTTTAACAAGAGCTAAAATTCATCTACAAGCATCAAATCTTTAATTAAAAAGCAAAAAATACACAGTTAGGACTCTAAAACACAGTGAAGCATTCCTCAGCCTGGTGAGAGGCTAAAGACACTTGGATACCAAGCCTGAGGACCTGAGCTTGATCCTCCAGGACCCACATAGTGGAAGGAAAGAACTGTGATTCCACACATGGCGCCAAAGCACACATGTTGCCCCCATAAACAAACAAACAAATCAATGAAATTTTACAAAACTATGCTCACACATTCCTAACTTAGCAAGTTGAATTTTGACCAATCAACTACAAGAACTCATGAGAAACAAGTTCAATATCAAGCTAATGGAGCAATCTTAGAACTTCCAACCTTTCTCCACAAAGAAATGCATCACCATGTTGAAGCTAAGGACCACTCACCTGCTTGGCCGGGGGCTGGTTCGGAGGAGGAGGAGGAGGAGCAGCAGCCACATTGCTCGGAGCAGCCACGTTGCTCGGAGGAGCCACGTTGCTCGGAGGAGCCACAGGAGGACTCCCCGGGCCACCAGAGAGCTCCGGAAATGGGTTAGGGATGGCTGGAAGAGATGAAGTTCTGAACTGTTGGTCTTCCTCCTGAAGACGCCTATAAGGAAGGAGGCCAACACCAGTTAACATGCGCCATGTTAACACAACAGAGCACAGCTGCTGCTGCATCTATGCCCCAGAAAGTGGAATGTAGGATCTCTGTAGATGCTCACACACCTGGGTTCATTCACAATGAACAAAATTGGGAAGTAACCCATCTGTCCCACCATGAATGGATAGGATAGCAAAATGTGATGTGTCTCTGTGGTAGAATATCATGTAGCCTTAAAAAGAGAATTATCCAAAAAAGAAAAATAATAAAGCAAGGATATTCTGACTTACACTATAAATTGAGTGAGCCTAAAGGAAATTATGCTGAGAGAAATAATGCAGAAAAAGGACATATACCAGAAGATTCCACTTGTGGAGGGCATACAAGTTAGTAGAATTCAGAAGATAGAATGGTAGTTGCCAGGGACAGAGAAGAGATGGGGAGCTGCTAGTTAGTGAGTACAGTTTCTGTTCTATAAGATGAGAACATTGCAGAGACTGGCCATCAATTCTGAATATTCAGACACTTTAAAAGTGTCAACTGCACTACCTATATTTTGCTGCTTAGTACATGATGTTCTGTTGGCCATCTGCTCAACATGTGCCCCATATATAAAAAGGGTTAGTGATTAAAGGCAGCTTTATGAGAACAGAACTTCCCGAAATCTTTGAAATGAACACATATCTATCTAATACTACAGGAGGCTTCACGTTTCTTCATCTGAATCATGGAAATGATCAAGTTGTATAGAAAGGTGGTTAGTACTGAACTGGAAATCAAAGTTTTATGTAGCTATCTTCTTGGAGTGTCCTTACCGATTCAACACCTCCTCTGTACTCCTTGGCACTTCTGCAGAGTCACCTCTCCTTCCTTTCCTTCTTTGAAAAATCCAAAGCTCACTTGACACACCAATAGGCAATGGATGATGAATTGGGTATAATCAGAAAAATAGTATAAAAATGAAGCACAATGTCAAAGCTAAAACCAATGCAAAATGCCCACTGCTTTTCTTTGTAGAGTTCTTGCTAGTGACTTCCTGACCACATTTCCTGGGTTTTCCTGGAGACACACTTCATTCCATCCACCGATCCATCTACCTACCTCTCCCCAAACCACCCACTCATCCACCCCCATCCACTCTCCCCCACTCATCCACCCCCACCCACTCACCCACACACCCTCCCCCACACCACCCTCCCCCACTCATCCACTCCCACCCACTCACCCTCCTCCCTATTCATCTACCCCCACCCACTCATCCTCCCCCCACCCACTCATCCTCCCCCCTACTCATCTACCTCCTGCCACAATCGAGGGGACATACTAATATGTAGAGCCATTCTTTCAGGAGGGGCAGCGTCTGTTCTTCCTCTTATTTGGGGCTACCTTTTGTATATTATCTTCAAATAATTTTCGAATATTTCTACAATTTGACATGGTTATGTATCCATGAGCCTTCCTGAGTGAGCTGCTATTTGGAAATTCACTGTGTAACCACTGGCCTTACCAACCAGTCACTGACTTAAAGGAAGATCTGTCTAGCCATTTTTTGTGGACTGGGAAATGATGTGCTGACTTTTAAGATACCAGATCTCCCGAGACAGGGAGGACATCTGTGTTGTGACACATGGGAAAGTCGTTCCTATACCAGCTTGATGATGTGGCAGGAAGCTTATTTTTACTGTTAACAAATCCTGCTCTTCCTGTTAAAAGTCTCAACATCAATGCATCTTTGATCTGCAGAACCAGCAAGGACTGTTTCTGATGTCCCAGCAGCTCACAAAAACCTCCTTCTTATTAGGTTGTTTTGAAAATTTACAATTTCAACTTCTAACTTCATTAATTTTTTTTTTTAATGCTATAACATTTCACAGATACTGCCCAGAAGCATAATTAAGGGGCATTATGCAAAGATGAAAGCAATCCCTGTTACAGGGGCCCACATTAAAAGAATATGACCCTGAGGCTACAAAGCCAAAGTGTCTGTGGAGAGGCACTCAGATTCAAAACTGCCAGGACTGGGAGGCTCTGCTTCCAAAACCTTGCCTTGCTCGCTCACTACCTGAGAAATGTCCCTCACCTGAGCCCTCCTCTCCTGCTCCATCAATTAACCAGTGGGAGCCCATCCACAGTGTGTACCCAGCACCTATCATGACATTCCAGGGCATTCAACTGGTGGGTCATGTATCAGATACCCTGAGTATCAGATATTCACTTTACAATTCATAAAATTAGCAAAATTACAGTAATGAAGTCTCAACAAAATAATTTTATGGCTGAAATCACCACAACATGAGGAACTGTATTAAAGCGTTGCAGCCTTAGGAAGGTTGAGAACCAGTGCTCCAGGGCTTTCTTATGCAGGCTGGAGAGCAAACCCTCCCTTACCCTGTCACTAGCCCAGGACCCTACCTCTGCTGTGAGCCTGGGCTTTTCTACCTGGGCTTTCAGACTGTCCCAAAGGTACAACTTCACAGACTTGGGTGAGAATGACTCCAGTTAACTAAATGAGAAACATTGTGGAATCTGTTCCTCATCACTCAACAGATGTGTCACTTTATACAGCATGCTTAATTCTGTTCTTACCATTTAAAACAAGTCTCACTTGATGGTAAGAGACAAGGCCACCACAAATCTGAGAGAAGAGCAAGCAGCAGCAAGGAAGGAGGCTCCTGTCACCTTGCAATAGTCAGTGCCACTGTTTTACTGACCAGAGGCACCAGTGGTAGCACAGAACCTGAAATGTCCTGGATAACATATGAACTCTCATTAGAGAGTTCTCTGGCATTACCCCCCTCCTGACCCACCCTTGGGCCCCTTATCCTCTAGGCAGTAAGAAGGCTCCTTCATTCTGGGGCACCCTCAAGACAGCTTTGGATGGATAGCCAGTAGATGCTTGAACCTGGGAAAACACAAAGAACTGAGTTTCCCTTCCAGACACAAAAGAAACCAGAAATGGGTGAGAGGGTCAGTTCACCCCATGAATATAACAAAAAATAGAGAGCCTGAAGAAAGGCAGTTGACCAGGAGGTCAGCACACCTCACAAGCTCCTAGGGAAGAGGACCTAAAGGAAGATGGTTACTGAGGCTATAGAAAACTTAAGATGGCAGACCAGAAAAACCCTTTTAGAAGTTTCTGGAAGCAGGGAGGAGTAGAACATTCCAGAATAGGCAGTGCTGAGAAAGTACATCCACTAGAATTCCAGCTGGATAGAGGCTGGGCACTAATCCCAAGCACAGTCCATTGCACACACATCTGTGAATTCCCAGAGAGGCAGGCTTGTATTAAGAGCTCATCATCCTTGCTCGGTCATGCACGCCTGAAACTCATGGGAGTCCTGAGACTGGGCCAGGCAAAGGCAGTGCTCCTCAAGAACTGTCTTCCTCTACTTGGCTATGTTTCATAAACCAGGAATGACTATAGGACTTTTCATCTTCTGAACACTCTAATTAGCCTCCTTGCTTTAGCGCAACACAAAACCAGGCTACTCTGCACTCTTCCCTGTTCTTCAAGTTCACACAAAAGTCACACACTTAAAAAATAGGTCTGCTTCTTGCTCAGCAGTATCCTCAACTAACTGCACCCTTCGCCATATGGGGACCCCATCACCTGCAGGCCTGTAGGGTCTTCAGATGACGTTCCGCCTACTCTACAATCCTCTCTTGTATATTCTAACGCTTCCTCTGTGCAGTTGCTGGGAAAGGTACAGAAGCCTTTTAGAGCCTGCTCTTTGCTTCCACTTTCAAACTTTCCACTTTCTCATTAACTTGGATTCAACATAGAGACCTGTCATCTCCCAGGAAGTTCCCTCAAGGTCCCAGTCCTGTCTTCTTGCCAGCATAGACATGCTTTCCTGTTCAGTCCCCTAGGGATAAGGCCAGAACAGAACCACAACTGAGGTTTGGAAGTGAACATTTTTTTTTTTTTTTTTTTTGACTAGGCCTTGGAGGACACTGCAGCTGGTCTACAGATCCTACCCGGAAGAATAGGAACTTGGAGCATAGTCATGGTGTCTGCTGTGGAGCAGGAGCTTGGGAAAATGTACAGATGCTAAGTCAGGCAGCAAGTACACACCAAATACTGCAATGTTGCGTAGTATACATAGGGCTATTGAGAGCTGCACTTTTAGTTCTTTGAAGTCAGCTGGTATAGGCATGATTTGAAAATTCTGATGACATATCTCTGGACTGTCAAAAGTAGTCTAGCAATAGCCTATCATAACACCTATTCCACTTGCTTCCTTCTATCTTGTCACATTGTGCCATCTCACTATCAAAAGGGTAGGACCCACTCATGTGACTTCCATTATTGTTATAACTGTTTTGTTTTACTATTAATTATTGTTGTCTATCTTATTGTATCTAATTAATAAGCTAGAATTCAATGTTGGTATGTATGTGTAGGGAAAACTAGAGTAAACAGGAAGCTCAGGACTGTGCTTTGGCTCTAGAGTTGTGGCTCATTTCCCCCAAGATTATAGGGTGACAACCATACTTGCTATCTACAGAATCCCATTTAACCCATCACCTTTTGAAGTAAGAAAGTAGAATCTCTGCAGACTGTACCTTTTCTGGGCCCACCTGATGGGTAAAATGTGCACAGGTTGGGACCGTTGCACCTTTTGTTTTGGGGATGCCTGCGGCTGCAGGCTCCGCGAACCAGATGCTGCTGGTTGGTTGCTGGCATGCTGGCCATTCTGAAGAAGGGGCACAGTGTCAGTGTCGGACTGCATGTTGCAAGCTGAGTTAAGGCTTTCCAAAGACGAGTTAATATCGTTCATTAGCAGTTGAAGGCCAAAACCATGCTCTGCACATAAAAAAAGCAAGAGAAGAAAGAAATGTCAATGAGGGTGTAGAGTTCCACCAAAATGCTCATCCTTGGGTGATCTGGCTCTCAAATCAAACAATATATTAAAAAGTACGATGAAATCATATTATTACATATTAATTATATACAATACATAAATCCATGTGTACACATCTATATATACAGTTTAAAATGAAGTTATCTCACTTGGACTGACAATGCTTTTTACAAGAGCTAGAGACTAATAAAAACCCCAGTACCAGGGAGGAGAAACCCCCTTTTGAGCTGTTGTTGGTTCAAGACACCCTCAAGACAATAAAGGCTACTGCAGTTGGCTTAGTTATATTCCGGAGGTTGACGGTAAGTCCCTATTGCCAAAGATATCATGTAGTTCAGACATAAGACCTTGAGTACCGAAGCTGGATCTGACTTGAAAGGTTCCTCCATTAGGATTACCTTTCATCATGTGCACAGGTTGGGACCATGCTGTAAAAGTTATCAAGGGAAGAAAGTAACCAACAGTCATACTTAGCTTTAACACCTATGATGGAACAACTATGTCCAGCATGGCAAGATATAACAGTGCAATAGTGGTACCCATATCGTGGTGGCAACCAATAACTTCTCTAATTTCATTTAGGGCCTACCCAACAGGATGAAATCATGCTTAGTACCAGAAACCTACCCAATTTCCCAGTGTTAGTGAGGTCATAGATCTTAGAGGAGAACTTTTTATCATCACTTTACTAAACTAGTATACTCATCCTTATATTCACAGTAACTGTAGCTCTTATCTCTTTGCAACAGGTGGAAACCATTGGAGAAAGCCTGTCTAGTCAAAATATAGAGAACAATTAGTCATGGGGTGGCCAGCCCTTATGAATACACCTACAGTGTAACTACTTGTACTTAAGGGAACATCAAGGAAGAAGGGGTGGAAAAATACTAGAAGTCTTCTGTGAAACAGTGTTTCCTAAAGTTGTCAATTTTTAACTACAGGGCAAGCAGTGATCTAGGCTGACTATATAACAGCACTTACACACACACAGGGACTATGAGTCACAGACTGTTAATCAGGTATAATCTGTTTTATAATAGAGTCTGGCACAGAATAAGTAGCTCAATTTCATTTGTTTGTTTTTCTTTTTTTCACAAAACAGGCAACTGGTCTACCAGCTGAGGAAGTAGGTTTGAGGAATAAAGTCACTTGCTTCTTTTTCTAGAACACTTAAGTAGCAGAGAGCCCCTTGAATTTGAAAATAAATACAGTTGTTTGTTTTACCAGGAGTATGATCAATAAACAAGCTCAAACATCTTTCTGGAGTACTGGGTTCATCCTACCCCCACTCCCTACACTCATGTGGCAGGCTGGGCCAGTAGTTCTGTGGTAGAATGCATGTCTAAAATATATGTGCACCAGGATTTTATTCCTCAGCACTACAGTGTCTTAGGTGGCCTTTCTTGGGTGCCTCTTGTTTCTCAAGAATAAAAGATGTGACCACAAATGATACTAAAGGTCACTGTTGTGTAGGGAATGGGAAACATTGTGCATTCTAGAGATCAGTATCTTTCTGGGGGGGGGCATGTGAGAGGACAGGGCACAATTATGGAAATATATGGGTAGAAGCAGGAGAACATTCAGTCCCCCTGGCTTGATGTTGTAAGAGACCCTGATGGGAGCTGGATATCTGACATGACACATAGTGTGTCTAGGCAGTTTATGCTGCAGGGTCATCAGGAGAGACAAGACAGCAGGCTGCTGAAATAGCGTTGATGAGCCCTTGCTGTCTGAGTGGTGTAGGCATTGCTGAAGTGAGAACAAAGGCCATGTGCAAGAGATGCTGATAAGGAGTGACAGTAGGTGGTGGGCCCAAGAGAGAAGCACTGAGGTGGACACAAGGATTCAGATTGTCAGTGAAATCTAGGAAATATATATAGGGAGAAAGGGAGGAGGAAGAGGATCAGGATGCATGTATTTGAATGGTCAGATATTAACCCTATTGTTAGATAGTAAATGGACAAGAGTGCTAAGTTGGAAACAATAACTCCAAAGTAAGACATCATAAAGGGGATTGCTGATGGCCAAGAGTGATTGTTGTACTTGCCCAGGTAGGGGTTGACTGGCTAACAAAAAATCCAAGACTCAGGTGGGGTTAGATGGGGGTTATACCTTCAGGTCCTATTGTCCTCTAAAGGGACATGACTCAACGCTCTCCAAATGGTAAAGTA
The DNA here is from genome assembly GCA_030556225.1 of Cricetiscus sungorus. NCBI lineage: Eukaryota > Metazoa > Chordata > Mammalia > Rodentia > Cricetidae > Cricetiscus > Cricetiscus sungorus. The sequence goes on from JANBXA010000491.1 coordinate 5,626,991, forward strand.
TTCATGCTTTCACCCACATTTCTACCTTGATGGATCATTTAAGAAACAAAGTCCACTATACTAACTACAGTGAATTTTCTATAGTAAATTCAGGCCAGCCCAAATTTACTGACTGAAGGAACCCCACATAAACCAAATTTTGCTACATGCAGAGCTGCTTCCTAAGTGTTTAGACAGAAAAGAGCATGTAAGACACTGAGCCCCTTTTCTACGGCCCTGGTCCTATCGATACCCAACGGCAACACGGTTCCTGGTCCAACAGCGCTCCCAACCTCTGAGAAAACGAAATGACTTGGTTCACGCTGGCAGATTTTCATTTGTAGCTATTTTTCCCTGCGCTTGCAGCAGCCTTTTGCTGTGCCGACCCCTGGTGGCAGTCCCTGGTGTCTCCTGTCCTTTTTTTTCTTTTGGTTTTTTTTTTTTTTTTTTTTTTTTTATCAACAGGTAAATTTCTGCGTTGGCCCTCTGCAGTAAAGCCAAACCAAAGAAATTCTGATACTATACAAATATTATTCATATAAAGCAGACAGATGCGAGGAGAGACAATACATGTCCAGATTACTATTCTCCTTTGAAGTGGCAATTTCTTTAACTGGATACCCTTTATTGGGTGGTCTTTGAAAGAATACCAGGCTAATCTGATAACATCCAGTTACCAGGTTACAATCTTCACCAATCAAATACAGCTACTATACACCAGATGCTTCAAATCGTCAGGCTTTCTGTAGCCATCAGAATGAGGATAAAACTTCAAAGTTCAAAAATGGCTTTCTCTATAACCAACTTTAATATAGCCTATGAGAACAATTACTAACTTAGATTTATTAGATTTAAAAATTATAGTGAAAGGACTTTATTTGAACATCTTTGAATTCTAATGTAGACTAAAAACAAAGTCTTTTAAATTATTTTTTTAAGTAGTTGAGTTTTCAGGATTTTCACGAATGTTATTTTTCAGTACTAGAGTAAGATATACTAAAGTCATGATAATTCTTTGTCTTTTTCCACTGACCTATCTCACATTTTATTTTTGCAAATATCCTATAAGCTTATATTTTTCTCAGTGAGGACCTCATGTCTTTTCTGTCCATGTGGCCAATTGTTCAACTGTTTTGTAGTCCCAGGAACCTGAGTGGGTCTACAATAACCAGATTGTGAAAAGCTTTCTGTCAGTGAGCAGAAGTGGGAGAATGAGGCAAACTGATGTTTCTAGAAATAAATGTTCAGACTGTCTATTTAATGCTAACCTGATGAAACAGATTTTCCACAAGGATAAGTACCCTTTCAGAAAGAATAGGAGGGAAGAAAAGAAATGACGTTGTCTGTCTTTATATAAACAATTTCACCTAAGAAGAATTTATAAGAATATGATTCCAGAATAAACATGGCTGCCAATCAAGCCTTTAGTATAAGTAGCTGTCTCCTATCCCTAAAGAATCCAGTCTCAAATAGGCACGGATTGTACCCCCAATATTTGAAGTCATTTGATCTCAAATTCACATCTTTTCTTACTTCACTGTCATTAGCAAACTCAAGGCTAGTTTCATTTGGAAATACATATAAATTCAGTTAAATAAATTCTCATTTGGTTCATAAACCATGACTGGCAAATGTCTCTTACAAGCCAGGTGAGGTGTGCTTATCTGGGAAGGGCAAGGAGAGCGAAGAGGTGTTAGGCGAGAGGGTTTCACTCTCGGGCGGGCGCACCTTAGCACCTTAACAAACAACACACTTCTTGGTTCACAGCACCATCTAGTGTCTTTTTTACGCGAACTGGAGATTAACGGTGGTTCTGCATTCTCTTCACTAAAATTATTCTGTCTCCTTAAAGACATTTGAACTATGCATATGATGCGTCCATTATGACGGTCCCGCCTTCACAGACCCCCCCCCCACCAGTGACTGGGAACACTCAGTGCCTGCCTTGTTTGCCCTTGGTTTTTCATGGAAGGTACATCTGTTAAGAAATGATGAGCTGTAGGCAACTGTGTATGCCTGAATGACAGTGACTTAGTCTCTCTGAAGAAAAAAATTAAACACTATTCTACCTGAGAAGTTTCTGACTCTTCATTTTGGACCATGCCACCACTGCCATTTCTCCAGGATTGAGATCTTTATTGGAAAAGTAATTTAAGTCCCTTTAGCAGGGTAAGAGATGTAGCATATATTTGGTCTTTTTGATTAGGTGTGTGATCAACAATACTTGGTAAACTGCACATACTACTCCATGTCATCCCAACTAAAGGATTATGTTCTTTTCTAAGCACCTTCTCTTTCTAGGAAAGTTTTTCTTTTTAATTTAGTTAGAATCAGTATATATGCTACTTTAGTTGTGTTTTCTAATTTGTTACTTTATGGCGATTGCTTAAAAAGCCTGAAGACAGAAATGAGTATCAATGCTTTCAAAATATACTTGAATCTAAAAACAATGATGTAAGGAACAAGACTTCATTGTAAAAAAATAGTTTCTGTATTGAGCAACTACCACAGTTCATCCTCTAATCTGAGGGGGCAGAAATCAGCCAATTAAATATGGTACAAATGTTACAACGGAACACTAATATTTTATTGTTAAAAATCCCCAGTAACTAGATGAAAGATGTTAAAATTCACTCTGGCTTTCCTATGTTTCATTTCTTAAAAAGTAAATGAATTCACTGTTAGCCTCCTCTAAGGGTTCATATAGCTGTGGATTAAAAAAAAAAATTAACAGAGCAAAAGTATTTGAGGCAACAAAAGCTACGCATCTACATTGAATATGAAAGTTGATTCTTGACATCCCTCTAAAACAACACAGTGTAGCCTCTATTACTTATGTAGAATTGGTTGTTATAAATAATCAAGTAGTAATATACCTGAGCAATGCCTACACAACGGTCTGACTACCTTTGTTTAGTTTGTTTTTTGAGATGTTGTCTGGCCATCCATCTCACTTTCCAAAGTATTGGGAATATAGGCATGCACACCCACACATGGCTGTAAATGTTCCTAGATTTTTTAAAAAAAAAACCACAGTTAAAATAAAAGCAATTTGAAAGTTGGACTTGTAGATACCTTCAAATATGGTCAACTAAAGTTTTTGTAGTATTTCTTTACTGGGTATCTCGCTGCCAGAATGGAGCAATGTTCCATGCTCAGACATCATAGATGGCCTGAGGTCACCTCAATCTCCTGCTCACTTACATCCCTGAGCTCACCTGCCACTGGGCTTCTTGACTCCAGCCCATGTGCTCCTGACCCTTGTGGGGAAGCATACTCTCCAGAATCACTTCATTCCCAACTGAGAGCTACTTTTACCACCATTTTCTTCTCGATCTGCCCAGCAATGCACACTGAAACATGCCTCACCTACCAACCAGACTGAGGCAAGACAGGCACAGCATAGGGCTTGGTGGCCAGCATAGGGCTTGGCTCATGCAAGTCAGACTTTAGAATGACCTCAGGTGACATAAACTTAGTTCAGGAGAAATGTCATGGAGACTTGTCAAGAAAACTACTCAATTTAAGATAAAGAAGAGAGCAGCTGGAGTCAGGAGGTAAGATAAGAATAGGAAAACTCTGAGTCAGACACGTCTTAGTAAACAGTGAGGGTGTGCAAGAGTGCCCAAGACTGGCTTTGAGAGGATGTCTCCGGGTTGAACTGAGAGCAAAGAGAAATACTGTCTATTTCTTAAGTGAGTTTGCAGTAAGCATGGGGTCGGTCCTCTCCTTAAGAAAAATGAATCTTCAGTGTAAATGTAACGCTCATTCACGTCTTAGGACAGTGGCAGGAAGCAGTTGTTCAACATGGTCATATTACAATGGTGTGTCCAATGCTCTACTGCCAATGGAGCCTCAACAAATACAACTAAGGCAAACAAAAAGTGTGTCTACTCTTATAGACAACAGGGGCCCACAATATCCCAGGGGGCAGCTAATGCCATAGGCTAAAATCTAGGGTACATCACAAAGTTGAAGGCAGATAACTTGGTGGCTAGGCAACTACACACCATCTCCACCCTCTAAAAATAACAACAAAAACCAGTAAAAAAATGATTAATTGCCTTGTACTTTGATTCCAGTGAGATTTATTTTTGAAAACTATGTTTCAGGGAACTGTACAATAATTCCATTTAAAAAACAAGGAAAGCTACTCATTTTACTCAATGATTCCATTCATTAAAACTAAAGAACTGGCACCCAGTGTCCAATGGCCATCTCATAGCAAAAGGGTGTAGTGTCCTTCCTCAGACTTTACAGTATCATCCCACAATGTGCAAGGAAGCACCTGGGCATTACTAAGTCTCTTCCCAGTTCTTTAAGATGACTTGGATTCTGTACCAAAGACTCATACAGCACAGAAATGGAATTTTCCACTACCAAAATGTTTCAGGCTGCCAAATGAGAACCAAAGACCTAAGCTGCGAATTACATTCTAAAAGCACAGGTTTAGCCATGAAATTCCTACTTTTACTTTTAGAAGATACCTTGCATGTGTGCATAGTCTACAAAATTACACTCAAAAAGGACAAAAGATAAATTGTATCTTTCTCAAGTTTTCCTTAGCAATTTGATGTGTTTCTTTTCAACCTTCTAATTTCAATTCCTATTAATTTTTCTATTACATCATAAATCAGGAAAAAGCCTGGGTACAAGTAACTATATAAATAACTTGTCACTTTAGTAGTTTCCCATTTTCCACCAACCCTAAAAATATTAGTCTAAGAACACTGGACTCAAAAAAGGAAAATCAAGGTGATGGTCCAAAAGTCTGTCACTCATGGGTATCAAGCACTCAAAGAGTCAATGTTTTCAAACCAAATGAGACACTGGGGAATCTTTATCATGATATTAAACAGAAACACTGTATGCTCACGAAGTTAACTCCATAAATTCAAAATATATTCACCTACCCAACATTGCCTCTTTCAACATACATTTGAGTACAAACTACCTACCCAACATCATTTAAGGTGCTAGAATACATAAGTTAATAAAGTAGGCAAGCTTCCTGCCTCCATACTGTTTGTCAAGCATTCTATTTTGTAATTATTGAGTATGATGTTTATTCTGACTTGAGCATTATACAATATATATATAGTATATATATATATATATATATGTACTAAAAACATCACGTGGCGCCTATAAATATGTGTAATACTTATGTCAGTAAAAAAATATCCCTGCCACCAAATATAATAAAGACTTATGCAACAAGCTTTGGAAAGGGGTTATGACGCTAAATATAAAGTAGTAGGGAAGGATATGAAACTTTCTTTTACAACTTTTGGAAAAGTAATTCTATGAAGTTAAAACCTGCTCCAGTTTAAGTGGCACTGAATGTGGAGTAGCGTGTCCTGTAGTTATGTGGTCATGGGCGCCCAACTGAGAGGGGTCAGATCAAGAAGGGATGGTTCTTGGATCCTGCTTAAGGAGAAGTGGGAAGGTACAGCAGACTGTCTCCTCAGATGAAGGGATTCTTGGCAGGGTGAAGTTCCTGGTCTATAAACATACTACAGAGGCCAGCGCTGCTCCTAGCATGGGTCTGCTCAGTGCTTAAGAGAGAGCAGTTGATGCCACCTCTGTTTACAGACAGGCAGTCGTAGAAAGGGCACTCAGCTCAGCTCAGCTCAGCTCAGAAGAGCCTTAGCTCTATCTCCATCCAAGGAGAACCCAGAATCCAAAAGCCCAGGAAACAGAAGCTGGCTTCTAGGACTGCAACTTTTGGTAGATGGGATCTCCAAGTGATTAGGTCAGGAGGGCTATGTACTGGGAATGGATTAGGCTCATTTGCCTTTCCCACAGACAGCAAACACAGCCACAAGGCAGAAAAAAAAAAAAAAAAAAAAAAAAAAAAGACACTGTATCTACAGAGACCTTCATCTTGGACTTCCAGTGTGCAGAGGTGAGTGTAATAGATTCCTGCTGGAGGAATTTCATTACTAGGAGTGGGCTTTGCTGGTTTATAGCCTCATCCCACCTCTTGATTACTCTTTGCCTCTTATGTGTGGTTGAAATATAATCTTTCTGCTTCCTGTATTTTCATGGAAATGTGATCAGCCAGCTTCCTGCTCTGACTGCCTGATGCCATGCTTCCCCCCCACCATTTTGGACTCCCTCCTGGAACCATAAGCCAAAATGAAGTCATTTGTAAGCAGCTTTGGTTATGGTATTTTTTAACAGAAAGTAACAATACATCACCTTGGTCAAAGGTTGGACAAATTCCCACCTTACATGTTAATAACTTCCATTATTAGTTCCTTTCTCACCTAACTTGGATTTCAATTTTTTATTTCTCTATCTCCCTTTGTCATTAAACTTGAGTTTCTAGAAAGCTGGAAGTGAGTTTTCACTTTATCTGTATCACCTAACATCAAGTCTGGCACACAGTAGGTACTAAATGGTAGCTAAGTAAAAAGACAATGAATTCTCCATTAATCAAGCTGTGTAGTCTTTTCAGGAAGTCAAACATCCATGTAGAGCTGCAAAGCTCTGTGGTCAGCTACATTTCAATGCACTCTCCATCCTTTAGAAAAGCCCCATAGGGTAAGCCATCAGGTAGATGGCTTACTCTTCTAGTTGTCCTTTCATTAGTAGCCAGGATGCAGTGGAGTCCCCACTCACTACATAAGATACCCCAAGGAAACTATGAGTTAAGCAACAGATTTTCAGTTCTTTGACAAAAAATGTATCTGCCTATATTTAAAAAATATAGCCAAAAAGATGAGTTAAGGACCCGTGTGTTCTAATTTCAACTGGTAGAACTATTTATTATATTGAAGATTCCCAGAGTTAAAACAAACAAATGAAAACCAAAATTGAATCTACAGTCAAACAAGCATGAGTGACTACTCATGCATATTCTATGTGGTAAAATAGAAACTGAGGCAACCAGCAGATGCAGGACTCCGATCACTACTGATGGGTGATACTGCAAAAAGTTTCTGCCTCCACTGGGACAGCCTCTCTGTGAAGATTCATTGTAGCATCAGTGTCTTTGGAGGCCCCATAAAGTGTTTCTGAATGGCAGGGGGCTTTTTACTCTTTCTGAAAACCTCTAGCTAAGTCCTGGCTTTCAGACAGAATTTCTATAGGGAAAACAACCCATCCCCAAATCATTCTCTTTACCTGAACAAAGAGAGAAGGTATTAATACTGGTTAATTGTACTTTTGGGTTTCTCCCCCTTTTTCCCACTTTTGTTAAGATCTGAGAATAATGTAATGTAAAATGATATTGGATTTTTGAAGAGCAAACACTCTTATTTTCTACCTAAGGGATATTTGAAGATTTTCTTTCATCACTGATCTTAATTAAGTGGAAGAATTATTATATCTAGATTGTTCTCTGCTTGACTTGAAAGGGCCTTCATTGGACAAAATGATCCACACTACATGACTGATAATTTAGAACAGTGCAAGGCTTATTGCTGCATCCCCTTGGAGTAGCTGTCCCTCCCCATGTTACACATGGTCTTGGTAAGCAACAGAAGCTTGTATATTGAAGGAAGAAGAGATGAATGAATAGAAGTCACAGGAGACCTGCCCAGCAAGCAAACAGAATGAAAAGCAATCCTGCCAGGGGAACAGAAAGAGTGGCTGTGCTAAAGCCCTCTACTGAGCCTTGAGTTATCTTAACAGCTAAAGGAGACATGAAACATTAATGGAGCCCAATTATCTGCTCAAAGGGGCCAGACAAAAGAGTGGTGTGAACTGGCAGAGCATCAGCAAAGCAAGGCCCAGAATAGCGGAGACTTGAAAAATGGCAAAGGATGACAATGGGTTTTTCAGTTCTGCTCCAAATAAGGACCAGGAGGAAGAGGTTGGCTGCTTGCTTGACCAAAGACAGAATCCAAGCTTCTCAATGCCTTTTTGTTCCCATCTTCCTTATGAAGATAAATGATCTTCAAAGTGGGAAGGAGGGAAGACGTACAATTAATGGGAAGCCTGTGTTCACTGTGCAGGTGACAGCAGGGATGGCCATCTTCTCCGCTACTCCAAGGCCTATGGTCAAAATTTTCTGTGAGCCACAGAAAAACCCGAGAACCAAAAAGTGAAGGATAATAGCGGACAAGGACCAACTTCCAAAATGAAGGCCATGAAGAACAGTGGAACAAAAGGCTAGAGGGTAGAATCCACCAGCCTGGGTTCAAGTCTAGCTCTGGCTCTCAAAAGGGTGGAGTCTGGATACTGCTCTGACCCCAGGCCTCTTTCTTCCCTATAAATATGGCCCTAGTAACTATTCCTACTATGAAGGCTAGTGAGATGGAGTTGATGAACTAAAATATGAATTGAAAGTTCTTACTATTTCTAGAACATATTTTTGGAACACAGAAGTCACATAAACACGTAAGTAGAAGACAGAGCCAAGAAGTCATGTCAAATGTAAGTTTATAATTCTTCATACCATAGAAGAATCATCATGACATACAAACATTATCAGGTATGGCAAGAGATTTTTACATTTTCCACAGTGAAGAAGGAATGCAGACATTAGAGATTTTGTGGGAAAAGAACTAGAGATGGCTCTCCTATGTTTAAACATCCTAACAAAAGGTGCTTAGGCATTTGGGTGGAAGTAAGGAAAATTCCAGCAATTCTACTCCTAAGAATAAACCCACAAGACTTGAAATCTAGAGATTTAGGCACTCACATGCTAATGATGGCAAGAACAAAAGGAGCCAGCAAATCAAATAAATGTCCATCCAGAGCAAATGGAAGTCAACATAACAGAGTATTATTTAGAAATGGAAGATGCAGGGCAACAATAGCTTATAGCTAACATAGACAAACCTTGGAATTCAGAAAGAGCATGTGGACCCGAGGTTACAAGAGGTGGGAGGACTCATTGCTTAATTGCCTCAGTTTTCTGTCGTGTTAAGAAAGTTATGAAAATAGATAACGATGGTTGTACAACACTTTGAATAAAATTGAATGATACACTTGTGGTGGTTAGAATGATAAATTTATGTTATATATATTTCCACAATGAAGAAGTACTTCTTAGAAACTGTTGAGTGTACTTTCAAGCATTAAAAATTTTCAAAGGAAAGTGTAACCCTTCCTGTTGGTGCTGCTAAGAAATACATGGAGTGTTTTTAGCAACTGCCACATAAAAATAAGCAGCTTATGTTAGGAATGAGATAATCAAACAGGAACAACAAATCCTCTTTGCCAGAGAGAAGTAAGAGGTCAAGGAAAGGCACAGCTAATCTTCTATTCTATACATTAGGTCCCTTGTAAGGAACTGGCAACTCTGGGTTCCACATATGTGCAATCTTAAAGTCTGTATCAGAAATTAGGAAGCAAGAAGGAACAGTATGGTATCTTGGTCCCATTCAGCCAAATAGTCCAAAAGGCTTTCTAAAAATAACCTCATACATTGAACTTGGTTCTGGGCATATGGGAGGGGAAAGGCAATGGTTTGGGGGAAGGCAGTGGGAAGGCCCCCTGCATGCTCCTGTGGGGCTCCATGCTTGCCTGGAGACAAGCTGATCCACTCTCTCCCAGGAAGGGAATGGCCTTTGTACTGCACTGCCAGGGAGCTGCACACCCCAGGCCTGCTCACCACAGACTCCCAAGAGCTGTGTGTGTGCCAAGAGGGAAGATGAACATTGCACTTGGACACACTTGAAAGAGGGACTGTGCCCTTGTGTTCCCCGAAACCTCCCTCAGAGCATCGGCTTCCTTGATTTCCACTCAGTTAGTTTCCTTAGTTTCCATGTGAAATGAGTGTCCAGAATCAGAAGGAAGACAGTATGCTTGATGTTTCTGGAAATCACCTGTCTAGACTTGTTGCTACCTTTGCTATTTGATTTAAAAGAAAAACAAAACCAGAATACAATAATACTATGCATATTACATGCATTGTACCACCTCACCCCAGGCTGAAATACCATTCAGTGTTTCATGTCATTTGCTATATGTATACAGAAATGCATTTATATGCAAACTTACCATTTTCCTTTAGGGTTATGCAATGTCTTAGTAAAGAATTCTATCTTAGCCTGAAAACATGAAGATTCTTATTTATTCTTGTCATTCAAGTAAAGACTGGTCTCCCCTTTCAGTTACTTAATTGGACTCAACTTGACTATAGGATCGAATGTATCATGGGATTCATCCTCTCTCACCAACTACAAGTACAGTCAGTTGTGACTGCAGGCATTTCCTTTCTGCCACTACTTCTCTCTGCTGTATGTAGTTGTGCATGGTTCATATCTAGGAGTTGTCTGCTCTGGTTCTATGTCTTCCTGCCTTGAATGTACCATTACTTCCTATCCGTGAAGAACCCTTGCCATCTGACTGTAACTCCCTAGGTATTGCTGAAGGCAGAGTCTTGATCATTGGCTCCATTTCCTCCAGAGTTAAGATTTTTCTATTTCAGGTGTTAGGTTTCAGCTCAGTAATGCAGTGTTTGGCTAGTAGTCCTGGGGTCCTGGGGGTTCAACCCCTGCCCCTAGTACCACATATACACAAAGATTTTTTCCATTTTAAGAGCAGATATGCACTTACCTGTTGCAATACATTATCCATTCTCTGTATTTCCACATTCATGGCTCAAAGTTTCTACTTTTTAAAACTCTAACATGCTACTAACATGGCATGCTTTTAGACATGTCTGGGAACTGTTTTAGTCTAAAATAATAGCTTTGGTTTCACTACTGTTCTATTTCTATTTCAATGATTTCCTATATTAATTTTTGTAATTGCTTTCTTTGAAATTGCTTAGATTTATTTAATTTACACTCTTCTAGCTTCAATGACTCTTCTTTTTGAAGTTAAGTTCTATGAACCACTACAGCAGTTAAGACATACTTTCTAGTTGCCATGTATTCATGTCCATTCCAGTCTAAATCACTGATATTTCCACCATAATTTCCTCTGTAGGCCATGAGTGAAATTAGGGGTTTCTACAAACATATTTATGTGTTTTGTTCTGAACTTTTTCTGTTGACATTTGATTTAATCACACTAGGTCAAAGAACAAGGCTTGTATGAAACGAATTGCCTAAAATTTACTGCAACTTTCCATATATAGTCAACTTTTAAACTACTATCTTGAATATTCTGTATAACTTCATTTTTCCTTTCATGTCAAATTTTTCTTCTTCTATATGACATTGTTTAACTTTTAAAAATGTATTCTTATGTATGTGTTCTTTTAGTAAGGACAGTCAACTTATAGCTCCATTTAATATTTTCTACTACATTATTAAGTTTATCTTTTCCTCTGATCACAAGTTATCCCACGTTTCACTTCTCCACACTACAGCCCTTTCACGTTTGACTCACATTCCCCAAAGGCTCCCAACATCTGAGTGTGTGGTGTTCACTTAATCTCCATTTCAATTTTTTGCTTGGTACTGCACTCAACACTGTCTAGTTTCCCTCCAGTGCACTATCTCATGTTCCCCTCAGTGTTTGTATTTCCCCTTCTTGAAGCACCACTTTTGATAACATTTTTCAATACTAGAAATCAAACCCAGGAGCTGTGCCAGCTCAGCAAGAGCTCTACCACTCAGTTAACTAATCTCTAGTTGTCTTTGTTGGTTCTATGGCTGCACCACCATGTCTGTTTTTGGTTTTCCTTTGTTTGGTTTTTTCCTATGGTACATGTTATGTGAAGAGAAGGACTAACAACAGCTTATGTCACAGGTGTGCTTGAAGGTTTAAACTCTCTCAGGGCAACAAACAGTTGAATTAAATATGAAAACATGATCTTTTTCCATTTAAGCCTGTTTCAGGTGCTGTGACACATTGAAGTCCTAGCTTCTACTTGCTGCTACATAAGAGAAATGAAAAGAGCTCTCTTTAGAAAGCCATCTCTACCCATGGTCTATGGAGTAGGTAAGATTACAATGTAAAGATAATGGATGAGAGATAAGCTTTTGAGAATTCTTTCAGTTTGATTATTCTTTTATGATAAAAGGTTTAAGCACATACTTCTATATGAACATTAACACAAAGACCTCAAATATCTCCACTTCACTGAGATCATTTGTCAGCGGCATGGAGTATTCAGTTAAAATTGTCCTATATTTCCAAATTAGCTCTAACAAACAGGTACTCTTTCATTTATATTATCTCACTGGAAACTTTTTTGAAGTGTAAATGAATTTATTACAGACAATCCTGGCTCTCTTATGAGCTGTCCAAAGCTTGAGAGAACATTTATTTGATTACATGATACACCTCAGTGTTTATTTTTGTTAAATGTCATCCTCATTTTCATTAAACATTAAAAAAAAATCTGACCACTCTAATTACCAGCTCAAAAACATGATTTCTTGCACTTACACTGACTTACCAATGGCCCAGCAATGGGCCTTTTCTCCAGTTTCATGCTGGGAGCTGAGTCTTCATTCTTCATCAGTTTTCATTTCTCAGATGAACTTACCAAGTTTAATTTTATATTCATGTACAGACATTTCCTTCTTCCCCACAGTGACCCCCTCAGATATTTAACAATATAGAAGGGATAAGAGGAGAGAGAAAAAAGAAGAAAGAAAGAAAGAAAGGAGAAAGAAAAGGGAAGAGAGATGCCCAGAGTATACACATGTAAAACTAGCATAATACAAAAATGTCCAAATATAAAGGATTCTGTCGTGGAGTTACTCAAAAGAAATTCACCAGTTCCCAGGGTGGAAGGACCCTCAAAATGTGAAAGAGAGGAACCCCATGTAGAGGGACCTCATCAGGCAATGGTTAGTTGTCTTTATGTAGGATTTGAAGCCCTCATAAAGTGAGAGGTGAAGCCCAGATAATTCCCAGACAATTCACAAACAACAGAATTTAACTTTTGATTCACTGAAGTTTGCTCATTGAAAGGAAATATAATGATTTGTATGTTAGACCTCACTGACCATAAAAGAGAAGATGCTAGCATCTTATTTTATTGATGGCAAGAACATTTTTGAATATAGAGTTGGGTTTCTGTACCCGCAGGATTCACATTTATAGGTTGAACCAAGCACAGATCAAAAATACTGGGAAAAATTTCACCCGTATTAAACAGGTACACATATTTTTTTCCATGTCACTGTGTCCTTAAACAATACAGTGTGACAAGTGCTTCAATGGTGTCATACTCTATCATTCCTGATGAGCATTCTAACAATGATGTACAGTACATGGAGGATGAGCACAGGTTCCAGGTTTTAGTATATTTTATATTAATGACTTAAAGTCCCCTCCACAGTTTCCTATCTATGGGGGATTCTGGAACCTCAAGGACACCAAGGACCACTATGAAATTCTCAGGTAGCTGTACACAATTATAACCAGTTCTTACCTGGTTGGCCTCTTGATTGAGATGAAAACCCAGACCGGGTTGGGTCTTGCGGTTTAGAAGATGAGTGCCCCACTTTGTCCTAAAAAGAAAACATCAAGAATGAAAGGAGGCACTGCACCCACCACCATTTCCTCCTGCTCAGTTCCTTCTTCCCTTTCTATTTACTTATTCCTTTTTCATAGTTTTAAGTGACAGCTGAAAATGTGCCATGGAAGGGAAACCAGTCAACGCAAATGGAAATCCGTTGTCAAGGGAGTTAGAAGGTGCCCCTTTTGTTTTTGTTGTAGATTTCCCCGAACGGTAATTTAAAAAAGACAACTGCTGACTGCTCAGCTCCGGCAATGAATGTCAATAATCAACACTCTATGAAGCACATGGCACTTTCTAGAATTGCTAGGTAAGCAGCCTTGGACTTCCTGGGTAACAGAGAGGGATCATAATGAGTTCCTTGCAAACAAAGGACGGGATGCTCAATGGCATGTCGAACGAAGACGAAGTTTCAGGCAGAAATTCAAACAGCAGATCGAAATTTGAGAAAAAACATTTTCAGAGAACCACCTCAAGCCAATGAAAGAGACATTAAAATACGGGTAGAAATATGCCACTTTATATCCGCCTGTTACCAAAAAAAGAGCACTGATTAACTCATGGTAGTAACTCATGGGAGTTAACAACCTCTTAGAAATCTGTGAACATTTTTGAAAACATATACGACTTCTGTAATTAGAAAGGTTTTGAACTGTGCCCAAAGCACAGTGTGTTCATTTAAGTTCATTTATTAATATATACAAGTAGAGCGCAGATTCCCTCTTACTTACAGTGAGATCATACCCCAATAAATTCATCGTAAACGCGCAATATCTGAGGTGAAGAGTGCACCGAACACATCCAATTGACTCCACATTGTGCTTGGGACATGGCACACTATGGAATACTTGTTTCTCTTGTGACCATGAGGATCAACTCAGCATGAACTGCAACTCATGTTCATTACCATGCATAGAAAGACGGCACCACACTACACAGCGTTAGTTCAGGAAAAGATCCAAGTTTAAAATTCAAAATGCTGGTGCTGAATGCATATTGCTTTCAAACAATCACAATGTCAAAAAAACATATCTCAAAAGTAAGCCTGGCATGCTTGGCTCTCGCTCTTCCACGCATGGGCGTAGTTTCACAGAAGGGACATGGATGGTACAAAGATGTCAATTATCATCCCCAGTGCACTGGGGCTGTCCATACACTAGGACATGGGAAACCTGGCTAGATACCCCTCACTCGGTCCTTCCTACCCAATCACCTAGATAGCCTTGGAAAAGTACACGAACTTCACAAAGGTGTCAGAGTGGTAGGGCATGGGTTTGTGACCATGTTCCATTGCTCCAGTGTGCACTGGCAAGAGGCTTTTCTGTCTAGAGCTTTCTGAAAAGCTCACTTATAAAATGCAACCTGGGACTGATGCTAACTTTACCTGGGTCACAAAAACACCAATGTGTAAGTGGGGAGCTAAGGTATTGCTTTGTGTGTGTGTGTGTGTGTGTGTGTGTGTAAGAAAGGTACCCCGAGGAATATACCAAAGGCCAGCTCATCCAAAGGACTCACAAACATACTTTAAAGGAAGACAAGGCTAATTGCTTCCACATCTTCTAATTATTTCTTTGGAATTTGTTAAAATATTAGGAAAAAAGGTAAAATAAACCACACTCTAATCACACATGAAAATATTTAGCCTATCTGTATTCCAAACATTCTTTTTTTAAAAAGGAAATATAACTGATCATATGTATATAGCTAGAATGTTTGCATCATTTGCAGAGAATGTGGTGAGTTTTTGGAATCACATAAGCCAAATGATCCTAGTTTTTAAAGAAGAAATATACAATCACATTTAATGTTGTAATATTTTTTTTGGTCAACATAATATAATTGCCATTGGATGAATTTCTTAATAGATCCAGCATGCCCCACTGCATAGATATTAATTGATTTGGCCAGTGTCCTACTGATGAACACACAGCCTTCTAAGAATACTTAAATCCAGTTTGTATCTAGAATGTGCCACAAAGGCCTATGTGTGGAAAGGGGGGGTTGTGTACTCTTTAGGAGGCAGGGCCTAGTGGAAAGTAGATTAAGTCACTGGGATATGCCTTTGCATGTGATTTTGGTACCTTGACTCTTCTAGTATGTGTTTCTGCTGTGAAGTATTGTGCTGCCACAAACTCAGAGAAATAGGGCAATTGATCACGAAGTGAAACCTCCGAAACTATGAGCCACAATAATAACTCCTTTTTCTTGATTAAGTTATTTCAGTAATTTTGTTATATTAACAGAAAACAGATTAACAAAGGCTCCACCTGCCCAACAGTGCCTCCCAGGACAGCAAACCCTTAACATGGGCCTTAGGTCAATAAATAACTTGCTAATGACAGCACTATTTGTCACCCAATCCTTGCTTTTGACTGCTTGCTCTAGGTTACTGTGCACACATTAATCCCTTCACATGCATACACACGCATGCACGCATGAGTGCACACACATACACATTGCACGTCTCCTACTCATCAGTTCCGCACATCTGTCTGCTTTTGGGCTGACACCCTGCATTTTCCATTTGCACAGCCTGCCAACAGGTTTATCATCAGCAGAGTATTTCCTTTCTTGCTTCTTTTACATGAATATCTTAGTCATTTTCTCCCAAGCAAACGTCTGAGCCAGGAAAGATTTAATAAAGGTTTAGAAAAGTCACAGAACACAGAGCTTCATAGCTAGAAGCTGTACCATACAACCCAGGTATGCAGGAACCTCAATCAGTTAGCTTTGTGTATAACTACACTCTAAGATGTGCACAATGATAATATTGCCTAAGAATTCATTTCTTAAAATGCTTCCACAACATGACTTTAATTTTTAAGGTTTGCTTAAAATATTAAAATGTCTCCTCTGAAATATGTCTTTGAATGAGTATTTCTATCACTTATGGAAATACTGCTATTGAATCATTAGCCTGAAAGCAGTTCACATGGACACTAGGAAACGTTTAATCAGATATATAAACCTATTGTTTCTAAGAGTAGAAGGGCCTGGGTTCTAGTGGCCCAGATCTCATACAGTTTTGCTTATTAAATAAATATATGCCTTCGCAATGGACATGGCCCTACCTGATAGCATCTGGTAATGTCCTGTGACTCATTTATGCACTCAAAACACCATTTTCCCTGACAAATCTCAGAAATCACAAGCAAACTGGGTTATCCCTTCTTAAAAGACAAGTAGCTTGCAAACAGAACTAAGGTAAATAGTCTAAAGTATAACTATGAATAAAAATACACCATGTTATTAAACTTGTGTTTCAGATAGAAAATTACTATTTGGTGTAAGTATGCAACAAAGTATTACATAGGACTTAACCTAAACATCTGTAGCTTATCTACAGCCTCACTGCAAGTCTCTACTTTTATCTGGCAACACTCATGTATGTCTCAAGCACTGTTTAAAATGTGATGCAATCACAAAATCTCACTAAGAAGTGCATGTGTTTGTAAAATCCCCAGATGGGGAAAAAAAAAAAGGAAAGTCACTTTTAAAAATTTAACAGGTTAGAACTTTAGAACTTCAGATAAGAATTTTGTTCCCATGAGAAGCCAAGAAGACTTGACTCAAGATGAATGGCCCTTAGCTGAAATGCCTGGTACCAATAGTTTTTCACTTTTTTTTTTTTGAGAATGTGTGCATGGATATTTCAGAGATCTTAGGGATGCAATTCAGGTCTAAACACAAGCTCAATTATGTTTCACACATGCGTTGTTCTCATACTAACCTTAATGCAGTATTTTTATTACTTGTATACAGGGTCAGGGAGCAGATTTTCTAATTGCGGTCTTATGTTTAAAAAAAAAAACCCTAAAGTTTTAAATTTTAGAGTAATTCAGATTTCAGGATTTTCAATTGTAACAGCCAACCTGTTCTTAAAAACCATGGTATTAGTAAAATGAAATCAACCCCCAAAGGCAGCAGAGTAAAGTTACCTACTGGCTGCAGCATTGACACTCAGAAGGTCAAAAGCAAACGTCTGCCCGCCATCCCGAGGCAAACCATGTCATGCTGCCAGAAGCAAGGGAATGAACGGGAAGGCCAGACTAAAGGTTTCCTCTTCAGGTTAGTTTCTGTTTATCTGTGTGTCTGCTTCCTAGCCTCCTGGCCTCCACGAAGATAGAACTGGGCAGGGGAGAGAGAAGGTGGCCTTGTGGTCACAGCTTCTCTCCCTCATAAATAGGAGGCCTGGGGGCTTGAGAGGAAAGCTGGAATTCTTCTTTGAAGGACAGGCTAACAGCAAACACTTTTTAGACTATGGTTCTTAATTACTATGCTGTCTGCCTCCAGAAAAAGGTGGGATGGTTGGGAGTGTGTTCCAAAAGTTCTTTACCTGAAGCCATCCAGGGCACTTTCTTAGTTAATGCTGGACCTTCTCAGATGCATGCGGTTTTTGGAAGTACTTGCTAAAGTCCAAGTCTGACCTGCCAAGCAGATCGGAGTAGAAACATGCCTTTGTGAAAATGGAACAGGAAAAGCCCACCCTCTCTTGGGTGGCCCAATCTGGGGCACTGCACTAAATGGTGGAATGGGACTCCCACAGAACCCTGAAATTGGTGAAAGGGACAGTGAAGATGGTCAGCTCCATTTTGTCTCTGCATCAAGACAGCAGACTGCCTGGGCTCTGCCATCAGATCCCTGGATCTTTAGCTTCAAGAAATGGTAACCAACGGAGCAAGGCTGGCCAGGGAGGGATAAGGACCGGTTAGGGGTTTGGTTGTCTTGATTAACTGTATGTTTCATAAACCATATATTATTTTGGTATGTAAAAGCCCCTTTGGGATTCTTGTTGACCAAAGGTGGGGGTCCACCTGCATTCAGCACACTGCTGAGACCCTGCCTGGCCTAGTGAGCAGGTGGCTTAGATTCTTCTATTCTACTGATTAAGAGCCCTAGTATTCCACATTCAGCATTTCTGCAACATAGCTACCACCAAAGGAGGCTTTTTTTGACACCAGCAAAAGCAACTTTGAATTGCTTAACTTTAACACCCATTCTGCAAACAGACATACACACCAGTTGAGTTATTCATGGTAGAGTTTGTCAATGTTTCATATTTTAAGACACCTACGCTGAGATGTTACATATCGCATGCCTCCTCTGTTGAATGTGTACAATTCAGTGAGTGCTGGTATCAAGACAGAGCGTACAACCCTCACCATGTTCTAATTTTAGAATGTTTCCATCACCCTCCAAAGAAACCTCGTGTCCGGGGCCTGTCAATCTTGACAAATGGTTTTCCCAAAATAAAATGTCTTTGCCAAGTCAGTTTTATTCCCAGTTTTAGATCCGGCATTCCCATATCAAGGAGGCAGCTTGGCTTTAAGGTGAAGGACACTGGCTCTAGAGAAATTCTGCAGAGGAGCAGCTAACTACCTGACCTTGGGGAAGACTCCACAAGCCTCAAAGGCTGTTGTGTGATCATGTCCATAAAAGTTCCTCAAAGCAAATGTCAGAGGCTGTTTTTACTAGAACCACTGGTGTACCATGTCTCTCTCCTCTACCTTGCTTCTTCACCACCACCTCACCTACAAAACCTCTATCACACTTCAGTTCACCTCTTCCTCCACCCCCTCTACCACCACCATCTTCACCATCACCCCCCCTCCACAACCTCCCCACCCCCCCACTCATTACCCAGTCACTTTTTTCTTCTATTATCTCATCCACTTCTATCATTGCTTCTGCCTCCTCCTTCCTGTCATCTACTAGCACTACTGCATTGGGACTCAGCTTCTACCACACCTTCCAATGAACTTTATACCACCTCTCTTCCACTAGTTCAATTACCATCAACCCACAATTGCTGTGATTTTTCTCTTTCCTGATCACCTCCTCCTATATTCTCAACTGAACAAACCACTTCTCTTATGAGAAGACAAGTGAAAGGGGACCAGTACCTCCACCTTTCATCATATAAGGCTGATTTGTTAGAACTGGTCATCGGGAAGCACCCTTATCTACTGTGAGCTCTACAGTAACTTCAGGGAGCATCTGGAAGCACTACCTGTAGAATCTCTGCCCATAAATATCCAATCAGTAAGATGAACAACCATGGCCTTGACTATCAGTCAAGGCATAAACTGGGGCATGAATATAATTGGAAAACAACACATTTCTAAAATGAATAAAAAGTACTTTGATTCTGATCTCAAGAAGTTCTGGCCCCATGACTTAAAAGTTTTGGAAAAGGGGGAAATTCCAGGTTTTACTCTCTGAATATTTTCCCCTATCACTTTCCTCTCTTCTGTCATAGAAAATTATTACATACAATGAGTTCCAGGGAACCTTGAAGAACCAGGCTAAAAGGTCAAAAAGAGACTCAGTCCTTTGGAATTCAAGAATCACCTAGCTACATATACACTCACAGACACCCAGATAAAAATGAGCAGATGCCAGTTAATAAAAAGCAATGTGGCATGTTAGCAAGTAGAGTTCAAACTTGGAAAGACAACATTGAACATTCTGGTCTGCTACTTTTAGGGACAATCCCTAAGAATCTCAGAGCTTCAGCTGCCTTGTCTAAAACAGGAATCACAACGAAGACATTGCCATTGAAAAACCTAGATTCTACAATTTCATGCTTTGTATTATTTATGTTCTCTCTTGTTATACTTATATTCTGCCCCTCGTGTAACAGGAGGAAGGCATGCACCCCTTTCCTTGAACTTGCTCAACAATAATCTCAGAACTTGGAAAGGGCCTTCACTGTCCTGGCTGACCGGGAAAAGGCCTTAGGGTTGAGTGTGATGTAATCCTTGGTAGTGGTTCTTCCTCATCCCTAACTAAATAATGTAAGTTAACACTACACTGTATAGGCCATTTCCTCTTCTTGAAAACAGGACCAGTAAATTCCCTTTCAGTTCTAAGGCTGGACTTGCACATTTTATAAGACTATTCCTGAGAGACTCTATTCCTAGAACCATGGTCAAAACAGTATTATGAGCTGGGTATAGTAATGTATGCCTATAATTCCAATGCTGGAGAGGTTCAGGAAGGATCAGTAGTTCAAAGCCAGCCTGGAATGCACAGTTGGACCCTGTCTCAAAAAGAGTCCTAGGAAGGCAAGAACAATGACCTGAGCCCCATCAGTTATCACTGCATTTCCTGCAGAGATTTTTCAAGCTGCGGTGGCCCATTAGAGGAAAGCTGTGCAGACCAGCCCCAAGCAGACCAGCCCCTGCTTTCTTATTACCATCTGGTATGACTGAAGGGAGCTAAGCACTGCCTTTATTGTCTTCATCAGCATCCTGGATAGTTGGACTATGAAACCATACTAACCCAGATTGAGTAAGAAGTTGACATCTTCATGTTTTCAGCTACTTGTCCTAACTCAGTGAGTCCTGAAAAAGTCTAGAAACCCCAGTTTCATTTGTAGACCTTTTCAGACTGTAACACTAATAATTATGCCTATTCCAAAGAGTTTGTTGGGAATGCAGTGAGAAGACAGATAAACAGTTCAGTCACAAAACACAGGCCAGTTTCTCTGGCCATCCTGCAGGAGATGGCCTCCAACTCTATCATAGCCTAATATGAGTGGGAGAGAGGTGATGATGGGCAAGGGGCCAAAGGGAAAAACATGGAGGCCTTCACTGTTCCTTTTAGTAAGCCATGTACATACTATTCCATGCCTGAATAGTGGTTATAAATGGCAACAGCCTGGCTATTCATAGGGCCACTCCAACTTCAACAGACAGCAAGAAGGAAGAGCCAGCTGGCCTCCATCACAGGAGCCCAGCTGCCAGGCTGTGTACTCCCAATACTGTCAACAAATGGAATGACACTTGGAAGAAAAGATGGAGGACTGTGGGAGTAAGTATATGCAACATAGATATGGTGTGCATGTGTGCTGCATTTAAACTAATCACAGATACAGATCACCTGTAGCTATCATAAACCTTTGCCTTTTCCACTATTAAAGTTGAAAACATTTCTCTACCCAGAGATTTTCCATCTGTAATATGAACTGATTTTACATCAGGACATCAATGGCAGTCTTGCTTACCTACTTACTTGTTACCAGCTAGACTCAAAATGTCTTCCTTTTCCATCCAAGGTTTCTTTTTCTTTTTAAGAATGGGGTTCAAAGGCTAAGGGGTCCTTAGCTACATGTCTGTTAACTTTATTCTGAGACCAGTATGTGGAAGGACCTATGAAGAGTGACACTAAAGCCATGGCCACATTTCCCAAGCTGCTCAATATGCAACAGTTGAGAACAGAGGAGGCCACATTTAAATTCCCTAGAACCCTGCCTGCTCAAATATTTCCAGCCCAAGAGACCAAGTTCTAACATGCAAATTGTGGTGGGTATTTCCAAGGAGAAACTTAGTGGTTCACATAACCGAGTTCCTGTGGGAGCAATGAAGAAGACAGGATGGGGAACGAGAGCGTGGGAGCGGAGCCTCAGTTTTTCAGAGTTAGACACTTTATGACCAGGAAGAGGGTAAGTAACAGAGCAGGAGATAACGAAAAGAGGCCAGCATAGACGTAAGAGCTGTGTAGAGCCCTGCTCAAGTCACATGCCACACCCCAGACAGGAAGCTCAGCAAAAGTGCTACTTGTTCAGGGAGAAACAAATTACAGTAAGCATGAAGAAATTCACACATGCAATTAGAAAGCCCTATGTGACAGTGGTATAGGAACATACAAATGGCACTGAAACAGTTACTAACCTAAACGCCAAACACTCAAATAGGAAATTAAACAAACTCATGTTTAAATTATTCTTCTGCTTTAATAAACAAAGTAATTTACAGTCCCTCTTAAAGTGTATCATTTAAAAATAATCAGTTGCAAACTGCTTAATTTTTGTCAATTGATATATAATTATTGCCTATTTAAAACATATTTTTTTGGGGGGGGGGAGTCTGGCTATCCAAAGCCCAGAGAGTAATTATCCAGGTCATTTTCCCCACTTCTGCATCTCAGTGAGTAAGGATATTTTACAGCACCCAAACCCAGGCAATGAGATTGTCAAAATAAACCAAAACAAACATATGCTTCATCCAGGTGCCAGAATAGAGGGATGCCCCAATTCATTCAAGTGTCACAAACCATTAACACAGATGCCATGTGTATTGCTTGCCATACTTGAAGAATCACAGCATAGTCAAGGTACCCAACCAGGAATCTATTTTAAACTTTCTCGGAATACAGAAATCACTGCAGGCCTCTGTGCGCAGCTGGCTCTGCCCATCACCAAGAGCCAGCCACTACCCACCTTCCTGAGCAGGGAACAGACCTAGTCTGGGGCCCCCACAGTGCAGCGCCAAGCTGGTTGAAGACAGGGCTCAGTGTACGTGCAGAAGGATAAAATGGCCAGTGCCCCTGTCCACGCTATCAATAGGTTATTTTTAATTCCTCTTTACTCATCTGAGGTAAAGACAGATCCCAGAGGATTAAGTTATTTTTCTAGATTCTCCAACATTTACCGTGACACAGTCTCAAAAGGCCACATTCCGACTCTGTGGAGGTGGAATAATACATGTATTCCTCAGATATCAAGAGCCCAATCCAAAGACTAATGGAAAGACGTTTGTAAGTTGGCAATAAGGGACATTCATACAAAACCCACTTTCCTTTTAGCAAAGTACTAAAGAAAAGGTAAATGATAACCTGTAAGTACGCTGAAGTAGAAAACCACCAAACTGACTCCTATTCTCAGCCAAGAGAAAAGTTGTAGTGAAACAACAGCATCTTTGTTAACAATGCCCCCAACTTTCATTTCTCCATCCACAGGCAACTTGAGTCTTTCCCTCCCTATTGTGCCCTTGGGAGGACACTGGACCTCATGTGTCAACTCACTCATCAGGGTTTTTAGGAATAAGTTTCTCTTGGTCTGTAATTTCTATACGTTCCTAAGCCTTAAGCTATGCTGCAAGCATACTCGTGTTTCCAGAATGGACAACCACTGTGAAAACTTTTTAAACAGTACCTAATTGCTCAAAGAACAGCAACGACAAATGTTCTGGCCAGGGTGGGGGAAATACCTTTAATCCTAGTTAGTACTCAGGAGGCAGAGGCAGGAGGATCTCTGGGTACAAGGCCAGGCTGGTCTACACAGTGAGGCTCTGTTTAAAAAAAAAAAAAAAAAAAAAAGAGGAAAGAATGAAGAGAAAGAGGAAGGAGTGGAGGGAGAAGATGTTTAAACATAGCTTGGGTGAACCTTAAAACTAAAGTGGGTTTAAACTGAGGTCTAGAAATGCAGCAGTGCCTCCTTATGCACAAACCCTCTGCCAACAATGAACAGAAAATATTAGCCATGGACCACTGTATATTCACCAAGTCTTGTCAATCACCACTCCCAACTCCTTCTTGAAACCAGATGGTTGTGTCTTTAGTTCTATGGTCTCAATGTTTATAATGTCCCTATAAAGACCAAAACATCTACTGGCAAGAGGTTGTCCCTGCCCCATGTGACTGAAAGCAGGTGGGCAGTATGTAAGGAACTTTAGTCAGGCAGGTGGATAGCAGACAGACAGGCCATTAGGAGCTAGCTCAGCGGACAGAGCAAAGCAGGCATGACTTATGTGATCTAGCTCCTTACACAGCTACTCTTCCACCATAGACAGGTATCACAGGTACTTAAGAGTCGGACAGGCACCATATTCACATTGATAGAACATGACTTCTGCCAACTGTTTCTTTGCACATGGCCATCATTTGATGACTTGCAGAGATAGCCTGTCCATCTGTAGTTAGTAAAAAGTGGGCTTGCCATATACTTATTTGATCTCACCAAGACAAGAGAACTATGAAGTACCAAAATTAAAGGTAGAGTCTAGGATTTCTATGTAAAATGAGTTATCCTCTGCCTGCTAGTGCCCTGCCCTACAACTCAATTACTCAAGCAGAAAGAGGGTCATTAGGTGCATGCAACAATTTTGGAGCTTCTGTATGTATAAAAAATTTACCTATCAGTGACTCATTGACTGAATTACATATCTGATCCAAGCCACAGTTATTAGTGAACATAGCTAGAATTAGAAAATTATTTGTATATTGAAGATTTTAAGAAGATTTTTTTTTCTCTATAAAACCCTAGAGATTTATCTAATTGCTGTAATTGCAGATTGCTCAAGACTGGAACCCACTGTAAATCATCCTGTTTTCTGAGAAATTCTGGAACTGTCATCTAATTTTCCAGGAACACTGAACACATAACTGCCAAGTCTTGCTGCTGGATTTTTATAGGAGTAGACAGTGCCTTCAAAAGCCACTGAACATTGAGCATGTCCTTAAAATATGACAGAGGAGAGCGGAGAATAGTCAGCATTGGTGTGTTCCTGGTGTCCTGGCTCTTAGGGAAGCAGCCTTGGGCACAGCAGCATCAAGGACAAACACCCAGCAAGTCTACAAAGTAAGGCATTGATTGGAGTCTGTGCTGCTGCCATTTCTGTATGTACCAGCAGGAAATGGAAAACGCCAGGGGGAGGTGATTGAAAAGTAAGAGAGTCTTTGTGTCTTTACCCTTCCCTGGGCCATTATTTGGCCCTCAAAGTCTATCCTGTACCCAGCTGACAATGACACAAGTAAAATAACTGGGAGGGCTTCTCCCTTGGGATGCCATCCTCTGTGTCCCCTGCTGTGTTCTCTTGGGAAGAAGGGATGAAGGGCCACACAGCATGCAAAGGGAGGGGCTGCAATATGAGCCATGGACGTAGCACAGAGCTTCCATCAGCCACAGCCTCTTTAAGAACAAGGGAACCAGTATGTACGAGGCAGAGGGAACTGGATTTCTGCACAAGAACTCACCCACTAAATGGAGTCATAGGTTGCCGCCAACCTTAACCGTTGGCTACAGTTTTCATCTCCTTTTTTGGCATGAAACTGATTTTGGCTTTACATCAGACTCAATGATTAGTATGGATGGTATTCCTAATCTTCAACTTTCTCTATAGATTTGCTCCACTTGGGAGAGCAAAAAAAAAAAAAAAAAAAAAAAAAAAGAATGAAAAAGATTTCACTCAGCAGCTATGGCACTGTGGGCAAGTTCTTATCACTGTAAAGAGAGACTTCACGGACTAAGGGAGAAGAAGTTCAAAGAAGTAAAAGAAGTAAAAAAGTTGATCAACACCTTTAAAACCAAGGTCTCCACTAGGTAGAGGGATGAAGGACCAAGAGAGATGATGCAGGACTTCAGGTGATGTGAGTATTGAAGGCATAAATACATCCAGAGTCACTGCTCAAGTCTAAAGAGTCAAGGACTAACAAGACTCTATCCCTCCACATAGTAAAGCAAAAGTTGAAGCTAAGATCTTTTTCAGAAGTTGAAGAACACTGAAGGTGGATTTTTTCTGGAAGTTCAGGGAAAGAAACTGGAGCAATGGAAGAAACAGGGATAAATTTCTCCTCTAAAAACCTACCTGAGGCCTCCAGGAAAGCCAAATCTTGGAAAGGAACCCAACTAGACAGGCAGCTAGCAACCAAGCCAAGATGCCACTTATTAAGAAACCATGTGTGCCTTTCACATTTTCTCCTCCATTGTCTTTTGGAATGTCCTAATAGGTGCCAACATTCCGGCACACCACTTGGAGTCTTTGAACAATGAAGGTAAGAACACCCACTTCATTTGAATACCTGATTTCAGGAATCAGTGTACAAATCTGTGCTATGACAGAGCTCTTATCAGAAAAAAAGATGCAGTGATCCCTTAGAGGAAAGCAAGGATGGGCTAAGTTTATCAGCACTGCGGGGCCTTTTACTTTCTGGAGTGTTCCCGTGGTAATTTTCTAGCAAAGAAAATGATAGATAGTGCTAGCTTCTTCCTTATAAAAGCAGACTATTGCCAAGTATGGAACCTGGAGGAGACATCTTTGTGCTCCTGAGAGTATGACATCTAGAAGGGTGAGGGGGAGATCAGATCTGCTAATTTGTATATTTCATCACTCTCAGTGTACATACCCATTCAGAGGGAGAGAGGGAGAGAAGGAGAGAGGAAGAGAGGGAGAGAGAGAGAGAGAATAACAAGTGTTGGCGAGGATGTGGGCAAATTGGGGACCTTCTGCACTGTGGGTATAAATGTAAAATGTTGTGATGCTGTTGTCTGCAACCTCACAAAAAGTAAAACATTGAATTAATATATAAGAGATTACCATGCTCTTAGACACTGAGGAGATGTCTCAAAAGCTACCAGATTTACAGCAAATTAGTTTCTTTAATGACACCAGGCTTTCTTATTAACAGCTGTAGAATGGCTATATAAGTGTGCCAATAACTGATGTCCATTTGTCTTCCTTGATTTGAGGGCCTACTGGCCAATTTTTATGTCTTGATTTCATGTGTCCACTTAATGTTAAACTCTTCTTTGCAGACTGTCATTATAAATAATGCACGACAGTCTGTTGATCTATGCTGAGTGGTGACTTCATAAGTACTTAAATGATCATTATAAAGTTTATTCTTCTTTATTAAAACTATAGCTCTGAAATACAGTCAAGACAAAGTCAAGAGTTGGATGATACTAAAGTCAATATTTTTTCTTTGAAAAGTCAATATTTATACTTCTGGATACCACAAATGATGTTGAATATGCCTTTGTTCTTTTGATATTATGTTTTGTTTTATTTTTCTATTTGAAGGGTCATTCATACTAATTAAATTATTTTCATAATGTTTAATAATGTTATACCCAGTAACATTTTTATGAAAAGGATATTGGACATTCCTCAGTGACCTCTGAACTTGAACTATAGGGTATACATACTCCCACTCTACTGTTGGTCATTCTGACAAAACAAAGGCAAAGCAAGCAAGCAAGCAAGTGATTAAAGGGCACTCTGTGACCAAGCCAGATTACCTCAGTTGTCTTTCAAGACAGGTATCATATGACATTTGCCAATATGTTCAGTGCATGGTAAAAAATCTGTGTGATCAAGCCTGAAGTTTTATATTTTAGAAGGCTTTCATGACCTATCAGCTCCCTTCCACATTGGCAAATCCAAAGACTGGTCCCTGAATTCCTAGACCATATCTAGCACACAGAGATGGCATATCTACTGGACTTGCTATCCCTTCTCCTTTCTTGGTTGGTTCAGGCCATCACTGTGTTCCCAGCTACACAATGCCCATCATGACTGCCTCTTCTTTCGTCTGACCTCCTCTTTTAGAAAATGTGTCACAGCTCCTTAAGCAAGGAGAAACATGTTGGGGGAGTCACATAAAGATACTGTTTGAATATATCAAAATAGTATTTAAGACATTATATTCTAACTTAAATTTTTTTAAAGTAAATTTAAAAAAATGTCTCTTTACATGAGAAAAAGGGTAAAGTGATTGAATATGTCTTGGAGGCAGGCTCAGAAGAGACCTGGGGTGACCTTCCTTGCCATGTCCTGAATGACACATAGTAATGGGGACTCAGGATAATTTACTGACCAATAGCTGTGTTTTGTTTGCTTTGTTTGTGTCTTTTTGTTGTTATTTTCTTTTTAAGCTGCTTTTTGGTACCCTGCTCAAATTTGTGATGAAGCCTCTGATGATGACCTTAACTTTTGATTCTCCTGCCTCCACTCTCAAAGTGCTAGGATTACAGGCTTTCGCCAGCATACCCAGCTTTAAATAGTGTAATTGTTGAAGGCAGCTTTAATAATACAATTTAGCTTAAAAATTAAAATTAAAATGAAGTTTAAGTCTTAAATTATTACCACAAAAAGGTTTTACCTTCCATAAAAGCTGGGAAATTCTATTCTTTATGAAGAGAATTGAGCAATGTTCATGATCTATTAAGATAATCACATTCAGAACAAACAACAGAACATTTGCATTCTCAATCTTAATGAAAGGATAAAACGAAATGAATACTTTACACATCAAAGGGAAAATAGAGAACAGACAAATGAAGAAACATTTAAAGCAGAGACAATTTATGATAGAAGATAGATGGCTTGTGGCAATGAATGTCAACTGCCCAATTATCTCCTGTTAAAGACATTATTCACAAATATTCTAACACTGAAAAAAATATTCAAGGCAAACAAAAATAGCAAAGTTTTAAAGAGACAGAAACAGAACAGATACAAAAACCAAGTGGGACTGCACAGGGAAAGGTTAAGAAAAACGAATTCAAATTTTAAAATGATACTGATATTGGCTAACATTTTAACTTTTAAGAAAAACTACAATATTAGGTCTTTATCCTTACAAAGTTCAAAACTCAGTACTAGAGAGGTTAAGAACACTGGCTGCTTTCATAGAGGACTGGTTTTGGTTTCTAGCACCCACCTGGAGGCTTCCAAACATCTGTAACTTCAGTCCCAGGGTGTTCCAGCCCTCTTCTGGCTTCTGTGGGCATTGCATGCACATGGTGCATATACACACATGTAGACAAACCATTTATAATACATAAACCTTTTAAAAAGTGAAGTATATGAAATTTTAAGAATGAAGCTGAGTGTTGTGGTGCATGCCTTTATTCCCAGCACTCAGGAGGCAGAAACAGGAGAAGCTGAGTTTAAGGCCAGCTTGGTCTACAGCAAATTATAGACCAGCCCAGACTACTTATAGAAACATTGTTCTTAAAAATAAATAAGAGGAACAAAAGTAGAATGAGTGTTATACTTCCACAGGTTTACAAATAAACAAAAAAAAAAAAACTACCCATAATATCCACAAGGAGAAACTGAGAAAAAAAAATACCCATTGTTGGGGTCATACTCATCCTGGAGGAGAATGGAAGTGTAAGAAATAGTAAATATTAGTCTCTTCAGCCTGAACTTTTGTTTATGACAAGGAATTAAAATCCTTTTTACCATCTCCATTCACGTACCAAGTCTATGGGATGATGCTACCCACATTCATTTTTTGTATTACACATGATTGTTCTCAGGCTACAGTGACAATTACAGTCATAGATTTGGCCTGCAAAATCAAAAGATTTTTCAACACAACTCTTAGCAGAACACAATTACTGGTTCTGCTCCAGTCATTTACTATACATGTTACATCTCCAGCTCTGGGAATATAAGGACTCCTCTAATGATTTTTACCATTTTGATTTATAGAAGGCTAAGTGGTTTTCAATGACAATAATTGATTGTAATGCACAGAGATCAGAATCTTAAATCGAGTTTCTCAAGATAGTAACACCTCCAATGGAGTTCATTCCAAATTTCTTCATAACTTGCTTGACAACTCCCTTCTCACAGTCTCTGTAGCACTTCCATCTACCCCTGCCTGGCAGATAATCTCCTAGGTTCATACCTACAAATCTTAAATGTGGTCTTCAAGGTTTTGTGTGTGGGATTCTATACTGGAAAGATTAGAACTGGGATAAACAGGGACTTTGTTTTAAAACAGTTGTGATGAGTACAGTAAGTCACAGAGAGATTCCAAAGCATTTAGAGATTTCGGTGGTCTTGTCTCTCTAGGTCATTGGTGGTGGGTGAAGCTGGGGGATGGATGAGGAATCCTCTTCAAGCCAGAAATAGCAGGTACAGAATTTAAACCTCAAAGTTGGCTGGGGCACATGCTCTTGATGAATAAAAAAGCAGAGCACAGCAGAAGTCTGGAGAAAGTTCCTACATTCCTTCCAAATCCACAAAACAGACAAGGCTTTATAGTAAAATAAGTTTGGGTTTTATACAAAGCCAAATGCTTGGCTTTCCCCTAATATGTCCTCGAGCCTTTAATCTAGTAAGGCAGCTCTCTAAAGCAAGGTGAAAGGAAGCACTTTTTCCAACATTTAACTTGCCTCCCAGGCTTTGCGCTTTCTTTCCCCACTCCTTTTAACCCTGCCCGTCCACCCTCTCTCCTCTCTCTTCATAGCCTTTCCCATACAGAAAAGTTGGCTGGGCCAGTGGGGTGGAGACCCTATTGTGAGGACTCTGCCCATTCAGAATCACCACAAATATGTAAGTTGGGAAGTCAGTGGGGCCAAAAGGTCCCCATCTTACAGGGTCACTCTGGTTCCCGTGTAGAGGACATACTGTAGAGAACCTGTACAAGGAAAAAGGCGAGGTATCAGCTGAAACCTTTTGCCTGGATCCCAGAGGATGTAGCCTGAGAGGATAAAGACCTTGTATCAACTTGAAGATACATATGAAAGAATCTAATGCTGGGTATGAACAATCAAAGGGCATTTTTATTGAGAAGCATAGGAAAGTTTGGAAGATAGAATGGTGAGTTCAATATCAGTGGAGGGGTCTCACTTAGCAAAACCTCAGCTGATGTGATCTTTCTGCTCCCTGCATACTAATATTAATAATATTCTTTCTTCAGTGGATGGTGGGGGGGTCAGATCTGCTTTATATATAACATTTTGTGAGGAGGTGGTAGAACCTCTAAGAGGTTGGTCTAGGGAGAAACATTCAAGCTGTGAAGACACTGCTTTTCTAGTAAGAGTCTGGAAGATGAGAAAGCCAGGAGAAATGCAGATGATGCCTGGCTCATAAGGTATCAGAGGAAGCAAAGACTTAGATGAGAAAGGGGCCACCCTTGCTGGTACAACAAAACAAAAAGAACTTGGCTATATTCTTCCTCTGTCCTGAGAACTTGTATCAGGGTGAATTTAAACTCAGTAGACTAATTTCTTTAATAGGCGATTTTAAGAGAGCATGGCTACACTCAACCTGTGGCATGGTTAGTAGTCACCATTCTTATTCACATACACAGTGAGAGAAAGGACCAAATTGAACAAAAAGTTTTTAAAAAACTTCAGTTTGGTGAGGAAGGTATGTGAGAAAGCTTAAAGTTTCAAGCAACAAGAGTACAGGTGACAAAGTATCTTCACTGAAACAATATGAAAGCTACCTGAAGGCAAGAGCCTAACTTGAGAAAGCCTAACCTAGACCTGCCACTGCAGGAGCTTCCTGCCCCTCAACTCTTTAAGGAAGTGTACCCCAAAGAAAGCACAAGTGAAGTAGATTCTAATTCTTCATGGTAGTTTGCTTCTGAAAGTCACCATGAGCATCATGTCTGTGAAACCTGTTGTTTATGTATGCATGAAATATAGAGTTAGGATTATGTGAGCTTCTGGCTGTATTTTTTTTTTTGACAACTGAGAAATACAGAAGTTTGTCTGATATATGTTTCTGCTTAACAATACTTTACAAACAACTCCTCCAAAAAACAACAACAAAACACCTGACAGTGACTAGGCCATAATACAAATATTGGTTTTGAGTACAGAATCCTTGTCTGAGCTCCACTGGAATGCATGTTTCTTATTCCTGCGTGCGTGTGTGTCTATGGATAACCACAAAGGTCTACAAAATAATAGAACTGGGAGCTTCAGCAAGTAGTCAAATTTAAAAACACAGAAACTCCAAATATTAAGTATCAAGAGCATCTAGCTTGTGAATGTCTTGGTGCTGCCACCTCTCCATTGTGGAGAAGGATGCATACCGACATGTGTCAATCCTTGGGTGATCAAACAGATCGGTCTCTTGAATGTATGAAGTAAAGCACGTTTGAATTTGTGTGTGACTGCTAAGCTTATTAACCTTATCTGGTCTCTGTACCCATAACAACCACTACGCTACTCTCTGTCTGACACGTACTCTGTGTTGTTATCTACTTCCCAACACACCACTCCCAACATCTGTGTATGTTCCAAGGACCAGACCACACTGTATGACATCAGGAGCTACAGAGATTGTGCCTGAACTGAGACTGCTAGATTTTGATCTCTGTAACTTATCTTAAGTGCCACATTAACTGCTTCTTGACTTGCATTATACTCTGTCCTACTGCATTACTGGACTCATCGCTGCTTAACAACTCTACGCTTAAGCCCCTTCCTAATAATCCAACACCCTACAGTACCAGAAATGTATCAATAATCATGAATATTTCAATATGATTCCATTCTCTGGAGAAACTCTTGGTTTATAGACCCACTGGAAGTCACCAAAATTAAAGCACCATGACTTCATAGTTAGCAATCAGGTGTAATAATAGCGAGAATTACCATTTCTTTCTGAATCCCGAGAATGATGTCAAAGAGACGGGCTGGCAACTCAAGAAGAGAGAGAAGATCGACAGACCACCAGTCAATCCAAAGGTCACTGAGCTTTGGCCCTTCGAATTCAGGAAAGTGCAGTAGCTTTTAAAATACCCACAGATTTGACTTCTAGAAGGTACTGTGAGAATTCTGACAATTATTTTCAATTTCTGGCTGAACCTCAGAAAGGCCAAATAACAAATCCCTACACATCGACCAGCCAGGTAGGAACGAAAATGTTTAAATAGGAAACAAAAAACCAAAGTAGGACTGGTTATAGCGGTAGTGCGTGCCTGAAATTCCAGCACTAGGGAGGTGAAGTAGGAAGACCATGGGTTTGAGGCCAATCTGGGCAGCACAACAAAACCCATTGGAAAAAACAGGGGAAAGCCAAAGTAGAAGTTTCTAATCCTGCCAAGATGGTGCAGTGCCATTCCTCTCAGGCTTTCCTACTATTACTACAAGCTCTAAATCTAAGCAGCAGGTAAAGGAAGACCCCAGCAAAAGGCAGGAAGAGGGTGGGTTTCTTAGGACCTCTAACACAGCAAGCACCTCAGACAAGGTATTGTGTAACACCAAACCGGAACTGCCGGCAGGTTTCAGGAAAGAAATCCTGCTTCACTGACCATAGGAACATCATGTAGGAGGGTGCCCAAGAGAACCAGGGCTTTTTAATAGCACCCACTAGCCAAGCACTAATCGAAAAAGATAGTCCCCTACCACCAATTTAATGAGATATCGGGAGCTGGTGTTCTACTTCCTCCTAGATTCTGACATGGCTCAAATAGTAACATGCCAATCCTCAGGACTGTGTCTGCTGCCAAATGGGAACTAAACTAGTTCTCACTTGGTGAAAGTAGATAATGAACTGATTCTTCTATAGGGAGCAAAGCCATAAGGGCTAATGGGAGCCAACTCCCTCCACCCCATTATCAGTGAAAAGAACAAGGAGCTGGAGGTATCTGTTTTTCCTCATGGGGAAAGCAGTGTCTGTGGGACCGACAGGCAGCCCTACCACCTTGCTATGATGAGACAATGCATGTGGCCTCTTTCCTTCCTCATCCCTTATCTACTGCTGGGTACAAAGCATCCACTGCACTCTACAGGTTAATGGGGAAACTACTAAGAGGAAGGTTAGTCAGAATCCAGAGACACAGGATACAATGCCTAAAACACAATGGGAGAACAACTAGTTAGATCAGGAATGAGGAAAATGACAGGGTAACTGAGAAAAGACATACCAACATCAAGATGACTCAGATTTAAAAGAAGCTACTTAAAAATGTTTCTATAAGAATTTCAAACACTCTTTTAAACAAAAGCAAACAAACAAGAGCTAAAAAAAAGTGCTGTGATTCAAGAGTACGGTCAAGAGTGACAGATGATCTTGTTGGCTGATCAGGAATGGCAAGGCAAATGACAGGTGATCCAGTGTGATCTATGAGAGACAAGGCACACAGAAAACCACCAAGTCAGGACTAGCTGAGTAAAAATGGTGAGGCAAAAGGAAAGAGTGTAAGAAAATCCCACAGAAGACGTCTCCCTCAAAAAGTAAGAATGCCTGCTGTTTTTGGCTTGTGCTATCAGTTCATGGTTTACTGCCTCTATCTCACTGGACCTCTGAGGACATCATGGTAGCAAGAGTATATGACAGAGAAGGCTTGTTTCAGGGTCTCTGGGAAGCAGAATGAGACACAAAGAGGTTGGGGCCTAGATATAGCTTTGTAGGGCAACTGGAAGTTGACCTGTCTCATCTAAGGCAAACTCCATTTCTTCTAAGTACCAAGAACCCATCAAGGGAATAATCTATCAATTCAGTCAGAGCCCTTACAATGCAATCACTTCTCCAAAGCCTGTCACCTGACAGCTAAGCCTGTAACACATGAGCCTTCAGAGGACATCTCAGTTCAAACCACAGACCTTGCCCACACCAGGCCTGAATGCCCTGGTCTGACACCGCAAAGCCATTCCTGGCTGACAACAATCTGCCCCTGCCACAAACCCTGATTCTATTTTGTGTCATGCTCCCGAAATGCCAAGGGATTGGGCTTCAATCAAAGCATAAGTTCTGAACAGATTTTTTTTTTCTATTCAAAGTATCTCTATATAAGAGGAGACTGTGGAACTCAGACAGGACTTTATACCAAGAGAATAACTACTACAAATGTGGAATTAAAAAAAAAAAAGTTAGGAAAGTGAGACCAAATCCACAAACAGTTTCAAATACACTCAAAGCACACCTATCCAATCAGTCTAGTTTCAAGTCAGATTACCCCTTAAAAAATGGGCTCAGATGTACTGAGGAACTCTGTTGGCATCCCTGGTGTGATAACATTGTCTACAGGCTTCCCACCCTGGACTTACCCTAAAGCAAACAAAACAATTATATCCTTGGAGCAATATTTGGTGGAACACACCCTACTCACTACTCACTGACACCTATGAGGACTTAAAGTTGTCAATCAGGGCAATGAGGTTCAGGCAGGGTATGTCATGGGTAGAATGCTTGCTTAGTGTATGTGAGGCTTACGGTTCAATCCCCAAGACCAGAAAAGCCAAATAAAATAAACATAGCAATGAATATCTGCAGACCCAGCTCTTGGAACCTAGATGAAAGGTGGGCCTGCCACAGCACAAGGCCGTTCCTGCCAGGAGGCCCCATTACTTAAGCTGCTATTGATAACCACATTTCAAGCCAGAAAGGCCAACTGTGAAATGAGTCTTCATTTCCATGCCATGTCCACATCAAGCAGTCCTGATCAGGCTATTGGAATGCAGAGGCTTTGAGGAAGAGCTCCATTTGAATGATGTAACCAGAAAAGAAAAACACAGGAGATGCAACTTGGTCAGATGATCCCAGTGGGGCCAGGAGTGGTTAGAGATGGCTTTCTGCCTATTTCAGATGTGTCTCTTCAACCCCGCAAAGGCATGCCAGGGACAAAAATAGACCTACACCTCAAGGAACCTCAGTGTTGCTCACAATAAATTCTTGTTGTGGAGAAAGACTCTCTGGTAATACTAACGGTCTGCAGAGAGATCCAAGGGGGCTTTTACTACTGGAGCACCAGTTGTGGCCCACCAACTTAGGACCATCTGGAAGTTGCAGTCATTACAGGCACCATCTATAATGACCAACTACCAACTGAAAGCTAAGGCAGCCACCTATAACTGTCCCAGGGTTTCAGACAACAAAGCCCTAACATCCATACTCATCTGTGCCATGAGGAAGAGGGCCTCTGTCTTGCAAAAACTAGTCTGTCCCACCACAGGCTGTCCACCAGGATAGCAATTTAGAACATTTGTGACTAGTCAGTTCATTCCTCGGATTGGCATGGGTGGGAGTTCATGGGGTTCCCCATATCCTTCCCAACACCCCTGTCCCAGTAACCAGAGATCTATGAAGAACTTTGGACTCTCATGCTCTCATATTATCTGTCTGGAGAGAAGCAAGAAATGTCTATTCATGCTCTTGTAGGATTTAGAGCACACTGTGTGAAATAACAACTCCCCATATGGTTACACATGGGAAGGAAGGGAAATCACCTCAGAATACTCTATCAAGGACTGTGGATACCAGCAAAGGCAACTGATGGACTGCAGTTCCCTAGCCCCACATGAGCCCCCCAATCAAGCTCTTCTCTGTGATGGGCCAACCTGTGTTCCTAGAACACTCATATGCTGAAGTCTTAACCCTGATACTTTAAAGTGTGACTATACTTGGAGATGGGTCATAAAGGGGTAACTAAGTTAAAGTGAGGTCACGAGGGTGGCCCTAGTCCAATATGACTCATGTCACGCCCTTAGAAGAGGAGGTTAAAACACAGACATACACAGAGAAAAAAGTACATCAAGACAGAGAAAGACTGTATTAGGATGCCACTAGATTTCAATATTTCTACAGGATGCAAATAGTAACTAACTTGGTAGAATGATAGCATGGAGCAAGGGTGTAATCAGAGAATCACTCATGGTTGCTGCCTTTGCACTGGTCTACCTATGATGTGGGTGCTTTGAGCATATAAACTCAATGAAGGACACATTAACAAACTTTTCCTAATTGTTAAGGGTGAAAAGAAGACCCTTGCTACCTCTTACCTATCAGTTGGTCCTCCTTGGCATATTGTTATGAATCTAGGCATGGGAATCATCAAGCCCTAGTTTGTCTCCTGACATTACCCTGACTCAGCAGGCTACATCTGGGCAAATTACTTGCCTCGCTGAGCTTCAGTGTCCCTAGTTACAAAACAAATATAAAGTAGATCTTCCTTATAGGGTTTCTGTGAGGATTAATGCACATAAAGACTGCGGACAAGCTCTAACCATACAGTAAACATTAAATAAATACCTGCTGTCACCATCTGTGACATAGCAAAATGGTCCCCCATTATCAGATGAAAAGTTGTTAGCTTTGAAATGGTCTTGGAAAACAGATTTAAAGCTGCCAGAGAGACAGCTCATGGATCACGTTTAATGTTCTTATTTGGAGATTTCCACCTCTGTTGGATCTAATCTTTTCCTGGATTCTGGTAGAATGCCCCTGAGCTACTTCCCAATGCCTCTGCCACATATGTGCCTTCAGATTTAGAGGATGGCTTTTTAAAGAGCACAATAAGTCAATCTCTAAAGTAAAATTAAAAAATTTAGAAAGCTCACCACATCAACCATTTTGTCTGTTTTCAAGAAAACAGATGTTAAACTTTGTAGTTGGAAAAACAAACAAAGCACCTTTTAAGTCTTACAAAATGAACCGAGTAATATACAACCCACCACAATGACCTCAGGGTTGATCCACAGAACCTGTACAAACACCTCTTCTGGACATTGCTTACCATGACCCCAAACAGCACCTACAGCAGATGCTGGTAATATTCCAAAGCAGACCGACATGTCATGGTCATGAGCTGACCTTGACCATCCTGTGGGAGACAGGCACCTACTGAGCCCCAATGAAACTCCCGTCTGCCTTCCATTTGATCAAGAAAACATGTTTCATGTAGCTGTATAGTTAGACACAGCAAAAACTTGAGATCTTATTAAGGGAGATACTAACTTGAACAGAAGACTTCCAAGATTTTCCAGAAACAAGGTACCTCTTGATTCTTGTTTGGTATCTTTGGTATCTTCCAAAAATTCCTGAGCTAACATAAAGTGTTCCTTCTGTCTAGCTTTCACACACTAAATATTTAGAGTAATAACAGTGACTATTTAGACACACAACAAATTCCAACTTTCACAACAAAGATATTCAACCTGGTTGGCCACAGGAAAGCCTAGGCCTTCTTGACAGGGGACAGAATAAATTTTAAAAAGCAAATTCCATATTGGAAAGATACCAGAGACTACTATGTTTTCACAAAGTAAGGTACTTAACAGGATAAATTAAATAAGAATGGAAGGAAAGGAAAATTTCTAAAAAACAATCATAAAATTTCAGAATGCTATGGCATAACATGGGCAGCTTCAAAGTGAGTCAACCATTAAATACAGGAGATATAGTATAGACCCGTGGTAATGCAGTTAACCAGATGGTGTAGAGCTCTGTGTTTGAAAATTAGTACCTTTAAAACAAAGGGAAAAGTGGTCTGGGCAGAAAACTCCATTGGTAAAATACTGCTGTGTAATCATATAGATGTGGTTAGATCCTCAGAACCAATGTAAAGGGCCAGGCATGGGAGCTGCAGATTCAGGGAGAGATCCTATCTCACAAACTAAAAAGTGAAGTACATGAGTGTATGTGTGTGGTATAAGAACAAGTGTATGTTCATTTGTGTGTGTGTGCATACATATGTTCACGTGGAAAACAGGTTAATGTCAGATGTCTGTAACAATGGCTCTCTATTTCACTTTGGAGGCAGGGTCTCTCACTATGGTGGTATAAATAAAAATTGTCATGTGTTTGTATATTTGGTGCTCAATTGGTGTCCCTGTTTCGGAGCTTTCAGGATGCATGCTTTGCTGGGGGAAGAATGTCATGGGGGGTACAGGTTTAAGAGTATAGCTTTGTTCTAGTTCACTCTCTTGGATTCCTGTGAGAAAGTGTGATCTGCTAGCTTCCAGTTTCAGCCATTTGCTTCAATGCCTTCCTCACCACCATTACGGACTCTCCCTCTGGAACCATAAGCCAAAATAGACTCTTTCTTTTGTTTTTGGCTATGATATTATAGAACAGAAAAGTGGCTAATAACACTCACTGAATCTGAAGCTTACCAGTTCATCTACACTGGATGGACAGAAAGCACCAGGGATCCTCCTGTCTCTGTCTCCCTAACACTGGGATTACACATGTGTATGGTCATGCCTGCTTTTTTATGTGAGTGCATAAGGTCCAACCCATTCTTGAAGAACAAGAATTTTACTAAGTCATGTGCCTAGCCTTATTATTATTTTTAAAGAAAAAACATGGTTAAAAGAGAAAGCCTAAAATCCAAAGCACAGTTGGCAAGAAAAATAAATCCCCTGCTTAAGAACTTTGGTGATAAAGTATGAAACAATAAATATTCTTAACTTTATACATGATATATGCTAGAAACTTCTAACAAGTACCACACACACAAAAAGGCAAAAAAAAAAAAAAAAAAGGCAAAAAAAAAAAGAAGAAGAAAAAAAAAGAAAGAGCAAAACAAGGCCACTTCTATTACATCAAAGGCAAAAGCCCACACACATCATGAAACCTTACTATCCCAGGGGCCAAAGATCACATGGTGAAATAATAAACAGAAATGCAAAGGGAATGCTGAATAGGAAAACAGATTTTGAAAAAGAAATCATTGTTATTTACAGATGAAATGAAGGACGATCAATTAGAACCAAGGTGAACACTCAAAAAAGGTTGCAATCTGTGGAGGCTGCAACCATTCTCTCGCTATCTCTCACTAGCAACAGGGCAACTGAGAGCTGTCCACTTCTACCTCTACTGCTGCCAATGGCTGCCCCCTTTTCTTCAGACATAGAAACTTGTTTCATTTCTCAGCATCCTTGTCACCCACCCATCCCCCAGTGCTGCAGAGCCCATGAGCTAAGTAAGCACCAGCCACATGCCATCCTTACCCATCTTCTGCTGAGATATCAAAATATCTAAGCCTAGATAATTTATAAATAGAAGTTTATTTGCTCATGGTTCTAGATGCTGCCAAGTCCAAGTGCATGGCCCTGGTATCTGCTTGGCATCTGGCAAAGGGCTTCTTGGTTCATCAGAACATGGTGGAATTAACACATGGTGAAACTCAACAAATATCCTAGCCTGCATCTAACCTCTTTTTATAAACTCACTAACCATCATGGGAATCTCTTATAACTCACCTAAACCTTATTACCCATTCAAAGGCCTTAGAACTCTATAGACTACTAACATGTGAACTTGAAGATTCAGCTCTCAATAACCATGCAAAGGTTAATTCGAATCATAACACTTATTGCACTTCGAATTTACCCAAATGTTCAATGGATGTTGCCAGGCCTACTCCATGGTGCTCCCCCCCTCTGCTTTAGCCTACCTAAAAATGGATGACCTTCAAATGACTGGCCTTGTCCATCGTTTTCAGCCATGCCTGTTCCCTGTAGCCTTGGCATATTCTGTCCTCCAAAATTCTTCCTACCATCTACTTTTACTGCCTACAACCTCACTGCAAAGGCAAAGCTCCCATTTGCCTTGACCTGTGATATTGCAGCAGCCTATACACTTCTAACACATTGCAAACTAGGTCTGGTACTCAGTAACCTCACTTCCTCTTCCTCTCCCCTCCCCCCTTCAAAGCAGGATTGCTGCTCTTCCCATGGAATCATTGTGTGGTGGTTTCTTCATTAAGAAGCCACTTTCATGTCAGAATAAAAGCTTAAATTCTGAGTACATGAAAATGGCCACCAGAGGGGTCTAATCCAGTATAATAGAGTAGAGAACTCTTGGATGGTGGGTAATCACCAAAACACATACAACAGAAGAGGCATGTAGCCTTTGACAGGCAGTCATGGAAGTGGCTGGAAAACCAACCTCTGTAGGCAAAGAAAGTAATCTCTCTGCCTTGATTTCCCTCCTTCCACACTAAAATGAGAAGGCAACACTGTGAAAAGACACAGTTGCTTACAGATGCCTCACATTGGTTGTCTGAAGGCAACCAAGTTCTAGGGGTGGGAAAGAGCTAAGGGGCAGAAATAAGAGGGGATCATGTTTAAAAAGAGTAAAACGAAAAACTGGTATGTAGCCATGTATACAAATGCTACACAGGGAAACACTCAAAGACCCCAAACAACATTGACCCTTATGGCCACTACTCAGAAGAGACAACAGGCAGGAAGTTTTAAAATAAAGACCAGGGGTGACTTATCTAATTTTAAAACCCTGCTAAGAGGTGTTTTAGTCAAGTTTAAAACGAATGGTCTTTACCTCTTCTGTCTTCCCAGCCTTCCCTTGCAATTGGCAGGAAGAGCCCCATCTGCTTCTGTCCTTGAGTAGCTCTCCCTCCCTCCACACACCTAAACACAATGGGCCTATTAAGTGCTTCAGTCCAAGTCACATGAACATTGACTACACAGACCCTGCTCTGTGTGTTGCTTCCAGAAACCCGGAAGAACTTAGCCCTCTATTTTCTTGTCTTTTTTGATCATCCCTTTTCTTTCTTTGTCTGTCTTTACGAAAGGGTTTTTCCCCTAAAGAAAAGTACACAAAGGGAAAATGATGAAGGGTAGCAGCACTGGAGACAGCTATAGTTTGAGAGGCAGCAGAGAGGGTGGAGGGATAAGACTGTTCCTCCTTCCATCTGTCTGTCTCCTCTTCTTCCTCCTCCGGGGGATTGATTGTCTCTGGAGAGATCCAGTTATGGCTCTCTGGGTACTTTATCAGCTTACTATCAACAGTGGTCATGCCACCCCACACTCCTCAAAGTCCAGCAACTTTTAGCACCACTGTTATTTTAAACTTTATCACATCTTTTCATTCAGCATACTCCACCAGTAACTGGAATGGACAATAACAGGTTTCCAGAATCAAGTGTACATATGCAAGTGTGAGGAAACCTTGTCTCTCAATGGATCAAGGTTTCTGCAAAGACAATGAGTGGGGGGAGAATAGCAAGAAAACTATTATCAATGACTATGAAATGCACTGTACGGGACTGGGCAAGTCCTAATAAGACATAGGGAATAGACATGCAAACTGAAATTACTTCACTTAACAACACAACCTATTTGTATCATTTTTCTGCTGTTTAGAGAAACAGAATAATTTTTAAGTTGGCTTTCTCGATGCTGAGATGTTGTAGTAGCTTACTGAATTTCCACTGCCTTGCAAGGAAGAAAATATCTAGAGACAAGAATGCCAAGCTGTGGACTCTTCTACTCTTTGTCCTACAATTCCAAAGGTGACACTTAGCTCCTAAGGATCCAGAACAGGCAGTGTACAGTGTATGCAACTGACCGAAGGAGGAATCATTTATAATTTTCCACCTCAAAATATAGACCACTTGGTGGCCTATCTTAAGATCTCCTCTGGTGCCAAGGAATCTCTTTAGAAACACACAGGCATGACTGGCAAAGCCCCCCAATTCTCAGTCCCATGTTCTGTGTTAAATTCCTGAGTCAGGGTGTGGCAGCCCCTGCATACCAACAGCTTAAGTGGTGCAGGAGCAGCTGAGTCTCCAGTATATGCTCAGAGGCCCAGGGAGGCCCTTTGATCTCCCCACCCAGTTTGGCTTGGATGTTGGATATATCCTTTGGAATTCAAGTGTGGAAAGAAAGAATCCTCAAATTCATGTTAATGGACTTGGAAGTGGAGTCTCTGGGATTAGGAAATGTGGTTTTATGATAGTAAAGAAGACTTGGGTGAGTACACTTGCTCTATCTCCCCATGTGACACCCTCAGTGGTTTAGAACTCTGCAAGAAGGCCTTCCCTACTCCATAACTGTGAGTGAATGAGTGAAGTAAACAACCACCAATAACCTGAGTTGGGATATTTTGTTAGAGTAACAGTAACAGGCTAAAACATAGTATCTTTACTGGAGTGGCTCATGGTGAGAACGAGACTCCTGTCTTCTCCACATCCAGCCATGTTAGGCATGGGCTGTTGTTGGGCTAGCACAACAGTCTCCTTGTTTTCATCTTATCATCCACCCATTCCCCCAAACCATTATCACAATGATCTGTTCTGTACTGCATGACTCAACAGAGCAGCTAGACCAGGTGAAGCCTATCTCCCTGGGCTCCTCATCACTGTTGAAGACCTGGGTTCTAATCTGATTCCTATCTCAGACCCTGAGGGAGAGCTGTCCTAGCATTAGTTAATTCAACCACAGACTCCCAGGCCTGCAATCTGCTCCCCAACTCTAGTATCTAGAACCCCCTGATCCCCCAGGAGTGATGCAGATAGTATGTTGCAGTCATGAAGTAGAATGCTGACCCTTTGCTTAAGACTAAATGAAGACACAATTATCATGCTACATCTTGGAAAAACAATGTAGGGAACTGAATACTGGACTCTGTGCTTTATTCTATAGCTGACTTACAATTTTTTTTAGAAAAGTCAAAAACCCCATGTTTGTCTCCTCCAATTCCCGAGTGACTTTCAATATCAGAATTGTCTTAAAGAGATGGCCTTATCACTTCTTCTTCTTCTTCTTTTTTTTTTTTTTTTTAAGAACCCTTGGGCTAATGGCCAGCAACTGTGTAGTTTGCACAACTTTATATAATATTTTGTTACAGTAACAGTATTAGACTGAGAAATCACAATCCCTGTTAGGATTGGATCTAGCAGGGAACAAATAAACCTACCAGGATTCGGGTTATGATTATGTTAGGCTGTGAATTTCATTATTCTCTCATTACAGAACTAATAAATAAATAAATAGATTATTGAATTAATATTTTCTGGGTGCTCATCATATTCTCAGACTTAACATTCTTTGTTATTTCTCCAATATGGGCCCTAACTTTGCTTCCATAGGCCTAGGGATACAAGCCATATGTCGTGGCGCCAACTCTTATCATTGCTCAAGACCCAGGAATGAAGAGTCCGGAAAGACAAACAGCTTGCGGCATGCATGGTCAGCCATTATTTTTTATCAGTTCTGCAAAAACTGCACGTAAGCAAGTGTTTAAACATGTTCTGACTGAGCTTACCCTCGGGGGGTTTGGAAGGGGACCTTAAGCTGCTGACCTTTGCTCTTCAGGCAACAAAGCCCTCTCTCTGATGTGATGTTTTACAGCCATATCTCTGTGGCCCTGAAAGACTGCCACAGACAAGATCCATCTAGGGAAAGCTGCTTTCTCTGCAAATGCCTTTCTTCTAGACCCCTTACAGCCTTGTATATGCCAAGCACAAAAGGCCATCCTACCACTCACTAGTCATCTCACCACTGCTAAGTAGCTCAACTTTGTTCTAAAGTACTCTTGGATGGCATGGGAATGATACTCTATTGCTTTTGTTGACTCCCAACTGGTAAGAGCAACTGAAGATAGAGCTTTCTGTCAGTAGACCTGCTCAGTTCAGGGTTTACTACATAAGCTCAACAAATAGGGGGCATGGAAGAAGGAGCTGCCTGAGTTCACTGGTCAAGTCCCTCAGATTTGAATAAGGTAGAGCTTCTACACCCCTCAGACTCCAGGTACTGACTACCCTGCCTCATGTACTGGGGCAAGAACCCTCCAGGATTTCAGGAGACCAGAACTATGTTTAAGAGACTACAATGCAATCTTTTCCTGCTTCTTTCCTAGGTAGAGGTGGAATTTTCTGGACTCATAGGGCATGTGACTGATGATTCAGCTGCTTTCTTCTACACTAGGCACTAAAAGGACTTGGGAAAAGGGCAGCGGTGTCTCTCTTTAGATTTTTTTTAAAATCCATTTCCCATAAGTGATGTTAACTTATGTTGTTTTAAAGGGAGGGAAATTTTAAAAT
Organism: Cricetiscus sungorus; assembly: GCA_030556225.1. Taxonomy (NCBI): domain Eukaryota; kingdom Metazoa; phylum Chordata; class Mammalia; order Rodentia; family Cricetidae; genus Cricetiscus; species Cricetiscus sungorus. Next base: position 5,671,179 of record JANBXA010000491.1, read on the forward strand.
GTTTGCTTTGACATCTCAAATATCAAATACTGGCAGATATAGCTCATTTGGTAGTGTCTATCTACCAAGCATGGCTCTGAATTTATTACCCATCACCTCCTGAAAAAAAAAAAAACACAAACTGGGTGTGCCTGTAATGCTAGCACTCTGGAGACAGAGGCAGAAAGAACACAAGTTCAGGGGCATCCTTAACTAAATAGCAAGATTACTTGAAAACAGGGAGGGGATGAATATCAATATATGCACCCATTTAACCACAGTTCTTGGAATATACAACTTGCAAATAAAAAAAAATTGTTTCACACACAATGTCCTTTGATCCCATAGTCTCTAAATCTGAAGTAGCTCCCCTGGGAACCAAGACCTCACCCATCATGCAGAACTTCAATGCATACCTTAGGGCTGTCTGAAGGAAGTCAAGCCTCCACCCTTTAACTCAACCTTTTAAGTCAGTACTGACAGAAGAGTTTCATGGAATAAGACCCCTTTCAAGATTACTTCTTCAAGCATGCCAGGTTTCATAAATTTTCACTTGAGACCCAGCTGTAAACATGAATGTCCCTGGCCAGACCATGTGCAGCATACGGCCAACGGAATTTCTTCCATTTTGTTCTCTGTCAGGGGCCCCCAGAGGTCAGCACCTTGAAAAGTGGCTCAGCTTTGCTAGCTGAACCCCTGCCGGCATGTTGATTCTGGCAGGATGCACAGCCCCTCTATGGAGAACTCTGTATAACTGCCTTCTGGACAAGTCACACACATTGGGAGAGACAGAAGGAAAATGTCACACTTCCAGTATTTCCAGTTTCCAAGAAAATTCTAGCCCTGCCTCCGGGTGAAATGCAGCCCAGATGACAGACAGCCTCTTTGGGGTGGCCAACACCCAGAGGTGGCCAGAGCTCATCCATCTTCCCTTTGTCTATGTGAACTCAGAGGCTCAAAAACATTCACCAGAACCCCAAATCAGATCTTCCTAGCTAGAGAGGAGTAACACTGCCCAGCTTATACTGACACACACTATCTGTGTCCATCTGTTCCAAATGTGTGACGTTAAGAGACCAGAATTTGCTGCCTGGGAGGAATGAACCGTGAGGCTCCAGTGAACAACTGTGTATCCAAGGCCTCCCAACGGGTTGGAACATCCAACCACGTACTGCCTGTGGTCAGGCCACCACATCCAGGACTTAGCATAGCTCTTCAAGGATCTATTTCTGACCTGGGAACATGAGGCACTTTCCAAATGGGGCAAGGGCCTTATCACACATCTTACTTCTCCTGAGGACTTGGTATATAGTACAGTTGTCCCTGAGCGAGTGTTACAAACTCAATCTAACTTTAGTATCATATGGGTATACTGATCTCATAGTATACTAAGAATGGTTAAGGACTTCATGGCGGTGTGCAAGTCCAGATAATCTTATTTTCCACCATCACTATCTCTATGGCCTCAGAAATGAAAAAAAGAATAGAACAGGGAATGTTGCAAATCATGGCATATGTGTTTCAAAAGGCCACAGTGACAAACACCCAACAAAAACATCTGACAGGGAACCACACTATCAACCAATACAGATTCTTCTTTGAAAACTATCCTGGGGGGGGTTGAATATCTTCTACCCAGTACTGTGCTAGTACTGGGCAAAGCCCACAAATGATGTCACATTCCACAGTGGAAGAGTGAAATCATGTCCCTAAGATGGAGGACAAGACATATCCTCCCCTTTGCTGTTTTCATGCAGCACAATTTAGTTTCAAAGTCCCAATCAGGGCAAGCAAGAGAAAAAGAAAGTAGGGACAATAACAAGAAAAGGCACCTAACTGGAAAGACAAAATAAAGTTACCCCTGTTAGACTCTGAGACAAAAGTACAGGAAAATGAAACAAAACAGAAGACCTCTTCATGATGGGTTTTGATAATGGTGCCCCCTCAGATAGGACACCAGAAGAGTTAGTGAAAGATTAAAAAGAAATTTAATGTCTTCAAAAAAGAGGGACTTGGGAATATAAATATAGTTCAGTGGTAGACTACTTGCTTGCCTAGCATGCATGTGGATCTAAGTTAAGGCCCCCACCGCACCCCCCAAAAAAAAGAAAGAAAAAAAGGAAACAAAAAAAAATTGAACACTATAGGACACTTATGCAGATAAAATGCTAAGCAAAGTACACCCATGTGACTGACCTGCAGTGTCCCTGAGATCCTGCCCTTCAACAACAAACTGCAACTCAAGACACCAGTAAGACACTACTTCATATACTGAGATGAACAGTGGTAAAATGGTGGAGGTGAACTCTGCATGGTGCTGGCTACAATGCAAAATGGTTTTGGCCACTGAGGAAAGTCTGGCAATCCCTCAAAAATACATCACAGTCGAGTGGATGCAAAAATCTGACATCAAGGCACTATCAGCTCTGCTGTCTTCCCTGTTTCTGGCTTCCAAGATGGCACCCCACTGCTCTGCTCACCACAGGGACAAATATCTCTACATGCACTAAGAGCAGATCTACTCATTCAATCCTGATCATTAAAGCCCTAATCCCATTCAGCAGGTCTTTGACCTCACTAGTCACCTATCTCCTAAGAATCCCAACTTTTAAGGCTATTGCACTAGTAAAGAACTTGCAACATAATCTGGGGGCACACATTCAGGCCACAGTGATGCACTCATCTACAAATATACTAATTGAAATTAAGTTGAACCCTTTCAGAGTGGGTAAATTTCATGGTGTGTAAATTATACCTCAGTTAAGTCTGACTGTGTAAAAGAGAAGGGAAGAGAACACTACAAAAGGCTACTGTCATGAAGTAATAGGCAAAACAGGGAGTTCTGTGTTCCATAACTTCAAGCCACCATAATCATTCTCCCCTCGGGGTATCACAGCACACTGAAGCACAGTGAATTTTCTGGAAAGCTCTATCACAAAGAACCTGCATTAGCCCACTGTTTCTCAGTTTACTGGGCCATGAACCTTCAGGAAAGTTGCCCAATATCTACATGACCAGGATGATTCTTGATAAAAAGGTGACAAGGAATGGGGCCCAAAGTCCAACGGGCTCTATTAATACATCCATTGAGCAACTAGAATAGGCATGAATACAAGAATTCCGTAGTGCTTTTATTATCCAGGGAGGTATTTTGGTGTGAGAATTTTTTTTAAAGGTGGCAATAAAAAGTGGTAGAGTGGATTAATGAATAAAAAACGTAGAGTCACATGTACAAGAAAGATGAAAACTAATTTTATGTCATTTCCCCTAACAGGGTAATAATGAGACAACTTAGACCTACCTACCTTTCAGGACACAGCAGACTTCATGCTGACAGAAGACACGGCAAGAGGGCAGTCTGCAGCCTCACCAGGACAGCTTTGTTGTCTTGGTTGACACTCTGAAAGGCCCTTCCTAATCCTTACCTGGTACTAAGAGGTGAAGGCATGGACCCCTGGAGAAGCAAGGTGTTAAAGTATACAAGTGCAAAGAGAGCTATTTAGTGGTAGAGTAGCTTAGGTACTGTGCCCAAGGCCTGTGTTCAATCCCTAGCATGGCATGGAAGACAGAGACAACATCAGCTCGGAGAAAGGCATAAACCATTCAAGATTCAAAAGGTTTACAAATTTTCTAAGAGTCTCACTGTTCTAAATGAAGGAAGAGCTACTACACAAAACCTACAGGAATACAAGAGTCCAGCAGGACACTCCAAGTATTTATAACGAAAAGACTGATTTATAATTGAGCACATTTAAGAGTGTTTGTTACTTATGACAATACAGGGCTAATCACAGCAAAAGTTTTGGCAAATAGTCCCGGGTTAAAAGTACTATTAACGATAGTTCTTAAAGAGTGAAGTACTTTTAATAGAAATTTTCTAGAGAAAGGGGCACTGGACGGAAACACACTAAGGTCTTACTGCACAAAGCCTGGTCATTGTGGAAGGGCACGGACATCAAGCAACACTGATCAGAAAATCAGACCTGGGCCCCACTCCACGCCTACTGCAGCAGATTTTAACAGGGCTCTCAGAGACTTATGCATACTAACCTTAAGGAGTATTACTTTCAAACAGTGAAACAGTGTTAAATATTAACAGTTAACAGTATTAACATTTAACTTGTCAGAACTGAAACTTGCTAGCTCCCTTCAAGACAATAAATAAATAGCAAGCCTCCCCCCTTTCTTGTAGCCTTAATTTCTGTGGTTTCAGCTACCCGTGGTCAACCAACATCTGACATTAAATGGAAAAATTTCAGGAATAAGTAAACTGTGCCTAATTTATAAGTAAAACCCTATCACAGATATGAATAATTTAGGTCTAAATGTCTTTCAAAGAACCAAAGATAAAAGAGTTGGTCTTTACCTTGGAGCTATAGAAGATGGCTGCAACCTTTACGATTTGTGCCTATAGGGAGATTTTAGCCTTTGAAGGGGGTCCGAAATGTCTTCTCCTTTTCTCTCTTATTCTCCTTGGCAATCACAAGGTGAAGACTTCACCCTGGGACACATTTCTCTTACCATGGTGTACTATGTTTCCATAGGCCCAAAAGAATGGAGACAAACAACTATGGAAGGAAACTTCTGAATCCATGTGCTAATAAGGCTTTATTCTTTTTTAACTTAGTCTCCCAAGTATTTGTAAACAGTGTTAGAAAGTGAAACTCAGCTACTATCTATAACTCAACTATCCTCTGGGGATCTTGGGTTGCACTCTTATGGATGAGAAGGACTCCTTGAGACATCCTGACTATCCCGTTCCCTCTCTCTCTCTCTCTTTTTTTTTCATCATTTCATGTACTTTTTCATTATCTCATCAGTTACTTTTCTCTTACATTTGTTACAGTTGCTGTGACAAAATGTCCACCAAAGCCACTCAGAAGAGGAAGGATTTATTCTTGGCTTATGGTTAGAGAGGATATAGTCCATCCCCAAAGAGAAAGTAGCTGGTTATATTATATCAGCTGGAACCAGATCTACACACTAACTCATAAGGCCTACCTGCTACCTGTAACCCTACTTCCTATTTCCTGAAGTTTTCGCACTTTCTCAATGCAATGGCACCAGCTAGTGACCATGTGCTCAAACATGTGAGCCAAATCATAGCCATTAGTTTCCACATACGTTGGGGAGAACACACCAAGAAAATAGACTGATTCCTTAAACGATGGTTGAATGTGACAAGAGAGGGTCCTGTCAAAAGCCATCAAGACACTCATTGCAATTCTCACCCCACTTATGTGCTACACAACTTCTTGAGCTTGTACTAGCTATCATGGCCATGGCTAGCACCAAAATGGAAAGAAATCATGTGTAGATGACTTAAAGTCCCATTTATACCACCAGGATTTTCTTTCCTCCCTGATATCACGTTTCAGTTTGAAGCATCCTGAGTTCACCCTTGATGCCCGAGCTCTTCACAGACTAGGAATGTTCCTAAAGAAGTCCCTGCCAAAAAGGAGCAGGACGGCAGACTTCCAAAAATGTCAACTAGTCATCTCCCAACCCAAACCCATCCTTTTCTTACCATTTAACTCCCACTAGCCTCAAGGAACAAAGCCCATTTAGTTGGAAACAAGGAAGGAAGAAAACTGTTGAAAAACATTTCAAACCTCCATAGGAAGGGTTCAGGCACTGATGGCTTCAGGAATAAGATAAGACATTGTGTCACTTCCACATACATAATTCTTGACTTATAATGGCTTGTAAGTTTAAAATACTGTACTTGAACAGCTCACTCTTCAGAGCAACACTGCAATTCAGTACATTGTGGAATGTTAGCCTTATTTTCTCATGGCTGTGCTTGCTGCCTCAGTCCAGAAACATGACAGACTATGATAGGACATCAGTAACCCAGAAAACATTCAAGATTCAAAGTAGGGTTCAGTAGAACTCAATGTACACTGTTTACATACCATCATCATAAAGCTGAAAACTTAAAAGTCTTGAGTTAGGAATGATAAATGTAGTACTCACTCATGAAATTCTCAAAAAAATTTAAATTAAAAAATTGAACTAAACCATCATATTATGTGCCATCTGTAGTGTAGTCTATGGATTATAAGCAAATCAGACTATCAAAACAAATTTGGATGCTCTGAGTGGCCACACCAACTGTCAGAGTTGCCTTTCAGTGCCCTGCACTGTTTGAAGCTGGAATCCTGGGGCCTAGGCCAACTCCTTTTTTAAATATGATGAAATAGAGAACAAGATGGCTCATACAAAGGCCTCTTATGACACACTCTCTCAGACCTCCCAGAGTCCAAAGGGCTCAGACTGCTTCCACACCACCCCTCATTTTGCTGTTGTCCCTCTAGTTAGGCAGTAACTCCATCAGATGAAGGCTGCCAACCTTTTGCCCTAATATCCCAAAGCCCACGTGGTTACAAGGCTCAGACACAGCATCTCTTTTCTAGCTTAATGTCCATTAAGAATCAACCATGGGAGCTGGTGAGATGATTCATCAAATAAAGGTACTTGCCACCCAGCATAGCAACCTGGGTTCAATCCACAGGTCCCTCCCACACAGTGAGAGAAAAGGACTTACATTGTCCTGTGACTATCACACAGTCTGTGCCCCACCCCGACAAATAACATCTATAAATTAAATAACAATTTTGAAAGAATCTACAATGAGCCTCACCGTGATGTTGGATTCCATTTCTCAGATCCAGCAAGAGCCTGATGGTGTCTGAAGATATGGACTGAGAAGCATGTGTTCCAATGTCACACCCTGTGCCTCCCCCCCCATTTCCTGTCATCTTGGGAATCATTAGACCTCAGTCTCTCAAGTCTAAGATGGAGTGTGCAACTGTGCTATTCCAAGAAAGCTTCCTAAGACATTCTTTCTAAGTCACAAGTATGGAACTGTCTGGATTTTGTGGAACCACAAGGGTTGAAAGTCAGTGAATTCAGACTGTCGCCTAAATGTCACCTAATTCTAAAATTCAAAAGATGCACTGTTCTCTGAAATTTTAGAAGCCCAGCTCTGGGTGGTAATTACATGACTGTGAGAAGAGTGACTGGTGATGGAAATCCTTAAGAGTGGGCTTAGGAGCAAAAATAACTCACATTTTAATTCTACCAATCTGGCACTTCTCCCACCCCTTCAAACTGGTAGTGAAATTGCCATTAACTCCATCTGCTGCCTTCTTCTAACCATCACTGAACGATTCTCAACACTGCCAGGCAGGATCTATAATCCCTGTTTTCTAGCCCAGACACGGAGGGGCTAGAAGAGCAGCAGGAATTAACCCTGAGTCCAAACAGGGGCCTTACACCTACCCCCACAATTAAGTGCACAGTAGTGTGGAGCCCTAAATGGGAAGAGTCACTTACCACCTTTCTTCTCAGGACTGGAAGGAAAACCCCAGTAATCTTATCCCCCAGCCTACCCTCACCCCATTTGCTAAACACAGAGGACCTAGGCTAAATGGGAATTCATAGGGTCATTACCAAAACCAACCAACCAACCAACCAACCAACCAACCAACCAACCACCAACCAACCAAAAAAAAAAAAACAAAAACAAAAACAAAAAAACAAACAAAAAAAAACCAAAAACAAAACAAAAAAACAACCCAACAACAAAACCCAGCCCAGCCAACACCCCAGAAGGGAAAGAAACAGGAGCATGCAGAAAATAAAGGCCCGAGGGCCCTGGCTACCAACAGGTCAAAATCCCTGCAACCACAACATTCTAGATTCAGACTAAACAAAAATGAAAAACACTCACTTTTTACCCACTGGTCCAGGAATGAAACTATTTGCTAATTCGAACAGCAATGTTCCCAGCCAGTAGCTGCCTAGCTGAATGTTTGGTCCAGGCCTCTTATCAATACACTGGCAGTGGCTGTCGCCATCAACATTAAAATGGCAGCTGATGAGAAGGGCAGTCAAAATGTAAACAGGTGATCTGGCTGTTTCTCTGAAGATCTACGTCAAGGGATAACGAATGGCTGCCACGGTCATGTGAACAATTTGTTGAACCCAATCAAAAACATAAAACCGGCCAGAAAACCTCTATCACTCAATTTTAATTAATTGCTATTTTATTTCAGTGAAATAAGAGGTTTTATGGATAAATACACGGTGAGAATGTGTATTTATCCCAGGTTCCTATACTAGACTACTCTCCATCGAGGTTAAAAAGAAGACCAGGGCAACCTTAGATCCTATTTTTAACAGAGAAAAAAGGTCCAGTTACCCCAGATGCCCGCGTCTGCTCACAGACCAAGCTGGTTCGTACAACCACTGCCCACCACTTGGCTGAGAGCAGACGCTACGTCTCCACGTTCCAGTTACAGGTTTACGTGGGTACAGTTACTACTTGTTACATAATATTAAAAAAAAAAACGAGATTAAAAATGGTTACATAAGACTATCCTACAGCTACGGTCCACCCAGGCTCGCGCGATCCCGGACCGTAGGCGAGCCGGTAAGCGAGCCGGCAAGCGATCCAGCAGCTACAAGCGCAACAGCGTGCCGAGCCCGCGGCCATTCGTGCTCGCGAGCTCGCCGGAGTGCTTACCACTTGGACCTTTGCACATTTCGGAAGGCGAACCTTTTCCAAACGACCACCGTGACTTCAGCACGTCTCCTCTTACCCCCAGGCCCCCCGGAACGTTGCGGATGAGGGAGCCCACCTGCGTACCTGGAGAGCTGGCTACCACAGCCTTCACCGCACGGGGTCGCTGCGTGCGCGCTACCGGCCGGCGGACAGCTCCCGAACCCGGCAGTGCCCAGCGCGTGGACAGCGCTCCGCATGGACAGCGCTCGGCCGCGCGGCTCGCTCGGGTTCGCCACGGCTCCACCCCAGCTAAGGGCCTAAAGCGCAGAAGGACGACTCCGGGGCCCGAGAAGCGCAGAGGCCGGGCAGGCGCGCGCCGATACGCGGCAACACGCGCCGACACACGAGCTACATGCGCCAACACAAGCCGACAGGCGCTAACGTAAATCAACACAACCAGCCGACAGGCTCCTATGCGAACCAACAGGGCCGGCAAGCTCGGATAAGAAGGAACGCGGCCGGCACGCGCCGACACGCGCCGGCACGCGCCAGCACGCGCCGACACGCGCCGGCACGCGCCACACAAGCCGGCACGCGCCACACAAGCCGGCACGCGCCAACACAAGCCGGCACGCGCCAGCAAGCGCCGGCACGCGCCAGCAAGCGCTGGCACGCGCCAACACGGCTGACAGGCGCCCACACGCATAGACACACACAGACACGGGCCAACACGCTAAGCCAAGCAACGCAGTCTCCCAGGAGGCCATCCCGGCAAGAATGCCATACCTCCCCGCCCCCCCAAGCATGCCCGCCTGGACCCACCCCCATCACTGCACAGGTGCTGGGAGGCCGGTCCAGCCGCTGTTCCCTGGTCCTCCAATGTTCTCCTCAGCTTCCAGGGGACTGACTGAGCACCCCTGACGACCGGGAGGACGAGGGACGCGGCTGGTCCTTGCGCACTACGGGAACCCCAGGACCAAACCCATGTGACGCAGCCACGCCCCGAGGCCCAGCGGGGGCCCTCTGCTGCCCAATCCCCGGATCCCTGGTTCTCATGGCAACCCTGAAGAACCTCTTGCTCCCAGCTTCTCGTCCTCCCCTCCCCCATATCCCCTTCGCTCTGATGGGCAAGAACAGGAACGCCGCCCACAGATCTCATGACGCCAAAAGTCCACCATGTCCACCGGTTAAACCACATACAGAGCTCAGAAATGGGTGGTGAGCCCATCAGAAGTCAGTAATGCCACCAGCAAACACTATTTTCTTGACCTGTGAGAGGAGGGGAGTTCTGAGTGACTACAGCCAGACAATCTCAGTATCCAGAATCATTTTAATCTCAAATCCTTCCTCAAAATGTCAAAGCAAAAATACCAGAGAGAGGCTCCTTTTGGAAACAACAAAAATTTCATTATTATATATTAGTGAGAACGTGTGGCTCCATATAACTAAGAAAATATTCTATTAGCAAGCATCTGCTAATAAAATCAATCCCTCTCTCTCTCTCTCTCTCTCTCTCTCTCTCTCTCTCTCTCTCTCTCTCTCTCTCTCTCTCTCTCTCTCTCTCCTCTCTGCTGCAACAAAGGAAGCAACAGTAAGGTTAGGAAATGCTTATGGATTTACACATACACACTCACGTACACACAGACAGAGCTTCTTAGTATCAGGAGATTGGCTCTAGAGCCCTACAAGTATCAAAATCCTCAGAGGCTCAACTCCTCTCTATAAAATAATTTTTACATATAGCCTATGAACATCCTCCCCATGGGCTTTAAATCACCCCTAGATTTATAATGTCTGACACAATATAAATGCCTAAAAATAGTTACTATAGTATATTATTTATACATAGTGACATGAAAAATGTCTGAGCATGTCAACAGAAGCAATTTTCTGAATTTTTTGACTCAGTGTTGACTCAATTAGTGGGATGCAGAACCCATACAAAGCAACACACACACACACACACACACACACACACACACAGAGAGAGAGAGAGAGAGAGAGAGAGAGAGAGAGAGAGAGAGAGAGAGAGAGAGAGGGGGGGGGGGGCTCACAATAAAGCAAACGAGAAGGTCCGGAGAATTCTGACTCTTATGAAAGTACAGAGCTTGGAAGCAGTGATTTTCCATTCCCCTCTAACAGATAACACGGACAGATAGAAACTGTAGGTGGCAATAAAAACAGTGGCATTCAAGAGATTTGGAAACTGAGGTACACTATCCAGTCTTTACATCTGCAAAGGGAGCAGGAAGCTTTGAAAACTTTATCTAGGCACTTTTCTGAGGCAGGACAGAAAAGTTATACCAAGGCAAGCAGCCTTGTAGGTCAGCTCAGGTCCCCAAGTACTACAGAAAGAGTATGGCGAAACTGAAGATGCTCCCTAGGGAACAGAGACTTCAAGGTAGTGACGCTATAGAATTCTTTTACTATAAAGCCAATTGAACAAAAGCAGGTTTGAGGCAGTTCTGCGAATGGCCACCAGCAGTGCTAAGCCCAAATCAAAGACAACAAGCCCTTCAGCCTGGCCTAATCTAGAAAGCCAGCTATTTCATACTGGCTATAGCCTAGACTAGGTACTTCTTTAGCAGAGGTGCTGAGCAAAGCAAACGCCAGGCACAAAATGACAATCAGAAGCCAGCCCTGGGATTGCTGAAGTCAAGTTAAGCACAAGTGCAGAAAGATCAAAGGACACACTTAAGCTCATGCCTAGACTTAGAGTGCAGTCCAGGGAGGGAAAATCTGAGTTCCAGGATTATTTCCAGTTTGGATAGTCAACTCACATAGGTGTTCTGGGCTTCCCTGCTCTGCTGCTCAAAGGGGGAGGGGGGCGTATGGATGGACACACTTCTTTGCCTGAACATGATACCTACCCTTCAGCCTCTTAGTAGAGCATGTCACATAGGACAAAGAGCTCAATCCTCACTCTTCATGGTCAAGAAAAAAAAAATTAAAAACATTTTTTTTTAAAAAAATGCAAAGGCGAAATGGTTCAAGGATGAGTAAATAGGAATCCAGAAGTCAGGCCTGTGCCTTCTAACCTACTGGACATCTGTTTTTGCTCAGTTGTGACATCATAGCCAGTTGATAAGAAGTAACTGACTTATCACATGCTTAAGAGCTGAAATGTAACTAGAAAAACAGATGAAATCTGATGTATGCACTCCAAAAACTCTCCTAAGTTAGAAGTATCATTACTTCTGTACAGAAAAGGCAGCCATCTTAAGGAAGTTAGCCCCTCCTCAACAGACCACCAGAAGCAATGGGGCAAGTCACTGGACAAGGGTCAGTAGGCTTAGGCAAGCCTTTGGACTGAGACTAAATAATGGGTCTAGTGAAAGTGCCCAAGAACCATTCCTACAGAGCTATGAAGAACTCTGAATACATGGGCATTAGGGGTGCTTCACATACTGGGACAGAGGTTCAATTAAAGCCACCATTCACACTGGGAACCACAAGGTTCTCAGCCACATGCTTCTCAAGCAGAAGAACAAAAAGGGCCTCAGAGGTCCATGCAAAGCCTCTAAAATGGGAAAGGGGACCCTTCAGCAGAGACAGAAGCCAACTATGGGCCTTCTCATCTATGGGCCTTAGCCTTCCTAGGGCCTGTCCACCATTTTGTTCAACCATCACTGCTCCAGACCTCCTTCCTTCGCTACCCTGGTGCCCTACAGCATGCATAGGAACCACTGCCTTACCTACTCAGTCATTATAGGCATCAGTGGGGCACAAGCAGGCCAACAGCAAGAATTACCAATCAGAGAGACAACCTTGGACCCCAGCTTCCCCAGCTTCATCGTCAGTTCAAGTCAGTGCCATGCTGCTGTTGTCATCAGCTCTACTAAGGTTCATGATGGCTCATAAGGTTCCCCTGCTTTCTACCCATCTCTCCAGACTGACACCACTTCCCATGAAAAGTTAGATACAAAGAAGTCAAACAAAACAAAATGACATAAAAAATGTAAATTAGAAGAAAAATAGCATGAAAAATAGCTTCTAAATGAGATTAAAAAGATATTGCACGATGACAATAGAATGCTGTGCTATTGTTTTAAAAGAACACTTGCTCCCTCCAGTGAATTGCTAAAGCAGATCTATCACTCTGCTGTGGGATTTGGTGCCATGGCAGATGCTGGGGAGAGGGGGACTAGCATGAGAAATCATGAAAAAAGGCCAGGTCCACTGCCTTCAAGTATACTTGAACCTAGACACTACCATAAAACACAATCAGAGGGCTGAGGGTACAGCATGCACTAAGTCCCGAATTCAATTATCAATACAGCAACAAATAAAGGAAAAAATAAAGTCCTTCAAAGTAAAAAATGAAAATATGAACAAAAGCTAATAGGAAAATTAAAGGCTATCATCCCAAACCTAAAGTCACACTACAGATATATAACTGGAAATCAAAACTTTATTAGAGGGTACTTACCTCTTATGAGGGAGGCCTTGGGTTCAGTCACCTGAGATCAAATTCAGAAGGCTAAAAAAACTAAATAAATAACCAGTCTTGGAAAATAAAGGAAAGTAATAGAATTTATTCAATTGTCCAATACTTAAAAAAAAAAATGTGTTGCTTCCTGCTTGAAAGAGTCCTCAACTTACCCTACTAATTGTATGCAGATCTCACCAGGTCACATCTCCAAAGAAATTCAGCAAATACAAAGAGAATCCATAAAAGTTCCCAGACACAACAAGAATGAAGCCAAACCACCACCATACCCCAAGACAAACACTTTAGTATTCTTTCATACAAAAAAAAAAAAAAAAAAAAAAATCAAATGAGCTCCATTCTCAGCTACTGGGTGCCCTAAAACAGTAACTGGGTTCATCTCTTGGAGGGAAAACTAACTGACATTGAAAAATTCACTCAACAATTGGGGCCAGAAAAAGGACATTTCACACATACAAGGTACCTTGTTTGAGAAAAGGTGATGTATAGTGTTCTCCATTAGATTTAATAAACCATGAAGCTAAAAAAAAAAAAAAAAAATGCTGTGCTATCCATGAGAAAAGCAAAGGCCACGTGGCGAAGAAAGATACAGAACTGGCAATGTGCAATGTGCAGGGAGTCTCCAGTGATGGTAGGTATGGGCAAAAGGTACCTACGAAATTGCTTGCAAAAGAATACTGAGAGATCACCTACTGCAATTGAAAAGTACAATTTGTGGTGTGTGTGGGAAGTAGAGGTGATAATGACAAAAAAGAAAACAAAAACCTAGGCAAAACAAGTGCAGCAAAAAAGTAAAATGTCCTTTGAGTTTATAATAAAGCTTACACTGTAGATTACATTGGCAGAGATGTGAGTGGCACTTAAGAGACTATCCCCACTCTGCCTACTTTTTAATCTGGCCAAAAGAGAAACAATAAGGAGACCAGAGTATTCAGGACAGAACAATACAAAATCTTCACCTTCTGCAGCAAAGGAGACCTGAAAACTTGAGCTCCAAGAGGCAGACAGTAGATGGGAAGTAGACTGCAAGGGATTTCTATGTATTATTTAGCCTCTGTTTATGAAGATAAATGTTGGGGACTGAAGCTAAGTCTAGCTTTCTGAATATCAATTTAACTCTTTGCTTAAACTACTAATAGCTTACCTGTCATTCTGATAAAACACACACACACATTGTCACTGATCTGATAACTGAGGAATGGAGCCTGTGTCCCTCCACACAACAATCCAGGGTGCCAGGGGACAGTGTCCCAGCCTGTGTCCACTTGCAGCCCTGCAGGCTACAAAGTGTAGAGAAGGGTCAGGCACAATCTGATATCTAGGGATCATCCAGCAAAGAAGGGAGGCACTCCTTTTATCACCTTCTCCCTCCTCCTGTGCTAAATCACCACAATAAGGATATGCACAGCACAGAGCACAGTGTTCCCATCTCTCTAGGAACATCCTGGAGTGGTTTCTGTAAGATCCACACAATTTTCATCGAAAGAGAGCAAGCAGCTCCCTAGAACTGGCAACTAGTAGGCTCTCAGGGAAAAGAACACCACAGTCTGTGCTGGCCCCTTAGATGCCAAGGTGGAAAGATGTGGGCACTACAGGCTTTGGGTGAAGCCAGCCCACAGAGACACCCAGAAGGCTCCAGGCTCACCCTACTCTGCCTCCTACCCAGTACCCCAACACAAAGACCTCCTTGGTAGCAGTACTTCTAAACAGGCACCAGACTCAGTGCAAGACATTGTCCTTAGTTATGAGGCTACTGTGCAAACATCTAAATTTAAAAGTTGCTCAACACATACTAGCTTTTGGTTATTATAAGTTTCCTGGAGCAGAGGATCCTAAAAGTATTGCTGCAGGTTTTAAATTTAGTAGACAGGGGATTATTTATTTGTTTATTTGGCTTTGGATTTTAAAATAGTTATACACAGATGGGCTATGAGATATTGTAGGGATGAGACACAAGTCTACACATGAAATGAATTTGTTTTTCATTGGCTTGAAGACAATTTTACACAACACTTTTAGTAATGCCATGCCTAAAATAAATTTCACGGGGGTAGGAATGAATGTCCATTTGTTACAGTATTAAGTTGCCACTCAAAAACCTTCACATTTGTAATTTCTGATTTTTAGATTATGGGTGGTCAACCAGTATTACATAGAAAACTTTTATACTGAAGAGTATCTTAATTGGAAACTTGCTCATGAGCTCCCAGAGTTGATACAAAAAATATTAAAGAAGGTCTAGGGCTCTAGCTCCATGGCAGAGCACGTGTTTAACACGTACAAGGTCTCGAGTTTGTTCCCCAGCACTTGGAGAGAAACGGAAAAATAAGCAAGCCAAAGTCCCTGCAAATCACAAAAGTGAAGGCAGCCGTTCCTGCTCATATCTGTAGGCTCCCATGGGACAGAAGGGGAAGGGAGGAAGGGCCTGCAGGTAGCTGGCATGGTTTTCTATTGTCAGGGGCTTAGGCAGAGTCACCAGAGAGCATACCTGATCAGACTGGGTTAGCAGAGAGCCTTTCACTTTGCAGCTCTACCTGCTTTGGAAGAGTAAGTGAGAATCCCCGGCCTGCAACTGAGCATTAGCTGTGGTGACAATGATGGCAGGGTGATAAGGACCAACAGAGCTCTTTCTGTGCCATGTGCTTTAGGAGCGCCTTGTTAATGGCAGTTACCCAGGCCTAATTACTTGGCTCAAAACCCTGCAAGGAAGTCAGTGAGGGGTGGGGCTGCCCACCAGCACAGCCCTGGAATGGGGCTGCAGCCACTCCCCGGGGGGACGTGGTCAGCATGTCCAGGATGAGTGTACGTGCTCATTTCAGTCCTGGCTGGGATAAAAGCCTCCATGGAGTCTGAAGACAAATGTCGCATGCTTCCTGTGCCTGCAAACCAGAAACTGCTTTATACACCAAGTTTCAGCCCATCTGAGCTCGTACCTTGGGAGTTGAAGCTATTTCACAAACTTCCATTCTAGAAATGGTGTTAACTTGCTCAGGGTGATAAAGGTAGCAAGTTGGAGGACCAAGAGACACAAAGGAATTGCCTGTCAAGAAAAAGTGAGAAAGGCAATTCCTCTAAGTGTGTGCTCCTACTGCTGCAGTAACTGTGACTGAGCAACAAGAAGTCCTGTTTTCCAGGGCTCAGATCAAATAACAAGCACCTCTAATTTAGGATCTGAACAATCAAGGAAACGTCTTTCCAAAATCTAATGAGAAGTAAATGGCTAAAAATAAAAAATATTCTAGCACAGGGAGAAAAAAAAAAAAAGAAAAAGAAAAAGAAAAGAAATCTCCTAATTGTCCACCTCTAAGGCAGAGAACACAGGCACCCATTTCTACCTCTGATCTGAGATGCTTTTTGATAACTCTAGAAAATGGCTTTTGTGGTTGATATCTCAAAGGACAATCATGCCATTTTCATTCCATTTTTTATAAATGAGCTATCAATCTGCCTTTTCATTAGTGTAAAAACCCTGAAGAACATAGCCCAAATCCCAAAGTACCTATTTGCCAAGCCCTACTAGGTAATTTGATTTGACTGCCTCAATTTCCCCCCATAATCTCCCATATTTCTGAACTGGATTTTACAAGAAAATAATGACTACAATAGAAAACTTTGTAGGATGCAGCCAAAACAGTGCTTACAGGGAAACACCTAGCTTTAAATCTCTGCATTAAAAAATGAGATATAAAATCTGTGCTCTAAGATTTTTTATAAGGAAATTTTTATGAAATCAAGAAGTTCTACAGCTTTAGGATGAAATTGAAGGCACAACAGAGGTCTTTGTTGAAGCAGAGTTCAGTTTCTGAACACTGTAACGTCTGTGCCTTTGATGGAACATCGAAATCCAAAAGCCGAAAAAAAAAAAAAAGGAGAAAAATAAACTTTTACAAGTAAGTGAAAAATAAAATGAAGGCTAAACCACCTCCACCTCCCCCAAAAAAGAAAAAAAGAGACCCCCCCCAAATTGAAGAACAGCTTCACTAACGGAAAAGATTTATTTAAATTTAAACATGTGACTAACTACCTAAATGAAAAGCAAGCCAGATTTTCTCCTCCCAAACAGCTTCATACTGCTGTAGGTTTTTGTGAGGGGAATTTCTGCAGGGAGGAGGATTTGGCACTGGAGTTACAGCCAAGGCCCCATCATGGCTTCTCCGCTGAGCTGCTTCGCCTGCCCTCCATGTTGTTTGAACAGACTGAGAAACAGACACTGGATTATGTACAGGCTTCCCTCCCATGAAGGTGCCAGGACTGAAATGTCCGGCGGTTAAGGCTGAGTCTTCATAGATGGACAATCTCACCCTGAATGCACATATTTGCAAATATACACTACTATCCTGTAGTTTCTTAAAATTACACGTTGAAGAAAATTTTAAGCAAATACGTTCTCTAAATTATACCATCTATAAAACTTTAGTTTTTAAAAGATATACCAACCAAGACTTTGTCCAGCTCTAAAATGAGCTAAAGGCACTAAAATGATCTAAAGGCACATGGATGTCTTGGTTCAACCAAAGTTTGGCTTCCAAACATTGCGAAGCCTCTGACCCAGCGGGTTCAGCAACATCCTAAATTTTGGGCTGGATCTTTGGTTCTGACTTTGTTCTTGTTGTTGCCCAGTGGAGGCTGACTGGACAGGAACAGCTGCTCTGGCTTCCAACCATAGCAGCAACCACCACACAAAGTCCTGGACAATTAGCCACCAAAAAGCTGCCCTGCTTTCTGGTTTTCTGGTCCACCAACAAAATCCGCTTTGACCAACCCAACACAGCTTCAAAAGCAATACAGGTTACAAGCAATTTGCAATAAGTGATTTAGGTGAAACACATTTTTTTTCAAAAAAAATTTTAATCATAATGAACATAGTTACATACATTTCATGAATATTGAAGTTTCTTCTCAAAATAAGTGAGTATGCGAGTGTAAAAAAATAAACAGTGATAATTGCTTGGCCTACGTGGCATTAATCTTGGAAGGCTGGAAGCGACTGGCCTAAGAAACTAGGCCCCAGCCTCCATTTGCTGAGCTGTGTGTCGGGCAGGGTGCCCCTCCTCCACACCATTTCTTCCAGAAGTGGATGTGCTTTTGCAGACCTGTAAAGCTCAGGAGGTCTCCAAGAGCTTTGTCCTTTGTTAGAGTTGGTATGGCCTCAGGCATACCAGTTAACCTCCTGAGCCTTGGTTTCCAGACCTGTAAAATGGGGACCATTCCTGGGGGGCTACAAAGTGGATAAAAAGCAACAGGGCTTTTGAAAGTGCCTTGTAAACTGCGAAATGCTACCTAAGTATCAGTGGCTACACTTCTCAGTTACTGCAATGCCTGCTGGGCTGTAACTCTGTCTGTCCTCAAATTCCCTCCCTGTAATGTGGAGACTGGCCTGCGCAGCCCTCTTTCAAAAGTTCTCAGTAAACTAAAAAAAAAAAAAAAAAAAAAAAAAAAAAAAGTTCACTAATCCTAAAGTTTTGATTTTTAACATACAAAAAAATTGGTAGGCAAGAATCATTTCTGGGACCACATTTGATCCAAGTGCTCTTGGAAAAAAAAAAAAGAAAGAAAAGATAGAAAAAAAAAAAAACCCTCAAGACTTCATCCATCGCCTTACACAATTCCCTCTGCTGCAAAAATCCAGAACTTGAGGTCCACTTCTGTACAATAGGAACCTCACTAAAGTGTAAGCCCCAGTCCGTGCCACTGGGGAGCTAACGACTGGAATTCTGGTAAAGCAGAGCGAAATGTTAAATTGAGCACCATTTCTGAAACTCAGGGGCTCCAAATGGCTGAATCAGCATTTTCTGAAACAAAGTCTTCTGGGCCTGGCCTTTTAAACAGCCGCAAAGAGAAAGTTGTGCAATAACACATATTTACTCACGAATGCTACTTGTTTTGGACTTTTTCTTTGCATCTCTTGAATGAAACAGTTATAAGAAAAGAGTTTTTTTTTTTTTTTTTTTTTTAAACATCCTAAAGAACTAGGGCCTTGTAAAAAAAAATCACCTGTGGCTCCCCTACTTTACCCAGTTTCGGTCAAAGCAAACGAAAAGAAGTTTGCGGGGTTTCTTCCAATTCCAAGAAAAGACAAATACCATTTAAAAAAGTAAAGAATACCCTAATTTCCATAACGCACATGCTGCAGGCCCTCGCCAGGCAGGCGTTTGGAGAGGCAATCAGCAAAGGCGAAGAGTTGCATCAGAAATTTCCTTCTGCAAACGGTACCGCTCTTATCACGTTTCCACCGCTGGCGGGCTGCTAGTTCGCGAGCCCTCAAAACTTGGTGTTAGGCCCCAGCGACGGGTAGCAGGGCCACTAACAGAACCAAAGAAAGAAAGGGGTGGGGGTTGGGGGGGGGAGGGAAAGATCCTCGGTCCGCGGCTGGGCCGCGCTCGCTTGGGACTTGGGAGTGTCTGGCACCGCTGCCCGGCTCGCCTGGCGCGCGCCGCGAGGCCCGAGGCGCAGCAGAAGCACCCGCCGCTCCAGCGGCGCCCGGGCGCCCACCGTGCAGGGCGATGGCCCCCGGGAGCGGGCGGCCCCCGAAGCGCGGCCTTGACCGCAGCCCCCGCCCGAGCCCCCGAGCCGCCGCCGTCTGACAAGATGGTTCAAGAATGCGCTGCCCGGGCCCCGCACCTCCCCCCAGGGTCTGGAGCGCAGGGGAGCGCCCCGTGGGGCGCTCGGACCATGCACCCGCCGTCCCGTCCCGTCCCGCCATCCCACGCCGCCCGCCCGCCGTGGGCCTGGGGCGCCGTAGCCCCCAGCCCCGCGGCGACGCCCTTCCGCCCGCCGCGCCTCGCGGGGCCCCGCGTCCCGGGCCGCGGGCGGCCAGAGCGCAGACAATGACGGCGCGGGGACCCGCCCGGCCGCCGGGCCCCGCGAGGCGCGGACCACAAAGTAACTTGCCGCCGCTCCCCGCCCAACTCCTACCTGCCGCGCTGCTCCTCGCCGCCTCCGCGTGGCCGCCGGCCACACTTTGCACGGTCGTCTGCGGAGTACCCGAAGGCAAAGACGGACACTGGACGGTCCCGGTCGCTGTGCGCGCGAGGGTGCGAGGAAAGTTCGTGCTCCCGAGGGTCTCGGAACGCGAATCCTGCCCGCCACTAGCCGCAGCGCCCTTCCCTTCCTGCCGCCTCCCCGCACCCCACCCCCTCGATGGGCTTTAAACTCTCCGGGCCCCGCCCGCCCTCCCCGCCCCCGCCGCCGCCTCCGCCTCCGCCTCCTCCCCCGGCCGCTTTTCCTGCTCCTCCTCCCGCCGCCGCCCGGACCGCTCGGCGGCCGCCAGCGCGGGAGGAGCCGCGGCCTGGGCGCAGGGCGTGGCGCGGGGGGCGCGGGCCCAGCGGCCGCGGGGTTGGCGTGGCGCGATGCTCCCGCCCGGGCCAGCGCGCGCCCACCATGCTGCGGGCCCGCGGGACCCCCCGGCGCCACGCCACCGCCCGGGTGCGGGGCCGCGCCGGCGGAAGAGCAACCGGACCTGTCCCGAAGGGCCGTTCGTAAGCGAATTGTTCGAAACTCAGAAAGTACTCCCCAACCGCACAGTTCCAATTCTTCCTGGGCTGCGGCCGCCCGACACCGTCGTGGGCAGTCCCGGTCCCGGACAAGGAAACTCGGGCTTGCTCACGGCGGGTCGGGTCCGAGCCTCACCTTTCTCAGCCTCAGTTTCGCCAGCTGCGTGTGAGTAGCCTAAGGAGGGAAGCCTGAGAGGCCCTTCATTGTTTTCTTGAGGCAGCCGAGCGAGCCTCGTGTCCTTTACCTCTGAAGTGGGGGCCCTCCAGAAAGTCGTACCCAGACGGGCCATACCCGCTTTCTAAAGTGACCGCCGAAAAGGCAACGGGGTTAAAGTGAATCAGACCCTTCGAAATAATTCTTAAATGTCTGGGTTATGTCGGGTTTTTAGAACAGATAGGATACCAATAATTACACCTTTTTTCTTGGGTCTTGGCGTTGTAAAAGCAGCTCCAACCGTAAATCACCGTCGTTGAGAAGACACGTGGTGTGAAACATTCATGAGTCCTCCCTACTTCTCCCTCACACAGGCCTCTGAGGTTGTTCCTGGAACAACTGTAGAGAATAGAGAGACTGAATCTCTAAGAAGTAACTTTCAGAAGAAGGTCTAGGCGCTGGGAGTGAGCACTGGGCAAGGATTTGAAAGTTGTGTGTATTGTCCCAACGCTCTTTTTGAGCACCGTTTTGTACCTCCTGCTTCTAATAGTGGTTTTTCCGACCTCAGACTGATGTAATCAATGAAAAGTTTTTCCTTTCCTATACCCCAACACTCAGTCTTGTTTCTGGCCATTGATCCAAACTCAGAAACCCACAACACTCAGAGAAAATGATGTGAATAAATCTTAGATTCCTGGGGAAAGGAACACAAGAACTCTTTTGTAGACAAAGGATTCAAAAGCAAACCGAAGCGGAGGAAACTGGGCTAACTTCTCCCGAGTTGATTTGCTCCAAACTTTGCAGTTTTCCTGCAGGCTCTCATAAGCGATCCATACTGCACCGGACACAAAGCCTGGCAGGTCATAGAACTTTTACAGACGTTTGAAAGTTTCTACATGCTTTCGCAATACTTTTTTTTTTTTTTTTAATCGATTTGTTGGTAAGTTCCAAGCACGGTGGACCCTTCAGTCCTCTGTACATTGATGCAGCCTTCCCAGGAAAAGAGACAGTGTTTTATATAACTGCCATGCTTTTCTGAGAGTCACAGATTTATATAGATAAAAAAAACCGTAGCTAATCTAGGTTCATATTCTAGTTTTGTCAGTTTATCTGATCATTTGGAGCATTCTTTTTCCTTACAAGACCAGTGCAGTGATCTAGGCAAAAAGTTGAATTTCGTTGTCCCTAAACATCTGTGTTTTCAGGCATTACTACTCACTGGAATGGTATGTCGATAAATATTAAGCATTTTCTTGTTGGTGTCAAAGCCTGGACAGGCCCTCATGCTCACATTTCCTGGTTCCCCGTAGACCTCAGCAGGCAGGGCACACATAGCACCTTTCTGAATCAAGGTTATGGCCTTGCCATCTTTGCTGTGGAACTGGGGCTACAGTTAGCCCCAGTAGGGAAATCCTGGACAGTATTGTGAGCAGACTACATTAGTACCGTCTCATCTTCAGACTCAGTATTCCATGCCCACATTTTCCCCTTACAGAATGAAGACAGATACACATGTTGTAAGGCTATGTAGTGTTCAAATGAGCCTGGAGAATCCAGCCTCCTAGGGCAAGGCAGGATGGCTTTGTGGCCACCAAACTTCCCAAAGGGGTAATATATGAACTAGACTGGGGTGTCGAGGCAGGAAACAGGATTCCCTGGCAGTGAGGAATTCCATTAGCCAAACATGAGCTTCAGGAGGCTCGTTCAGTTGAAAGTAGAGAATGTGATAAACTCTAATTTTAAATTAGTAATGAATTGATTAACATCTGTTTCCCTTGCTGATTGTGGGAATAGTCTCAATGGTAACTATGTACTTTTGCTAGTGTTCTGTGGGCAAGGGGTGGGGGTTGCCCTGGACTGAAGAGGGCACTAAGTAGAATAAGCCATTGGAAAGATAATAGACAAATGAATATCTCCGAAGTGTAAATGAACAGGGTAAAGGAGTGATCTCTCAGCCCCAGGCATCTTCTCAGATGTTGCCAGTAGCTTTGGCAGAGGGAAAGCGAGGAGGGCAAATGGCATCCTGACAGATGCTAGTCATGCCGCTCCTTCCCCGCTGCACATGGTGCATTCTGGCATAGCTTAGAAGGCAGAGCTGGAGAGCAGAGACCAGCCAGTCTGAGGACAGTCCAACAGAACACCCTGGTGGGTCAGCGGGTGATCTGCAGTCAGAGTGAAATCACAGTATGTTATGATTTGTACATGAAATGCCATTCAGTCTTGTCTTTCTTGTAGGCTCCTGTACAGAGCACTGATCTTCGACAGTGGGGCCCTTTCAGGAGGTGGTGGACACTCAGGAGGGAGAACCTGGATGGATTCAGAGTGGGTCTCTTGAAATAGAACTTTAAAGGTAATATCTCGTTCTCATTCCAGCCTCTTTTTCTTTTTGTTTGTTTGTTTGTTTCTGACTCCCATGATAGGAACTTGCATAATGGATAGAATCCTTTGAAGTCATGAACTCAAAACCAAAAAAAAAAAAAACAAAAAAAAAACAAGCAAACAAACAAACAAAAATCCTTCCTTTGTTTTTCTAAAGTGTTTAAAAACACAGGGACACAAATTCTGACATAGTGGCTGTCCCAGAACCCCAGGAGACTATTTACACTACTGCTTCCTACATCCATCTAGGTGGCACAGCAATCACCTTCAGGGGTTTGTCCTGTTTCAGGATCCTCCTGCTCGGTGTCTGTAGTACTGAGGTTACAGACATGAGTCTCAAGTCCCAGCTTGAGCTCATTTTTAATCTAATGTGTATACTTGCACACGAGTAGTTCAAATATGTCAGCTCTCTGAACCATTTAAGCCAGAGAGTTAAAGCCTTCCTCAAAGTCTACAAGAGAATGATCTGGTGACTCACAGTTTTTATGGCTGTGGCAGTAACCCCAAAGAGTCCTAGAATCTCAAATTTGGAAGGTGAGGCAAACAAGAAGAAGAAGCTAAAAAGGCCTTTGGACCCAGGGAAAGGTATGTATCTCAGAA
Organism: Cricetiscus sungorus; assembly: GCA_030556225.1. NCBI lineage: Eukaryota > Metazoa > Chordata > Mammalia > Rodentia > Cricetidae > Cricetiscus > Cricetiscus sungorus. Next base: position 5,694,743 of record JANBXA010000491.1, read on the forward strand.
CTGTGCAGAGAGAAATCCTGGCTTCTTTGGGGAGAGGTACCCAGTAGTGACATTTGCTCACAGAATGTGGGAGCTGGAGGAGGAGAAGATGCGGTTGGGTCAGGATAGTCAAGGCTGGAGGGGTAAGCAGTGCCTACTCATCAGGGTCAGGCATTTGCACTTAACCTAAGGATAGTAGAAGATAGTGTGTGTTATGAACTTTTCCTAACAATCCTGGCTTTCTTGATCTGCAGCAGATCAGGATAACACCTGGAGCAAGGGCTCCATTTCCTAGGTAGGTTAGCCAGTCAACAGAATGGTGAGCTGAACAATCAGATGATACACCTGGGCTTATGGAATTGAAGCATTGATAGGGGTCAGGACCAAGGACTCCAAGTGAGGACTACTGAATGGGGCTTGTAGTCCCAAAAATAATCCCCATCTTCTAGGCTTGTTATAGTATGATGTTCTTTGGACTGCCTGGATAATTCTGTTTTCTGACATCTTGATATAAACTCTCCTTTTTTATTTTTTGAATTGCTTGAATCAGGAGGACTTTTCAAAGCTCACTTGAAAAATATTCCCTTAGTTTCACCTATTGAAATAATTTGCCAATAGGGGAATTCAGTCTTTGAAAAAAAAGAAGTACGTGTTGTTGAGTTTAGAATGGTACACAATTGTGTAACCGGTAAAGATACCGGACAGTATTGACCCCGAAAGGTTGCTTCATACCCCACCCTTGCAGTCAACCTCCACCCTACCCCACCCCCTGGGCCCCACATCAGGCAACCACCCACCTGGTTTCTGACCTTGTGATTTTGCTGTTGGAGATGTATGGAATAGCACAGAAAGTAACTCAATTTGGGACAATGTACTTTACCTGTGTTATTCCCCAAATTTATACCTTGCTCCTTTTAAATGCAGGTTAGGATCCCACTGCATGGGTGTTTGTTAGTTTTGTTCACTCGTTTGCTGGCAACGAGAAATTTGGGTCAGTCTCAGTTTTGGGCAATTATGAATAAAATTGCTAGAATTGTTTGTGAGGAGTTTTTTTTGGTGGAAATGTAAGTTTTCATTTCCCTTGGGTAAACAGCTAAGCAAAGCAGAGAGGTCTTGTAGTATGCTTTATCAGAAACTGCCAAATTGTGTTCAAAGTAATTATATCATTTGCATTTGCACCAAAAATCATGACTGTTCCAGCTGCTCCCCACCCTCCAGACTTGTTTGCCAGTCCTCTCCGTTGTAGCCATCCATATTAGCGTTTGTAGTGGTATGTATGTCTTTCCTGATTTTAATTTGCACTTCCCCATTGTTAGTGTATTAAGCACTTTCTCGTGTGCTACCTTCTAGTGTCTGCCCATTATTTTGTGAAGCATCTGTTCAAATCCTGACTCTTTTGGGCTGTTTTTGTCTTATTACATTTTAGAGTTTCATTAGTAGGGTGCATGCTTTGCTTATTCTCTCTCCTCCTCTTTTACCCCCCCCACCCCACTATTTCAAGCATCAAAGAGAAATATTTTTGGAGGATAAGCCATCAATTTACTTGTTCAAGGCTTGGTTTTTGAGTCCTGTTTCAGAAATCCTTGCTTCATTTGATACCGAAACAATGTTCTTCTATGTTTCCTTTTAGACATTTTGTAGTTTTAACTCTTACACTTACATTATTATCCAATTTGGCTTTAAGTTTTGATGGGTGGTTTGAAGGAATTAGATAACTCCTGGTGTTTTTTAGAAAATCCCATCTGATTTCTCTACAGATCGAAAAGAATAGCAGGGACACAGATGGACAATGTAAGGACACTGATGTACTATGAAAGGATGGACAGCATTCTCATGAGGTAACAGTTCTCTGAAGCTTGATGGCTGAGGTAACTTCACCCACTCATCAATTCACAGAGGAGCATGCATGTAAACACCAACTAGCTTTAAGGCAGAGCTTGGAACCTTTCAGCTGCAGGCCAGTTACCCTGCCACAGGGGACAGGCAGCAGGACCTAGGCTTAGTCAGCTGGGACTCAGGCTCTGTGTCTTTTGGGCAAGGCTCTGAGGATGAGTTCTATATTTTTTGAGGTTGACTTTTTCATATAAAAATGGAGATTACAGATATTTGCCCTTTTGATTCTTCAGGGCATGGAAGACATCACAGAGCCTGTGTAATGGCACAGGGTAGCCATTACAAGGCCTGATGCAGATAGGGAAAGGGTGCAAGGAAAATCATGGTGCAGGCTACTGTAGAAAGATTTCACTGTGGAGCAGTAGTAGGATCTGGGGCAGGGCTGGTGCCCCAGAAGACATCTCCATCCAAGCTGGAAAACTGAGCATCCATTTTCGATTTGAACTACAAGGCTCTCTAGTCCAAACTCCAGGTACTTCCAGTTTTGCCAGATCAGCTTCAGGGTGCTAGTTTCACCTTAATGTTTGTCCCTGGTAATAGAGGCATGGCTCCAAAAAATCAGTTACCCTAGTGACTGTCCAAGGGACCAAGGGAGTATCTCTCCTCTGCTAGAAACTTCTAGGAAATGTCATCTTACATCTTGTCTGGGACAAGGTCCCAACCAATATCCCTGTGGAAGATAAGATGAGAGCATATGGCATTTTAAACTTTGATACAGCCCGAAAGAAGGTTCAGAGAGTGTATTGCTGGTAACTAGACGACCAGGAAGACCTAAACAAACGTGTATGGTCCTTACAGCCATAAAAATATAGTGCTCTATCTTACTTAAAGGTAGTGTTCTAATAAAATTATGCATGAAGTTAGAATGCTAGGGTTAGCACGTAATTAGAAACTCTGGGTTAGGATTAGTTGTGCCACTAAAATGTGAGGTCCTTTTTAGCCTAAGAAAAAAAACTCAGCCCCTTATTTCAATTATGAGTTAATTAACCACTAATATCATGCAAACTTGCTTAATGAAATATATTTCCATCCAATGCATTTTATAGTTTTAATAACGTAAGTTTTAGGGCTAATAGAAGTATCCCAAATAAGGGTAAAATTACTTGAGTGGTAAAATTTATGTAGAACTATGAGAGATTTAATATCAGCATACCTTTCCCAATGTGCGAGGCGGTAAGGGAGAGTATGCTGTTAAAGTGAGAACTTATAATCTGTCAAAATTCTTAATACCAAAAACTCCTGTTAGACATTATAAACTCATGAGGAGGACTCATCTATCTGACAATAGAGAAGATAGCCCTGGAAATGTGCTTGATGAAAGGCAGCATGGTTGGACTAAGACACATGAACTGTCCTCTCAGTTGGAGAGCAGTGCTCAGAGGGTCTATGTCCTTTGGGAGCCTTGTGCCCTCTATTGGCCAGGGACCATGTTGGTTGTACAGCAAATTACGCTTTATGGTCAAGGGTATGTTCTCTTTCCTTTATTCATATGTAAGTGTAATTCAGGATTCTTATGATTGATAGCTTATCTGAATCAAAGATGCATTGGCTGTATATGGAAGATTTCTCTAGGAAAAATTATATTTTCTCATCTTCTACCTACTTTTTATTCCACCTTCTCCTTTTTCCCAAACAAGCATATTTTAAGCATTTGCCCCATCATACACATGAACATATGTTTCATGTGTGATTCTCTATGCATGTCTCAGTTAATACTTACAATACACTGTGATGTAAATCCTACAGTCTTAGCTTATAGCCCAGAAAGCTAGCTCAGAGAAATGAGATGTCTCCATGCTACTTAACTGCAAGCTTCTGTGACCCATTTCACTATCTCTGCATCCACCCATATTTTTCTCCACTCAAAGCTATCTTTTGTTATTTCCTTGCCATTTTGTTATTTTTATTTTATAATCAGTTATTTCAATATATAACCCCACAAGGTATTTTTTGTGCATAATTTTGGGATAAGATTTTAATATCACTAATATTTCCTTCTTTAGGAAAGGTGTTCTTGTTTACTTTCAGATGATACTATGTGTCTTGGATCCAAGGTGGGAAAAAGGGATAGCCATGGAAAGAAAATATTAAATCCATTATTGAGCAGGGTTTTTAACTTGTCTCCTCCTCTCTCTTGATTTCTTGCTTTTAGAGAATTTGAGGAGTTGGCTGTGAATGCCATCTTGGGAATTCTGACTTCTCAGATCTCAGAGATACCCACAGGTTTGGGACTGTACCTTATTTGGTAGTTTGAAAAGCTATCCAAAAATATTATGGAAGGAGGAGGGCAGTGAGTATTCAAAAAAAAGCAGTGTATTCAAAAATTTCAAAAGAGGGAGGTGTCCTACAGATGGGTCTTGAGACACTAGGTGAAATCAAAACTATGTAGGCTAAGTGGATGGAGGCAGCTAGTAAAGGGAGCAATTTATGGATTGGCTTTTATATCATGGATTCAACTCCTAGTCATAAAGAAGACAGGGCTCTTTTCTAGTAGGAGGACATGATTCATTTACAGAAAAGGAGGTACCAATCACTGAGATGTGACTGACTTCCAGAGCACAAATGGTCTCCTTCAGTTTACCCTTAGGTCAAGCTGAATGCTCACATTTTATGAGTCCTAAATGGAGGTGAGAAGTGTGAAGAAAGTGGAACCAGTGGGAAAGCCTTCACTACATAGCATCATTGGCCTTGGAATTGACAGTTTCAGATGCCAAACATGGATGAAATGCTGACTTTGAGCAACTTTCTGGATCGGCAGGTAGGATGCAGGTATTTACATTCTTCCCAAGATCTCAGGGGTATTGCAGCAAGCTTCTAGGTAGGGGACTGTGATGCCCAGAACAAAGTTTCTCCAGGAGTCCTCTCACAGGGAGAACAGCGTGGAAACTCTGACCCCAAGTGCCCTTAGACGTTTAGTATTCTAGAGCTCAAGGAGACTGTGGGTCTCTGTAGAGCATTTGGCACAGATAGCAATTATCAGGTGCTTTCTCTAAGAGCCACCATCTCTGTGTGACCATAACCTCTTTGGAGTCATTGGGAACTTCTGCAAGGGTCATCACTTTTGAAGGAAACTCATCTGGGCACCATGGAGATGATCCTGTTGTGGCTATATCATCTGTTCTGGCTTTGTGCTTTGGTGTCAGATGGAAATGGGTCCAAATTCTGACTTTGCTTCCTATGAATTGAGCTTGCACAAATTCTGCAGACTCACTGATGTAATTTCCTCAGGATAATTCTTACCTAATAAGGTTGTTTTGATGGGTTTGTATTTTACATGGTTGTACCCTAATTACTCAGTAATATAATGCAGCATGAACCACTCATACTAAGTCACATATAACAATTGTGTGCACAGGACTATGGATCAGGATTCAGACAGAGCAGCAAGCATGGCTTCTTACCTCTTACTTATATTAGTTATTTTCCTTACAGGTGTGATAAAGCTCCTGGCATAGCAGCTTCATAAAGAAAGGGTTTCTTTTGGCTTGTGGTTTCTTTGTTTTGAGGATTGTATGGCAGAGTGGCTCAGGTTAGGTGAGTGCAACTGTTGCTTTTCCTATCATGGCAGATCAGGATGCAGGGAGTGAGAACAGAAGTAGCATGGGAGAAACTCTTCATGACCCATCTCCCTTAACCAGACCTTACCATCTCCTCACGCAGCTCTATTGACTGTACCACACCCCACTGTGTGAGTCCATTAGTGGAAGGGGATACCTGAGGCTGAGTAACTTTATAGAGGAAAGAAGTTTATTCAGCTCATTCTGTAGCATAAAGGGCATAGTGTGGCATCAGCCCAGTGTAGTGAGGACCTCAAGCAATAGTGTCAGAATAGCAGTTGGAATGAATGTAAGGGGGAGAGCTCCTGTGACCATGTTTCCTGTTTCTGTGTGAACTAACAACATTTCTGGGACCTACCTTAATTCCTTTGGGGCTTCTTGTGACTTCCCTTTAGGTTCTACCTTGGACAGGTACCACCACATTGAGGAACAAGCCTTCAGTACATCAACCCTGGAAGGACAAACCACATTTAAACCACTTCCAGAGGCCAGCAAAATGACTCAACAGATAAAGACAGTGTGAAGCCTGGTGACCTGAGTTCAAGCCCCTGGCGTCCACATGGTAGGAAGAAAGAGATGCCTCTGAAGGTTGTCCTCTTCTGACCACCATACACATGCTGTGGTATGCCTGAAACCCCCTCCCATGAAAGCATTAACCCACTTTCAAGCCATTGTACTTGCTCAAGCTGAAGACTCAGGATATGGTCTCAGACACTAAGCATTAAGAATTCTCAGTTACAATGTGGGCAGTACTGAGTTAGTGGGTCAGGTGACTGTCTAAAGCACCTCAGATGATTGCAGCTGGTACTCATAGTCAGTGAGGGTTTTATCATGATCATCATCTGCTGGCATAGATGTCAGCTCAATTTCTGTTTAGCTTCTCGATAGTGTACAATTTCTGCCTTTTTTTCTGGTGTGTGACCTGGGGAAATAGCAATTTCAACTTTCTAAGGCAGTATCTTGGGATTCATGGAGTGCAGGTACATGTGATTCTCAATGTGCCTACATCAGGAAATGAGGAAAATTATGATCTGTTCTCATCAAAATTCATGTTGAAACTTAATCCTAGATGGGAGAAAAGCCAGAAGATCACCAGTGTCCCCATTCTCCACCTCCTGGCCTGTGATGATATGAGCTTCTCTGCTCTGCCATGCACTACCTGCCACGATGGACCAAGCCCTTTGAAGTCATGAATGAAGTAAGTCTTTTCTCACTTAAGTTGTTTCTGTCAGTCATTTCTCAGAGCAGTGAACAAAATGAGTAATATAAATGGGGGCAGATTAGTTGAAAAGTTAGCGATCAAAAAAAGAGCAAGCTTCTCCCCTGCTCAGGCTCTTATTTCCTCTCTTTCATGTGACTGCTCTCACCTTTTCCCTTCTCACTGTTAGCTATCACCTGATGTGTGATGCAATCAGGGGCCCTCACCAAATATTGCTCCATGCTGTTTGAACCTTCTAGTCATTAGAATCCTGGGGCAGGCTCCCTTTTCTTCATACATTACCTAGCATAAGATATTTTGTCAGAGAAATGACAAATTCCAAGACCATTTTTGTTTGGGATTACCTTTCCAGGAAGGGAACTTGATCTGTGAGTCTCTTAGTGGCTTTCTTGCTGGGGAATAGGAGGCTCAGAGGAACAGCCTAATCAGTCAGATGACAATGGCCAAAGAATGCATACCTGACTCTCCTGCATGGTACAGGACACCCTGTCCCCATCCCCACCTTGTTCCATTGATGGCTGCTTTGAAGGGCTGAGTGGGTGGCCTGCAAGGTGAGCTTTGAGCTTGGCTGCCTGATCCCCTTTTTATCTCAGAAGCACTCTCCACACCCATCCTGGGGGCAAACGCTCAACCCTGATGACATACATAAAGTTCAGCAGTAAGCGGTGAACTCCGTGGTGGCTTTGTTCCAAAGAAAGAAAGTAGAAAGTGATGCTGTGTGGCTCAGAGCATCTCTTTGTAACCACCCGTGGAAAGATACATTTCTCTCATATTCACAAGTTGACAGGAAGAGGTAAGACATACTTGAAGTGTCAACTATTTATATAACCTTTGGCCTTTTCCCAATACTGTGATGTGCATGCTTCCATCTCAACACAAGAGGAGTGAGTTTCCTGTTTTGTTTTGGTTTCAACTGCCTCCAGGCACCCCTTTCTATGAATTGGCACCCTCCACATGCTTGTCTGTTGGGCATTTGGCCTATTTCCAGTTTATGGCTGCTTTGAATAGCATGGGAAAGCTGTGTATTTTTTTTTCTCTTCTAAAAAAACATATCCCCCTAGGTCACTGACAGTTTGCTTTCCTCATTTTAGTGGAGTCAAGAAAAATACTTTCAAGTTTCCTTGGAGTCTAAGGCTTAGACATAAAGGGCTCATCATGGGCATCTGCCTATGGCATAAGCTTAATGTTCCTGGTGGGCCACATGCAGCTGGTACTCTTTGCATCTCCCCATCCCTTCTCTTGTTGGCTGGTCTTGTTCACAGGTATGAGATGTCCCTTTTATACCTTGCTTTTCCTAGACATGATGTCTCCTTCCATATTGACCACACAATTTCCCCACAACTTCAGTGTCCATTTCCAGACGGCTCCATGTACACATGCCAGAATTAATGTTCCTATACAAGGCCATCACTTTAAACTAACCTAGATTTCACACAAGGCTAGGTGGTAAGGTAGAGCCTTTGATAAGACAGTAGGGCTATATCCCAAATAGAAGTGACTTTAAGACCACATGTCAAAATAAATTCTTCTTCTCTTAAGTTGCTTCTTTCCAGTATTGTGGTCACAGCAACACAAATGTAATTGATAAAATGACTTAAGGCCAATACCTTGCTCTTTGCAGGTCCTAATGGATCAGTGATTATATCAGATTTGCCTGGGTTTCTTCATTCTATAGACAAAGAGTGAGGTGGACTAGGGGTTGCTGGGGACAGGGGAGTGTTGACACCCTGCTTTCTCACTGAACACTGCATGAAATGGGAAATCTATCACAAACTCTGTAATTTCATATTATCATTTTTTCCATTTCATGTATTAGTTACTATACAAATAATAGTGACAGAGATCTTGCCCTGCCCCTTCAACACTTGTATCACAGATGGGACAGTAGGTCAGCCTGTAAGCAGGATATTGTTGGGGGAGGAAGAGTGATTACTGTGAAAGACATCTACTTGGAACACTTGTGAAAGAGAAGGGAGAAAGCAGGATTGGATGGGAGAGAAGTTGAAGGCAAGGAAGCCACGAAGGGCATACTCAAACGGCACTCTTTCCCATTGATTGCACATTGAACAATGTTGCTTCCAGCAGGGGACTGGACATGGGGTCAATCTTGAAATTCCAGTGGTTCTGTCACCTACATGAGCAACATCTGGGAGAACTAGCCCTGCTAGGTTAACAAAAAAGATGGGGAGTGTACCAGGTTGTCTGGCACTTGCATGCTGTAACAGAATATGTGAACCCAGGTACTTTATAAACAAAGAGTTGACCTTACAGTTTTGGATACTTAAAGTTCAGGATTAGACAACCCCATATTTAGTCTCTGGTGAGAGCCTCTTTGGGTGTGTCACATGATAGCAAATGGAATCTTGGTGTGTGTGTGTGTGTGTGTGTGTGTGATTGATCACACAGGGAGAAAGGAAGCCAGACAACAGAAGGAAGAAACCACTCTATAGATCTCACCTGTACCAGGAGCCTATGAAGGATGAACAGCTTTCATCCTTTCTAAGACCAATGCCACCAGTTACCTAATTACCTCCTACTAAGCCCTACCCATTAAAGGGTCCACCACCTCTTATTATGGCCACATTAGGAACCATACTTCCAATACAAACCTTCAGGGGAACACACTGGAACCACATCCAAACCATAGCACACTTTAATTAGCGGTCACTCAGCCTTCACTAGTATGTGAACTTGAAGGCATTTACACAAGCACTGGATGCACAGCCCACAAGCTCTGCAGTGCCCACAGAAGAAGCATGTCACTGGAAGGCATGCTGATATTTGTCTAATCCAATACTACCAACTAGTTAGAACTGATCCATAGTTCTCTGTGGGACCCTCCAATTTTATGTACATATCGAATTATTCTATATCAAGCATTCATCTGTAAGTTTCATGCTGTTTCCTCTGTCTGCTGTAGTATCTTTGACAAATGGCCTCACAGGCACCCTAACCTCAGAGCAGGCTGACCACTTCCACAATTCATAAACCACTTCTCAGTCTAGGACTTCCTGTTATAGGTCATTCATGTCAATGACAGAAAGCCTCAAAGTTTACTCTTGAAATGGGGGTCCACACACAGGTATAACTGATGAGCCCCTCCCTGCCACCTCATTATTCCAGTCCCTTCTTTGTATTTGTGAAGATTAATCTTGATTGTAAACTTGGCTGGATTCTGAGATGCCTAGCAAATCAGGAAAGAGACTCACATAATCACATCTTCCAGGAGCTTCTGTGTTAGGAAGGGTGACATCTTTGATTCCCACATGGGTGAGGATAATCTGTAATACTCAGGAACTTAGCTAAAAACCCTGATTAAAACTCCCCAAGTCTTTTAAGATCAGTAAACTCATACAGCCTAATAAAGTCCCACAGATTTGGTGGCTTACACAAAGGACATTTATTTTCTCGTAATGAAAGAGGCTGAATATATTAGTCAGGGTGTCAGGCAGTGCTGGATCATCCTGTGGTCATTTTCCTTGGCTTGGAAATGACCATCTTCTGAAAGCATGTCTACAAGGTCTTCCTTCCTTATAGGTCAGTGTCCTTCCTAATCTCTTATGATGACACTAATCCTACTGGACAAAGTCTGAATACTGGCCCCATCTATCTTCCTCACCTGTTTTGGAATTGGGTGACAGGACTTAGCTGTGGGCACTCTCAGCCCAATGCTTCCATACATATGCTTCCAGTGGGTGGGTGTCAGACTTGGCTATAGCACAGCTCTTTCTTTTCCTTTCTACATGGTTCCTTTTTGTTATGGTTGAGGATTTCAAACATGACTAGCTCACTCTTTGCCCATCCAATGCTCTCCAGACTCACTCTCCAATTCAGGACCTCTCAGTGTGTGTGTGTGTGTGTGTGTGTGTGTGTGTGTGTGTGTGTGTGTGTGTGTGTGTACAAGTGCATGCAAGTGCATGTGAGTATAAATTGTACTTGGTGCATTTAATGCTGCATATATATAACTATGTGTAGTTTAGGGCTGGCCTCTTGGGATTGGATAGCCTTTCTGAGGGTTTGTCCCTGGAGAAGATGGGCTCTTCTCTCAGCAAACAGCAGCTCTTCATTTCATTTTGTGGGGGGGGGATGTGCCTTGTGAGATTTTCTTCACCATCCATGTTGACATGTTGACTGATATGGTCTTGTGTGGATCTTGCATAGGCAACCATGTTGTGGGTGCAACATTCCTATCATGTCTAGGATATACTATCCTATAGCCATTCTAGTCCTCTGGCTCTTTGGATCTTTCCTTCCCCTCTTTCACGTCGTTTCCTGAGCCTTAGTAATACTGTTTTAGATGTTCCATATGAAGCTGGAAACCTCATGTCTTTCATTCTCTACATGTTAACTACTTGTAGATCTCTCCAGTAGCCCCTGTTTTCTGCAAAAAAGAAGCTTCTCTGATGAGGGTTGAAAGCTGTACTTATACTTATAAAGATAGGTATTTAGAATGCAGTTGGGAATTATATTGATTTAGGAAAGTTAGGTTCTTCTCTAAGGTCCATGACATCATCAGCCATAGGGAGCAGAATTGAATATTGTATTAGAGTTCTTTAGAGAAACAATCAGTGTGTTGTATGTATTCATATACATATACCCGTGTGTGTGTGTGTGTGTGTGTGTGTGTGTGTGTGTGTGTGTGCGTGCGTGCACTGTGTACACACATTTGCATATACACACTTACATACTGTGTGTATATATGGTGTATGTAATTTTAAGAGAGTTTATTGGATTGGTATATATGATAGGTTAGAGACTGCGCCATCCAGCAGTGGCCATTTCTGCATGCTGGTAAGTCAGAGAATCTGGTTGTTTCTCAGTCCAAGAATCTGCAAATCTCACAATAAAGGGAATCAAAGATGTCACCCTTCCTAACACAGAAGCTTCTGGAAGATGTGATTATGTGAGTCTCATGGAAAGGCTTCCTCAGAAGATGGAGTCAATGTTAAAGGATAATGGCAGCCACAATAGGCATACTTTCTCAGAACAAATGGAGCCTATGTAGACTTTATTCTCTTTCTTCTTCCACTTTTACTCCATCTTAGCCCCCAGTCTATTGGTATTGGATGGAGCTACCTGCATTTAGGGAGGGTCTTTCTCCCTCAGTTGCTTTCCCACATGTCAAACATGCCATGTTCTCAGAAGCACACCAAGAAACGTTCTTTCCTGATTTGCTAGGCATCTCTGAATCCAGCCAAGTTTACAATTAAGATTAATCTTCACAAATACAAAGAAGGGACTGGAAAAACTTTCCCCTTCATTAAATGTACCTGGTCTAATAGTATGATGTTTTTCAAAATGGTCATTTGATGAAAAGATCTTTTAAATGGCTCATTGGGAGCTACATCAGACAGAGGAGTTCAGCCACAACACTACCAACCCCAACTCTTTGCAGGGCAAGCCTTCCACCCTGCTTTTGTATGCATCTTTTCTCCTTTGTCATTTCATCAGGTTCTAAACTGGCTTTCCTTCCCCTTACCTCAGCTCAGTTTTCCCTACCAGGACACAAGGCTGACACCTTCTACAGAGGGCTATGGAACTAGTCAGTAACCAACACAGCCTGGATAAGCAATGCTTATAGGACCACATTATCCATGAGCAAAGAAAGATTGTAAAAACTTAAAAAATGAGGGTGCCATACAAAGTCCACAGAATATACATGTTGTGAATGCTTAGAGGATCAGCATGATAAATTACAGAAGACACATTGTAAAATGTGTATCTGTGACAGAATAAGAAAGAAGTGAAGAGGGAGGGATAGGATGTGTGTGTGTGTGTGTGTGTGAGAGAGAGAGAGAGAGAGAGAGAGAGAGACATAGAGAGACAGAGACAGAGAGAGGATAGAAGAAAGAAGGGAAGGGAAAGGAGAGTAAGTGAGTGAGTGTGTGAGGGGGGATATCTCCTTCTTATATCTTCCATATCTACCTCTGGAGCCACATCACTTCCTTATCCATTGACAACTACCATCAACATATTCCCTGAACTCCAGACTTTCATTCTCAATCATCAGACAATGGTGCCAGTCATTCCTGCACCAACTTTAGGTTCAAAATCATGAATTGGAGGGCCCAACCTGCTTCTTTCTTCTTATTTCCCATGTAAAACCCAGAACAAGACAGAGAACACACTGTTCCAAGCCATGGAGAAGAAAAAGGATACCCAGTGTGTGCTGACAGCATCCACATTTCTTTTTGATGGTAGAGCATAAATACTCTCTACTGCCACAAATTATGCAGCTGACTTTCCTGTGTTTGGAGAAATCACAGGTCAGTATCCCTGGAGTGCAATGGATGAGCCTCACCTTAGGAAAATCACCCTCATGATCATGAGATCTCCCCTGCCAGGTAAGTATGTATCCACACCTCTAGCAAGCTTGCTAGAAATGCATACTCTCAGGAACTACCCAGGTATACAGAATCAGTCACTGTAGGGCTTGCAGCTGTGATCTGCGTGAATAGGTTCTGACATGCTGGTCTGAGAAACACTGGCTGAAAAACAAGACTCAGGTTCAACCTAGACACTACTGAGCCTGCCTGGTTACACAGTGCCTAGGTCTTTTGTATTTGTGCCATTAGCAGTGCAGTGGATCCTGTTCAGTGTCTACCTTTTCTGAGCTCTGGGGACCTTGATTCAATCTTATTTACTTTACAAACTAACACGGGCGCTGTGTCTGGCATTGAGTGGAGGCTCAAATGCTTTTGAACTGCAATCATGAAGTTGGTTCAAATGATTAACTTAGTGACAGAGATGTCCCTACCTATGCAACAAATGAAACCCCTAACTTGAGTGGACTCCACACATAAAAGTAAGGGAAAGGAGTAACACACTGCACCTTTTCAAGAGAACTCCAGGAAGAATTATTATCTCCTGAACAATCCAAGTGCAATCCCTGATAGCAGATTCTTTCTTATTGTCTTTGGTATGTTCTTCAGCCAGGGTTTTACTCATGTTTAAGCTTGAGGTGTGCAATTTGTGCTGGCCCCCAAGAAAATTTTTTTTTTATTGCAGCAACCCCCTACTGAAGGAATGCTGTTGATCCCCAGTTCTCCATGTTGGAAAAGTACCTGGAAGCTGTTACATACTGAGCTCAACAAAACATCAGAAAGCAGGTTGCATCCATACATTGGCTTAGAGAAAATAGATATTACTTAGCTAGAACAATATTCATGTGGAATCTTTCAACTTTTTTCTTATTTCAAAGTCATAATAACCTAATGAACAAAGTTATTTTTCACATATTTTGCTATGTTTTATAAAAGAAACCACACCCCGTTCCTTTCTGTAGCTGATTGGGCTGCTGGAATCACCTTACCCAAGATTACCATCTAGTGGGAACACAACAAAAGAGACTAAGGGGTCAGTTATTCAGCATGAGCATTTCTTGCTTGGAGCATCCATTTGGGGAGCTCACTTGAATGAGCAGTGGGAACTTGAACTTGGGATACCAACCTCATTCACAGAGAAGGTGTTAAAACCAGGAGCTCACTTGAATGAGCAGTGGGAACTTGAACTTGGGATACCAACCTCATTCACAGTGTTAAAACCAGGAGCTCACTTGAATGAGCAGTGGGAACTTGAACACCAGAGGGAAGCAAATGTGCTAAGTGGTACAAGATCCATAGAGAAGTGTCCCCATGAGAGACAGGAAGGATGGCTACTGGAACACCCATGGGCAGCTTTCCAGGCTCATTCACAAAGTTTTCCTTTTTACAAGGTGCATGTGAGAGGTTCTCTATGTCTTGCAACTTAAAGAAATTGGGCTGAGTGTAGTCTGGAAATTTAGGTTCATTGTCAAGAGTGTTTTGGGAGTGACAGGCTTTTTATTGTGATCAAGCCATTGTTTGTCATTTGTAGGAGGATCAACAGCATGGCATAAAGCTAACCATGATCCTGGGAGTCAGACTGCCTAGGCTCAAACATGACTTCATGTTTCCAGAGAATTCATCCACCCTAGGTAGGTTGCTTTTCTGAACCAATGTTTGCCTAGTGCCTGGAATAAAACCCGTGCTTAGTAAATATGAGCTACTCACAATCCACACTCTTTCCACTGTCTCACAGTAGTCTGAATATTAGTCACAGTGTTGTTGAAATCTAGTTCAAACATAAAATGTTTAGCTCCATGGACTTGGGAAGAGGAGTGCATGGAAAAATGTTTAGCTCCTTGGACATGGGGAGAAGGAGTGCATGGGAAGACTATAAATTGTAAAGGACAGCTGGGTCTCTGTGGCTATTAAACGTTTTCTGGTCATACTGAAAGTATGGAGGATGTAGGACACTGATCACATGTTTCTTATTTAGATGACTTTAGTACCTTCAGGTTTATTATAGTCAGGAGATTTCAAAATCCCCTGTAGATTCTGAGAGCTAGGTATACTTCTTCAATCAGCAGTTTTCAAAGTGGTATTCCCTCAAACAGCAGGGCCAGCATTATTTGGGAACACCTTAGAGAAACGCGTTCCTCAGGTGACTGGCCCAGAAACTCAGCCAGGCAGTTGACCTTAGGCAATTCCTATAAACAAAGAATCCGCCCCCAACACCACCCCTGCAGACAAGCAAGTTCTAGCCAGAGGCCCCAGAAGAGCACACAAATAAAGATCCAGCCCCAAAGAGTCAACTTCCAGTAAGTTACCAAGGCCAAATCACTTATCTGTACATCATATGGGACATGGCAATGGGAAGCCCATGGCCCCTTCCCCACATTCCAAGAAATTCTTGGCCCTTGGTTTTGGTTCAGAGTGACAGCTGACTAGTGCTCCTCCTCAGCCCTACCTGTATTCATTTGTTCAACCTTTAACACGAGAAAGGAACAAGACCATGGAGTGTCCTACGGTGATAAACAATAAACATAAACCAGCCTTAGTTATTACCTTACCTCATTACCAAGCTGCAGCACTTTTGAGGGTCACCTCAGTATCCCAGATGAGAGTATCAGCAGGTACATCTTGCACTCAGGAGTTACAGCAAGTCCTCTTACCCCACTCTAGTCTCCCTACCACCTGAAGGCCCTACCATGGTTCCTGCTCCTTTTTCGTGGTCTTCCTCAAGCTTAGAAGGACTTGCACCCACCTGGCCCGGATATTAGCAATTTCAGGTTGAAATGCCTCTTAGTGAAATAACCTGCAGCAGCGAGGAGGCAACTTCTTTTGACTATGCATTTGGGGAAGCAAGGATGTCACTGACTGAACTCTCATTTTGTGTAAGAGTTTTAGTATCTGAAGGGCACATACTACTGGTTGGGATTCTGATGTTTTAGAAAAGGGGAGCAAAATAGAAACTTTTTAATATTAAGTAGCATGTTTACATAAATCCTGATGCCTTACAGTCTTATCAAAAAGTAATAAAAGGAAGCTATTTCATTTTGATAATTATAAACTATAAAGAAGAAACGGTTTCTTTTTTCTTGGTTCTAATGAAATATTTTACATTAGCACTGCCTTCAGTGTTTTTTGTTTGCTTTAAAGTGCCTGCTCAGGCCAGGTGTGGTGGCATTTTTCTGTAATTCCAGCATTTAGGAGGATAATCCCAGAGGAGTGGGAGTTTAAGAAGTTCAAGAACAGATTAGGCTGCGTAGTCAGACTGTGTCTAAAATGCCAACAAAATGTGCTTGCCTGCTTATACATTCAATGAACTCTTTACCCAGTTGATTCTAGATCTTTGTAATAATTCTAGATCTTATGTGTTATATAGGAAGCTTCCAAAATGAAAATTTTGATTTAGTAGCTTTGAGTTAGAGCCTGAATTTGAAAAATAATTTGAAGTTTCATTGATCGCATATTGAGTAACAATGTAAAACAATATTGGTTTTCCTAGATGCTATGATTTTAACGTGATGGCTGTATTAATGACTTAATATTTGGAGGATAGACCTTTGACAGGTGTATCAGACACAGGCAAAAATGAAAAAAAAATGTATCTAGAGAAAGCTCCACTTCTTAAATAAGTTGTTTTCAGAGCAATCTCCCCCCCACCCCAAGCAGGCATTATTTGAGAATACTTTAGAAAAACAGGTTCCTCAGGTGACTGGCTCAGAAAGGCAGTTTTGTGTGTGTGTGTGTGTGTGTGTGTGTGTGTGTGTGTGTGTGTGTGTGTGTGTATTCATATATGTATATATGTATATGATAAATACAAATATTTATATGTGTGCTTGTGTCTGTGTGTCTTACAAAAGTGGGGATGAGGACTTGTTAGACTGGCTTACACTACAGTTCTGGGTGGTCCAACAATTGTTTGTATGCTGAGGGCCTGAGAATCTAGCAGGCACTCAGCCCAGGAAGCTAACTGAATGTCTTTACAGTTCTAACCTGGCACCAAAGTCCTTGGAAACTCCTGGAGAATCATTGGTCTTCTTCAGTGCATTCTGGAAAGCCAAAGGAGCTGGGGTATGTCAGCAGAGAACGGCAGTGACAGTCACAGAGATGCTCAGAAGAAGTCAGCAGGCATACAGGCAGTGCTGATTACATGGGAGTCACAGGTTGGAAGGTCTTTTCCCCTTCAGTTCATTCTTTCTGGAAATCCCCTCACTGGCATGCCCACACATATATTTCCTGGTTGATTGGGAGGGGATCCACTCAATTTGACAATCAAGATTAGCTATCACAGTAGGTGTGATGATTAGCTGCAACTGTGAATTTGATAGGATCTGGAATTATCTGGGGAAAGGGCCTCTGGTCATGCCTATAGGAGATTATCTTGATTATGTTAATTGGTGTGGGGATCCTTATCTGAATTGTTGGTGGGACAGTTCCCTGGGCAGGGAATCCAGGCTGTATGAAATGGAGAGAGCAAGCTGAACACTAGCTTAAGGTCATCTCTCTTTTTCCTCCCAGCTATGCTACCATGGCTTCCCTGCTGTGATGGCTTGAACCTTAAACCATGAGAGAGTTACGATAAATCATTTTCCCCTTAAGTTGCTTTTCTCACAGCCACAGAAAGGGAACTAATAAGATGGTAGGCTATAAGGATTAGTTGAGTTCATGAAAGTGGGGATCTCATGATGGCATCAGGAACCTTATAGGAGGAAAAGACCTCAGCTAGTACATGTGCTCTGTCTTGCTGTGTGACACCTTCCGTCCTGCTTTTGGACTTCCCCTCCAGACCCATGAGACAGATAAATTTCTGTTCTTTGTAAGTAACTAGACTCTAACATTTTGTTATAGCATAAAAAAGAAAAATAAAACAACAACAACAACAATACACCCTAAGATACAAATTTATAGATGAGTAAAATCTGGTTCAGAGATGCTGAGCTGTTTACCCCCCAGACTCTCAAGACAACATAAGGCATCACTGTTTCAGGCTGGCTCCTTTTCCTGGAAGTACATAGGTGTGATGTGTGGTACTGTGGAGTACTGTCCTACTTTGTGCAGATAACAAAGACTCTGCAGCCATGAACTTTCCCCCTCCTGGCCTTTGCTCTGTTGTCACACTCTTACTTTTAAATACATTTTAACCTGTGTAACATTTTTATTTGTTCAGAAATGGGCAATCAATTAGCTTTCAGTGTATTTTTAGAAAAAAAAAAAGAAAAACTCTTAGCGTTTACCATGTCCGTTGTTGGATCTGAAGCTCCTCATCCTTGGCAGTGGGATACAGGTTCCCTTTGTGCTGTGGCTGCTGCTGATCACTGCTTTGATGATTTAATGTCAGGGAAAAAAGAAAAAAAAGGTTGGCTTGGTTAAATTTCTGGAAATTATTTTCCTTAGACATGTGGTTCTCTGGAAAGTCTTGTCTTCATTTCAATGCTTCTGGATTGTGTGTTTCTGACCCAAAGGTGGTGGCAGCAGCTGCTCCTCCTCATTACAAACCCGTCTACAGTTTCAGTTGCCTGGGACAAGAACTAGAGATGTTTTCATCTCAAGGAGAAACTGACAAACCTCTCCTCCATGGAGGATGCATGGCCAGCTAGTGTCAGTCATTGATGCTCAAGGTGGCATTTTCTCTCAAGTCCTTGCTGGGATATTAGAGCATTGGCTAGATCATACAATTGCAGGAGAGATGAGTGAGAGCCCTTTGTTGTTATTCATGGTGGAAGATGCAGGACTCAGGACTTGTGTGGTGATGTCTACCTCTTCTTGGCATATTGTTTATCATAGTTTAGATATGAAATGCCCTTCAGAAGCCATATTTGAACTCTTAGTCCCCAGCTGGGGAAAGTTATTGAACCATTATGGTATTGCTGGAAGACGTACATCACTGGGCTTTGCATTTCTATCTACCTCTACTTTATATTCTCTAATATCTGCTTCCTTTGTGTGGATGAATGTGTTCACTGTGCTTCCTGGCCACCAAGCTAGCCTCACACTCCTGCTGGCATGCTTTCCTGGCTATGATGGACTATACCCTGTCTGGAACTGTGAGCCAAAGTAAATCCTTTCTCCAGGAAGCTACCTTTGTCACAATATCCTATCACAGAACCAGAAAAGTAACTAATGTGCTCCTGCCTCAACATACTCAGTTTACCAGTAGTGGAGGTTTGTATGTGGCAGGGCATTAACTCTTCATTGTCCTTCTTTAGCCATGATAATGCCATCTAGACAGACAGCTAAAGATGCCCTACTTCCTCATCCATGTGAAACAGATGCTCAACATCATGAATGCATAAGGCTTAGAAAAGGCACAAAGCAGCAGAACTCTTGAAAATCATTAACTCCGTGAAACCAGAAGATACTATTTGGCTTAAATCTTATTTGAGCACGTCTAACAGTGTTGGGCTTTGCTTTGGAATGTACAAACAAATCTCTGATTTAGAAATAGGAGCTAGAGTGGTGTAGAGTTAACCTGTTCAAGGTGTGGTGCATTCAAGTTCTTACACAGTTGTACCGTGGACACTGTCCTACCTCATAATGTTTCCTCCACCTCATGTAGTACACCATCTCTCAGTACTAGACCTTAGCTAGGGACGTTAGTCAGGGGACAAACTCTGTTGTCCTTTGAATGAAACGTGGTCTTGAATGATTGCTGTATGGTGTGCTCTGTGTGGAAATGCCCAAAGAGCTGGGCTGTGCTCTTTGAAAACAGGCAGCTCCCTGGCCCCCTCTCCTCTGCCCATCGATCTACATAACTTCTAAAGAAGTAGACATGTGGACATTGTGTCATGTGATATTGGCCACACAAACAGAGACTGCTTTGATGAAAGGAACTTTTTGCTCATGTTTTTCTGAATGAAATTTGTATTTTTGTGTTGTTACTGACTCAACGGTTTAGATTTATGTCTGCTGTTGTCCAGTAGCTGCCATACGAAAGCACCATCTGTCGAGCTCATTTTCCCCAATCTCTCATTTCCCCTTTCCAGATCAGCCCTTGCCCTGAGCTCCTGCTTCCCCTCTGCTTGTTTAAACTTCTCTTCCAGTTTTTGAGACAGGATTTCACTTTGTAGGTCAGATTTAAGTCTGAAATTCATTGTGTAGCCAAGACTTGTCTCTGGACTCTAACTCCTTCCTTATCACCCTTGTTTTGACTTTATGTGTTTTATACAGTTGATTTACTTATTTTTAATGAATAGGAAGCAGCAGCTTCAACTCTTACACTTCTAATGTGGTTCCCTTTGTTTATATGATAGATAGCCTCTATGGCATGCTTCGTACATTTGATGCCTTATTATTTAATGCATATATGTCCATCATAGCTGGATCTTATTTTGTATTGTAGCCTGTGTCACTGGAAAGCAACCTTCTTCATATCATGTAGAACTTCTTGGTGACATTTCTGTATGTTTGAAAAATTTTAGACTAGAAATAATTGTTGAATGGGGAGGGGCAAACCCGAGACAAATTAAAACTTTACTTCAGGTTGTGAAACTACCTGTTGCCATAAGCATAAAAAAGTTTACTTTTCCACTGAGCAGTTGGCCAGTGAACACTTGTGACCCAGTCCTTCCTAACCCAGCAATCCAGGCCCTCTGTAGCTTTACCTGGGTTCTGGCTTCCCAGCCAGGTCATAGAGTCAGAAGACCATTGGCTGCTGTCTGTCCATCTTGTCCCACATACTTTCTTTAACTACTTTGCTTTTAGTCCTATGTCTTAAAATTGTAAAACTATAAATAAAACACCATTTTAAACATGAATTTACATCTGCATTTGTCATGGAAATGGCTATATATTTTATACTTACAATGTAGATATATCTGTTTCTTTTTTTTCATGGGTTTTAAATAAAATGACTTTCAAACAAAAAAAGTAATTCTTTTTTAAAATGTTTTTATTTAGTATTTTTTTCTTATTTTACATATCAATCCCAGTTCCCTCTCCCTGCCCCCAAAGGCCTCCATCCCATTCCCCATCCACTCCCCAGGGAGGGTGAGACCTTACATAAGGGATCATCAAAATTTGTCATATCATTTGGGGAGGGTCTAGGCCCTCCCCCATATCTTTAGGTTAAGGGAGTATCCCTCCATAAGGAATGGGCTCACGAAGTCTGTTAGTGTACTAAGGATACATCGTGGTTGCATTGTCAGAGGTCCCTTAGACTGTCCAGGCTTCCTAACTGGGATCCATGTTCAGGGGGTCTGGGTCAGTGCAATGCTGGTTTCCCAACTATCAGTCTGGGTGCATGAGTCCCCCTTGTTCAGGTCAGTTGTCTCTGGGTTACTCCAGCCTGTTCTTGATCCCTTTGCTCATCACTCCTCCCTCAGCAACTGGATTCTAGGAATTTGGTTCAGTGTCTGCTTCTGCCTCCATCAGCTACTGAATGAAGGCTCTAGGGTGGCATATAAGTTCATCATCAATCTCATTATCAGGGAAGGGTATTTAAGGTAGCTTCTCCACTATTGCTTAGATTGTTAGTTGGGGCCATCCTTATAGATCTCTGGACATTTCACTAGTGCCAAATTTCTCTTTAAACCTATAATGGCTCTCTCTGTAATGGTATCTCTTTTCTTGCTCTCTTCTATTATCCCCCAACTCAATCTTCCTGCTCCCTCATTTCCTCCTCTCCCCTCCTCTTCTCCCGTTCTCTTTCTCCTAACTCCCTCCCCTGCCCCTCGCCCCCAATTTGCTCAGATCTTGTCTCTTTCCCCTTCTGTGGGAGACCATGTGTGCCTCTCTTAGGGTCCTCCTTGTTTCCTAGCTTCTCTGGAGGTGTGGATTGTAGGCTGATAATCCTTTGCTCTATGTCTAAAATCCATATATGAGTGAGTACATACTGTGTTCGCCTTTTTGTGACTGGGTTACCACACTCAAGTTCCATCTATTTGCCTACGAATCTCAAGATTCCATTGTTTATTTTTTTTTTTCCGCTGAGTAGTACTCCATTGTGTAAATGTACCATATTTTCTTTATTCATTCTTCAGTTGAGGGGCATCTGGGTTGCTTCCAGGTACAAGTAATGCTGCTATGAACATAGTTGAACAGATGTGCATCTTTTGGGTGTATTCCTAAGAGTGGAATTGTTGGGTCTTGAGGTAGACTGATTCCCATTTTCCTGAGGAACCACCATACTGATTGCCAAAGTGGCTGTTCAAGTTTGCACTCCCACCAGCAGTGGAGGACCGTTCCTTTCTGCACAACCACTCCAGCATAAACTGTCATTGGTGTTTTTGATTTTTAGACATTCTGACAGGAGTAAGATGGTATCTCAGAGTTGTTTGCATTTGTATTTCCCTGATGGCTAAGGATGTTAAGCACTTTCTTAAGTGTCCTTCAGCCATTTTAGATTTCTCTATTGAGAATTCTCTATTTAGTTTTGCACCCCACTTTTATTTTGTGTTTTGGTGACTAGCTTTTTGAGTGTGTTGTATATTATGGAGATCAGCTCTGAGTCAGATGTGGGATTGGTGAAGATTTATTTTTTCCATTCTGTAGGCTGCCTTTTTGTCTTGTTAACTGTGTCATTTGCCTTACAGAAGCTTCTCAGTTTGAGGAGGTCCCATTTATTAATTGTCAATCTCAGTGTCTGTGCAGTTATGTTCAGGAAGCAGTCTCCTGTACCAATTCATTCAAGGGTGTCTCCCACTTTCTCTTCTAATAGGTTCAGTGTAGATTTATGTTGAGGTTTTTGATCCAATTGGATTTAAGTTTTGTGCATGGTGACAGATATGGCTCTATCTGCAGTCTTCTACAAGTCAACATCCAGTTGTGCCAGCACCATTTGTTGAAGATGCTTTCTTTTTTCCATTGTATAGTTTTAGCTTCTTTGTCAAAAATCAGGTGTTCGTAGGTGTGTGGGTTAACAGCAGGGTTTTCAATTCTATACCATTGGTCTACCTGTCTTTTTTTGTGCCAATACCATGCTGTTTTCAGGACTGTAGCTTTATATTATAGCTTGAAGTTGGGGATGGTGATGCCTCTGGAAGTTCCTTTATCATACAGTGTTGTTTTGGCTATCCTAGGTCTTTTGTTTTTTCATGTTAAGTTGAGGATTATTCTTTCAAGGTCTGTGAAGAATTGTGCTGGGATTTTGATGGGGATTGTATTGAATTTGTAGTTTGCTTTTTGCAAGATTGCCATTTTTACTATGTTGATCCTACCTATCCAAGAGCATGGGAGATCTTTCCATTTTTCTGGGATCTTCTTTACTTTCTTTCTTGAAAGATTCAAAATTCTTGCTATACAGGTCTTTGACTTGTTTGGTTAGTGTTGCCCCAAGACATTTTATGTTGTTTGTGGCTATTGTAAAGGGTGATGTTTCTCTTACTTCTTTCTCAGCCCTTTTATGGTCTGTATATAGTAGGGCTAGTGATTGTATCCTGCTAGTTTGCTGAAGGTGTTTATCAGCTGTAGGAGTTCCTTGGTAGAGTTTTTCAGGTCATTTATGTAAACTATCATATCTTCTGCAAATAGCGAAAGTTTGACTTCTTCCTTTCCAATTTTTATCCCCTTGATCTTCTTTTGTTGTCTTATTACTCTAGCTAGAACTTCAAGTACAATATTGAAGAGATATGGAGAGAGTAGACAACCTTCTTTTGTTCCTGATTTTAGAGGAATTGCATTGAGTTTCTCTCCATTTAGTTTAATGTTTACTATTGGTTTACTGTATATTGCTTTTATTATGTTTAGGTATGTTTCTATTATTCCTGATCTCTCCAAGACATTTATCATGAAGGGGTGTTGGATTTTGTCAAAGGCTTTTTCAGCATCTAGTAAGATGATCATATGATTTTTCTTTTTCAGTTTATTTATATGGTGAATTACATTGACAGATTTTCATATGTTGAACTATTCCTGTATCCCTGGGTGAAGCCTACTTGGTCATAGTGGATAATTTCTCTGATGTGTTCTTGGATACAATTTGCCAGTACTTTATTGAGTATCTTTGCATCAATGTTCATGAGGGATATTGGTCTGTAGTTCTCTTAATTCTTGAAGAAACAAAATAAAAACAATTGTTGAAATCTGTTGAAAGACATTTAGGTATTAATTGTTGTGTTCTTTCAGCTTCTCCAAAAGCCTAGAAAATGTCAAACTGAAAAGCTAGGATAGGATAGCAATGTGAAAGCCACTCAAAGTCACAAGTGGTTGTATTTGAGGGATAGGAAGTGAACAATTTAAATCTCAAAAGACAGATGTAAACCTAGGACCAAGGACTAGAAAGATGCCTCAGGAGCTAAGAGTAGTTGCTGCTCTTGTATTGTATCTGGATTTATTTCCCAGTACAGGCAGTGAGTGGCTCACAGCCACCTGTAGCTGCAGATCCAGGAGACCTGATGCCCTCTTTTGGCTTCTACACTTACTATTTACCTGTGCACACTTAAAAATGTCAAAATAAAGTAGTCTTTAAGTCCAAGATGAACCAGGAGCATTCAGTGTCCTGACTCAAGTTCCCCATGAAACACACCCACATTTGCAGCAACATAGGTAAAAATGGAAGGCATGTAGGAAGTGCTCAGTATAAGTGGTGTTAGCATCGTAGGAGGCTACTATAAATGTTCTACCAGTATTTTTATAGTCAAGAGTTTGATTTTGAAACCAAATTATTAGGACTTACTAAACACCTCAGGCAAATCACTTTATCTGCTTGGTCTGTTTTTTTTTTAAATTTGTAAAATAATGTATATCTTTAAAATTGTTATGATTAGAGTTAGTAATATATACGAAGTAATTAAGAGTGTATGTTTAATTTAAAAATCTCACTCTCATTACAAAATACCGGTGTTATGTATTTATCACTTACTGAAAGCCAGATATTATTCTACATATATTTCAAATATTAATAGATTCATTCTCATAACAATCTTATTTCTACAATCTTATGAGATCTCTATAACTAGAGATCTCAGTGTAACTTTTGGGGAAATATGCACACAGAGATATTTACTTTGTCCAAAATGGCACAGTTAGTATGTAGGAGTTGGATTCAACTCTAGACATTTCGGCTCCAAAATCCTTGCTTTGATCTGTAACATCATCTCAATATAAATATTAAAAGACAGTATTCTATTATTGGGAGGTTACTAATTTGATTGACTGGGATCATTTTGACATAATATAAAAGTATATATTAGATTTTTTTCAGAATATTCCATCTGTGCTTTAGCTATCTAGAAGTTTTACTGACTAAATAAGTTGAATAAACCTGATCTCAAATAAAACACTACACAATCAAATAAATAGCAGCAATAAAATCTGCCTGGTAGGTAAAAATCTACATACAATGCAGCTAAATATTATCTTCCTAAAATTTTAATTGGGTGGGAAGTTTCAGGTGGTAAGGACCTTAACAGATTCATCTGTTGCCATGTTGGAAGAGGTCTTTGATAGGCAGGAAAGAGGCTATTATAGAGTCAAACGAATGAATTTTCTCTATGAATCAGCTCCCATAGTCTCAGGTGAAGTAAGTGTGTTATACCGAAATCAGTCACTAACATGTTCACTCACTCCTTAAAGGAGAAGAGATACCATATGCACAGTCGTGTTGGTGTATACATGCTGATGAACTGTCAGCCTACTGCTGTGGCTTGAATATATCCCCCAATGCAATGTGTTGGAAGCCCAATCTTCAATTTTATATGCTCATGTGTTTGCAATTGAGGACCTTAGGAGGCAATGAACATCAGAAGAAGTTGCCAGGGTGCAGTTCCCATGATGTCTTTAGTTGCTTTATAAAAATGAGAGAGACCAATTTGGCGTCTGTTACATTACAATGCAGCAAGAAGGCTATCTGCAGCAGCAGAGCAGATTCCAGGACCATGCTTTTGTGTTTCTGAACCTCTAGAACCATAAAGCAAAAGCAGTGGTTCCCTGCTTTTTTTTTTTTTTTTTTAAATTATCTAGTCTCAGCTTTTTCTTTTTCAGAATAGAACACAGATCCCAAAGATTGTGATAGAAGGGGATTGCCTGTAACATCAAACAGGAAAATGCCTTTGAAGAGGATGAGTCATCTGGGGTTGCCAGCATCATGTCACGTCCAGCTAGATGGGAAAACCGCTTTGGCTGCTCACACATACACTGTCGTTTTGAAAGGTGACAGACTATTTGACCAACAAACACTAAAAAGAGATTTTGAGCTTCTGCGAAGTTAGTATGAGGTCACTCACTGTTAAACTATAATAGGGCAGCTTAGATAATGCCTTCACTGACAAGCACACAAATGACCAGTATCACATATCACCTTTATTTGCAGACAGGCTTGTCCCTTAGCCTGTTCTGGCCAATGTCTGATGTTAGCATTGGGATCAGCTTTAGAAAGACCTGGGCTGAGGAGAAGATTCATTGGTTCAACTATTGAAAGGAAGACAAAAAGGTCCAGAGTCTGTAATTTTCCCACCCACATTAAGTTATTTGGATAAAACTCTGCTGTCATAATGGGACTGAACTCACTAAAAATAAAATATGTCTGAGACTACTTTCTCAGGTTTGACTAGTCTGTCTGTGAGAAAGAACAGAGAAATTTGGGGGCCTCTGCAAAATGCAGCCCTGTATCAGAAAGTGTTGGCTTTTGTTGAAATTTATTGCTGGAGATTTATCGACTTGTGAGATAAATATTGACCAAGTCAAAGTCAAGGTTATTACTTATCTTCAGGAATAATAAATCTTAGTGTTTTCAGTGACACAAAGTCAATATGTACTTTGCTGCATAAAGTCCAAATGAAGAGTTTCATCGAAACATCTGTAAATCTCTCCATCATGACCACAATGGTAGCTTTAAAATTTTTATTATTAAAGAAAGAATGGTATGGAGGCCTGGTGGAAAGATATGCTGCTCACTGCTATGAAGGTAGCCAGGTAGCCCCATTTTCAGGATGAAGGAACACTGATTGGCTCTATGGTTGTTAATTGGTGCCTTTTGTCACCCATTCCAAGTCAGAAGAATCAAAATTTTCTTACCCTGTGTAGGAGGCAGAGTGAACTATAGATTCCTGACTACTGGTACAACTCAGGGAAAAATATTGTTAACTTTCTAATACATGGATTCTGAAAAAATTGAGGGGACAAACTAAATGAAAATGGTCTTGGATCATTGGTGAGTCTGTTTCTAGCATATATTCACCATCTCAGTTCACTCCATCAACATCACTCAGCAGTCAATAAGGTAGTTAGCTCTATACAAGTCTTTCTGTAAAAAATAGTTATAGATGCAGAAAAAAATGGAAAAAAACATTAATTCTTCTTTTGGAAAGTTCTTCTCCAGGGAGCCATATATTGGATGACTAGCTGACAGATGTCTGTTATGTCAGGGGTTGCAGTTACAATAGGCTGCCTTCACCTGAGTCCTCCAGGCATGTAGATGGGTCCAGCTGTATGGCTGTTTCAAATGTCATGCTTGGCTGTCACTGCAGGAGCTCAGCCTCAAAATGGGAGTCCAGCTCCCTGGAACTGCTTACTGCCACCTGTCTTCTGCAGTACTGGCTGTCCTTTAGTTCCTATTTATTTGTTGATTTTCTGGGATGGTGATCAAGCTTAT
The DNA here is from genome assembly GCA_030556225.1 of Cricetiscus sungorus. Classification (NCBI taxonomy): domain Eukaryota; kingdom Metazoa; phylum Chordata; class Mammalia; order Rodentia; family Cricetidae; genus Cricetiscus; species Cricetiscus sungorus. The sequence goes on from JANBXA010000491.1 coordinate 5,722,226, forward strand.
AGCCCTTGTGCATGTGAGGCAAAGATCTTACCACTAAGCTACACTCCTAGTTCTTCCAGTCAACTTTCAAACTAGTAGCCACAGCTTTATCCATAGTTTAGCCATACACACTTCTGTTTGAACCCTTGAGGATGGCTTAGTTTTTTTTTTTTTTTTTTGGCTAAGACAATAAATTATAGTATGCCTTTTGTAACTGCAGATTCCATGCCTACAGATTGAACTATTGTGGCTTAGAAATATTTTGAAACTAATATTAGAAATTTTCTTTTATTGATAGACAGTGTATGTGCATGTGCGGAGAACAGAGGACAACCTGTAGAAGTCAGTTCTCCCTTTCTATCATGTAGATTTCAGGGAAGTGAACTCAGGTCATCAGGCTTAGTTGTAAATACCTGTGTGCAAACAAACTGGTTTTGTTGACTCAAATTGCAGAAAGTTTCAAAAGTCAAAACTTAAATTTGCTGTCTACAGAGCATTTAGGTGAAAGGCAGAAAATGCTATCTTGTCTACCATGTTTGCATTTATACTGGACATAGACAGACTTATTTTTTATTGTTACCCCAAGAATTATTTATACATTTTACACATTATATTAAATTTTGTGAAGAATTTAGAGATGACAAAGTCCACAGGAGAATGTGGACGTGTTGTGCAAAAATACAATTTTGTATAAAGACCATACCGTTTTGTAGTAAGGGTTGGGCACATTTAGGTTCTGGAATCTACAGAGATCCTGGAACCAGTGCCTCACAGATGGCAAGGAACAACTCTCACACAAACCAGGGATCTTAAAACAACAGGATTTTTTTTTGAGGTTTTAGGCATGAGTCTCAAATCAAGGAATATTCATGGCCATGCTCCTATACAGATCCTTCTTCGTCTCTCCTGGTTTTCAGTGCTTGTGCACACACTGGGCATTCTGTGGTGTGCAGCTGCACCACTCTTATCTCTGCTTCTGTTGTCTCACAGCACTCCTCCGTGTGAGAATCTGTGTGAAAATATCTCTTTTCGAGAATGCCAGCCATTGGGCTAGGGCTTATTATATTGCAATAGACCTTCATCTCAGTTTACTCTTAAAAGACCTTCTACCCCTGCACTGCCTGGTATGGTGGCACATGTCTTTAATCCCAGCACTCCAGTGACAGGCAGATCTGTGTGAGTTTGAGGCCAGCCTGGTATACAAAGCAAGTTCCAGGATAGCCAGGGCTGTTACACAGAGAAACTGTCTCTTACCCTAACCACTGGAGAGAGAGAAACTGTAGATATATATGTAGATATCTATATCTATAGAGAGCGATATCAAGGGATGGAGATAGGGAGGGAGGGAAATAGAGAGGGAGAGAAATAGGGAGGGAAAGAAAGAGAAGGGGGATCCCTCTACCCCAATAAACTCCTATTCAAAGGCACCGAATGTTAGACCTCAATCTATCTTTTGGGAGACAGTGTCCCTCCTACCACCTCTTCCCCAAAATGAAACTTGATCAATAGACTTTTGACCTTAATGGTCTCACCTCCTCGGACTTCTTCCTTTTGCCCCAAACCAGTTCTAACACTGCCTTATCTCTTCCATTTCTCAGACACTCCTGAATCTCTATAGAGTCTTTCCCCATCACTCTTCCCTCTGTTTGGCATCTGTTCATTTGAAGTAGACTTTCTTTCCTTCAAACCTCTACTCAGAGAACCTTCTTTGGTTACTCAGTGTAAGTCTACTAATCTTTGCTGTGCTTTGTGTTTCCCTCACAGTCATCACCAACTGTAATGGATTTTCTACTTAAGGCTTCTCTCCTGCATGATGCTGAAGAGCAGGTGCCTTGCCTGTCTTGGTTGTGCCTTGTGAGCACTTGCTGGGACAGAGTGGATCCTAACCCAAGATCTGTTGATGAATGAATAGTAAGTTTCCTCTGGCACAGCCTTCCAGAAGGTTGGTCTGGAGCTATATGTTATCTGAAGATATGTCTCTAGCTCTAGGTGACCTTTCCTTGGTTTTTTAAATCTGCCACACACCTAGCCTGTGTCTCCCACACCAAACATGTTTAGCCTCTCTGGAGTGTTATTACTTGCAGGTTTAAAGGAAGCTGCGAAGGACTTTACATACATGTATCTTGGCATTAAATTTGTGTTTTTATACTGAAAAGAAAATGTGGCTTTAACTTGCTTTTACGTAGGACAGTTTATTTCACTTAATACTTCTATGAGCCCTATACCCTCCTGGAGTTTTCATGCTTCCAGTTATACCACAAAAGACCCAGGAGCTACAGCAACTCAGTAAAACAAAAAAGGCTTTCCTGAATCTAGTTTCTTTGGGACACCTTGCATTTCCTAGATGGTAGGCTTAGCAGAACAGTTGGGGTTTGACAGGTACCCATTAGAAGAGTAAAGTAATATGAGCTCAATGTCAATTATCCTCAACACAGACCAGAATGACATGGAAGCCAAGGACATCAACTGCCTCTTCTTCCCAGAAGCAGGAGTGCTCAACAGTCTCTTTGGGATCCTTATAAGTAAGTGAAAATTTCGGTCTCTCTGGGCCTTGTGATCAGTGTTCATACCTGGGGTGCTGTGATTGGGGGCATGGTTGGTCTTTTGTGAGACAATGGTTGGTATTTGATTGGACTCTCCTTTGGGAGATGATTAGCTCATTAGAAGGGAACAGTGCTTTCTCACTGGTGTGCAACTTTGTGGCAATAGATTGCTATAAATCAAGGCTTCTTCTTGTGATATTGTAGCCTCCTGCACCCATTTCCTCTTTTAATATCTGCACACTGCAAGCAGTTGGAAACCATTACCAGATAGGGGTCTCAATCTTGGAATGCCAAGCCTTCAGAACTGTGATACCAAAGAAACTTCCTTCTTTCCTTTATAAATTAATGACTTGGGTACCCTCTATTCTTATGGGCTAAGACAAGAGCTAGGCTTAACTTCTATGTAAAAAGGTCATATATCTTCAGCTTTTCAAGCTATACAGACACAGTCACCATAGTGAGATAAACTGGAGATCACATGCAAATGAATTAATCTTTCAATTAAACTTTACAGATACCAAAATTAGAATTAGGTCTAGTTTTCTTTTTTTAAGGGATTTTAAAATTTTTTATATATTTTTCTTATTTTTACATATCAATCCAAGTCCCCTCCCATCCTCCTGTGACCCCTGCCCCCCTCATTTCGTTCCCCATCCACTCCCTAGGGAGGGTGAGACCTTACATAATGGATCATCAAAATCTGTCATATCATTCACTATAGGGCCTAGGCCCTCTCTCATGTCTTAGGATAAGGGAGTATCCCTCCATGAGGAATGTGCTCCCAAAGTCCTTTTGTGCACCAGGGATACATCTGGTTCCACTGTCAGAGGTCCCATAGATTGCTCAGGACTTCTAACTGGGACCCATGTTCAGAGGGTCTGGGTCTGTCCAATGTTGGTTTTCCAGCTATCAGTCTGGGGTGCATGAGCTGCCCCTTATACAGGTCAGCTGTCTCTGGGTTTCTCCAGCCTGTTCTTGACCCCTTTGCTCATCACTCCTTCCTCTCAGCAACTAGATTCAGGAGTTCTGCTCAGTGTTTATCTGTGTGTGTCTGCTTCTATTTCTATCAGCTACTTAATGAAGGCTCTAGGATAGCATATAAGGTAGTCATCAATATCATTATTAGGGAAGGGCATTTAAGGTAGCCTCTCCACTATTGCTTAGATTGTTAGTTGGGGTCATCCTCATAGATCTCTGGACATTTCCCTATTACCAGATTTCTCATCAGACCTATAATGGCTCCCTCTATTATGGTATCTCTTTTCTGGGCCTAATTTTTATGTTACACAATAGCCTTTGTTGCCATTTAAGCATATAATGTTAGTTCTTAGCACATGTGCCATATAACAGGTATTGGGCAAGTATGGCCTTTGTCCTTGCTCTGTGGGAGGCATAAAGGCACAAGTGTCCCAGAGTCATTGTAAGAATTAGTGGGAATATGCTTTAGCCAATGCACCAGGCTTGACGCCATGGTGCTCATTTACTAGTGGTATTCATGTATCCCTATCCCAAAGGAAAACAGACATGTGTATGACATGAAGCATAAACTGGAGGCTGAGTGACCACTTAGGTATAATTGGAGGTCTGCTGCTTCAACACCCATTTCCCCACCAGAGCTCTTAGCAGTTTCCTCTCAGCTATTGATTGACTGTGCGGAGGACATGGCATCTTGTCATTTTTATCTCTTCTCCAGCCAGTCTTGTTTTATGTTCTCCTCTCCCTCGCCCAGTTCTCTCTTTTCTAGAGCACCTGCATTTCTTTTTTGTAAATTGGAAGATTTTGAGACGCTAGGTACCCAGGAAGTAAGATGAATGCTCAGAAAGCCTTACTACTGTCTGAATGACTTTCTGCAAGGGGAAGTGCAGAAGAGAAGCAGTGTATGGTATAAAGACAAGAACAGGCTACTCTCTGAGTACGTGGGGAGGAAAAATGACATGCAAGTGGCATTCCCTCCATGAAAACCCATCCTGTTGAGTTAAAGGCACAGACACAGGCTGTGGAATCAGTTCTAAGAATACCAGTGATGTGACTATGACTATGTGACTAGTCATGATACAAGGCGTGCACATCACAGCATGGTTAAAATTTCTAAAAGTTTCTTAAGTGCTGTATACATAGTTTTTGGCTACATACCTAGCTACATACATGCAACATTTGACAAATGCTGGCTTCTCTCTCTAACCCCATGATAGAGCTAGAACCCAGGACCTACTGCATAGAGGCAAGCATGCTAAAACTGAGGCAGGCCAACTTCCACAAATGACATAACTTCATTCTTTATGGCTGAAAAGGATTCCATTGTGTATATACACTTCATTCTCCTTATCCACTTTTCTGATTGCAAACACATAGGTTTGTTCTATAATGTTACTGTTGCAAAAAGTGCTAAAGTAAACAGTTATATATGACTATCTGTGATATGTTGAGTTAGTATACTCCCAATAAATATCAGGAATGTTATTTCTGGATCTGGAAGGTCTGTTTGTAGGTTTTTGTTGTTTATTTATTTTTAGAAACCTCCATACTGAATCCTACCAACAATGCTAAGCTCATCAAGTACTTGACTTGTGTGAAAAGCTCAGTAAGAGAAGCAATCCCTCTGCCAATCTCTCCCTTCATAGAATTTATACTCTACCTACTTTCTTCAGTTAATACCAAATCCCAAAGCTCACACCTGCTTACCTGTGGACACAAACATTCTACTGAACGTTGAGTACATGTTTCAGTGTACTTCAAGGGTCTGCTTTCTGAAATCTAATATTCACCTTTTATTTGTGCTTTAGGCAAATCTTTTCCAGCATATTAGTTCTGTTTAAAATGATATTTTCTAATGACTGTACTGAGGTAAGGACATTATATTCTTTTAATAATAATATCCAATCAATACTTGGGAAGATGTGATAGAGTATGTACATTTACATATTGCAGGTAACAGAGTGAAGGTTATCAGATCAACATCCATGAAAGGGATGAGTGATTTAATCTATTTGGGGATATAACATGAGGAACTAATCCAAAACAATAAAATCATAAGCATAGAAAGATCGTTGGAGAGGTGATTAACATTTCATTATACAGACTTGGGAAAATAATTAAAATTTAAATCTGAAACATATGGAAATTTTGAAATTATACAAACAAAGATACTCAAGTAAGATAAAAATGTTTGCTATGGAGGCTTCTCTAATCAGGGGACATTAAGTAATTAAGTCTTAGAATTAGGGAAAGACACCAGAAGTCTGTGATAATGCAAGGGTGAGCCCAGAAGAGATCCAATCCCAGAAACAAATCACGTCTCTTCATTTCCAGCATTCACAAATGTAATAGTGTAAATTTCAGTTGTCTAAAGCACACAATCCATGGCACTTTGTTATGGAAGCCTGAGCAGACTAATTTGGGGGCAGAGAGAAATGAGCTCAGCATGTGTTTTGAAATAAAGAATTGACAAATAGCAGTGGTATCTACTTACAGAGAATGAAATGAAACTCCAAAGAAACAAACAGAATGGCAGGGTGTCTGTCTGGTCTACTAAGCATTGTTTCACTTCTCTGGTTCTATCCCTTAAAATTTGTTTTATATAACATATTGAACTATAATTAATGTACTGTGATACTAACTCATTATTACTGTTACAAAATATCTAACAAAATACAACTTAAAAAGGAAGGATTTATTTGTCTGACAGTTCCAGGGCATATAGTCCATCGTGGCATAGCAGACATGGTGGCAGGAACAGGAAGCAGCTGGTCACTTTATGTCCATACTCAGAATGCATAGGCAGATGAATGCTTGCAATCAACTTGTTTTCTCATTTTTATTCAGTTGGGTACCCCAGCCCATGGAATGGTACTGCTCACATTTAGGATGGATCTTCACCTCAATCAGCCTAATCTAGATGTTCTCTTACAATCATGCCCAGAAATTTGTTTCCATGGTGATTCTAAATGCCATCAAGATTAGCCATTATCTCTACCCCTTGTCAAACCCAACACCCAAGTACTTACTTTTAATCCATAAATTCTATACCTTGTCTCCATAGGCTCATGGCAATCTCAAATGCATTCAAGCAGATTTCAAAAATCCCCCACAGTTTAATTTAAACATTATTTAAAAGGTCAAATTCTAAGTCTTATCTGAAACTCAAGGCAGTCTCTTACAACAAGTTGCACATGTTAAACATGTGACAGCACAGAGTAGATATTCTAATCCAAAGACTAAAGAAGCCATTTCATTCTAAGACCAAACTCCAGCAGGGAAACACCAAGCCCTACAATTCCATGTCCATTTGAGGGGCTTTTGAGGAAATCATTGGGCTCTGAAGGGCTTAGGTAAGCTACTCTCCAGTTCTGTTGCACGCAGCACACATAGCCACTCTCATGGGTTATCTCTCTTCCATATCGGCAGTTTTGTCCCATGGTCCTGGTGTCTTCTAAATCCCAAGTCCACTTTGCAACTCAGGCTTTTCCTTCAAAGCTTTCTGCAATGATCTCAGAGGGGTACCAACCTTGCCATACATTGCTTGGCTTGAGTCCTTTGGAAAAATGGTGTCAAACTTCATGACTCCAAAACCAATACCATGTAGACAATGTTACAGTGTTCTGCAGTCAGCTTGAGATGGAGCCTGCCTCTCTGGGCCATAGTTAAATTGGCCCTTGTGTGCTGATGCTGGGGAAACACTTTCCTAGAAAGTTGTTTTTAGTTTACATGCTTTCTTTAAAAATGAGAGAGGAGGGGAGAGAGAGAGAGAGAGAGAGAGAGAGAGAGAGAGAGAGAGAGAGAGAGAGAGAGAGAGAGAGAGAGAGAGAGAGGGAGGGAGGGAGGGAGGGAGGGAGGGAGGGAGGGAGGGAGGGAGGGAGGGAGGGAGAGAGTCACTTGCTTCACTGCATGTGTGGAGGCCAGAGAACAATTTGTGTGAAATATTTCTCTCCTTCAACCATGTGGGTCTGGGATTGAACTCAAGACACAAGGCTTAAGGTCAGGTGTTTTTATTCACTGAGCTATTTTGCTGTGGGTGTTCTCCTTTTAGATGAATTTGTATTTTCACAAACTGGAACCTTTGTCAGGTATGGTCTCCTTCCCTATTATCCCAGTTTAAACAATTACAGACACATTATTGTTTACACTCTCTTTGGCCTGAACATTCAGTTTGATCACGACTTTTCTTACTGCCAAACTTCATGCTCTTTTTTTTTCTTTCTGTTCTCCCTTTTGATCTTTGCTGACGTGGACCTGAAAGCAAGCAGTGCCCACAGCACAACTGAAAGCTAGCTTGTGTTGACAATTTCATCACCAAACAAATTAGTTTTAATTTAACTTCTCTCAAGTTCTTTGGACGTGGCAGAATGTAGCCAGATTCTTTGAAAGCAACAGGCATGGTTTATAGACTTGTTTACCCCCTGAAACCTCATAAGCTTGGACTATACTGTTTTGAGTTTATCTCAGATTTCTTGTCTTACAGGTCTTCACTAGAATGTCCCATTAAGTTCTATTTACAAAATTCAAGACTTTTCTAGCCCAATCTTACAAACTTTTTCACATCCCTCCTATAAATCAGTTCCAAAGGCCCAAGAACCACACTGTCAGATTTACCAAAACAATGGGCCAACTTCTCCATACGGATTTTTTTAGTTTCTTTTACATTTTTTTTTCTTCTGGAAAAAAAAAAGTAAGTAAAAGGGAGGTTTAATCAAGTCTCAAATTTCTGGGTAGATGTAGTCCACCATGAGAGGGTGGTAGCAGGAGCATGCAGAAGTACTTTATTACGTTGGATCCATGGTCAGCAAACACAGAGCAATGAAACCTTACAGTCAGGTCCATCCATTTCTCCTTTACATTTGGTTTGGGGACCCCGCTCATCCCCCACCCCATGCAATGGTACTGATCATGTTTAAGGTAGGTCTTCCTGCCTTTATTACCTAATTGAGAGATTCTTTTGACTATGTACTCAGAAATTTGTTTCCATGGTGACTCCAAATGCTATCAAGCTGACTTGATATTGACCATAACATATACTTTAAAACTCATGTCCTACCGTGTTTTAGTACATTTACAAAGCAGGGCAAACTTTCCCACAGCTGGTTATTACAGCATGGGTCATCACTTTCAAGGAAACCTATATTAACAGTTGTTACCCATTCTTCTTCCAGCCCGTGGAACTTCTCATGTACTCTTTGCTCTCTTTGGCTTCAACTACTCTGGATATTTTGTATAAATGGAAATACATAATTCTCTAACCTTGTCTTCTGACATCTCAGTGGCTAGTGGCTGAGATTCTTCCTTATTGCCAGCTCCTAGAGGCTCTGTTAAGGCTGGTGGCAATTTCAGGGCTCCACTGGGTTGTTTCTTGACTTTTGGTGACCATTGACTTCCATTGAGTAATGTCTAATATCTTGGAAACCGATGTTTCTTAAATTTTGTTATTGTCTTTTCATCTCCCCCCACCCTGTGGTGTGTGTGTGTGTGTGTGTGTGTGTGTGTGTGTGTGGTGAACAACATACTTTGTAGATGAGCAAGAAAGATTGCTCAGAGTTGAGAAGAAGGGAACAAGGGAAGCAAAGACCTAGATTTCATTGAATAAAGTCTATGCCAGAAAGCAAGCTTCTTAAAACACCAAGCCTTCTTTGAACCATTTTATGTGAGAAGTTTGGTATGGGCTCTTCCTCAAAATGCCTCTTAGACATTCTTTGACCTTTATACCACCATTTTATTCTACCTTAATTTATGATGGTTACTTATTATCACTTAAATTGTAATTATTTTTAGCCTGATCTTTCTCTTACGAAAATTTAATGAGGCCAGAAGAACATGTTACAACCTTGTTATTCAGACTTACAATACCTAGCTCATAAGTATTTTATAAACATTTATTGCAATAAATTGATTTTTTAAAATATTTTAATTTACAAAGTTTATAATATTAGTAAACCATCTTCTTTCTTTCAGTAGAGAGGAAGAGGCAAGATGAAATACACCAAATCTTTTGCCTGAGGTTTGTGTTGAAGACATTTGAAGCAGATAATGGTACCAGGTCCTAGTTCAGCCTTGCATCTGTCTTCTTCTTGGTTTGCTTCTTGTGAATAGTACTGAGTCATAGAACCTTCTGTGGTGATAGGAATATTTCCTATCAGGATGGTTCAGTGTGGTTGCTGCTGCTAGTCATATGTGGACAACAAGTACTTGATCAGGAGACCTGGGTGTCTAATATTTGATAGAAACCAATATGACACCTGAGACCATTGGCTACCTTATTGGATGGCACAGCTCTAGATCATTGAATTCTTTTATCTTTCAGCCTCTGAACTATACATGCTCAGTAGGAACTGGAGAGGGGTTTTTGTAATTGTCTTCTAAAGAACGACAATACTCTTGCCAAAAAAGAAAAGGAAAACTGTCTAAAATTAAAATCAGAGTCTGAAGTGAAGGGAAAAGGTAAAGCAACAGCATATTTCAACAACATGGCTGCCTAAACAAAACCTTGACAATGGCAATACAGTAGACATGGTAGCATGGAAGGGAGAAATCTTTGGAGGCCCCACCCTTAAACAAAAATCTATATGCAACTAATGACTTGTCAATGAGGAAAAATCAGTCTTTCTCAGAGATGAGCCCCCTACTGGGTTATCTAAAACAAAGTGGTCTGCTCCCAAATCATATACATACAAACAACACTATACAGAATCAGTATCTTGCATTTATGTATGTATGTATGTATTGTGTGTGTGTGTGTGTGTGTGTGTGTGTGTGTGTGTGTATGTGTGTATGTATGTATGCATGTAACAATCATAAAGACAAAGAGATCATTACTTTTAGGAGGAGTAAGTGGGGTCATGGAAAGGATTGGAGGGAGAAAGGGAAGCAGGAGATATATTCATTAAGATAACAAAAATGGTCAGGTGAAAACTATTGTTTCAAAAGAACAGGGTTTCTTAAAACAATCACTTACTTGTATAATTCATGAGGAATAGTTTGCCCAAAGTTCTGTATTTCTCTGTCTTGGTAAGTGTATGTAAACAGTTATCCTCACTCCCTCTTATGTGTGTGTTTATGGAACTAGAGCATATACATACATAATTGTGCTATTCAGACATTTTAAAACTTAACTTTATTTTGCAAAAAGGAATAGCCTCCAGTTCAGCAACCATCCATATCATTGCTGAGCTTGAACTTCATGATGGTAACCCTGTCATTCTAACCTCTTTCAGTGTGGAGGTCACTTGGAAGGTCTCCCTTGTCCTGCCCAGCTCGTTACACCACTTTTTCGTAAAGGCAAGTGTGTTGGTTCCTTGGGGCTGCTGTTAGCAGCTACCAGGGGCTGAGCAACTCAAGCAACAGGACTTACCTCTTACAGGGTCAGGGACTCTAAAGTCATGGAGTCAGCAGCATTAGTTCCTTCTGGATGCTGTGGAGGAGCCTAGTGGATGCACCTGTGTATGACTTTTTTGGCTGATATCTGACTTCGTAGTTACATGGTGTAAGAAGAGAAGAGGAGAAAAATGGTAGTCCGTGAGCATTTGGGGGTATCCATGTGATCTACATGCAAAGATGGGCTCTGTATATTTCGTCTGTGCCAAGCTGATTCTTTGGAGGCACAGATTGGGGCACTTGCACTAGGTACTCAGAAAAGATGGATATGCTGGTTCGTTTTTTGTCAACATGACACAAGCTGTCATCATCTGGGAAGAAGGAGGCTCAGCTGAGAAAATTCCTAGGCATATGGTGTTGGGTTGTGTAAGAAAACAGGCTGAGAAAGCCATGATGAGTAGGTCAGTAAGCAGTATTCCTCCATGGTCTGTGCTTGAGGTCCTGCCTCCAGGGTCCTCCTTTGATTTCCCCCAATGATGGCATATGAATCAGAGTTGTACAATGAAATAAACCATTTCTCTCCCATATGGCTCTCTTCATGTGTTTATGACATAAAAGCAATAGAGGGCAAATTAAAGAATAGCACAGAACTGTCTCTGTCTGTAACTTAGACAGAGAGGCAGAACTACTCTGTATGGTGTCACTTGGGTGCAGGTTTACAGGAGTCTCACTTAGCCAGCCTGATCTCCATTTCCCAGGTCTTCTTCTATCTGGACTTTACTTTGTGTCTTCCCTTGAGGATGCTGATCTCTGTCAGCATCCTACCCTCAATGCCATTTTTCTTGACAACAGTCATGTGAAAAGAGTTGATGTCTAACAACTGAAGTCTTGACTGAGGCTCAGAAGATGAATGGGAGTAAAGGGAGAGATAGGTTGTGGGTGAGGTGCACCATATGTAGTGAGCACCTACTGAGAGCTAGAGGTCACAGCGAAGCTGTGAGAAGGCCCTTTCCTTACTATAGCCCCTAAAAGCTAGAGTACTGCCCAAAGAGCAGGTATTGCTACACAACTCCCACAGGCCAGCTCCAGTGAGTAAGACAGGCTTTGTTTATCATCGCCTCCCCACCCAAACCACACTCAAATAAGCAGCGAAAACCTCCAGACCTTAGTCATCAGGCGAGGTAAATTACAAACTTCTAAGAGTGTGGCTTCTCTGAGATACCACATTTTCCTCGTATAATGAGCCTGCAGTTTGTGGCAAAGAATGACTTAAGAACAAGTGAACTCACTGTCTAAAAAGAGAGTTTTTATCACTATCAATTGCTCTCTGACTGACAGGACTGTTATTTCTTTCAGTAGGAGAAAGGGCTAAAATACAGAGAGAAAACCTAGAAATAAACACAGCCTGCATAATGGCAAGGTTTTGTGTTGCCAACGTCAAAAGAGCAAGTTCCTGGGTAAGAGTCCTCGCTTACTCCTGTTACAATGACTGTATAGCTTCTGACTCCGTTAAAGCGGCTGGCACAGCCACTTTGCCATCAGTGTGGGGCTGGAAGGCAGCAGTAGCAGAAGCAGTGTCATGAACCAGGAGCTCAGTTGAGCAGGCAGAGGCTGGTGAATGAAGTGCGAAGAGTCCACATGCAGAGATACTATCCCAGTATACATAGAAGGAAGCCTGCAGTAGATTCATCCCTTAAGGGAGAGGCACTCAAGATTTCCCAGAAAGGACATTTGAGGTAGTTGTGTGGCATGATGTAGGATTAACCACACAGAGGGGAGGAGAATTCTTCTTGCCAGTAACATGGAGGTAAGTTCATCCAGTGACCAAGATCTTGACTTGGCTAGAATGTAGAGCACAGCAGGGAGGAAAAAGTAAGGATGAGACAGGCTCACTGTGTGCTGATACATGGCAGCTGGAGAGGAAATGCCTTGCGAGGGTGTTACACAGAGGCCAATGTAGCCAGATCTATAATGTAATCACTGGCAGAATGTTGAAGGTGTGTGAGGTATGCAGGATACCATGTCATCCAGTAGCAGGTTATTCTGGGAATCTAGGTGAAGTATCTTGACACAACACTGAGGCACAGTCTTGAGTTTTAGGAACTTCAGCAACTTTCCTTTTATAATGTTTGCCCAACTGTTAATTTTGTATTGTTACTTGAAAATTTCTTAGAGGCAGCAGCAGAAGGCACATTGCAGATGGCAGAAATATTTTTCACAGCTTTTATGGTGGATAACAATATACTTGACATTTTTCTCATTAAATGTGAGCTTTGCTGTATGATTAAACTCGCTAGGCATCTGTGATCTAAAATTACAAATGTGAAAAGCAACAGCTCAAATGTTTCAGTCAATAAATACACAGGAGACAGTCAACATGCAACAACTCCATCATCTGCTCTCTTCAAGGAGCTGCTCCGCTGACATAGACAATGCTTTTGGCAGTGGCCTCACCTTCACACCAACAAGAATAAGGAAACCAAAGTCCCAGACTGCTAATTACATCCTGGGAGTCCAATAGGAGTGAGTGGTTTCCATTAGGAAATCTCAAGGCTGAAGGCAGACAGAGCTGGGAGAAAAGAGAGGCTTTATTGAGGCAATTAGGGAATTACCAAGAGGGTCCCTAGGGCAATAGAACTACACTGAGCAATCCACTGTAATGTAAAAGTATGGAAGATCAGTAGACAAGTCCAGTGAACAGCAGGCTGTATATGTGTGCATTTGCTGAGGCAAGTCTCAGTGTGCACGTGTGTGTGTGTGTGTGTGTGTGTGTGTGTGTGTGTGTGTGTGTGTATTCTACACTTTGCTAAAGGAAAGACTTTTTTCTGAGAACTATTCTCATATACAAATTAACTACTTAGTCAGGACCCCAGGGTCCCAGGTCCCTAGTGACATCTGCCACATGTGGAGAGTCACATGTAGAGTGTGGCTGCTGTCATGGCCACAACACAGAAAGAAAACTGGCCCATGCAAATCCTAACAGGCTAGTGGGAATTCACACAAGGGAGTGATAGTGGAGTGGATGAACAAGGACTGCAGAGCAGAGGAAGGACGTGTTCCATTGGACACTACTGCATATTTTAGAGACAAGGCGTGGTATGTATAATGTGTAAAAATGAGTATATCAGGTGTTCTATAGAGAGTCAGGATGAAGGAGACAGGAATCTGACAAGGTGGTAGAGAGGGACAGCTGAGCCAGTGGAAAAAATCAGCAGAGGACATAGGCCACCAGAACACAATTAGATGAAGGAATTTACAACCTGTCCATAGTATGGCCCCATTCCTGATTTACGCTGATAGCAGACTTTGTTTGGGGCATTAGAGCTGAGCTGATGCTTAGATGCTCAGCTTCTCCAATGCCATTGTTAAGGTACCTGTATGTGGTGCTCAGGTTTCCATAACAAAAAACCTTGCCTGGGCAACTAGTATAGAGGCATTGGTTTTCTCATGGACCTAGAGGATGTATATAGAAGATCTGGGTGCAGGCAGCGGCATGGACGTTTCCTAAAACCCATCTCCACCCTGTATTTTCACATGTTCTTTCCATTGTCTATGTTCTAATCACTTCTCAAAGATGTCAGACAGTTTAGATAACCCCAATGACTGCAGTTTAATTTAACAACCTCTTGAATGAATGACATTGTTTCCAAATGCAGTTATATTCTGAGATACCAGGAGTTAATATTTTAACATATGAATCAATAGAACACAATTAGGTCTTAATAAGTGACACAATGCTACATACTTGTAATCTCAGCACTAAGGGAACTAAGGCAGTCATAGATTTAAAGCCAGTCTGTAATGAGAGCCTATTAGCTAGAGTGTAAGGGATGGGGAAGGAAGGAGAGAAATTGGGCCCATATATTTGCCCTAGGTTTGGATCCTGATACCATACTGAAAATAAATAAGACCCCCCCCAGTGACCCCCCAGCTTCCACACTCCATGGCTTATTCAAGATGCTCCTGTCATCATTTCCTTAGTTACTCTTTAATCTAGGAGATCAGAACTTAAAACCAAGAGTTCTGAACATCTCTCCATTTCTTCAAGAGCTATCAGGATGTGGTTGACCCTCAAGACTTTGGGAATCCAGCAAGTAGGGAATAAATATGTGGTCTTAGACCCGTAGTTAAGGCTATCAGGAGGAGAGAGGATAGGAATGGTCCACGTATCCCTTTTCCTTTGTAATATATATGGAATGTTAAAAAGGAGTGGAATCTACTAGATATACTGAGAGTTCAAAGTGGCAAAGATTTATTCCTCCCACCAGACCTCACCCATGCTACCTACCCTCATGTAATCCATCAAAAGCAAAGTCTGGCTCCTCTGCCTGCGTTTTCTCATGCCTCCTAAGTAGGGAAAGAACAGTGATGAGACAGGCACATCCTCTCAGGCATGTTTTTATTGGGTTCAAGTTTCTTCTGAGTGGCCCCACCTTTATCTTGTGGTTAGCTCTCTGAGGTAGGGTTTAATTTAGCTTGTGACCAAATGAGTAATCGTGGGTTTTTCAGCTCCTGAAGACTTTGGCTGCAGTCTCGGCTGAGAAGCACCGTTATGCCCTCAAGGCGGTATTCATGGGAGCCCAGTATTTCTCTAATGCAGGGAATTATTTATTGTATGCTGCCTCAGCTCAGTGAGATTTCAGGATGGGAAGAGGTGTCAGGGATGGAATCAACATCTATCACTGAATTGCCTGTTCTTCTATTGTGAGCCTTTCATGTGATATTGCAACAAGACAGTTAAATCAGATGACACGTCAAGTACTATGAACTTACCCATTAGAATAAAGTAGATACTTAAATGCCACTTTCTTTCCCATCTACAAACAACTCATTTCATTTCAATGGACCTTTCTCACAGCTTTCCTTGGGGAGAGAGATGTCCAGCAGCAGCAAGTTCAGGCTCAAAGGAAATAAAAGGACTTGGCCATGCTTCAGGCATCTGTGATAGAAGACCAGGTAAATGAACATGGAGATTAAAGAGGTAGGCTGTTCCCTCACAGTCTTGTTCATGTCTGTTCTACTCACATTCAGAGTGGGCTCTTGACTTATTAAGTTCAGCATGTTTTTATCCATTGAAACTTCTCTGATGACCTGTTTTTAAACTGTACTGATACAAAACGGTCTTTGCAATGGCCACAAGTCTCTCCTAACATGTCCTTGATCTTTGACTCTGCCTTCTCTTTATGCTGCCCTGACTATTCCAGGCAAGCTCCCACACCTTGTCCTCAACATTGGCTCCTTCCTCAATCCCAGAGATGATGCCTGCCAAGTCCCTTATTTTCATGAGTCCTAATTCAGGTGTCACTTCCCTAGTAGCTCTTCTCATCTCCTTTTCTTATTTTACATACTAATCATCAACTAATATATTCTATATTTTTCATATTATTTGTTTATTTTGTTTTTTGTAATTTCTTGTTTTTCTTCCTCCCCTTTCATGATCTTCTTTCATTTAATGACATGTGCAAATATACATATCTTACCCATAAATGGATACATATATATATATATATATATATATATGATTTAAAATTTCATTTCTACATATAAGAGAAAACACAATTTATCTTTTTGATCCTGGCTGATTTCACTTAAAATGATTTCCAGTTCATTTTTTTTTGCATGCTTCAGTAACTTCTTATGGCTTGAAAATAAACTCCATGATGGAAGGAATTTTTTACATTTTTGCGTATTTTTTTAAACTTATTCCCTGGTATTTCTGTTATTTATGTAGCAACCACAGACAGAGTGAGTTGGATTTTTGATTGTTCTGAGATGGAAGAGGCCATCAATTCTGTTCTGCCCTTGCTGGTCCAACTGCAGACAGTGAACACGTTAAGTTTAACTGTAGCAAAACTAGTTTAAGTATAGTCTAAGACTGTTTCTAACTCCCATACTCTGCTAAATGGCTCCAATTACAGTGAAATAGACTGAGGCAAAAATAAGATGAGCTGATTCCTGGGACACAGTAGTGGTGATCATAGTAATGTAAAGGTTTCAAGATGTGTTCTCATGGACATGGGTTGGGAAAAAATGAAAGGAACAATAGGTCCATCCATTTTCCTGTATTTAATGTAAAGAAATCTGTGAGATTAAAAATGGCAATATAGAAAGAAGACTCTATCTGAAACAGACCATTTGAGCTTTATGTGGGACAAGAGAACTTAGAGCATCATAAGAAAATAGAAAAAATGGAGCTTTGGTAGAGACCTGATAGAGTGAGGACTAAAGCATTGTCCTCTTTGTCTCTGGAGGCAGGGCTAGCCTCTCAGAATGGCATGTGTAACACATGTGAATGTATGTGAAAGGAAAATTTGGCAGTAACTTAAGCAATGCATGGGAGAGATGGATCTAGTAAGGCAATGACCAAACCTTCCTTTTGACAACTATATTTCTATTGGTGGCTCAAAGCCTAACATGTCATAGATGTTTAATTCATGCTTCTAGAATGTTTTCATGCTGAAAAATCAGACTTTAGTGCCATTGTTTCTTTTTTTTTTAAGCATTTTTTTCCTTCAAATGATTTTAATGTGAAAGCTTGAGGCTTGTTATTAGACATAAGGTGAAAATCTAAAATATATATGTGAGCATGGGTAAGAGTCTGCAGGGGGTTGGGGCCCATTTTTTAAGTATCTGTGTTTCTGGTTTGTTTGGTGGCATTTTACCTGTGTGACTACTTCCTTTTGCTAGCGAGAAGAGAATGGACCCTGTGCTTTTGGAAATATGGTTCATAGATTCAGATTTCAGCTTAGTCTTCCTTCCATTGCCTACATTGCCCTGAGCCTCAGTTTCCCCATCTGTAAAGGAGTAACTGTGGTTCTACTATCATAGAATTGAGTTTAGAATTAAGAGAGATAATCCAGGGAAGGTCCTTAATGGTGTACTGCCTGTGGGAGGTGTTTAATGAGGATTCATTTTTTTCTGTGCTCTGTGCACAGGGTGAAAAGTGTGCAAAATGGATCCTTCACCCCCTCCATGGGGGCAGGAAAGAACACAAAGAAAAACCAGGTCTTGTCTTGCTAGTTCAAGCTGGAGTTTTTCAGGCTTGGTCTTATTTGGGAGCAGGAAGAGGGTATGAAGTTATTCCTGAGTATTTTAAGTGCTAAAGAAATAAGCTGAGAGAATCTACAAAAATCCCAGTTCCAAATATGAAAGGTATGTTCAAAAGGTCCACCATGCCTCCAAAGAGCTAGGTGATGAGCTCCAAGTTCAGGAACAAATAAAAGCAAGGAAAAGACTAGGACCAAAATTGTAGTAGAAAGAAGGGCTGGTCCTATGATACTGCCTAGAATGTTGTCACCTTTAGGCTCCGTGCTGACTTGCCTTGAGTCAGAATTACATAAAAGGTCAGAGACAGAGCATACAATAAGAGAAAGCAGCCAAGGCTGTCCCCAGGAACTCTCCAGTGAGCTTAGATTTAAATGGCACATGAATAAAACATAGAAAAAAATGGCATGGCATAATATTCTATAGGGAATATGAGGGAAGCGTGAGTTTGCAACATAGCTTTAGGAATACTAAAGACTGATAGCCCTAAGACACAGACTTTCTTAAGGCTACCAAGGGGTGGTGGTGTTGCCAGCTTGATTCTGGCACAGTTAAACCAATGGCAGAATGGCAGATGAGGCCAAATAGCAGTAGCAACACCACCACCACCAAAAACAAACAACAACAACAACAACAACAACAAAAACAACCAAAACCCAACTCTTTGGTCCTAAGTCAAGAAACCAGATGCAGTTCTAACATGGGTAAAAATGAAGCAATGTTTTAATTTGGGGCAAGGGGGGGGGATCATGAAAAAAGTACCAATCCATGTCATCGGTGGATGGAACCTCAAATATAATGTACAAACCCAGAATTTAGAAATCTACATATTTCTTTATAAAAACCTCTTATTTTCTTACAATATTAGATGGTTTGATATTGTTGGACGCTTAGCACTGGGTCATGAAATCTGAGGTGCTGCTGACTTTGGTTGGAAATCTCTAGTTTCCCAGAGGTTCTCTCCCTCCCCTATCCACTACTTGGCTCCTATAGACATTTGAGTTTGTGACCCCTTACGTAAGTGCTGGAAGTCCATCCAAGTCCCTGGCTCAGATCCTAGGGGCCCATGAGACCTTGTAAACATTGAACCTCCGTGGGTGATCTTAAAGGAATCCTAGAAAACTTGATTGATGTTATGAAATGAAAATGGGTGGCATCACTGCAGTTTTCAAAAAGCAACAGGAAGTGGAAAAGGTCCCTGGGTAAAGCGGGAGCTGGACTGAGCAGAAATGCAATTTTTATTTTTCATAAGTACTAGAGAATGATCCACAGTGTAATCTTTAGAACATGTTAGAGATGCCATCTTCACACTTGTCCTGTGATTTGGATGAAAATAAGGGAAAGCTATCAAATCATGAATATAACACAAAGCTGGGAAGGATATTCAAGCCACTCCTAGTGAAACTCCATTACAACACTGTAGCCCCCACTCCACTGACTTTGCAGAACAGCACAATGAGAGGAAAGTAAGGCAGGGTTTTGCTCACAGTAGGTCAGTAGGACTTTAGAATGAATTGGCTGCCAAGGTTGCCAATCTGTTCTCTGAATTTTAGACTAAAATGGAAATATCTAGAGTCAGGGAAAAAGTTCCAGTCTACTGTAGATGTTTTGTAAATGTGGCATCCATGTACATTTCAGACATTTCCAAGAGCTTAGGATGTATCTGGGTTCTAGAGCACTTGCCTAGTGTGTATAAGGCCATGGATTCCATGCCCAGCACCCCAACTGTTAGTTCAGTTGATGGAGGTGATGTGTAAATAAAAGAAAGTAGAGAGGCATCTCCAGAAGCAGAATATAAGTGTTCTTTGAATCCAAACAACTGAAAGACAACCATCTCTGCAGGAGGGGAGATTGTGGCATGAGGGTCTTGGAGTTTTAGAGGAAGGAAAAGAGGGAGTTTGGTGCTGTGGAATATTACTCTAACTAGGTAAAGATAAGTTAAATTTGTGCTTCAGGATATTACTTTAACTGTGTAAAGATGTGTTACATTTGTTTATGCTGCATGTGTTTAATTATGTAAAGATGTCTTGCACTTGTTTTACCTTGCCTGCCTAAGACACCTGATCGGTCTAATAAAAAGCTGAATGGCCAATAGCTAGGCAGAGAAAGACTAGGCAGGGCTGGTGGGCAGAGAGAATAAGTAGGAGGAGAAATGTAGGCTTGAGAGAGAACAGAAGAGAATGAGGGAGAAAGAGAGGGCAGACAGACAGCCACCACCCAGCTAGAGGGTGTAGGATATACAGAAAGAAAGGTAAAAAGTCCCAAGACAAAACATAGTTGAAGAGAAACCAGTATAATTAATTATGAGTTAGCAAGAAATGAGCTTAAAATAAGTCCAAGCATTCATAGTTAATAATAAGTCTTTGTGTCATGATTTGCAAGCTGGTTGGTGCCCCCCACCAAAAGAAAGCCTGACACAGCTTGGGGGATGGAATAGTCTATCTGTAGGTCATCTTTCCTGCAATCCAGGAGTGGAAGATACAAGCAGGTTTGGTATGTGGCTCTCTTTATCAGATGATTCCACAAGAATTATCCAGCAAGTCAATGTCCAGAGCATCTCAGTCCACCTGAGGCTTTTAGGTCATTAACCCTTCACCAACAAAGAGGCAATCCTATTCTAATTTTTGTCCCAGTATTTTATTATGAAAAGTACCAAGCTTATAGAGAAGTTGGAACTGTACCATAATGAATAAATGCTGCTCACTATTTGCTTATGTTAACAAGTTGTCATATTGATTTACTTGTTCATGTACATGTATATGATTATGCATATCTATATACATGTCTGTATCTAGTCATTTGTGTTTGCTCATATGCATATTTGTGTCTCAACATGTTTTTCTGAGATATTTGAAAAGAGGTTGCAGGCATCAAAGCACTCATTTCTGCATCTTCTAAGAAGATGGTTGACCTCTAAATAAGCGCTGTTCTACCAATACATGAGAAAAAGTGGACAAAGATTTTTAAGCACAAACAATATGAGCCCCTATGTTATGAGTAGGTTAGAAAACCTTATCAATGCCAGATAAGAAGGCATTCCTCTGCCTTCTTCCATTCCCTATTGCTTTTAGGGGAATTTTTTTTCTAACATCCCTCCCTCCCTCCCTCCCTCCCTCCCTCCCTCCCTCCCTCCCTCCCTCCTTCTCTCCCTCCCTCCCTCCCTCCCTCCCTCCCTCCCTCCCTCCCTCCCTCCCTCCCTCCCTCCCTCTCTCTCTCTCTCTCTCTCTCTCTCTCTCTCTCTCTCTCTCTCTTTGTGTGTGTGTGTGTGTCCCTGACTCTCTTTTACAAATAGATCTTTGAGACTTTTAGACAATAAATTTTGAACATGTTCATTCTTTTGCCAAACTGCTTCCAAAGCCACCCCTTTTCTCTACCTACCCAAATTTGTAACCTGGGATCTTCATCATATGAGCTAGTTTTCATAGAGTTGGAAGGTGCTATGCATGCTACTGTTACAAGTAGGTTTTTTTCTGCTGCCAGTCTGGTCCTGCCGCCATGCTAGCCCCCAATTAACACACTGAGACTCTGTATTTGATATAAGGCTGTTGGCCAGGTACTAGTTTCTTGCCGGCTAGCTCTGTCTTAATGATTAACCCATTTCTATCTTAAGTATTTCCACATGGTCTCATCTTACCGGCCAGAGCGGCTGTCGTTCTACCTCTCTGGTCTCTCCATGTTGACCCTTCCCAACTCCTTCCTCTTTCCTCCTAGTATCCTAGCCCCACCTATCTTGCTTTCCTATTGACCAACAGTGCTTTATTCATTAACCAGTATGAGAAACATATTTACAGATAACATCTCCCATCATTTCCTCTTTCTGTCTAAAATAAAAGGAGGGTTTTAACCTTAGCATAGCAAAATATATCACACAACAGTTATCAAATAAGAATCACAGTTAGCAATATTTAGTCCATTAACATTTAGCAAAATTTAAGAAAATATTCCACCATCTATTCTATCTTTGTGAGTCTAAAGTCCTATATGTAACTTATCTTTAATCCCAATGAAAACTATAACCATAACTATTTGTCTTCAACTCCATCAAGGACTACAGAAGGATAATATATAAACTCTAGAAATGACAGAGACAACTCACTGCCTGGTCAGTCACCCAAGTTCTTCTGTAATGTTCCATCTTCAGCCCATAGGCCATAGTGTGTCTGGCAGACTCCTCAGCAAAGCAGGAAACTAAACTGTCCCCCTGTATTGGCAGTTTGTCAGTCACTTTTTTCTGTATCCTGCAGACTGTCTGGCAGACTCTTCCACGAAGCAGGAACCCTATAGCAATGTCCATCTTGAATCAGCAGTCATTTTCCTGTGGGTTCTGCATGTCCAGTTTATATAGCATAAAGTCAAACAGTCTAGACATGAGAGGGACCCTGCTCAAATGGCTAGTCTTGCCATATTGGAAATACACTTCATAACGTGTTTCTTCGATGTCCATCTTCCTTTCTGACGCAGGTAGTGTTGCCAGGAGCAGTTGTGCCTCACTGTTAAGAAAAACACTAAGCCATTTTGAATGCCATATTCTGTAGGTCTTTGAAAGGTTTGAAGAATGCCTATTTATCTCAAATACATCTAGAAAATCCAACTAACTGAACTCTAAGTTTTGACTATCATAGGTAACTATCTACAATCTGTACTAAATTATACATTACATTTCTAACTGAACTATATAAACAATACCTAAACAAGAGGGGAAATATACATATCACAAAATTGACCTTAAATTGTATCAATAAATGAAAATCCATTCCAAAACAAAGCATTCATCTCTATACCATAATTCCCTTTTTACCTTTAAAAGATTGCTTATGTTAATTAATCATTTATAACCAAGCCCACTTAAATGAAAACAAACAATATTTGGGAATTTGGGCGTCGTTCTTTCCAAACTACTTCCTGCTGGTAGGGGGCACTGTCATGTGGATCCTAAGAAGATGCAGAAATCTTGGCTGTAGTCTGCAAGGCTGCCTTGTCCCAACTGTTTTGAATGGTGGATCACCTGGGACACAGTTTCAGTGGTCTTGCTTGATCAAACCATGTTAGTCTGGAAGGAATCCACAGCTTTTCATTTTCTGTGGAAACAAAAATAGAAATCCTTTTCCCCAGTAACTTGTCCTTGGACTTAAATTTTGGAGTCAAAGCATATTTGAAATATATAAATTGAATTAATCCAGCTGCATTTCTTTTATCAGTTGTTATTTTCTTAGCAATCGAACAATTTAAAGATAACAGAACAGTGTACAATATCCAAAGTCTCTGTGTTTTCCACCTTTACGTGGCTTTTTTAATATTTTATTTCTTCTACTACTATTTTTTCATATTTTGAGACAGGGTTTCTCTGTGTAACTTTTATCAGTCCTGGAATTAACTCTACATACCAGGTTTACTTTGAAATCACAGAGATCTGTTTGCCTCTGCCTCCCGAATGCTGGGATTAAAGGTGTGTGCCACCACACCCAGTTACTTTACTTCCTTTTTTCTTTTTTAAACCATTGTATCCTTTTTCTTTTTCTCTCCCAAGCCAACATATATTTTAAAACACACTGTAAACCTTTAGCGGTTTTTCTTAATGTGAATCTGACTTTACTGTAAAGATTTATCTTTTTCTGGTCATGAGTCTTTATCTGTTAAACAACAACATTGCTAAAATGAAATCCATAGTTTCAGCAGCGGTCTTTCCAAGATGGCGACGGGTACTCTTACCGCCAGCACTGAGAGCACTAAGTGCTCACTGCCTTGGTCTATGGTGCATCCAACAGCGTGCATCCAATAGAAAGCTGCCGACTTGGAGATATGGTCTCTGCCATTGCCAGCTCTCGTACACACCAATGAATTGTTAGCTGAGCTCTTTAAAAGCCATGCTTTTTTTGCTGCTTATGCTGAGTCAGGAATCCTCCCTTAAAGGAGCCCCAAAAATGTCTGCTTGTCTCTAGTAAAATAGAATCCAACTGAGAAAAATGCTGTTACCAAGAAATCTTGCTTGTCTTTGTTCTTTGGTTTATAAAACCCCTTTTAAGCTTTTATCAAGTTTTAAATGAAAGTTCTCAGTTCTACTTCTGACACCATTTGTTATGAGTTGGTCTTTACTCTGCTGGTCTGGTCCTGCTGCCATGCCAGCCCCCAATTAACACACTGAGACTCTGTATTTGATATAAGGCTGTTGGCCAGGTACTAGTTTCTTACGGTCTGGCTCTGTCTTAATGATTAACCCATTTCTATCTAAGTATTTCCATGTGGTCTCATCTTACCGGCCAGAGCGGCTGGCATTCTACCTCTCTGGTCTCTCCATGTTGACTCCTTCCAACTCCTTCCTCTTTCCTCCTAGTCTCCTAGTCCTGGCTATCTTGCTTCCTATTAGCCATCAGTGCTTTATTCATTAACCAATATGAGAAACATATTTACAGAATAACATCTCCCATCATGATACCAAATGAGACAAGTAACCATCAGTTTTACTTAGCAGTGAACCCTTTGAACTACAGTAACAAGTAGCCTAGCATGACCTCTCCACCGGTGCAACTGTGGTTTGAACATCAGTTTGAACCACTTTCTAATTTGATTTCAGTCTCATTCCATATGATGAAGATTGTACCTGGTGCCATTTTTGAGTCAACAAAAATAGAACAAGAGCCTCAGTATCCAGGCAGGTCATAGGCTGTAGGGTAGAACCCACTATACTTACTTTGCTAAATGGACATACTATTAAACTGACTCCTAATGAGTTATTGTTACACCCCAAATGTATCTGTCAACTGTCATCAGAGAAGCTTCTATTTTTAGGAGAAGATGATGAACACAGGGACAGACAACTAGTTAAGATGCAGATAATTAGAGACAGTGGAGTATTCAGCTTTAAATGGAGCATTTTTGCTTTCCTCTTTCCTACAGAGGCTCAGGGATCATTGTGGAAGAGCAGACAGAGAGTGTATAAGAACCAGAGATGGTGGATGACAACTACAAGGAAATAGTGCCTTCTAGCTACATCTGGACAGCTACTGATAGGAAGCCAGACCAGATATCAGCATGGAAGGGGAGGTGTGAATGAAGTTCCACCTTTAGATGAGGAGGTATAAGCAATTGATACCTGCTGGCAGAGGGAGCATCTGTTTCTTTGCAGTGTTGCCATGGGTAGGTGAACTATTTTCTAGTAGAAGACCATACAGTCATAAACATATGGGCAGCACAAATTAGTCTTCAGAGGTAAAAAAAAGACTTCATAATAGTTTCTGTTCAAAAGGTTATACTCTTATCTTGAAGTATTTTGTGTTTTTATCCCGCAGTGTTTTTGTATTTAAGGTTTTATATCTTTGATACATACTGAATTGATTTTTATTCTTTTTGTTATTATTTTTTAAATTTATATACTTTGCATAGCAACCACAGTTGCACCTCCTCCTCCTGTTCCCTCCCCCCCACCTCTTTTGTACCTCTTCCTCATCCACTCCTCAGGAAGCCTAAGGCCTCCCATGGGAGTCAACAAAGCATGGGATATCAAGCTGAAGAAGGATCAAGCTCTGCCCCCACACATCATGTCTGAGGAAGGCATCTCACCATAGGATATGGGCTCTAAAAAGCCCACTCATGTGCCAGGAACAGATCCTGGTCCCACTGTTAGGGGTCCCACAAACAGACCAAGCTACACAGCTGTCACCCACATGTAGAGGGCCTAGGTTGGTCCTATGCAGACTCACTAGCTAGCTCCCATGAGCTCAGGTCAGCTTTCTATGTGGGTTTCCCTGTCATGATCTTGATACCCCCCCTTTGGTCATATAATCACTCCTCTCTCTCTTCAACTGAACTCTTGGGTCTTGGTTCAGGATGGATGGATCTCTGCATCTGCTTCCATCAGTTACTGGTCAAAGTTTTTATGATGACAATGGGGGTAGTTACCAATCTGATTACAGGCAAAGGCCAGTTTGGGCACTAAGAATGTCATCTGAGGTCATCCTTGTGAGTTCCTGGGAGTTTTCCTGGCACTAGGTTTCTCCATAACCCCATAATGCCCCCATCTATCAAGGTATCTTCTTCATTGCTTTCCCTTTTTTTCCCCTCCCCAAACTCAACCACCCTGATACCAATAGCACATGTTCCCATTCATCATCCCTTCTTCTATCACCCCACCCACCCCCAGTTTACCAAGGAGATCTCATTTATTTTCCCTTCCCAGGGCAATATATGTGTCTATCTTAGGGTACTCCTTGTTGCCTAGCTTCCCTGGGACTGTGGATTGTAGCCTGGTTATCCTTTGCTTTACACCTAATATCCACTTACAAGTGAGTACATAGCATGTTTGTCTTTCTGAGTCTGGGTTACCTCACTCACTAGTTTTATTCATTTGCCTACATATTTTCTGATGTCATTTTTCCCCACTGAGTAATACTCCACTGTGTACCACATTTTTTTTTTATCCATTCTTCAGTTGAAGGGCATCTAGATTGTTTCCAGGTTCTGGCCATTATGAACATAGTTAAACAAATGTCCTTGTGGTATGATTGAACATTCTTTGGGTATATGCCCAAGAATGGTCTTGCTAGGTGTTGAGATTGATTACCAATTTTTTGAGAATCCATCATACTGATTTCCAAAGTGGTTGTATAAGTTTGTACTCCCATCAGTAGTAGAGGAGTGTTCTCCTTAATCCATATCCTCTTCAACATAAGCTGTCCTCATTGTTTTTGATCTTAGCCATTCTGACAGGTATTAGATGGTCACTTGGATTTTTATTTCCCTGATGACTAAGGATAATGAGCAATTTCTTAAATGTCTTTGGCCATTTGAAATTCTTCTGTTGAGAATTCTCTGTTTAGATCTGTAATCCAGTTTTTAATTGGGTTATTTGGTGTTTTGATGTCTAGTTTTTTGAGCTCTTTATATAGTTTGGAGATTAGCCGTCTGTCAGTTGTAGGGTTGGTGAAGGTATTTTCCCATTCTGTTGGTTTCCACTTTGTCTTATTGACAGTGTCCCTTGCCTTACAGAAGATTTTCAATTTCAGGAGGTTTCATGTATGAATTGTTGCTCTCAGAGTCTGTGCTATATTCAGGAAGCTGCCTCCTGTGCCAGTGTGTTCAAGGCTACTTTCCACTTTCTCTTCTATCAGGTGCAGTGTACCTGGATTTATGTTGATGTCTTTGATCTACTTGGACTTGAGTTTTGTGCATGGTGACAGATATAAATCTATTTGCAGTCTTCTTGTCAACATCTAGTTATGCTAGTATCATTTGTTGAAGATGCTTTCTTTTTTCCATTGTGTAATATTGGCTTCTTTTTCAAAAATCAGGTGTTCATAGGTGTAGATTTATGTCAGAGTCTTCAGTTAGAGTCTGTTGATTCACATGTATGTTTTTTATGCCAATACCAGGCAGTTTTTACTACTATAGTTTTATAATAGAGTTTGAAGTCAGGGATGGTGATGCCTTTGGAAGTTCCTTCATTGTGCAGGATTGTTTTGGCTCTCCTGGGTTTTTTGTTTTTCCATATGTAGTTGAGTATTATTCTTTCAAGGTTTGTGAAGATTTGTTCTGGGATTTTGATGGGAATTGCATAGAAGCTCTAGATTGCTTTCGGAAAGATTGCCATTTTTACTATGTTAATCCACCCTATCCAAGAGCGTGGGAGATCTTTCCATTTTCTCGTATCTTTTTTATTTTCTTTCTTTAAAGACTCCAAGTTTTTGTTATACAGGTCTTTCACTTGTTTAGTTAGTGTTACCCCAAGATATTTTATATTGCTTTTGGCTATTGTAAAGGATGATGTTTCTCTGATTTCTTTCTCAGCCCATTTATCATCTATATATAGGGGGGTATTTTTTTTTTTTTTGAGATAATATTGCATCCTGCCACTTTGTTGAAGGTGTTTATCAGCTGTAGGAGTTCCCTGGTAGAATTTTTTGAGTCACTTATGTAAACTATCATATCATCTGCAAATAGTGAAAGTTTGACTTCTTCCTTCCCATTTTGTATCCTGTTCATCTCCTTTTGTTGTCTTATTTCTCTAGCTAGAACTTCAAGTACAGTATTTAATAGATATGAAGAAAGTGGACAGCCTTGTCTTGTCCCTGATTTTAGTGGAATCAATTTGAGTTTATCTTCATTTAATTTGATGTTGGCTGTTGGCTTGCTGTATATTGCTTTTATTATGTTGAGGTTATGTTTCTTGTATCTCGATCTCTCTAAGACCTTTATCATAAAGAGGTGTTGGATTTTGACAAAGGCTTTTTTAGTATATAATGTGATGATTATATAGTTTGTTTCTTTCAGTTTGTTTATAAGGTGGATTACATTGACAGAATTTTGTTTGTTGAACCATCCCCATATCTCTGGGATGAAGCTGACTTGATCATGGTAGGTGATATTTTTGATGTGTTCTTAGATTTGGTTTGCCAGTATTTTATTGAGTATTTTTGCATCAATGTTTATGTGGGAGATTGGTATGTAATTCTTTCTTTATTGCATTTTTTGTGTGGTTTGAGCATAATGGCAACTGTAGCCTCATAAGAAGAGTTTGTCTATGTCCCTTCTGTTTCTATTGTGTGGATCAATTTGAGGAGTATTGGTATTGGCTCTTCTTCGAAATTCTGGCCCTGTACTTTTGTTGGTTGGGAGACTTAATGACTGCTTCTATTTTTGGGGGGTTTATAGATCTATTTGAATTGTTAATCTTGTCTTGATTTAATTTTGGTATTTGGTACCTATTCAGAAAATTGTCCATTTCTTTTAGATTTTCCAATTTTGTGGAGTGCAGGTTTTTGAAGTATGATCTAATGATTCTGTGGATTTCCTTAGTGTCCATTGTCATGTCCCCATTTTCATTTCTGATTTTGTTAACTTGCTATTTTCCCTCCGCCCTTGGTTAGTTTGGAAAAGATTTTGTCTATCTTGTTGATTTCTCAAAGAACCAACATTTTCATTGATTCTTTGTATTGTTCTCTTTTTTTTATTTTATTGATTTCAGCCCTAGGTTATTATTTCATGTCCTCTACTTCTCCTGGATGACTTTGCTTTATTTTGATCTTGAGCTTTCAGGCTTACTATTAATTCACTAGTGTGATGTTTCTCCAAATTCTTTATGTAGGCACTTACTGCTTATGACTTTTTAAAAAATTAATACTGCATTCATAGTGTTCCTTAAGTTTGGGTATGTTATACATTCATTTTTATTACACCTTAGGAATTCTCTAGTATCTTACTATATTCTTCCTTGACACAGTGGTGATTCAGTTGAGTGTTGTTTAGTTTTCATGAGTTTGTAGGCTTTCTGTAATTTGTGTTGTTGTTGAATTCTAAATGTAAGCCATGGTGATCCAATATGATACAGGGGGTTATTCCATTTTTTTGGTATGTGTTGAGATTTGCTTTGTGACTGAGTATGTGGTATATTTTAAAGAAAGGTGAGAAGAAGGTGGTGAGAAGAAGGTGTATTCATTTGTGTTTGGGTGACATATTATATAGATATCTGTTAAGTCCATTTGAGACATATATCTGTTATTCCCTTGTTTCTCTGTTAAGTTTCTGTCTGGCAGACCTGTCCAGTGCTGAGAATGGGGTGTTGAAATCTCCCATTATTAGTGAGTGGAGTTTGATATGTGATTTAAGCTTTATTAATTTTTTAAATTTTTTTTCTTTTATAAATGTGGGTGCCCTTGTATTTGGGGCATAAATGTTCAGAATTGAGACTTCATCTTGATAGATATTTTTTTTCTGTGATGATTATGAATATCCTTCTTTATTTCTTTTGATAAGTTTTATTTTGAAGTTTGTTAGATAATTGGATAAGTACATCAACTTTTTCTTTTCCCAACCCTTTACTCTTAAATAATATCGTCTGTCTTTGTAGTTGAGGGTCATATGCAGAGAAGGATGGGTCCTGTTTTCATACCCATTCTGTTAGCCTGTGTCTTTTTATAGGTGAATTGAGTCCATTGATATTAAAAGGTAGTAATGACTAGTGGTTGTTAATTCCTTTTCAGTTCTTTTATATTTTGTTGTTGTTTGTGGAAGTTTGTGTGTGTTTCTTTCTTTGGGATTTGCTGGTTTAAGATTATCTATTGCCTGCTTTCTTTGTAGATGTAGCTAGCTTTCTTGGGTTGGAGTTTTCTTTCTAGTACTTTCTGTAGGACTGGATTTGTGGATAGGTATTGTTTAAGTCTGTTTTGTTATGGACTGTCTTGTTATCTCCATCTATGGTGATTGAAAATTTTGGTGGTTACAGTAGTCTGGGCTGGCATATGTGATCTGTAAGTGTCTGCAAAATGTCTGTCCAGGACCTTCTGTTTTTCAGAGTCTCCATTGAGAAGTTGGTGTAATTCTTATGTCTGCCTTTACATGTTACTTGACCTTTTTCAATTGCATCTCTTAATATTCTTTCTTTATTCTGTATGTTTAGTGTTTTGATTATTATGTGGCAAGAAGACTTTTTTTGTCTAATCTATTTCATGTTTCATAAGCTTCTTTTATTTTCATAGGTATGTCCTTTTATAGGTTGGGAAAGTTTTCTTCTAAGATCTTGCTGAATAGATTTTCTGTGCCTTTGTGCTAGAATTCTTCTTCTATTCCTGTTATTCTTAGGTTTGGCCTTTTCTTGGTGTCCCAGATTTCTTGGATGTTTTTTGTATTTAACATTTTCTTTGACCAATGAATCTATTTCCTTTATTGTATCTTCAATACCTGAGGTTCTCTCTTACATCTCTTGTATTCTGTTGGTTATGCTTACATCTGTAGTTCCCATTTATTTACCCAGATTTTCCATTTCCAAAATTCCATTTGTTTGTGCTTTTTGTATTGCCTCTTTTTCAGTTTTCAAGTCTTGAACCATTTCTTTCAGCTGCTGAATTGTTTTTTTTTTTTTCTTGGCTTGTGTGTGTGTGTGTGTGTGTGTGTGTGTCTTTCTTTCAGAGTTTTTTGATTTCCTCCATTTTTTGTTTATCTTTTCCTTTCTATTCAATATAGTACTCGAAGTTCTATCTACAGCAATTAGACAACAAAATGAAATCAAGTAGTTACAAATAGGAAAGAAAGAAGTAAAACTTTTGCTATTTGTAGGCGGTATAATAGTATACATAAGTGACCCGAAAAATTCTACCAGGGAACTCCTATAGCTGATAAATACCTTCAGCAATGTGGCAGGATACAAGATTAACTACAAAACAATAGGTAGTCCTCCTATATAAGATGATAATTGGGGTGAGAAAGAAATCAGAGAAACACCACCCTTCACAATAGCCAAAAATAATATAGAATATCTTGGGGGTAACTCTAAGTAAGCAAGTAAAAGACCTGAATGACAAGAACTTTAAGACTTTAAAGAAAGAAATTGAAGAAGATACCAGAAAATGGAAAGATTTTCCATGCTCCTTGATAGGTTGAATTAGCACAGTAAAAATGGTAATCTTTCCGAAAGCAATCTAGAGATTCAATGCAATCCCCATCAAAATCCCAGCACAAATCTTCACAGACCTTGAAAGAAAATACTCAACTTCATATGGAAAAATAAAACAAAACAGAAACAAACAAACAAACAAAAACAACCCCAGGGGAGCCAAAACAATCCTGTACAATGAGGAAACTTCCAGATGCATCACCTTCCCTGATTTCAAGCTCCACTATAAAGCTATAGTAATAAAAACAGCTTAGTACTGGCAAAAAAAAAAAAAAGAAAAAAAAACACAAGGGTGGACCAATGGAATTGAGTTATTAAAATGGGATTTAATAATAGTAGTTACATTCTGGTTGTGCATACCATAACTTCATTGTATTTATTTATCACTTTTAGTAGGTTTTTAATGATATGTTTAGGTTTCTCTCTATCTATATAAAGTTCTACAGTCTGTCTCCTTTCTCTTTTCTATGAGGAATGAGATGAAAGAACTGGACAGATATCCTTGTTTTGATCCTAATTATTATAGGAATTTTTCCGTGTTTTCTAAGGACATTGGCTGTGAGTCTAACAGGTAGCCTATACTGTTTTGGGTTACTTAAATTCAGTGTTAAAATTTATTCAATGGTTTTTCTATGTTTGTTGAGATAACCCTGTTTTATTTTGTATATCTGTTAATCTCATATATTTTGTTTCTGTGCTTTGGTTGAATCATTGTGCATAATTTAGGATGAAGTCTACCTGATCACAAGGTATCATTTTTTAGTGGGCTCTTAGTTTTTGTTCATTAGTATTTTGTGGAGATTTTTTTCATGTATATTCATCAGGGATGCTCTGGTTTTGTTTTGTTTTTGTTGTTGTTGTTCTTGGCATGATCTTCTTTGATTTTGATGTATTAGTGGCAATAAAGTAGAAAGGGTTTCAATGATGCCTTCCTTTTCAAAATTTGGGAGTAGACAGAATAATTGGGATAAGTTTTCTTTCAAAATGTGATTAAATTCAGCATCTTGTCCTAGGCTGTGGTAGTTTGGATGTTATTGGCTCCTGTAATCTCATAGGGAATGGCACTATTAGAAGGGGTGGCTTTGTTGGAGTGTGTATGGCCCTGAGGGAGGAAGTGTGTCACTGAGGGGATGGGCTTTGAGGTTTTCTTGACTTCCTGTTGCATGTAAGATGCTGGACTTTCAGTGACTCCTTCAGCACCGTGTCTGCTTGCACACCACCATGCTCCCTGCCACGATGATAATGGACTGAACCCATGAACTGTAAGAGAGCCCCCTCAATTAAATATTCTTCTTTTAAGAGTTTCTGTGGCCATGGTGTCTCTTCACAGCAGTAGAAACTGTAAGACAGGCTTACCTTTGTTGACAGATTTAGATTTTGTTACTGATTCCATCTTGCTATTTATTCATCAATTCTGTTTTTGCATGTATTCATGGTTAATTTTTTGTTGATTATATGTATTCAGAAAATTGTGTATTTATTTTAGGTTTTCCAATTGTTGGCCTATGTGTTTATATTAATCCCAAATGATCATTTATAGTTTAGTGATACCAGTTGTAATATCTGCTTTCTCTTGGGGTTTATTCTATTAGAATCTTTTCCTTTTATTTGGTAAACTAATAAATGGTTTGTTGATTATCATTAAAAGAAATACTTATTTAATTGTTATTTTGTAGCTTTTTAATATCCTGGTTTTTTTTGTTCTACTCTCTCATATTTATGTCTTACTAATTTTGAGTTTTGCTTGTCCTTATAGTTTTTAGTTCTTTAAATTATACCCTTATTTGCTCACTTGAACCCACCCTCCCAGATTATTATTATAAACTTGCCTCTTAATTCTACTTTTTCTGTATCCTGTGGGTTTTGGTATATTGTGTTTCAGTTTTCTTTTTGTTTCTAGACATTTTAAATTTCTCTTTTGATTTCCCATTGGTCAACCAAGACAACATTTTTTAATTTTCATGCATTTGTATTTTTTAAATTTTGTTGATTCTCATTTAATTTGATTTTTGTAAAAGAGATACTGAATTCTGTTATGGAAATATTGTTGGCAAGCATTTTGTGCTCTAAAACATCTATCTTGGAAAATGCCATCATCCACTGATGAGAGGAATGTGGAGTCAGCTGCAGCTGGACCAAGTGTTCCATAAATGTCTGATTGATCTATTTAGTATACAGTAGTGTTTAGCTCTGAATGTTTTTCATCTGGTTGATCTGTGCATTGATGAAAGGGTGTGCTGAAGTCCACTGAAACCATAGATTATTAATATTTATACCAACAAGTATAATGAGACATTGTACAATAAGTAAGTATGAATAAAATGAATAAGAAGAGGTTACAGTGTGATGCAATACAGTGGGAATTTAATTTCAGGGACTCCTGACTGTGGGTGGGTCTTGTCCCTCAAAAGTGTTTTTGTTTTGTTTTTCTTGAAACAGGATCTCACTATGTTGCTCAGGCTGGCTTTAAACTCATTTTTAGACCTCTCAAGTAGCTGGGAACTGCAGGCATATACCACCATGCCCAACTTCCCCAATAGTATTTTGATAAAAGCATAGTTTGGTATACTTGCAAAGCAACTGAAGTTTTTATGTTTTAGCTCAGCCAAAAATAAATAAATCAATAAATGAAGCATGAAAAAAGAAGGAAAAGAAGAAGCACCCAGCACTTACAACTCTTCTCAATAATCGGAGACTTTATTTCTTGGCCATTTTGCTTTATAGCTGTCTTTGTGGTTAATTAATGTCTCTTAAGACCTAAAATACCACAGAACCAAAGAAAATGGCTCACAATCCTTTGTCTTTAAAAGTAATTTAAAAATTATTTTCTTTGTTATATTAAGCAAGTTAAGTCTAATTTTGTTAGAAAGCACAGCTCCCTTCTGGGCATCCTATACCATGCAGGATTTTTATTTTATGTTACGTGTGTGTGTGTGTGTGTGTGTGTGTGTGTGTGTGTGTGTGTGTGATTCTGAAGAAAGAGCAGGAAAGGGCAAAATAGATAGCAAAGATATATTTTCTCATACTGACCCAAGAAGAGTTCTCAGTGGCCTTCAATGCTTCAAGTGTGGGCTTTTATCTATATCTATATCTATTTCTATCTCTCTCTATCTCTATCTCTGATCTCCATCTCTCTATCTCTCTATCTGTATCTCTCTATCTCTATCTATCTATCTATCTATCTATCTATCTATCTATCTATCTATCTATCTATATCCAATATATAGTTGCTAAGATTCCCAAATTCTGTCAACTAGATTTTTTTTTTCTGTCAACTAGATCTTTTTTTTTAAAAAAAATGCATTCCCTTTTCTGTTTTGTTTGACCTTGGAGTTACTTGTAAAACCTGGTTTTGCTCCCCAAGAACTCTCTCCTAGACATTCTGGCTAACAAAGGGACACTTTCCTTGAGAAACTAGGAAATTCCATTAGGTGTTTGACTTCACGTCCTCCAGTGAGTGAGAGAGCTGTCTGGTAAGCAAACACAGACAGTCCTCATGTAAAGCCGTCAGAGGTTTCCCTTTGCCATGGAGGATGGGAAACATTGCAGAAGGAGATTTTAATCATGGGGTTGACTCTTTTTGGTCTGCGTATGTGGCTCCATCTGTAACCGCCCGCTCTTGACCCAGGGCAGAGGTGGAAAGTCTGATTACAGCTTCTGGTCCTTGGCCATTTCTCCCACTGCTTCTTCCAAGGTGTCAGTATCAGCAACTCCAATCAATTGAACGACACTAAAACTGAGCCATTCAAAAGCACATAGCCCATAAGACAGTCCCTGGAAAACACCCATTCTTCTGTATTCATTAGAAAACATCATTGTATTTACTGTGTGCTACTCATGTGAAGATGAGTGTAGTGGAATCATTTGGAGAGTGACGGAGGGCAGGCAGTAGAGCTGCGTAGAGGAAGTTACATCACTAGGGTGTAGTAGAATGGTGATGTGTGTAAAATGCAGCAGAGAAATAAAGAAGACACTGAGCATTTTAGTAGCTGTGGTCAGGGAAAGCCTCAGAGAGGAGGTGATACATAAACATGGACAGATACTTTATAAGTAACACATGGGAAAAATAATCTCAATAGGATTTCTCATCTATGAGGGGAGTAGAACAAAATGAAAACAAAACAAAAACAAAAAAATCAGGTATCCAGTGTTGGGATAGTATACTACAGCCTTATAAGAATAAGAGGAAGAAAGTCTGTATAGGCATGTGTGTCCTACACTGGCATTTGTCAACATATATGCAAGTGTGTGTGTGTGTGTGTGTGTGTGTGTGTGTGTGTGTGTGTGTGGTATGGTATACTTAATGTCCCCCTTAGCTTCATCTGTTGGGAATTCCCAAAAGGAATTTGATTATCATCAGAGCAACAGACAGACTATGTCTTTCAAATGCAATTTTCCTGATACTTACTGTGTTGGGTTGTTCCTTGTACATAGGGTTGAGCTGAAAATTTTCCAGCTCTTTCCAACTACTTTTTCAGAGTAGTTCTAGCTATATTTGGTCAAAGCACAAGTTCGAAGAGATCTGACAGTGGGCATGAAGTGACACCACAGTGCTGTGCTTGGATAGGGGACAGGAGTATAAGTGAACTCCACACTCTATGTGGCACCCACCTTTCCTTTTTGGCTACAGCTGTTGTTGGCCAAGAGTGGCCTGAGCCTCATTAACAAAGACCTGTGTGGATCATGGCAGTAGGCTATCAAAGGCACCAACTTCTCAGATGTCTTCATGAGCCCCCTTTGTGATCCCTACATGGTCCACCTGCTACTCACTTTATTCTCAGGAAGCAGATAGCAAAAGCCTGCCAGACTTTCACTTCCAGCTTCTTACATACTGGGTGAGTCCTAAATCCAGTATCAAGTATGGCTTTCCCATCATGCTCATGGCTATTTCCAGCCCCTGCTAGATTGTAAGTGCGAGATTTATACATCTGGATCAGAGAATTGGACCTCCTTCCATCCACAAGTCTAGGTGTAATAGCAATCTCTGGTCTAGACCTTCTAGCCTATGGTAAATCCTTCTGGCTTGGCAATGCTGCCACACCCTCCTAAGTTTCTTTCAAGATCCTGATGCAGAGTGTTTCTGGGATGGGACATGGAATTTAATTTTATAACCAGCTGTTTTGGTTAATTTTGGTTGACAATTTAATTGCCATCTGAAATTACCCAAAGTGCAAGCTGATCCTGAGTGATTGTCTTGATAGTTACTTGAAGCATGACATTTTACCCTAAATGTGGGTGTTATCTTGTGCTGGCAGCCCTGATAAAAATAAAAAGACATAAAAGAAGGAAAGTTTGCTTTCAGCCTGCTTGCCTTCCCTCTTGCTGGCAAATTCATCTGTCCTTTTGCTGTGTCATTCCTTTGCTGCTATTAGAACCACCTTCTTTGGGCATCTATTTAAAGTAAAAACTTGAACCTTTCCAGGAATCCTTCAAGCCTTTAGCACCAGACTGGGACAGTTGAGGCATCCTGCTGCATGGACTGAACCATACCTCTCCTTTGTAAGGCTGTCATTGTCAACTTTTCCAGAGCACATCATGTAAGCCAACCTAATCTCTCCTCTCTTCTTCTCTCCCTCCTTCTTCCCCCTCTCTCCCTCCCTCTCTCTTTCTCCCTCTCTCTCCTCCCCCTTACCTCTCCTCTCTCTACTCTATTCATTTGGAGAATCCCAACACACCAGGATTTTCTTTTCACCACCAGATGATTCTGTCACAATGTGCTGCTGTGTTCTAGGTTGCCCTGAGGACCCTACTTCATTTCCATCATTGCAGGTAAGGATGCTATGTAACATCCTCTTGTTCTTGTGTCAGTATTGAGCTGTGTTTGCTTCTTGTCATTCCCTTTACATGATAAACTTATTTTATCATCATCATTATTTTTTTGTGGTTTAGCTATTATGACACATGCACTTATTCAGTAGCCTTGCTGACCTAGAGCTTTGATCTTCTTGCCTTTGTGATTTAAATAAAGGCATTTCACCTCTATAATCTTAGAGCACTGTTGTTGATGTATTCAAGTTGTTACATGATCAAGACAAAAAGGACAATGAAGAAGGAATGAAGGGTAGTTATGGGGTAGGGTCCACTTTGGGGTGGGACCAGGAGAAGAAGGCGGAAGGGAAAGGGGGAAACCTTGGGGCTGGAACACTTGCTTGATGTCAGCATCAACTGCAGAAGACTCATCTGCCTTCTCCATCCACAATCCAGGAAGTATGCCTTCATCTGTATAGGAAGAAAGAATTTCCCCTTGTTTCTTCTCTTTAGCAATCCCAGAGGCTGTAGCCTTCTGGGTACCCAACTGGGACTTATGTAGCCTACATCAGAGCAGCCTGCCATAGGACAGTCCCAGACTTTGGGGCAGAATCATCTTCTGGCACTCATATTAGACAAGTAGTAAAGCAGATATTATTGTACTACCTATCTGACAAGGGTGTTGGGAGGGTTTGAAGGGGATGACAGAGTCCAAGCACAATGCCTGGTACATGTCAGGTCATCCATATTTAGCACATCTGTCTATAACTCCTCTACTTCTGGCCAAGATCACCTCTTGAGCTGCCTGGCTGTGCACATTTGAAACCTATTTTTTGTGCAGCTTGGCACTCAGCTAGCTTTCTGTTGGGGCATCTACATGTTCTTCCCATCTTTCACATGGAGTAAAACTGGTAAATAGTGGACTCTGGCTCAAAAGTGTCCCCAGGCAGGAAAAAAAAACAAAAAGAAAAGAAAAAGAAAATCAGAGTCAGTGGGATCAGGAGGATCTGTTTGGTTGTGTGAGTTATTCACCCTGATCAGACCTTCCCCAGGGTGACTCAGAAATGATTACTAACACCTGAATGTGAACATTCTTCTCTGAAGGTTGTGAGCTTTTAAAGAAGCTCAGTGATAAGAGTATTTGACCAGTTTGTGCAAAGCCCTGTGTTTGATCCCATTTTTTCTAAAACCAAACCAAAATACTGACATAAACAGCCATCTCAGGGTTTTCAAACAGACATTGTGCCCTCTGAACAGACACCCCTTCTCTCCACAGACTCCTGCTGATGGTGAAATAAGGTTGGCACATTCTTGAAAGACACATCAGCCCACCCCACCCTATACAAGTTTCTGAGTATACTTCATATATAAGCACCCAAGGGAAAGAACCATGATCACAAGAAGCAGAATTCCCTTCAAGCTTCATGAGACAGTGGCATGGACAAAGAACAGGCAGCTTGTAGGAGTGGCCGGCTAGCAGAAACAGTGATCACTCCAGTCCATAGCTGTCTCCGGGGCTTCTTTGTCTTTTATCAGTCCCTGAGACATTTCCCAGCTTCAGTCTGCATTAGTGTACAGCCCTGCCCAACAGTGCACTGGGGACTGACCCAAGCCTCCTTAGTGCTTAGCTCAGTCTTTTTCTGGGAAGAGAGACTCTCATTTCTCTACCCTGCACCGCCAGCTGTTTTTTCCAGAGGCTGAGTTTGGTTATATGAAACCATCAGGACAGTCACCATTGGCAGTGGCCATGCCATTATTGTGGGCTGGGGCTCTTATGTAGAAGACAGGTGCTGTTCAGGTGAGTTTTTGTGCAATTTTCCCTTCAAGGTAGGATCTAGGCAGTGAGGCTTTGGAAATCTTGGGCTTCTTTTTATATGGAAGCATCAGTGGATATGCCAAGTTGTATCATAGTATCATGTATTAACTATACAGCTACAAGAGTGGCCGCCTGTAGAGCTGAATCCCACTGTGGTACAATTTATTCCACAGATGGAGCTATGATCACAATCAAGTCTGTTGTGTCCATGAATATGTAAATAATCCTTTACCCAAGAACTCTGGCACTTCACAGAAACAAGGTAGGTCTTTTGTTTTGACATATAACCTTGCATTGTTTTGTTTATGTCTGGAGTGTTTACCTGTATTTCCAAATGAATTATAGTTGTAGAAGTTGAGATGGAGCCAGTACTAAGTAGTTTTTGGAGAACTACAGACACAGATATGTCTGGGAAAATCAGGGTCTATGTCTTCCTAACTTCTCTTGCATTCGCAGTGGATGTTAAGTTGGCTGCACTTGGATAGGTTTCTACAGATTTCTGCAGTCTCCAAGGCTGTCCAGTCGGAATCTTCCAAATAACAATATGAGAGTAGGAGATAGGACTGCTATCTTTCCTGATTCCTCAGAACTCTAGAATTCCCATCTCTTCTGGAAATCACAAGAGTGATGTCATCTGCTTATGCTCAGCAGCCATGATGTGTGTCTTGAATGCAGGGTGAGTTCCCAAATAAGGCCTTTCATATCCCAGATTCTCTGTGGTCATATCTAAATATCCAGAGTTTTCAGAAACAACCAGAGATAGTCTTTTTGAAGGACCTAAGTTGTTGTCATGAAGCAGAGAAGAGATATCAGTTCCATTTGCTCTTGCCTTATAGTGAACCATCAGAAACTTAACTGTGCTTATGAATTCATGGATCAGGAATAAGACAGGGCCCAGGGCAGGTTCCTTGCTCTTTATTGTGACAGATCTCTGCTAGGAACACAGGAACGACATGCCTGGAGAATTTCTTCCATTTGGCTTGCTCCTGCACTGTCTGCTAATGGAGACAGAATGGCTAAAGTGAGGCTCACCTGGGACCTGAGCCACTCATGTAGTGTTATGATTTGTGTCTGAAATGTGTCCCACAGGCTCATATTTTTTCTATTACTATTTTGGGGCACTATGGGACCTTTAGGAGGAGCAGAATAGCTGGCAGAAGTAAGTCACTAGGAATAGGCTGTTGAAAGTTAAAAGCCTGGTTCCCCTTTCCTGGTGAACAGCCACTATCAAATACTTTCCCAAGCCTAAAGAAGCCTTCATTTCCTTGTCTCTTTCAGATATTATGGTCACAACAATACAAAATTAACCAATATGTGTGGCTCCTGCATGTAGCTCAGGCTTCTCAGAGCATGTCAGCTTGGCCATGAGTGAGAATGTCCAGAGAGGACACTTTAGAAGCAATCGTTACAAGAGAACTGCATTGACTTTTCTGCCATAGCAACCAACATCTCTAGATTCAAATGGAAGGACACAGTCCTAACTAGATGACTGGATTATCTACATTAAGGAAAGCATTGGTGTGACAGTGTTTTCATGACACCTTTGGAAAATGCAACCCCTGTGTATTCTGGATCTAACAATTCTTTCTTCTGTACCTAAGGAGGTACAAGGAGTTGTATAGCACATAGGTGTTCTATTTTCTCTATCCCAAGGGATGGTCTCGTTGCTTTCTTGTTTTCCATTCTGTGGTAGCTTTAATGAGATGGCCTCCATAATCTTGAGAATTTGAAAACTTGGTACCCAGTTAGTGGCACAGTTTTGTTGAGTTTATGAGGTGTCACCTTCTGGAAGAAGTATGTCACTGGGGAGTGGGCTTTGGAAGTTTCAAAGCCCCATGCTGTTTTGAGTTAACTTTCTGCTTTGTGCTTTAGGATCACAATGTAAGCTATAACCTTGTGTACCTGCCACCACATTTTCAAGCCACCATCATGGACTCTAATCCTCTGGGACTGTAAGTCCAAGCAAAGTCTTCTATAAATTGTCTTTGTCATGATGTTTTGTCACAACAACAAAAAGTAGCTAATTCAATATTCCAGTTTCTCACAGAAATATGGTTTATAGGCTCACCTGTCTGTCACCTTTGAACTGACAAGGGCTGAAAATTTTAAAGACCAATGTGATAGTTAATGTTGATTGTCTACTCGACAGGATCTAGATTCACCTTCAAGATAGGTCTCTGGGTTTCTCTAGATTGGGTGCTAATCTCTGAGCATGCCTATGAGGGATTAATTTGCGGAGACAAATTCAGGTTGAAAAAATCCATCTTTAAAGTGAGTGACACTATTCCATGGGGTTGGCTTCTTGACTGTGTGAAAGGAAGACATGACCATCTTTTGCCCCCAAAACTGCCCCACCAAGATAGACTGTCCTGCTGAACCATGAACAAAAATAACCCTTGCTTTTGAGAATTTGTTGGGTAAGGGTCATGGAGAAATGGAGGTTCAGCTTGAGGTGATATTGTAGAGTTTGCCTTATTTAGTAGCTCACAGCAGTCCCTTTCAGAATTGGGGTGCAGGATGGGTGCCCGAAGTGCACCTGAATTCCAATGAGAAGCTTTAGGGCATTGTCAGTTGACCAACAGCCTGGAAGTAGTTGGGTACTTTGGCTTCTGGGAAGAGAAAAGGAGGAATTGTGTGCAGAGCCCAAGTGGATGTCTTAGAGAAATGTCATTCTTAAAGATGTCATAAGAATCTAATTCTTTAGACCCACCCACCCTCCTCTACTCCTGTGTTGTGCTCCAAGAGCCCAAAGAGTTTGAGTTGCACTATCAGTCTGCCTTTCTTCTGGGGTCATCCTTTGCCTGACTTGTATAGAAAACAAAGGAAGAAGGAGAGAGAAACTAGATACTTATTTCTTAGTAGCTACCTTGACATCATCCTTGTTCCCACATGTGTGTGCATGTACTCATTTCAATATACACAAGTGTGGAAGTAGGATGTCAATACCAGGTGTCTCCTGTAACTCCTCTTCACCATATTTTTTGAGATAGGGTCTTTCTCTGAACCCAGAGCTCACCATTTCAGCTAAACTAGCTATATAGGGAACCTACAAGATCCTCCTGTGTCTGTCAGCTCTCCAAAATTTGGGGTTCACTG
Source organism: Cricetiscus sungorus (assembly GCA_030556225.1). Classification (NCBI taxonomy): domain Eukaryota; kingdom Metazoa; phylum Chordata; class Mammalia; order Rodentia; family Cricetidae; genus Cricetiscus; species Cricetiscus sungorus. Next base: position 5,764,134 of record JANBXA010000491.1, read on the forward strand.
TCATTCCTGGCTTTTATGTGGGTCTCATACTTGTGTAACAGGTACTTTGTCTACTGGACCATTGCCTAGGTCCCAAGTTTACCTTCTTTCTATGAGATAGGCTAGTGCCTCTCTTTTGGGGGTTATACAAGACACCAATGCTATCCACCAGAAAAGAAGAAAGGAAACATGAATCTATCAGTTTCGGTTACTCGTTAGTCATGGGTTGTCTCACATACTGAAATATGCTGTAAAAATTGGGAGATTTATAAAAAATTATTTTTACTAATTATTTGAGAATTCCATACAATGTATTTGTTTTATATTCACCCACACATACTCCTTCATCTATCTAGATCCACTTCACCTCCTTATTCTCTCACAAATTCATGTACTCTTGTTTGTTTTTGTTTAAATAGCTCACTGAGTCCACTTAGTGATATTTGTAACATCTGTGCCACTGTTGAGTCCATAGCCCCATTGGTCATTGTTGAAGATCATGAGGCTCACAGCTAGAGGAGATGGTTGATGATCTTTTCTTCCCAGAAGCCTGCCCAGTATTTTCTGGTACTATGAAAGCTAGCCAGCATGAAGGAATTGTCTTGGTATGAACCAACTTGATCTTTCCATATTCTGTGACCAAAGTGTGTGGTGTCTTCAGCAGTGGGGTCTTATTATGAAGTTCTGGTGGGCAACCAAGAACAATAGAACAATATACATTCAGGGGCTGGAAAGATGACTCAGTGGTTAAGAGCACTGACTGCTCTTCCAGATCACCCAGGTTCAATTCCCAGCACCCACATGGCAGCTCACAATTGTCTTTATCTACAAGATCTGACACCCTCACATAGACAGACATACATACAGGCAAAACACCAATGCAATTAAAATATAAATAAATTATTTAAAAAAGGAACAATGTACATTCTTTTGGGAGGTCTCTAGTGGAGGTATCCCACATCTGCCATTGGAACTTTTATTTGGCAATGTATGTTTTCTGGAAAGAGAATTATTCCTATGTAGGTTAGCTCCAATTAAACTTTTTTATGTGAATATATAGATATTGAGGGAGCTTATAAAATAGTAAGTTTGCATATGGCTTTTTCAACTATCATTGGTATTAATTATCCCCCCCCACAACCTTTGGTGCCCTAATATCTCACCCTTCCTCCAACTTAAATCTCCATTCCCATTGTTCTCCCTTCCTCCTTTGTGTCACCCATGCTCTGATATGCCCTCTCAGTTAGGATATTTTTCAAATACTTGTTCCATTTCATTGGATGGTATGGATTCTTAAAAAAATATTTTCCTCATCTTGTTTAACCATGGTAGTTCATATACACCTAGAAATTTATCCATTCTTTTAGATTTTCTAGTTTCATGAAATGTAAACAGTTAAAGTAGGTATTCTCCAAATTTCTTCATTGTTTGTTATATCTACCTTTAATCTCTAATTTTTTAATTCAAATCCTTCCCCTCTCTCTGTTAGTTTGACTAAAACTTGACTAACTCTCTGTTAGTTTTGTCATCTTGTTAATCTTTTCATGGAATCAAGTCATCAATTAATAGATTCTTCTTTTGTTTGTTTCTATTTCACTTAGTCTTGATTTTGATTATCCCTTCATGTCTACTATTTTTGGATTTTGTTTTTTATATAAGGCTTTATGGTGCATTGCTAGTATTTTTGTCATAGCATATGATCTTTTTCCAAAATTATTTATGTTTTTTGGATTATAATTACATAATTTCTTCCTTCCCTTTCCTTTTTTTAGACCCTCTTATAGATCCATCTTTACTTACTTTCAAATTTATAGCATCTTTTTCATGAATTATATATATATGTATATATTTTAAATACATAAATACAATATACTCAATCTGAATAGCTTAAATCATACATATATATTTTCAGGACTGACCATTTAGTATATTCTTTCCAGAGGAAGACTATTTCTCCCATTCTCAGTGTTCTTTAGATTTCTATGGTTCTTTGTATAAGATTGAGGCTTCCTGAAATTTTCCCATTACTGTTAATGTAGCTTTTGGAGTCATCCCTGTCCAGCTCAATTTGAAGTTTTTAACTTGGGATCTTTCATTTTTTTTTATGTAGGCACTTAGTGCTATAAACTTTCTTCTTAGGAAGAGTTAAAAAAAGTATCCTTATTTGCAGATAATTGATTCTATACATAAAGGACCCCATCAACTTTATCAGGAAACTCTTTTAGCTGACAGACACATTCAGAGAAGTCGCAGCACACAGAATTCACACATAATGTCTACTAGCCTTCATATATAGCAACAACAAGAAAGAAATCAGGAAAACAATGTCATTTACTATAACCTCAAAAAACATCTCAGAATAATCTAACCAAAAAAGTGAAAGCCTTGTATAATGGGAAGCTTAATGCAATAAAGAATAAAATTGAAGATACCAGGTATAAAGACCTCCTATACTCATGGATTGGTAGGATTACTATTGTGAAAATGGTCATATCCAAAGCAATCTTCATATTCAATACATTTCACATCAAAATTCTAACACTATACTTCCCAGAAGCTTAAATAGAATCTCAAAATTCATATGAAAGCAAAAAATATTCTAGAGTACTAAAACAACTCAAAACTTGAAATAAAAATTCAGGGAATTATACAAAATCTCAAAAGGAAACCTAACTGACAAGTGGAAGAGAACACTAGGTCTTGAAGAAAAGGTAGAGAACTTGGATCACACAGCCAAAGAAAATATTAAATGTTAAGACAACATCAAACTCCCAAACAGAAATTTCAGGGCTCTGCAACAATATAAAAAGACAAAATCCACCAATAATATGTATTGAAGAAAACTAAGCAATTTAGGTCAAATTGGGGAGGGACAAAAAAGAAAAGCAATGAAGGAGGTACCTTGATAGATGGGGGCATTATGGGGTTATGGAGAAACCTAGTGCCAGGAAAACTCCCAGGAACTCACAAGGGTGACCTCAACTATGACTCCTAGTAACTATGGAGAGAGGGTGTCCAAACTGGCCTTTGCCTGTAATCAGATTGGTAACTACCCCCATTGTTATCATAGAAACTTTGCCCAGTAACTGATTGAAGCAGATGCAGAGATCCATCCTGAACCAAGACCCAAGAGTTCAGTTGAAGAGACAGAGGAGCGATTATATGAGCAAAGCGGGGGTGGGGGGTGTCAAGATCATTTCAAGGAAAGACAGCTGACCTGAGCTCATGGGAGCTAGCTAGTGAGTCTGCATAGGACCATCCTAGGCCCTCTACATGTGGGTGACAGCTGTGTAGCTTGGTCTGTTTGTGGAACCCCTAACAGTGGGACCAGGATCTGTTCCTGGCACATGAGCGGGCTTTTTAGAGTCCGTATCCTATGGTGAGATGCCTTCCTCAGACATGATGTGTGGGGGCAGGGCTTTATCCTTCTTCATCTTGATGTCCCATGCTTTATTGACTCTCATGGGAGGCCTTAGGCTTCCTGAGGAGTGGATGAGGAAGAGGTACAAAAGAGGTGGGGGGAGGGAACAGGAGGAGAAGAAGGAGGTACAACTGTGGTTGCTATGTAAAGTATATAAATTTAAAAATAATAACAAAAAGAATGAAAATCAACTCAGTATGTATCAAAGATATAAAATCTTAAATACAAAATTTAAAGCTAAGGAGATTCCTATTGAGGTATAAGAGGTATAAGGAACACCAAATAGAAACAGAAAAGAAAGAAACTACCTACATTGTATAATAATCAAACCCCTACATCTACAGAGCATAAAAAGAATATCAAATTCTGTAAGAGAGAAAGATAAAATCACCTATAATATCAGATCCATCAGAATAACAAACTTTTCAAAACATATTTAAAAAGACAGGTTGATTTAGACAGATGTTTTCCAAACTCTGACATTTCACAGATGACAATCTAGACTGTTATACCTCACAAAACTATCAGACATAATTGAATGAAAAATCAAACTTCCATGATAAAAATAGGCTAAAGATATTTATGACCATTAAGACAGCTCTTTAGAGGCTATTATAAGGACTACTCAGCTTGAAAAGAAGATTAAACATGCCCAAGAGGGCAAAAGTAATAAATAAGCAATCCCAGAAGAGTTAATCAATGGAGATATGAGAAAATACCACCACTACAACCAAATAGTAGGAATTAATAAACGTTGTTCTACAAAAATTCACATTAACAGTCTCAACTAACAAATTGGATTAGAAAAAGGGTTCATCATTTTGTTGCTTCTAAGAAACACTCTTCACCATCAACAATAGACACTAGACACTTCCTTAGAGTAAAAGAATGGAAAAACCAATGAAACTAATAAATAAGCAAGCATAAATATTTTACCAGCTGACAAAATAGACTCCAAACTAAAACTACTCAGAAGATAATAGGGAAGCACGTTTCATACTCATTTTAAAGGAAAAAGATACCAAGTGGATATTATATCCTAAACATTAACACAGCAAACATAGAGGCATCCAATTTAATAGAAGAAACACTATTAGATCTTAAACCAGAGATTGACCCCAAAACAGCTGATAGTTGGTAATTTTGATGCCCCACCCTCACTAACAGACATGTCACCCAGACAAAAAAAGTAATGGAAAAAACAGCAGTTAAATTATATCATAAATCATATGGACCTAATAGATATCTATAGGACATCCCATCCAAATACTAGAGAATACATATTGTTTTAATCATCCCATTAAACATTCCTTCAAATTGACTATGTATTAGGACTCAAAGCAAGAAAAATTGAAATATCAACCTTTATTTGTTATGATCATCAATGAATAAATATGGATACCAATAGCTATGTTACAAATAGGGCACAATCTTGTATAAACATGACAACATATTTGTCCTACTTGGCTTTACTATTGTTGTGGTAAAATACTGACCAAAACCAAGTTGGAGTTGGAAGGGTTGATTTGGATTACACATTTTGATTAACAGTATATCATTGAGGTTAGTCAGGGCAGGAACTATGAGGGAAGGAAATCTCCTTAACTGACTTATTTTCCATAATTTGCTTAGCTTGCTTTTTTACATAAGCCAGGGCCACTTTTCCAGGAATGGCATTTACCACAGTGGGATGGGCCCTCCCACACCAACCATTAATTAAGAAAATGATCCACAGTCATTCCTCAGGCCCACCATATGGAGGCACTTCTAAATTGCAGTTTCCTCTTTTCAGGTGACTAAGTTTGTTCTTAAGTTGACAAGAGCTAATCAACACAACAGTACTCAATGAAAATTGTGTCAAGCAAGAAAAAATAAGGCAATTTAAAAATTCCTGGAACTGAATGAAAATTAAACAGAATATATCAAGCTATAGAACATAATGAAGAAAATCCTAAGAAGAACATTTATTTAAATTAAGTCTTTGAGAAAAACTCTTATATGTAACAGTGGCTTGCCTAGAACTTACTATGTAGGGCAGGCTGGCCTCAGGCTCACAGAACTCCACCTATCTCTGCTAGGATTAAATGTGTACACCATCTCACCCAGCTTTGCAGAGGAAAGTCTATAACCCTAAATGCTTACATTAAAAACTCAAGTAATCCCATTTTAATAACTTTGCAATACACTCAGTGACCTTGAAATAGTAACAATAATAACACCCCCAAACCATAGCCAGGAAAGGATGATCAAGTCACAGCTGAAATTAATGAAATAGAAATAAAAATAGTATAAAGAACCAATGAAATGAGTTGACTTTTGAAAAGACTGACAAGTCTTTATCAGAGTAACCAAAAAAGACAGGACCCACATTAATTAAAAAAAGACAAAAAGAGAAACATTATAGCATATGCTGAAGAAATTCAGAGAATCAAAAGGATGTACTTTAAAAACCTACACTCCATTGTGTTACAAAAAAAATAAAAGAAATGGACAAGTTTTTAGCAATATGTGATCAGCCAAAATTAGATCAAGATGAAATAAACACTTTAAATAGACTTATTACAACTTAAAAAAAAAAACTCTACTTTAAAAAGTTTTTTTCAGGACCAAATGGACTGAATTCTGCCTGACCTTCAAAGAAGAACTAATGCCAATACTACTCAGATTATCCCATAAAATTTTAAAGGAATGAACATTTTCAAATTCTTATGAGGCCAGAGTTACCTGATAACATAACCAGACAAAGATACAAAAAAGAAAAAAACAAAAAACCAAAACAACCTTTTTGACGATCATAAACGCAAAACTTCTTAATAAAATACTTACAAACAAAACTCAAGACTACATCAGAAATGGCCACCATGATAAAGTCAGTTTTATCTCAGAGATGAGGTATTGTCCAGCTTATGTAAGACTAGTGAATGAGATAAGGGGAATACAAATAGGAAAAGAAGTCAAAATGACAATGTGTCATTTTCAGATGATAATTCCTATCAACTACAGCTGGTAAATAGATTCAGAAAAAGCAGAAAGGTACAAAATTAACACACAAACCTAGCAGCCTACCTATGTACCAACAACTAGCACACTAATTAAGAAATTAGAGAAATAAACCAATCCACGATAGCCTTAAAACAATAGATGCTTCCACCCTCCATTTTCTAGCCCCACTTCACTTGGATTCACCAAGCCTTAAGTCTGTTTTTTAGGACTGCCCACTCCTCTTGGCCCATTTCCCTCTTTCCAGCCAGCCAGCTACAGGGGACTCTGACCAGAACTCATGGTGCAGATACCCAGATAAGCTCCTTACATTTCCTTTCCCTTAACCCCTCATCACTGGGATTTTCCAAGTCTCATTTCTGCTTGCCAGGTCTTTGGGACTCACCTGATCCCAACAGCAGGGCACTTTCTAGTCACTACAAATGACCCAAAGATCCGTATCCCTTCCAAGGAACTTGGAGCCTTTGCCTGCCCCATCTGACCTTGAGACCAAAGAACATTCTACAAAGCAGGGAAAACCTCTTCAAAGCTGGTTGAACAGACTGCTGAGGGAATGAGACTGTAGCAGAGAAACTGAAGACCTTTAATAGAAGCTGCAGTCCCAAATACTAGGCAGAAAAAATTGAAATCCCAATCCTGCTATGAATTAGCCCCCCCCCCCCCGAACATTGTAAACAGCTTCCCTGAGAGAATAAAGGTGATTTGAACAACAACAAAAAAAAAGTCAATGACCAAATTAACTCCAGATGCACAAATCCCAATGCAGAAATAAAAAACATGAATTTTAAAGTAAACCAAACAGAAATGCTGGAAGTGAAAAACTCAATAAGCCATTAAAAAATTCAGTGGAAAGTCTCACCAATAGAATGGATCATGTTGAAACAAAGTTATAGATGATAGGTAATGCTAAAGGAATTGGATCACTCAGTAAAGAACAATGGGAAATTTAAGAATATATATGAATGGAACATAAGAGTGTTTTGGGACACAATGAAAAGAGCTAACCGCACCAAATAAAATAGAGACTATCTTCAGTAAAGTCATTGAAAATTTCTCAAGCCTAGAGAAAGAGATGCCCATCCAGATAGAAGGTTTGTGGAACTCCAAATAGATGAGAACAACTAGGAATTCTTCATGCAGTATTATAGTTAAAATATAAAACACAGAATAAAACAGTGTATTGAAAACTGCATGGGGGGAAGTTGGAATCACCTATGAAGGCAGGACTATTAGACTATCACCTGATTATTTGACAGATACCTTTAAAGCCCATTCCAAATTCTGAAAAGCCATAGTTGCTGTGATAGTTTAAATGTAACTGGACCACATAATCTCATAGGGAGTGTCACTCTTAGGAGGTATGGCTTTGCTGGAGTTGGTATTGCCTTGTTGGAGGAAGTGTACCAATGTGGGGGTGACTTTAAGGTTTCCTATGCTCAGGATACTGCTCATTGTCTTGGTCAACTTCCTGTTGCCTGCAAGCTAAGATGTAACCAGTACCATATCTGCCTGCATGCCACCATGCTCCCTTCCCTGATGAAAATGGACTTTGAAACTGTAAGTGAGCACCCCAATTAAATGTTTCCTTCATAAGAGTTGCCATAGTCTCGATATCTCTTCACAGTAATAGAAAGCCTAAGATAGCTGTCAACCCAAACCTATCTAATAAAATACCCAACAAACCTATCTAATAAAAGAAATAGAGAAATAAACACTTTCCATGGTAAAAGCAGATTAAAAGAATTTACAACTTCTAAAGACATCTCTACAGAGCATACAAGAAGGAATATTTTCAATCTGAAGAGAAGGGTCACACTGAGGAGATCACAGGGGAAAGCTTAATGCTGTTATTCTCTTAAATGGATATAGTAATAGATTGCTCCTCAGTTTTTATTTTTATAAGTGTGGATTAATTATTTCTAATCAAACATCATAGAAAGTTGCTTTTATTTTTAATTTTATTTTTTACAGTAGGTGATGACTAACACAGAGACCTATAAACTGGTCAAAATCCAGAGACTATAAAACTCTGAAACTCAACTCAAAATGGAGTGTCTGTAACATACCCCTTCCTCCTAATGTGTATGAATCATTGGGGAAGAGGAAGTAAAAATATATGATGAATGGATGTCTGCTCTGAAGCAGTATTTGCCAGACGTCTCAGCACATGACTTCGCAGTAGCTATGACTACATGCACATGATCTGTACAAGATCAAGCCATCCTTAAACCCCAGCATGAATGGTTAAGAGGCTAATGAAGTTCCACTCTATCTGAGTAGCTATTGATACTTGATGGTTGTTGGGTGAGGGAGAATCAGTTTTCTTCATGGATGGGAGCCCTGAGGGGTTACCCATGTTTTAGTAGAAAGTCCATACAGAAATCACTAAGTTGACTCAGTGAGTTAAATAAAAATCAGTTGAAGGTGAGAGGGAACAGTTGTGTGGAGGAATTAGAAGAGAAGATAGTTGGTTGTATTTGATTAAAATGTAATATACACATGTATGAATTTCTCAAACCCCAAAAATAAGGTTGGAGAGTAACAGAGGAAGATACCTGACTGCAATCTCTGGCCTCCATGTGCATGAGCATACTAATAAGCATGCATCCTTACCCCATAAATGCAGAGACCCACTTGAACACACACTCCCATGCTGAGATAGAGAGAGAGAGAGAGAGAGAGAGGAAGAGGGAGAGAGGGAGAGAGAGACAGAGAGACAGAGACAAAGGCACACAGAGAGGGGGGGAGGGAGGGAAAGAGAGAGGGAGAGGGAGAGGGAGGACTGATTCTACTGCTTTGGAGTCAGATTCGTGTCCCATAGCTACTATAATACTTGGGTCTTCCTAAGTAATAGGACCAGTGCCAGGGAGCCCATGTGCCCGGAGAAACCAAAGATTGTGGTTTCCAGTCCCAATTCCATTCCCTAGGAAAGAGGTAGGAGGGCTCTCTGAAAACCATTCTACGAGGTGATCTAGTGATCTTGCAGGCTGGTGAGCATAAACATGCATTATTGGGAGGATGGTGCACCCCAAATCTATGGAGAAAGTACCCCTTTGCTTACCTATGTGACTCTCTGCATCTGACTATTCATCTGTATCCTGTGTAACATTCCTTACATCAAGCCAGTGAGGTGTTCCAGAAAAGTCACTGAATGTGAGAAGTCATAGAATACCAAAGTGATACTGGCTTGTTAGAAGTACAGGTTTCCATTTCAGAGTGGAAATTGCCATCGTAAGTGGGCACAAGTTAGTGGACTCAGTCTCGAACATATGGAGGCTGATGTTATCTCAGGTAGAAGGTGTCCGAATTGAATAAATTGCATATCAGCCATTTTGAGGTCAATAGGAGTATTGCTTAGTGTGTATATGGGATAGAATCCATGCCTTTACTCATAAAGCAGTCTGTGCTATGAAAGTATAGGAGAAAACAATGTGCCTCCCTGAGAGGCTGACACTGTAGATACCAGGTAGATTAAACAACAATTATTTTCTTGTTATTCTGGATTCTTGGAGCAGTATGACTGAGGAGCGAAGATACTTCCTGGGTAGGGTGCACAAATTCATGGATTCAGGTCCCAGACTGAATAAAAAGGAGAAAGCAGTAAGTACCAGCATTCATAACTGCTTCCTGACTGTGGGTGAATATGTGACAAGCTGCCACACTCTCATCCTGTCATGATTTACTCACCATGATGGACAGGCTTTTAAACTGTGAGCTAGAATAGATGCTTTCTTCTTTTAGTTGCTTTTGTTAAATAATTTTTCATAGCAACAAGAAAATTAACTAACACAAGCTCCTATTTCCAAACATAATAACAACAGACAATAGAGAAGCCACTTATCAATGGGGGCAAAACTCAATCCATAATAACCTATGGGAATGTTTTAGTTCCCAATTATACCAGGGGTGTGCGTGCGTGCATGTGTGCACGTGTGTGTATGCTCATTTGCTAGGGATATCAAAATTAGATGATAGCTTTATATCACAGTGTGTAGATGACTTACAACCAGCATGGATTTCATTTTAGTCTTTCCAAGATGTCCTGTCATTTAACTGTATCCTATTTACTGTCTTGAATTAGGGCTCTCTCTTCTGCCATTGTTTGTAACTTCATACTGCCCAAAGAAGTTAGGCTTGTAAATAAACATCACATCTCACATGTGTCGGGATGAATAGAAGCATGGGAGTTGTTGATTTAAGGTACCATGAGTGCTGAGTGGGGGTGGAAACAGGTGGAAATCTGAGATAGCTTGGAGGCACATGAACAAGTGTCTGTTTTTGCCTAAGTTGAATAAGCCATTTGGAAACTGTTGGCTTTGGGCAGCACATTTCTCACAGAATGCTAATTGTCATTATTATTTTTGTCAATGTTTTGTTGGTTAAGGAAATAACAAGGAAGCAAATGCTGAAATTGGATACAGGGTTGGTAAACGGACTGTGCGTATTGGCAGGTGCACTACTGAGACTTTCCAAGGGCTCTTTTCCACAAGCTCACTTGCCAACAAAACCTCTGCATAGGATGTATCCTGAGGGAATGTTTCCAGATCGACAGAGAGCAGTTCTGGTCAATCTAGTGCATGAGAACCTGATTCCACCCTTTAAGACAGTTGTTTTGAATTAGACCTAAGCTAACATGCCAGCAAGATACTAATAACCATGATTTCTCTGTATTTCTGTTGCTATTTTATTTCCAGAAACCAAATCCAAATCATTTTAGTTGTTTAGTTTTCCACTGCAATTTACTGATCTTGTATGCTGGCCAAATTGCTTTTTGGTTAGGTTACAGTGACTAACTTCCTAGCTCTCAAGAGCATTGCTCTTATTACAAAAACCTATAGTAGGAAGGCCTTAGGTTCCTGTTGGGAAATGTAAGGCAGGAAACTTTGAGCCTTACACATGAAACAAACACATGAAACACATGAAACAATGGCTTCATGTGTGTCAGGCACTGTTGTGCTCACTCAGGTCATGTATGTGTTTATTAATTCAAGGAATATTCATTGCCTGGCTTTACAACCAACCCTTTGTCATCTGTTGTCTTTGCAACCACTCATTTCTATAAGGGATACAAGCCATAGTGATTTTTAAATCCTTTATAGTGGAAGACCTCCTTTTATCTTATTTATGACCCATTTCTAAATAATATTCTCATAAACTACAATATAAATGAATTGCCAAAAAAATGGAATAAGGCGTACAAATGATATACCTCAACTTTTCATTATTAGATTCAACAGACATAAAATTACATTTGGATAAGTATAATAAGAACAAATATAACATCATTGCACTGAAAGTTTCTGAACACTCACAGTATTCATCTCAATTGTATCTTGGAAGCAGACAGTTCTTGAACCATGGTCTGCATAGCCCTGAGGCAGTGATCTTTCTATGGGCTTCGATTCTAGTAAAGGTACCCATGATTCCACCAAAATCCATCCTATCAATTTTGGCAATTTGGTTTTTTCTAGGTGGTCCTTGATTGGTCTGAGGGAAAAATTTAGGGAGCTGTTCATTTGTTAATCAAGTCCTGGATATTTGGGGCTGCTGTACTGGTTATGCTTGGCTTCCTTGACTGATTGCTAGCAAGAGTAAGTTGGTCTCCAGTGCTGTTTGCTGCATCAGGATATTATGGTATGTATGTGCTATCTATTGTTTGCATATTCAGCATCTCAGGAGGATTGAGAGTAGGGATCAAGAAAGGCCACAGATTTGAGCCTTGGCATTACCAAAAATTAAAATAAAATCTCGTATAGAGGTAGTACAGATGAACAAATGAGAGCAATTGTAGAAGGAGCAAAGAGTTGTCCAAGTTGCTATAATAACCTTGATAAGATGAGGCTACAGAGATAAATGACTCTAAGAAGTATCTGTTTCTAAAAACATGATTTAGACAGAGACGCTTGATCTATGAACATCTGTGCATGCCAGTGGGGTAGGACAGAGGTCATCAGGTCCTGGCCTGAGTTCTGAGGCAGAAGGTGCAGGGAAGGTAGCCAGGCTGAAGTGATGAGCAGTATGGAAATACTTTCTTAAGCAAGATTTCTGTCTTTGGTGTTGATACTCCTTTTATAAGACAAAGGGTTGCATGATATGAGTCAAACTTCTGTCTTTCCTTCCCTATGGGAAAGAAATCCCCATTGCTTATTCCTTTACATCCTTTGGAAACTATTAACAAATGCATTACAGTATCACTCAATTATTCTGGACTTTCCTCCAGCCCCAGGTGGACAGAGAATTTTTGCCAAAATCTGCTGACTATGCCATTGCCCAGAGACTTGACAGGGTAACAGAGATGAGGCAGAATGAGATAGCTATCCTGGACAGAAGTGATAGCAAGCTCTTGAGGGTGTGGAACATCATTGTGACTTCAGGGAGCTACCAAATGTTCTGTGTGACCAGAGTTAGAAAACAAGGAGAAATGGAAGTGCTGAAATAGTGGTCCAAATTGAGGCCCCAAGTTGCATTATAAAAGGAAGTTGGGGTTATTCCAGGATGGGTCTATGACTCTTCAGGCCCTCACTGATACTTCAGAGGAATGGGCAAACATTACCAGGTCCCTGCATGGAGAGGACTATATCTGAGCTAGCTTACAATGCTGTGAGACAAGGAGGGGCAAGATGTCAAGGAGAGTGATGGAAATGCGCTACTTCTGTAAAAAGTAGAGGGGCCAACCAAGGCTTTCAGGCATCTCAGATTAACCCTTTCAGTAAAAAAGAAAGGGGAGATTATTACTATACCTAAACAGCCAGTGTAGAACTAGGACAGAGTATGCAATCTATTGGAGAAACAAAACTCCAAACACATCACAGTCCTGAAAATTAATTTTATCTATCTAAAAAGCTTTGAAAACCAAGCTTAATACTTTAATGAAGAATAATAATGCTACTCAGATAAATACAGCATTTATATTTCTATTACACTTGCTGTACATCTGCCTTAGCTTTAATTTGATACTGCTTAATCAGAATCAACACTGAAGAACAGAGGCTGTAGAGTCTCACTTACATGAATGTCAAAGTAGCCAGCCTCAGGGAGCCTTCAGCATCCCATACTGACAATGAAAGCAATAATAAGACTCAGTGCTTAGGGCTCTTGCAAGGGTCACATGAGGTAATGTGCATTATGTATCTTACATGCCCCACATTTCAGCTTTTATTATTATTGAGAATAAACCACAAAGCAGAGTTTATACCCTGTAGGACATTTGATGGCTTCTGAAGACCAGGTCTTGATCTTGCTAATATCTCTTTGACCATTTATAAAAGAGGTGTGTCTAAATCTGGGTGTCATCATTATGAAAACATGGCTCACAGTGGGTCATGTGGGTGGTAGCCAGACACTGCGTCTTTGTTTGGTCATTTAGTGATGTAACCCTTGAAAAATCCGCTCTCAGATAATTCTGTTGGGAACAGTTTTCAAGCCATTAAAATGTTATTCTTGCAAGTCCTCCTGTGTGGGCAACAGGAGTGGAGACAAAATGCGATGTCATTTGGGCTTTGCCTAAAATTAATTGAACCCTCTCTGGTGTGTGAAATTGATAATATATTTTCTGAAATGAGAGCTATGGCTGGCTGTTGTTAATGTCAAGGGTGCAGGTAGAGGAAGAGCTCATTAGCACAGTCTTCATGGATTTGCAATTGCAAATAATTTCAAAAGTGGTCTGGAAGAGATTACTGATTCAGGGACCAGTACTGGAGAAGAAGTTCCCTAAGAAACAAGTGCCTATTGACAGAGATATTTTATAAGATACATTTACCTTGGAGCATGAAGCATTTGCAGGATATCCATTTACATGGAGGTAGTTGCTAATTATTTACAAATAATCTTTATCTGTTTTCTAAAGCAGTTTCTCTAGGGAGAATGCTGAATTGATTATAAAAGGTTATTCTATGCATAAGATGGAGTTTTGTAGGCAGAAGAATAAATTAAAACAACTTTCTAATTTTTTAGGCAGTAGGCGTCTGGGAAGTGGGGGCTAGCCTGGCAGCATTGCTGCAATGCTGACAGACAGGAGCCTGGAGCAGGAAGAGAATAGCAGCTTCTCTTGTGACCCTGATAAATGTTATTAGAAGAGGTTTCACAGACGACTGTGGACAAAGGACCCTGACGTCATCCAGAAGCATGACGGTCCTTGTCCCTGCAGCACAAATTACCTCTGGCCCCATGTTAAACTTACTTCGAATTTTAAATCCTGGAAAAATCATACTAATGAGATGTTTTTCTCTCTGTATCCTACTAAGAAAGGGCATTTGTGGACCATTGTCTAAATGATTGTGTTGACCAATTTGGCACAGAGTTTATTTTAGCTCATGGCTTCGGGGCATAGATACAGTTATCACAGAGAGGCATCTGGAGAAGTTCTGTCAAAAAGTTCAGCTCCACATTTGTTATATACCAACTCTATTATCTGACATATTGCAGCTACAAATTTGCAGTCAAGTATATTTCAGTTTTATTGGTGGTAGATAATTTCTAAGGTGAACTTTTTGTTAATATAAATGAAGCCTTAGGTTTGATCCCCAGCATAAACTGGGCATGGGACACAGGCCTGTTATCCCAGTACTTTGGAGCTAGAGGTGGTAGGATCAGAAGTTCAAGATCATCCTCGGCTACATAATTGTGTTCAAGGCTAGTTTGGGATATGAGAGACCATGTACCAAAATAACAGACAACAACCACCAAAACAGGAATACACACAAAGACACGGGCACACAGTGTTCATATGATGATGTTACTAGTGTATAGAATACTGGTTTGACTTGTGGGGATGAATATTAATCATTCTGCAACTTCTATTCTTCTGCACTGGCTTTAAAGTACATCAGCCAGTCTGTAATAGCCCAGATAAGAAAGAAGAACAAGAGAGAGACAGTTGAGCACTATTTGCTTAGAGTGCTCTTTTCCCTCTGGGGATTTGGTTATATGAATTCAAACCTTCAAAAGGAATATTCTGTCTGTTGATTCCAAGCTGCAACATTCAATATTGACATTGCAAACAGCAGGAAAGGATGGAAGAAAAGTTAAAGAAATCCGGGTCTGTCCACTGCTGATTATAAAAATATTTGTATAAAATCATCTAAATGCTACATTTTCTCTAAGTAAGAATGCCTGTAGTAAACAATGGTAGTCAAGAATAGACTATGAAACTCCTTTGAGAACTACTTGTGTAGATCTTGAAACTCAGAATGGAGAGGTTGTCAAGGGAATGCTTGCTTAACTTTGTTGAAATGACACCTTTTTCTAACCAGAAGTATGAGTGATTGTACCCAATGTAGAGCTGTCTTACTAGCACCAGTGAGTGTGGTGGTGGCTGAGTTACTTTTCTTGTTGCTGCAACAAAAATTCCCCACAAAAGTATCTTCAGAAGGAATGTCTGATTTAGGTTCATAGTTTCACAGCATGGGAGCAGGAGTTAGTCAGTCATGTTGTATCTGCAATTCAGAAGCAGAGAGAGATGAATTGGAGTGTTCAGTCGCCTTTTCCTTTTTTATGAAGCCCAGGGTACCTGTCCATAGACTGGTGCTGCCCACATTTCAGGTGGGGCTGCCTATCTCATTTAGGCTATTCTAAATAATCTCCCACAGGCATCCCCAGTGGCTTCTTTCCTGGGTGATTCCAGGTCTTGTCAAACTGATAATCAGTGTTAAGCAACACATGGATTTTACAAAGAACACACAACCAAAGCTGTTGGTGAAATTCAAGTGAAGATAGTAAACTGTCTTCTTCCATGTTCTTGGGAATGGGGGGGGATCCTTACACATCAGGGTGTAGTTCAGATAGCCTGTAGGTCTTCAGAAATTGAATTTATTCCTTATCTGGCTTTAAGAGGAATCCATATAGCATTTATGATCTCAGAGGGAGTATTATTGCTTTAGGATATCACAGGAAGATTGAGTTATCAGACTTCATGCTTTTTTATGTTAACTTGACGAGATCTAGAATCACATTGGAGACAAATCTTGGGCATCTCTATGAAGGATTTTTCAGATTGAGTTAATTGAGATGGAAAAACCCATCATAACTGCTGGACTCAAAGAATTGTGAGGACAGGCTGAGTATTCATTGCTCTTTGTTTCCTTTCTGTGGATAAAATGTGATCAGGTTTCTCAAGCTCTTGCTGCTGTGACATCTTCCATAATGATAGATTGCATCCTTGAACTATGAGCCCAAATCAACCCCTCCTTTCATAATTGCTTGTGTCACAGGAATGAGAGAAGTAATGAATACAAAGAATTGATTGCTAGAAATGTGATTGTTGCTGACTATGGAGTACCTAGCCATCAGAATTGTTTTGTAGGGAGAAGGTAGAAAAGTTTGCAATTGGGGGTAGAATGCTACATGTAGAGTTAAAGGGGTCTTTCTGTTTGGAGTGTGGAAGTTGACAGTGTTGAGATAGATACATAGAGAGTGGAGGTCTGACGTCTGATGTTTTAGTAGGGAAAGGACTCTATTAGAAATTGGGCTAGGGTCTAAGTACATGCTACCCTGGCAAAGAATCTGGCTACATTGTGCATGTATTCTGAGAGTTGGAATAAATTTGAACTTAAGTCTTAATCTTGTGAAAATAAAATTCATTTTTAAGGAGAGTCTGAACTGAGAGTGTCACAGGAAGGGTTCCCTGACTCTCAGAAGTAATTACACAGAAGTATTAACCCAGGATTGCTAAACTGTGGTTCAAGAATGCCAGGTTTCATCTAGAGCTGGCAACAGAATTTGGTAGTGCTGGCCATGCAGTACTGTTTTGCAGGCTTGAAGTTGTTTTGAGCTAGGACTGTTCTAAGTATTCTGAACTTTTCTAGTCTCATCCATTGACTATAAGAGGTATAAGACTTTATCCACACTATGACTATAATAAGTAACTGAAAAGAAGAATTAAAAACTTAGGCTAATATGGGCTGGGGACACCTCATTTCATAGAGTGCTTTCTCAAAACCCTGGATTATATCCCCAGGACTTCATAAACAAGGTATTGTGATGCACACATATAATCTCAGTACTCAGGAGATGGTGGCATAAGGCTCAAGATATTAATTCTGTAAATGAAGTTCTTATTAATTTTTTATTATTCAATATTTTTTCTTATTTTACATAGCAATCCCAGTTCTCTTTCCCTCTCATCCTCCCATGCCCCCCCCCACAGACCCCGTCCACTCCCTTCCACTCCCCGGGGAGGATGAGGCCTTCCATGAGGGATCATCAAAATCTGTCAAGTCATTTGGGGTATGACCTAGGCCCTCCCCATGTCTCTAGGCTAAGGGAGTATCCCTCCATGGGGAATGGGCTCCCAAGGTCTGTTCATGCACTAGGGATACATCCAGGTTCCACTTCCACTGAGACCCATGTTCAGGAGGTCTGGGTCAGTCCTATGCTGGTTTCCCAGCTATCAGTCTGGGGTCGACGAGCTCCCCCTTGTTTAGGCCAGCTGTTTCTGTGGGTTTCTCCAGCTTGTTCTTGACCCCTTTCCTCATTACTTCTCCCTCTCTGCAACTGAATTTCAGGAGTTTGGCAGTGTTTAGCTGTAAGTGTCTGTTTCTGTTTCCATCAGCTACTAGATGAAGGCTCTAGGATGGCATATAAGATAGTCATCAATCTTTTTGTCGGGGAAGGACATTTAAGGTAGCCTCTCCACTATTGCTTAGGCTGTTGGTTGGGGTCATCCTTGTAGGTCTCTGGATATTTCCCTAGTGCCAGATTTCTCTTTAAACCTATAATGGCTCCCTCTATTGTGGTATCTCTTTTCTTACTCTCCTCTATTCTTCCCCCGACTCAATCTTCTGCTCCCTCATGTTCTCCTCTCCTCTTCTCTCCTTCTCTTTCTCCTAACTCCCTCTCCCCCATCCCAATTTACCCAGGAGATCTCATCCCTTTCCTCTTCTCTTGGGGACCATGTATGTCTCTCTTGGGTCTGGCCCTCCTTGCTTCCTAGCTTCTCTGGCAGTGTGAATTGTAGACTGGTAATCCTTTGCTCTATGTCTAAAATCCATATATGAGTGAGTACATACTATGTTTGACTTTTTGTGACTGAGTTACCTCACTCAGAATGGTTTCTTCTAGTTCTATCTATTTGCCTGGGAATTTCAAGATCCCATTTTTTTTTCCACTGAGTAGTGCTCCATTGTGTAAATGTATCATATTTTCTCTATCCATTCTTCAGTTGAGGGACATCTAGGTTGTTTCCAGGTTCTGGCTATTACAAATACTGCTGCTATGAACATAGTTGAGCAGATGTCCTTGTTGTATCAATGCGCATCTGTTGGGTATTATTGGATTTTGAGGTAGACTGATTCCCACTTTCCTGAGAAACCGCCACACTGATTTCCAAAGTGGCTGTATGAGTTTGCTCTCCCACCAGCAGTGGAGGTGTGCTCCCCTTTCTGCACATCCTCTCCAGCATAAACTGTCATTGGTGTTGTTGATTTTAGCCATTCTGACAGAAGTAAGATGATATCTCAGGGTTGTTTTGATTTGCATTTCCTTGATGGCTAAGGATGTTGAGTACTTAAGTGTCTTTCAGTCATTTTAGAATCCTCTATTGAGACTTCTCTAGTTCTGTACCCCACTTTTTAATTGGATTATTTGGTGTTTTGTTGACTAGCTTCTTGAGTTCTTTGTATATTTTGGTGATCAGCCCTCTGTCAGATGTGGGGTTGGTGAAGACTTTTTTCCCATTCTGAAGGCTGCCAATTTGTCTGGTTGACTGTGTTCTTTGCTTTATAGAAGCTTCTCAGTTTCAGGAGGTCCCATTTATATTGTTGTTCTCAGAGTCTGTGCTTCTGGTGTTCTATTTAGGAAGTGGTCTCCTGAGCCTATGCATTCAAATGTATTTCCCACTTTCACTTCTATGAGGGTCAGGGTGGATAGATTTATATTGAGGTCTTTGATCCATTTGGACTTGAATTTTTGTACATGTTGATAAATATGGATCTATTTGCATTCTCCTACATGTTGATATCAAGTTATACCAGCACCATTTGTTGAATATATTTTCTTTTTTCATTTTATATTTTTAGCTTCTTTGTCAAAAATTAAGTGTTTAAAGATTAGGTGTTCATAAGTTAGTTGATATCAGGGTCTTCGATTAGATTCCATTGGTTCACCTGTCTGTTTTTATACCAATACCAAGCTATTTTCATTACTATAATTCTATAGTAGAGCTTAAAGTCAGGGATAGTGATGCCCCAAGATGATCCTTTATTGTACAGGATTGTCTTGGCTATCCTGGTTTTTTTGTTTTTCCATATGAATTTGAATATTGCTCTATCAAGGTCTGTGAAGAATTGTGCTGGGATTTTGAATGGGAATTGCATTAAATCTGTACATTACTTTTGGTAGGATTGCCATGTCTACTATGTTGATCTTACCTAACCAAAAGCATGGGAGATCTTTCCATTTTTGATATCTTCTTTAATTTCTTTTTAAAAGACTTACAATTCTTGTCATACAGGTGAAAAGTTTAATTCTTTAGCTGGTGAATACACATTTCTTTCCCAACAACTAATCCCCAAAGGAAAATATATTTCAGCACTCCAATCCAAGTTATTTTCTAACTCTTTTTTTCTTTCTAATATTTTTTTGAGGCATAGTTTCTCTTTGTGGCTCAGGTACCCTGGAACTAAATCTGTAGATCAGGCTGACCTTGAACAAAGTCCCACCTACCTCCTGAGTGTGTGGATTAAATGCATGCACCACCATTGACTGGCTCAAAATTATTCTCAATAAGAATTTGATATATATTCCTTTGCTCATATCCAGACTCCTGCTGAGGTTCTTAGAGCCTCTGACTGACCTAGACTGAGGACAGCAAAGTTCAGCATAGTTCTTTATCACTTCAACTATCTGCAGGCTACTTCTGGGACCCAAGCAACACTGCCTGGACCAGTGTGAAATCAGAAACTTGTGAACAGTGACCATGTGCCTTTGTCCAACTACATACTCCTGCACAAACCCAAAGGGTTTCTGGTGACCTGTGGGAGTCCAGGGACTCATGAACTTTGACCCTTTCCATCACACATCTCCATATTCCTGCTGGACTAATAAAAACTCTGATTGACCCCATGTCAGATCAGGTGATTTCCACCTGTATTCTCTCTCCCAACTCTAGGCTCATGCCAGGACCTACAGGTGCTCTGGATAGTCTTATGTGAGGACAAAGATACATAACCTGAGACCTCAGGCCTCAACTTATAGAAACCATGAACCCTGTCTCTAGAGATCAGTGGCTTTGCAATCTGGTTCCAATACTAGCATATCCTGTGGACCTCTTTTGAGAGATCAGAGGATGTGGGAATTGCCTTAGTTACTCATCTATGAATCATCACTATCTCTACAACTGCACTCCAAGCACCATCCAGCCTAATCAAGGCCAGGGAAGCTGAGGGAATACAAGGCACCAGTCCAACTGGTATAGTAGAAAGGCTTAGCCAATGAACTAACTCCAGATATTCAAACACCAACACAAAAACACAATTAACAGCTGTCTGACCAGAGGCTATGCCATTGTCAGAGAGCAGATACCCACAGCCAAACATTAGGTGGAGAGAGTGCCCAAATTGGATATCTCCATAGGGTCCTTCCCCTCAGAGCTTGGGGGACCCATGGAAGAGGGAGAACAAGAACTGTAGGAGTCAGAGGGGTTTGGGACTCCAGAAGAGCACAGCCCACAGAATCAACTAGGCTGGGCTCATAGTCTCTGTAAAGAGAATGAAGCAGCTATCATGTGTAGCATGTAAGTTTCCGCCAGCCCGCCCGCCGCTGGTCTGGCGTCCTGGCCCCCAATAACACGCAGGAGACTCTATTTGATACAATCCTGTTGGCCAGTTACCATTATTGTTAATGGGCTAGCTCTGCCTTAATCATTAACCCATTTCTACTTATCTAAGTATTTCCACGTGGTCGTCTTATCGGGGAGCCGCACGGCAGGCTTCCTGCTTCTTCCCGGGCTACATCTCGACTCCGCCTTCTACTTCCTCTTTCTTCCTCCTAGTCTCCTAGCCCCACCTATCTAGATTTCTATTGGCCACAGTGCTTTATTAACC
Source organism: Cricetiscus sungorus (assembly GCA_030556225.1). Classification (NCBI taxonomy): domain Eukaryota; kingdom Metazoa; phylum Chordata; class Mammalia; order Rodentia; family Cricetidae; genus Cricetiscus; species Cricetiscus sungorus. Next base: position 5,785,572 of record JANBXA010000491.1, read on the forward strand.
AGTATGAGAAACATATATACAGAATAACATCTCCCATCAATCATGGAGCTTAAATGGGTCTCATTCAAATTTCACCAGTTATCATGGTCCTTTGCAAGTATTTTATGGTTGTTAATTTGGTGTTTTTTGTGGGACCCCTAACAGTGGGAATGAGGGGTGTCTCTGACTCTTGACTCTTTTGCCTGCTCTTAGGATCCCTTTCCTCCTACTGGGTTGCCTTTCCCAGCCCTGATATGAGGGTTTGTGCCTAATTTTATTGTTATGTATTGTTGAATTGATATCTCTGGGAAACCTGCTCTTTTTTGGAGGGAAGTGAAGAAAGAGTAGATTTGTGGGAGATGGGGGAAGAGAGGCTTGGGAGGAGTAGAGCAAGGGGGAATATATTGTATGATAAAAAACAAAACAAAAATGAAACCAATAAAAAAGAAAACAAGTTAAATAAAACACAACAGTAAAATGTAATCAATGTCCCCTACAAAAATCTATTGACCTCGTAGTGATGGTCCTTCTGGAAAGACACTCAGATGAAATTTCATATGAAGAATTCTGTAGAATGATTATAAATATGTCCATAGGATTCAATCAGGGCACAAATAAACACCAAAACGAATTTAAATAGGTCAAGGATATGCTCTTGAATAAATTCCAAGAGAACATAAGCAAAAAAACTAAATGAAATTATAAAATCAATTCAGGACACCAAAATAGAATTCAATAAAGAAATAGAAATACTGAGATAAACCAAATTTAAATGAATTTGGAAATTAAACATTTAATAATTTAACTAAAATCTTTAGTGGAAAGTTTGCCAGTAGAATGGATCATGTGGAAGATGGAGAACCAAGGGTTGAGGACAAAGTAAAGCTATTGGAACATTCAAGTGAAGAAAAATGTTTAAAAACTATCAATGGAGCCGAGCAGTGGTGGTGCACAACTTTAATCTCAGTACTCGGGAGGCCGAAGCATGTGGATCTCTGTGAGTTTGAGACTGGCCTGTTCTACATGAGCTAGTTCCAGGACAGCCTCCAAAACCGCAGAGAAACCCTGTCTTGAAAAAGAAATAAAAATAAAATAAAATAAAATAAAAATATCAGTAGGAAATTATGAATTTGGGATGGCATGAAAAGACTAAACCTTTGTATTGTGGACATAGAAGGAACAAAAGAGAAGAATCACAGACCAAAGGCACAGACAGCATTTTCAAAAAAAATCATAGAAGAACTGGCATTTGTAGGAAAAGAGATGATCATCCAGGAATAAAAGGTATACGGAACATCAAAACAATATGAGTATAAAACAAGTTCCCCACACCAGATTATAATCAAACACTTGATAAACAGATCAAAGAATGTATATTATAAGCTGCAAGGGAAAAGGGCAGAGTCACACACAAAAGAAGTCTCATGAGGATAACTTCCTCCCTATCTTCTGCAGGATTACCTGCATTTGACCTAATGTTTGGCATATGTCTCTGCATCTGTTTCCATTAGTTACTAGGTGAAGGCTCTGTGATGACAATTAGGGTAGTCACCAATCTATGAGTATAGCAGAATATCATTAGGCATCATTACATTTTTTCCAATCATGTTTGATTCTGTCATATGTCAGAAAAATAACTTGATAATGCACCTTAAGTCCTTACAACACAATAAAAAAAAACAACCCCAAATACATAGACATAAAGAACATTCAAGATCAGGGCATAAGTCAGTGAAATAGAAAGAAAATAATAAACAGAATCAATGAAATGAAGAGTTGGCTCTTTGAAAGGATAAACAGGATTGATAAATGCTTAGCTAAATTAACCCAAAGATATAAAAGGCCCAAATCACTAAGGTCAGCGATGAAAAGAGAAACAACATAGCACATACCAATGAAATTCACAAAATCATATGGACATTCCTTGAGACCTATATTCTACCAAGTTAGGAAATTTGAGAGAAATGCATTTCTAAATGCATATAATATATCATTTAGATAGATCATAAGAAAGTAAAATAAGATAAAACAAAAATCATATATCAAAGTTGAAACAAGGCAAACCAATAGAAGGAAAAGAGTCCAAGAGAGAGTCTTCAGCAATGGGGCATTGCTATCAGTTTGTAGAGAGCAACCTATTGTCTTGGCAACAGCCTGTATTTTGGGGGGATATCCATTGGAAGCTTTTGGCCAACAATTCATTTGGATGTAGTTCAGTCCCAGTATTGGAAGCTTGTTTGGAGACACGAGATGGCCAGTTGAGACTCTATGTCCCTCATTTTTTGGAGACTTCATTAGGATCATGTTGATATGTTATAGAATGTTTCCACAGCACTAGGTTTTCATACCACTTCTCAAATGCCCCTTGATTCTAGCAGTCTCTTCCTGTATATCCTTCTTCAACCCTATTTCTCTCCCCACCTCCTCTATCCTCCTGTTCTTGCCCACCCCATCTGTGGTCCACCTATTAAACAATTTAAACACATACACAACAAACAATGACTTGAAGCAATAGTAATTACAACAGCAACATAATAATAAACCCTCATGACTAAAAGGATACCAGGCTACAGAATTCTAGCAAGTCCGTAAAGAATGAAAAACAATGATTCCCAATCATTTCATAAAGGTAAAAGCAGAGAATGCTTCCAAAAGCTCTTTTAAGAGGTCAGCGTTATGCTGGTACCAAAACCAGATAAACAACATGGTATGAACAAGTTACTCATGAATAAAGATGCAAATATTCTTTATGAAATACTTGAAACTGGATTCAAGAACACATCGAAAAGATCATCCATCATATTCAACTTGATTTCATTCTAGAGATGTGGGGATGATTTAACAAATGTAAATCAATAGTTCTGTTTTTCCACATAAATGGCCTCAAGGGCAGAAATCATATAATTGTATGAATAGATTCAAAAAGCATTTGACAAAATACAACAACCCTTCATGATGATAACTTTATAATAATTAGGATAAGCAGTCTCTCAGCAAAATGAAGGCTATATTTTTACGAACCTATGGCATCATACTAAATGGGAAAATAACAACAACCAAGAATTTTCCATAAAATCAGGAACAAGACAAATGTGTCCATGTTCTCCACTATTCTTTAATATAGTATTTAATATATGGAGAAGAGCTTCAAAGTGTCATCGTCTAAGCATGACCTGCTATGACAATAATTAACTAACAGCATGTGTGCCTCCTGGCATAGGGCCTATATAATATGGCCCCTCCCAAGTCAGCTATGGGTGGGACAGGGCTCACATGATCCTGCCACTTATTCATGAACTATTGGCAGAAGATTCTTGGAGAGGTGTTGCTATTGTATCCAGTTGTGTATCTACTAGTTAGCCCACTAAGCTCTGGTGTTTAGTTCCAAACCTCATGGTGAGAAAGTCAGGCTACAGAGTATTATCCCTAATCCTTATACTTTTGTGAGCATTGTGCACGCGCACACTCACAGAGAGACAGAGACACAAAGAGAGAAAGAGAACGGAGAGAAGACAGAGATAGACAGACAGGCAGACATAGGGTAGGATAAGTGCCAGTTTGGAAGGTGGGAATCAGTCACATTGGGAAGGGACAGGAGAGGATAATGCAAGGTGACTATGATCATGATTATGTGATTGTTAAAAATGAAATAATTTTCCTTTTACTTTTCTTATTGGAAACATGATCATGATAACTGGTGAAATTTGAATATTAGTTATATTTCTTCTTATATCACATTTTAATATTAGGGTCAAAAAGAAAAACAAACAAATGAGCAAGAAACAAATTTAAATAGCTTGCAAAATGATTCAAGAGAATCCTTTTCATGAAGGCAGAATGTGTACCAGCACAGGGTGTCCTCAAGGCCAGAGCATCCTTCTGTCTTCCAGCTTTCACTTAAGATCCTTCAATTCACAGTTCTGATAATTGTCCTCCTTTCTTTCTTCTCCTTCCTCATCTGAACGTCTTTCTTTCCCCCTCCTCCTTCTCTCCTTTCTACTTCTGCCCTCCTCCTCCTCTTTTATCTTCTGTAGGTTCTTCTTCAACAAAGTTCAACAGAGATACTGAAATTATGCACTCACTTAAGATGTGACCAGTTTCAAGGTCTGTCACTCCCAGTGTTCCTTCAGGCACAGCATATAGCTCTCTCATTTTCAGAAGTTTTGGAACAGGAAAAAAAAAGAGTTCCAGGAGATCTTTCTAGTTTCAGTGACATTCTTTTCAATTTTACAAACTACCTGGTGCCTCATACAGCCTGTAAATTTTGGTCTATTAAAGGAAAAGGGATCAGAATTATTTGGTCCTGATACCATCCTGTATATCCTTGTTAACCACTTATTTGTGAAATACTCTATGGGCTAATGTGAAGTTCTCAATTGAGCATAGGCAGAGAACTTCATTGTCTACCATATGCTTCAGAGTACGGTCATCATATCCTGGGACTTTGCCACTGCACAAGTTGCCATTCTTAAAAACAACCAAAAATCATAAATTCCTTCAGGGTATTTATATCTCAGCCAGATTCTCATTTTTAGCCTTGGTGCTTAATCAATTCCCCCAGAATCTCTCCCTTTCTCCTCAGTTTTTATTCTTTAAGAATTCCAGACAATATATTTTAGTCATATTCATATCCTTCTCCAACTCCTCCCAGATCTATCCCTCCTTCCAAACCTACTGAATTGCGTCCTCATTTAATTTCAAGGCCATCAAATTCTATTTGTGCTGCCCATATACTCTTGGATGTGTGACCTTCACTGAAGCATGATCAACCCACCAGGGGCTCTACCCTTAAAAAAACTGGCTTTCCCCACTGCCAGAAGCTATTAACTCCCAATGGCTCCTTAGCCAGGGGTGGGACTTCTTTCTCATCTCCCTTCTTCCATGTTGGGAGTTTGTCTGGATGCTGCTTGTGGAAATCATGTGTATGCTGTCGCAACGACCATGAGTTCATATGTGCAAGTGCCCTGCCATGTCCAAAAAACATTAATTCTGTGTAGTCACTTTATATCTCTGGGTCTTACAATCTTTCTGCCCCCTATTCTGTGATGATCTCTCAGCCTTAGGAGGAGGGAGTGTGATATAGATTTGTTGCTTAGAGGTGAGAATTCTACTGTATTTTATTTTCTACTCCTTGACCAATTGCTGTCTTCTATGTTAATTGCCATCTACAATAACAACAAAAAAGCCTTTTTGATAAGGGTTGAGAGATGTATCAATCTATGGGTATAATGACAAATCATTAGGAGACATTTTAATATTATGTTCACTTAGCAGAGTACTAGTGGAGTTCTCCTTTAGGGTTTATGATCCATCTAGCCACAGGTTCTTAGAGCCAGCTATATGATTCAATGTATGGAATGGACCTTAAATCTAATCAGAAATTTGTTGGTTCCTCCTTTGAAATTTGTTCCACTATTTTACTAGAAGCCGAGTCTTACTAGATCAGTCACTGTTGTGGATCACATAATTTACATCTGGCTAAGATTTCTGATAAATATTTTTCTCTGATAACATGCACAACACCTTTCAGGACTTTGAAAACCAGCCAGTAGAATGAAAGCTTGCCAGTGAGGATCAGCTTGATGTTCATATTCTGTGACTCAAGTTTGTGGTGTCTTCAGCAATAATATACCATCCAGTTCTGGGTGCTAACCAGTGTCATTGGTAATAGCTTATAATATTGGGGGAGTGATCTATGGGTCCTGACTGACTAGCTGTGAATTTTAAAAACTTGCCTTAAACTCAGAAATTTTTTTTCTTCCTCTAGTTTACATATGGATTCTTCTGTTGGTTAACATATTGCATCAATACTCTTAAATCACTTGTCTAATGAAGAGAGTATGAAGACATTCATTAGATTTTATCTACCTGATACAAGAGTTTTATGTATCCTGTTGGTGTTTCTGTCAGACCATCAAACCTTTCTTGAGGGGCTGGGAGAACCTGATGATTTTGCATTATTTAAATGGCTAGCTGGTACACTGTGGGTTTTTGTTTTCATTATTTTTATGTTTTTAAAAACCATACAAAATCTTTATCAAGTTCAAACTGTTCTTCATTGTCTACATCCACCATCTTGTTAGAATTCTCTGTGGCCAGTACAGGATCCAGGAATTCAGAGTTGCACAGGCCGTTAGTAGCTCAGGCTACTAACTGGGAAGAGGTGATGCCAACATGAACAGTGGGCACTAAAATAGTCCCAAGATGAATGGTTTGTTTTGGAATGGATTTTCATTTATTGATACAAATTTAAGGTCAATTTTGTGATATGTATATTTTTCTTCTTGTTTAGGTATTGTGTTTATATAGCTCATTGAAAAATGTAATGTATAATTTAGTACCTATATAGAGAGTTACCTATAATAGTCAAAACTTATAGTTAAGTGAGTTAAGATTTCTAGATATACAGAGATGTATTTGAGATGGATAGGTATTCTTCAAACTTTTCAAAGACTTACAGAATATGGCATTTAAAATGGTTTAGGGTTTTCTTGACAGTGAGGCACAACTGCTCCTGGCAACACCACCTGTGTCAGAAAGGAAGATGGACATTGAAGAAACTCATTACGAAGTTTGCTTTCAATATGGCAAGACTAGCCATTTGGGCAAGATATTGCTCTTGTCTAGACTGTTCGACTTTATGCTGTACAAACTGGACATGCATGACCTACAGGAAAGTGACTGCTGATACAAGATGGACATTTGCTACAGGATTCCTGCTTTGTGGAAGAGTCTACCAGACAGTCTGTAGAACACAGAGAAAAGTGACTGACAAACTGCCAATACGGATGGACAGTTTAAAGTTTTCTGCTTTGCTGAGGAGTCTGCCAGACACACTTTGGCCTATAGGCTGAAGATGGAACATTACAGAAGAACTTCGGGTGACTGACCAGGTAGTGAGTCGTCTCTGTCATTTCTAGAGTTTATATATTATCCTTCTGTGGTCTTTGAAGGAGTTGAAGACAGTTATTGTTATAGTTTTCCTTAGTTAGGATTAAAGTTAAGTTACGTATAAGACTTTGAACTCATAAAGATAGGATAGATGATAGAATATTTTCTTTAAGTCTTATTAAATGTTAATGGACTAAATGTTGTTAACTGTGATTCTTATTTGATAACTGTTGTGTGATATATTTTGCTATGTTAAGGTTAAAACCCTTCCTTTTAGACAGAGGAGATGATGGGAGATGTTATTCTGTAAATATGTTTCTCATACTGGTTAATGAATAAAGCCCTTTGGCCAATAGGAATCTAGATAGGTGGGGCTAGGAGACTAGGAGGAGGAAAGAGGAAGTAGTTGGGAGGAGTCAACATGGAGAGCCCGGAGAGGTAAAACACCAGCCACTCTGGCCTGTAAGAGAGCCGCATGGAAATACTTAGAATAGTAGAAATGGGTTAATCATTAAGACAGAGCTATCCAATAAACAATGATGGTAACTGGCCAACAGCATAGAGTCTCTATGTGTTATTGGGGGCTGGCATGGCGGCAGGACCAGACCAGCGGTGGGGAAAAACCTGCTCATAACAGTTTTTGTTTTCATTATTTTTATGTTTTTAAAAACCATACAAAATCTTCATCAAGTTCAAACTGTTCTTCATTGTCTACACCCACCATCTTGATAGTACTCTCTGTGGCCAGTACAGGATCCAGGAATTCAGAACTGCACAGGCAGTTAGTAGATCAGGCTCACAGTGGCCCTGGGAAGAGGTGATGCCAACATGAACAGTGGGCACTAAAAAAGACCCAAGAGCCCACCCCTGATGCTCATCTATAAAATTTCCCTATTGTTACAATTATATTGCAAGTACATAGATTATCCATCTTTTGGTGGTGGTTTTCTGAAACACATAGTATAACATTTAGGAAATGCAAATACAGATTCTCAAATGGTTTAAAAATAGAAAGCAATACAGCAATACAATAAAATACTAACAACAGAGTAATCTAAAATCTGTTGTGATTTGAATGTGGAATAGCCCCCATAGTCTTGGCTACTTATTTGTACAACTGGTCCCCAGTTGGTGACACTTTCTGTGGAGGTTTAGACACAGGTTTGCTAGTGGTAAAAGCATGTCACTGAGGGTTGGAATTTATAGACTTGCCTCAATCTCAGCTGTTTTTCTCTGCTTCTGGCATGTGTTTGAAGATGTGGTCTCTCAGCTTCCTACTGTGGGCCCCTTCTGCCATGCCCCATTCTGCGGTTATGGCCTTCCCTCTAGAAACACAAGACAAATGAACTCTTTGTACTGTCAGTTGCTTTTGGTCATTGTGCTTCATTGCACCAATGGAAAGGTAACTAATGCAGCTGATATGAGAATTCTTACTGCTGTTGTAAATTTTCTGTAAATTTAAAATGATTTCAAGTGGAAAAGTTCTTAAACATATGAAAATGAAAGATATCATTAAGATACCAGTATTTTTTGGAGACAGGGTCTTATTAAATAGCCCTAGAACTCACTATGTAGACCAGGCTAGACTTCACCTCACAGAGAGCTTCCTGCCTCTGTCCCTTAAAGTACCAAAGCATCTGGAAAAACCTACTATTAATGCATATATCATGTATTACAAGCTATATGTTATACTATTTTATAAAACTATATATTCATATAAATAATTTAACTGGGGTTATCCTACACAATGGATAGTGTTCCTCTTAGAAATCGTAGGTTGACAAATAAAATGTCTAATGCCAGATGTGAAATACATCACTGCAACTTATTGGTGAGGGGTGTGCCATAGAAACTCAAACAATACAGGCTACTGCCACGGTTGACTACTGAACCTGATGGTAGGAACCCATTGTTGACAGCACCACAAATTTTTGCCATGGGATGTAGAAAAATCAAGTTGGTACTGCCCAGGACCCATTCTTTGTAGTAGCTGTCTCAATTATATCAGAAAATTCTATGTAAGTTGTTTTGTGAGGAAAAGTCATCAACAGTCTTACTTGGCTGTGAGTATTGTAGACTACAAGAATGATCAGTGTGACAAAATATGCCCATAGGTTCAATAGTGGCATGGCTGTTATGGGGGTGGTAAACAACGACTTTCTGATTGGATATAAGTCCAACTCTACAGGAAGAAACATATACATGGTATTGCAAATCTGGTCAAGAACCCAACTGGAATCTAATATTTTTGTTCTGCTAAGTAGACATATTGGAAAACTGCCCTCTGAATTTATCACTGTACTTATTGATCAGTGCAGCTCCTAGACCTCATCAAAAAATTTCTTTGTACAGTGGATAGTGGTTAACACAGAAACTCACAGGTAGTCACAGCACAGAGAATAAGTGTCAGTAGAGTTCAGACATAGGACATCTATATCACCCTATAAGAGCCAGGTACTTCTGCCATGACTTCTGAGCTCATGCACACACAACAACTGTGTTTGTATGTAAAAAACCTTCACAATTTCAAACCAAGCCACCTCTAACTGACCCTGCCTCTGAGGAGTGGATATAATTGATGGTCTTCGGAGAAGAGAATCATCAGTTTTCTTTTAGGGTGTGTCCCATGGTAGATCAATACTTAATACAGTTGATGGGCCTATGCCTATAAGTATATGTACATAAAAGAATTTACCCATAAAAAATAAAAAGGACAGAGGACTGAGGCTGGGACGTAAGGGGTAGATCTGGGGAGTGTTATGGTGAGATGAATATTATCAAAACACATTGTATGAAAGTCTCAATGAATTAATAAACACCATAATGAAAATAGTAAGAAATGGGGAAGTAAAAGAGATATAACAATAAAAAATAGTGAAACAATTTAAAAATGCTTGTTTTAGAGTTAAAAGTTTGAGTAACTACACTTAACCTACACTTGTGGTCTATTTGGTAACATTTATAGCTATATCATGCTGCATACTCTCAGTGGGTTCTATTGACCTGCTTCACATCTATGTTCAAAATTATTCCATTTATTAGGGCTTATTTGTGGAACCAGAGAAAACGGCACATTAATAATGATGTTTGTTGGGAAAATGTAGTTAAATTCCACATTGTGTGTTACATGGACTGGATTTAGTAGCATGCTTCTGCATGAATTTTTCAGTAGAATCTGTTATTTATTCATTGCCTCCTCTAGAAGAGAAGATATTCCCAACCTCATTTGTTATAATAACTTCCATTTTGATATTATAGACCACAGAGTAGTCATTTTTCACAGCCAGTGGTGAATTAAATGTAATGATCTGTCTTTGTGCTCACCAATGCTTTTAAATTCCACTTTGCCTGCTCTGGATTTTCATTTTCTCCTCAAGAGAAGGTTTCCTAACTCATTCATTCAGTCACCTGTAAGTGGCAAATTCTTCATCTTTGAACTTCAGAGATGACTTTGTTATTCACATTTGAAAATGATTTTGTTCAAAGTTCAATGCTGGCAATCATTTGGCACAGTGGAAATAATTTACAGTGCTGATTGGAAGATGACCACTGTGATACTCTTTTCTAGTCATCTGTTTTCTTAATGGGTTAACTGAACACATGTTCTTGATGTTTTGATATTTCATAAACATGTGTTTGAGTTGTTTTGTTTTCATTAACCCCATTAAAACCAAGAGTCAATTTTTTGAGTGGTCAGATTATTTATACAGATTTAGAAATTATCAGATGTTATTTCATGAAATATGTTTCCTGTTACTCACTTTAACATTTCAATGATACTTCTAAAAATATATTACAGTTTCTAAATTTATCTTGTATATCTCTTTAAAGGTTTTATTTTATGTGACTATGTACGTGTGTCTGCATGAGTTGATGTGTACCACCAACATGCAAGTGGTCATAGAGCATTGAAGTCTATAGAGTTAGTTATAGTTTCTTTGTGAGCCCTCTGATGTGGGTGCTGGAAACCAGAGACCTCTGCAAGTGTTGTCAACCACTGAGCAGTCTCTCCAGTTCCGACTTCTTTCTATATTCTGTATCTCTTTATTCTGAGTTCTGGATAACTCATTACTAGCTTCCAGCTCTCTCGTCACTTTTGCCAAAACTTTAGAATTTATTCAACAAAAGTTCATTGGACTTTAAATGTGTACTTTTTTTTACTTCTAAGAATTTTGTTTGTTTTTATATGTACCATTAGGTTTTTTTTTCAGTAAAGAATTTTGTTTTTATATGTACCTTTAGTTGTTTTTTTTTTTTAAGTTTTTCTTCAGTCTACTGAAGTATAGTTTATATAAGGCATTTAAGTTTATGGTTTGATACGCTTTTGGCAATTTGAAGTCTTCTGACCACCACCACAACCAAAATACCCCTTTGCAGTCATTCCATTTCCCAGACTCAGCCTACAAAATAACAGCTGTAATTTCCATTACTAAAGTTTTCCCATTTAAGGAGTGAGGATAGAAGAAATCATACAGTATAGATCATCTTTTGCTTTTAATTTCCTTTCCTTTGAAAAATGTGCTCATTATTTTATTTATGTTTTTGCATGTACCAGTCTTTTTTATAATTTAAATTTGAATGTTTTTGAAATACTCATATACAAGTACTGTATTTACACTGTCTTCTCTTCTTTCTCACCATCCTTCTCCTCCACGTCCTCCACCACTCCCTCTAAAATTCATATACTTATCTTTAGTTGTCAATGTTACAAATATATATGTGTGTCTGTTTTGTGTACACATACATATTTGCATCTACTATAAGTGTATAACCTATCTTATCCATTTTGTGTTGTCATACTTACATATGTTTAGGACTACTTGTGACTGCGTAGCCTTTCAGAGAGTTCATCCCTGGAGAAAACTGATTCTCCCTCTCTCAAAAGTCACTGATTGCCTGTAGCTCTTCATCTAAGGGTGGGGCTTCTGAAAATTCCGTCACGCATGTTTGCATGTCAACCGTTGTTGCCAAATGCAAGCCAGTCTTAGGTAACCACCTTGTTGAGACTTCATGGGTGTAATTCTCTCATGTCTAGAAGCAAGGTATATATTTTTTATCAGGGAAATTGATCTATAGTTTTCTTTGTGGTTGTTGTCTTTAACTGGTTTGGGTATGAGAGTGATACTGGCTTTATAGAAGGATTTTGGGGTATGCTCTGTCTGTTTCTTCATTTTTTTCTTTGCATAATTTAAGAAGTTCTAGTTGTAGTTACCCTTTGAAAACCTTGTAGAATTCTGGGCTCTGTTTGTTATTGTTGCTGTGGGAAGGCTTTTCATTTCTCTTTTGATCTTCTTATTCATTATGGGTCTGTCTAAATTTGGTCTTTTCTTAATTTAATTTTGGTGGTTTGGATCTTGTTCGTTTCTTTAAAATGTCCTAATTTAATGGAGGATAGGCTTTTAAATTAATCTCTCATATTTACTACTTCCTGAATATAATACCAATAGCATAGATACTGAGATTGACAGTGAATAAATTGGACTTGCTGAAACTGAAAAGACAAAACAAAGCCAACAGAATGGGAAAAGATCTTCTTCAACCCCATATCTGACAGAGGACTTATACCTGAAATATATAAAGAACTCAAGAACCTAGACATTAAAATTCCAAAAAATCCCATTAATAATGGTGTACAGATTTAAACAGAGAATTCTCAACAGAAGAATCTGGAATGGCCAAGAAACACTTAAAGAAATGTTCAACATCCTTAGCTATCATGGAAATGCAAATCAAAATGACTCTGAGATACTACCTTACACCTGTCAGAATGGCCAAGATCAAAAACACTAATGACAGCCTATGTTGGAGAGCATGTGGAGTAGGGGGAACACTCCTTCATTGCTGGTAGGAGTGCGAACTTGTACAGCCAATTTGGAAATCAGTATGGTGGTTTCTCAGAAAATTGGGAATCGATCTACCGTTTTTTGGGTATATTCCCAAAGGATACATAATTATACCTCAAGGACACCTATTCATAGCAGGATGACCCTAGCTAAGTCTTCTCACAATAGTGGTAACAGTGCCTGAACTGGCCTTCCCCTATAATCAAAGTGATAACTATCCTAATTGTCATCATAGAATCTACATCCTGGAAATAGATGCAGAGATCCATAGCCAAGCACTAGGCTGAGCTCTGGGAGTCCAGTTAAGAGAGGGTGGATTATATGAGCAAGGGGGTGGTGGTCAAGATCATCATGAGGAAACGCACAGAGACAGCTGAACAGAGCTTGTGGAAGCTCACAAACTCTGGATGGACAGGCAGGAAGTCTGCATGGGACTAACCTGAATTTGGATGACAGTTGAGTGGCTTGGGCAGTCTGTGAGGCCCCTAGCAATAGGACCAGGACCTGTCACTGATTCATGAGCTGGCCCTTTGGAACTTATTCCCTACGGTGGGATGCCTTGTTCAGTCTTGACATGGGGAAGAGCTTGGTTCTGCCTCAACTTTATACTCATGCTTTGTTGATTAACATAGGAGACCTCACTCCATCTAAATGGAGACAGAGGAGTGGATGAGAGACATAGGAGGGTGGTAGGAATGAGAATGGCAGGGGAAGAGGAAGGAGAAACTGGTTGGTATGTAAAATAAATAAAAAATGATGAATAAAACGTATTTCCTTTTAATATTCTGATTTTTTTGGATATTCATTGTAATATTGCCTCTTTCCTTTCTGGTTTTGTTAATTTGACTCATTCTTTTGGTTAATTGGGCCAATCCTCTTTTTATTTTAATTTTTTTTCTTCAAGTTTTGAAATTGTAATATAATTACATAATTTCTCCCTTTCCTTTGCTTTCTCCAAACCCTCACATACACTCCTTCTTTCTCTTTTTCTAAATCATGTCTATTAAAAGAACTAGTTCTTAGATTCATTGATCGTTTATGGTTGCTTTTGTTTATGTTTTACTAGTTTCTTCATGATTTTTATTATTTCTGTCTACTGAATTTGAGTTTTCTCTGTTCTTGGTTTTTCCAAATTCTTGAGTTACATGATTTGTGCTTTCTAATTTTTTAATGTAGGTGCTTAGAGCTATATATTTTCCTCTTAGGGTGGCTTTTAGTGTGTCCCAGAGGTTTTATTGTGCAGTGTTTTAAATTTCATTTAATGGAAAGAATTTTAATTTTTTTGATTTCCCCTTTAATTCATTCATCATTTAGTATTGTGTTGTTTAATCTCCATAACATTGGTAATTGTTGGCAATTTGTTTGTTGTTGATTTAAAGCTTTGTTATATTGTGTTCAGATAGGACACACAGATTTATTTCAATTTTCAGAATGGTTAATATTTGTTTTATACCCCAGATGGAGTCTGTTTTAGGGAAGCGTCTATACCATAGGTAGCTGATTAGAATGTATGTTCTTTGGTGTTTTGGTGACATATTTAATAAATCTGTTTGGTACATTTGATGAATATGATACTTCATTCTAATGTTTCTCTGTTTAGTTTTTGTTCAGATGATTCATCCATTAGAGAATATGAGCTATTGAAATCACGCATTATTGCTGAGTTGAAGTTTATCCATATCTTTAAGACCCTTGGTATGCTTTCTATGAAATTGTGGATGCCAGAGCTTGGTGCATGTATGTTTAGGGTTAGGTGTCTTCTTGGTTACTCTTCCTTGATTGGTTGAGCTATCTTTGTCTCTTCTGATTTTAATTTTTAGTTCAAAGTCTATTTTGTAAGATGGTAGGAGAACTGCCCTGCTTATTTCCTGGTCCTGTTTACAAGGAATACATTTTTCACATTCTCCATCCTTTCAGGTTTAAGGTGGCTTCTGTCTTTGATGATATGATGAGCTTTTTTATTTGTTTATTTATTTTGGTTTCTTAGTTCATTCCATTCAACTAACCTGTGACTTTTTATTAGGGGAGTTGAAGCCACTGATACTTAAAGTTATTATTGAGAGGTATGTAGGTATGTATTGATTATTGTCTTGTTCTGTTGCTATTTTTTGTCTCATTGAATTATAGATTCATTTGTATTCCTTCTGTAATCTCTTAGTTATGCTTATGCCTTTCTTCAGTATGAAGTATTGCTTCTAGTATTTTCAGAGGGTTGTTTTGATGAACATAAATTCATTTAGTCTGTTTATAACATGTGAAGTTTTTCTTTCTCTTTCAACTACTGCAGATCATTTTTCTGGATACAATAGTCTAGACTGCCATTAAACGCATTCAGAATTATATCCCTCTAATCCCTTGTATTCTGTGTGATCACGGTTGAATAAAAGTGTTCTTAAAAGATGGAATACAAAAGGCTGAGAAACATTTTCTTAAAATGTTCAACATCCTTTGTGATTAGGGAAATATGAATTTAAACTACTTTGATATTTCAGCTGACCCCTATCAGAATGGCTAAGATCAAAAAAACCTCTAAAGATATCAAATACTGGCCTGGATCTAAAGAAAGGGGAACACATATTCACTGCTTGTGGGAGTACAAGCTGGTACAGTCAGTCTCAATGCAAGACAGTGTGGAGGTTTCATAAAAAATGAAAAAAGGTCTACTTCATGATCAAGCTATACTACTCATTGACTACTCATCCTACTATAGAGACTCCCTCATCATTATTGTCTATTCAGAACAGCCAGAAAATGAAGCAACCTAGATGACATCTTCTGGTGAATGAATAATGAAAATATAGTGTATTTAGACAATGGAATATTACTCAGGTAGTTCTCCAAATACTCAGGAAACATTGAGAAAGAGGGGACTAACAGAGTCTAAGAGCCAGAGGTGGTGATAACTGCAAGGAAACTGTCTACTATATATAGTAGGGTAGCAGCACATATAAACTCACAGTGGTTGTGACAGTATGCACAAGACCTGTGCAAGACCAACCCAGACTCAATTTCAGAATAGAGAGAAGAGTTGGGCCTGATGTTCCACCCCTAACCAAGGAGATATTGATAATTTTTAGCTATTGGGAAAGGAGGGGTCAGGTGTTTTTGTTTTTAGAATGTAGCCCCTCATATTTCAATCATACTCCTGTGGAAGACCATGCATTCATTTGCAGTACAAATTGATCTTGATGGGGTAAAAAGACACGAAGTTGGATTGGAAGAGTAGGGGATGGGTCTGTAAAGTGTTTGTGGAAGGAATGTAGATATGATCATAACTTATTATATGACATTATCAATGAAATAATAAAATGATTAATAAAATAATTTTAAAAGACTGAAAACAGTAAGAGAAACCATAGCACATATGCAATCTCATGATTAAACAACACACTATTGATGATGTGTCTGAAAAAAATCAATAAATGAATTCAGTTCTAAAACTGAATGAAAACACAACATACAAAACTTATGGAATAAAACTTAGGAGAGTAGTCCTAAGGGTGTTTGTAGCTCTAAATGCCTACATAAAAAATCCAAGAGATCTCAAATAAATAATTTCATGATAAAACCAAAAGCTCTGGAGAGAACTTTTAAAGGAGAAGCCAAACCCCAAGTTAGTTCATGGAAAGAAATTATTAAGATCATGGTAAAAATTAATGAAACTGAAACAAATATAAGATAGCACAAATAATAAAACAGCATTGAGTATCTGAAAATAATAATGACAACTATCTAACCAAAGTACCCAAGAGATAAGACCCAAATTAGTAAAATTATGGATAAAAAGAAAACTATAACAACAGATACCATTGGAATTTTTAAAATCATCAGTTCTTACCTTTAAAGTATATTCCATTAAAAGGGAAAATCTAAAAGAAATAAATGAATTTTAGATACTCATGACTTACCAAAATCAAATCACAATGATATAAACAATTTAAATAAACATAGAATAAGCAGTAGAATTGAAGCAAATTAAAACTCTCCCAACTAACAAAAGTCTAGGTTGAATTTTGCCAAACTTATAGAAAGAACTAATGCCAGTGCTTCTTAAACCACTCTGTAAAATAAAGAAGTAAAAGGAATAAATGATGTAATTATACTATAATTTCAAAGAAAAAAACCAGAAAATAATGCTGCCAACCCCTTTTTGTGGAACTACTATTACCATAATACCAAAAGTATGTATCATAACAAAAAGGAAAATTATAGCTTCTATGATGAACTTAGGCCCCAAAAGTCTTAGTGAAATACTTGCAAACCAAATTGAAGAATACATAATATCAATCATCATGGTCAAGTTGAATTTATTCTGGATTCAGGCATTGTTCAATGTATATAAGTCAATAAATGTTAAAAATTACATGAACGAACATAGGGACAGAAATCACAAGGTCATTTGAATAAGCACAGAATTATTTCTGTCAAGATTCATTATCCTTTCATACTAAAAGTTCTTAAGAAATTCAGAATATATTTAAATATAATAAAGGCTATATATCAAGACAGTTCTACCATCAAAATCATAATTTTTTATTTATTTTTCTTACTGTACATATTGATCCCAGTTCCCCTTGCCTCCCTTCTTCTCACCCTCTCTCCCTCCCTCTCTCCTTCTCTCCCTCCCTCTCTCCCTTCCTCCCTCCTTCTATATCACCCTTCCATGACCCCCAACCACTGTCTCCTCCCATTCCCCCCCACTCCATATGTAGGGTGATGCCTTCCAGGAGGGGTCATCTAAATCTGTCAAGTCATTTGGAATAGGGACTAGGCCCTCCCTCCTGCCTCTAGGTTAAGGGAGTATCCCTCCATGGGATACTCCCATGTGCTCCCAAAATCCTTTTGTGCACCAGGGATACATCCTGGTTCCACTGTCAGAGCTCCCTTAGACTTCCCAGGCATTCTAGCTGAGACCCATATTCAGGGGGTCTGAGTTGGTCCAATGCTGGACTCCCAGCTGTCAGTCTGGGGGTTCATTAACTTCTCCTTGTTCAGGTCAGCTGTCTCTGTGTGTTTCTGTAGCCTGGTCTTGTAATCCCTCTCTGCATCTGGATTTCAGTTCGGCTCAGAGTTTAGTTGTGGATGTCTGCTTCTGTTTCCATCAGCTACTAGATGAGGGCTCTATGATGGTGGTTAAGTTAGTCATCAATCTCATTATCAGGGAAGGGAATTTATTGTAGCCTTTCCACTGTTGCTCAAATTGTTAGTCAGTCTTGTTGGGGTCAGTCTTGTAGGTCTCTGGACATTTCTCTAGAGTCAGTTTTCTCTTCAAACTATAATGGCTCCTTCTTTTATGGTCTCTCTCACTCACTCTCTCTCTCATCTCGTATATTTTTTCCTTGACTCAATCTTCCTAGTCCCACTTGCTTTCTTCTCCTTCCCTTCTCTTTCTCCTAGATCCCTCTCCACTCACTGTCCCCCCGCAGTCCCCAATAGGCTCAGGAGATCTTGTCCCTTTCCCCTTCTGTGAGGGAACTTGTATGAATCTCTTAGAATCTTCCTTGTATCCTAGTTTCTCTGGCAGCTTGAATTATAGGATGGCGATCCTTTGCTCTATGTCTAAAAGCCATATATGAGTGAGTACATACCACGTTCCTTTTTTTGTGCCTGGGTTACCTCATTCAGGATGGTTTCTTCAAGTTCTATCCATTTGCCTGCGAATTTCAAGATTCCATTGTTTTTTCCCCGCAGAGTAGTATTCCATTGTGTAAATGTGCCACATCTTCTTTATCCATTCTTCAGTTGAGGCGCATCTAGATTGTTTCCAGCTTCTTTCTATTACAAATAACATAGTACAGCACATGTCTTTGTTGCATGGATGTGGATAATTTGTGTATATGCCAAGAGTGGGATTACTGGGACCTGTGGTAGACTGATTCCCATTTTCTTAAGGAACCACCATACTGATCTCAAAAATGGTTGTACAAGTTTGCACTCCCACCAGCAGTGGAGGAGTGTTCCCTTTTCTTCACATCCTCTCCAGCATAAGTTGTCATTGGTGTTTCTAATTTTAGCTATTCTGGCAGGAGTAAGATGCTATCTCAGAGTTGTTTTGATTTGCATTCCCCTGATAGCTAAGGATATTGAGCACTTTCTTAAGTGTCTTTCAGGCTTTTTGATTTCCTCTATTGAGAATTCTCTCTTCAGTTCTGTACCCCATTTTTAATGGGGTTAATTGGTATTTTGTTGACTAGTTTCTTGAGTTTTTTGTATATTTTGGAGACCAGCCCTCTGTCAGATCTAGGATTGGTGAAGATCTTTTCCCAGTCTGTGGGCTGCTGTTTGGTCTTGTCAGCTGTGCCCTTTGCCTTACAGAAGCTTCTCAGTTTGAGAAGGTCCCATTTATTAATTGTTGATCTCAGAGTCTGTTCTAATGGAGTTATGTTCAGGAAGCAGTGTTCTGTACCAATTTGTTCAAGGGCACCTCCCACTTTCTCTTCTAAGAAGTTCAGTGTGGTTGGATTTATGTTGAGGTCTTTGATCCATTTTGACTTGAGTTTTGTGCATGGCGATAGACATGGGTCTATCTGCAGTCTTCTACACACCATCATCCAGTTGTGCCAGCACCATTTGTTGAAGATGCTTTCCTACTTCCATTGTATACTTTTAGCTGTCTTGTCAAAAATCAGGTGTTTGTAGGTGTTTGAGTTAATATCAGGATTTTCGATTTGATTCCATTGGTCTACCTGTCTATCTTTGTGCCAATACCAGGCTGTTTTCAAGACTATAGCTCTATAGTAGAGCTTAACGTTGGGGATGGTGATGCTTCCTGAAGTTCCTTTATTGTACAGGATTGTTTTGGCTATCCTGAGTCTTTTGTTTTTCCATATAAAGCTGATTATTATCCTTTCAATGTCAGTGAAGAATTGTGCTGAGATTTTAATGGGGAATGCATTGAATCTGTAGAATGCTTTTTGGCAGGATTGCCATTTTTACTCTCTCTGTTTATCCTACCTATCCAAGAGCATCCACCAACATCATACTAACTGGATAAAATTCAGAATATTTCCACCAAATTAAAAAACAAGGCAAGGGTGCTAGGCATCTCTAGCTTGATTTAATATAATGCTGAAAGTCTTCACTTAAGCAATGTGAGAAGAGTAAAGAGATAACGTGGATACAAATAGGAAAGGAAAAATTAAAACTGTCACTATTTGCAAATGATATGATTCCATATATAAAAGACCCTAAAGAATATAATGAAGCATTTAGAACACTGAAGAAAGACACTGAATATGACCTTAGAAGTTAGAAAGACCTCCCATGCTCATGGGTTGGAAGAGTCAATATTATAAAAATGACTTTTAAGTCTTCTATTTTAAGTTTTTATTTTATACAGATGGATGCTTTGTGTGCATGTATGTCTATGTTCCATATGCATGCAATCCCGCTGGACGCCAGCAGATCTGCTAGGACTAGAATTACAGATAGTTGAGAGCCACTGTGTGGGTTCTGGAAACTGAACCTTTACAAGATTATAAAGTCCTGGTAAGCATTGAGCCATGTCTCCAGCTAGAAAATGACTGCATAAGAGCAATCTCCATATTCCATGTGTCTTAGTTTAGGTTTTTGTTACTGTGAAGATACACTATGACCATGGCGACTCTTATAAAGGAAAACATTTCATTAAGGGAGCTCACTTACAATTTCAGAGGGTCATTCCATTATCATCATGATGGGTTGCATGGTGGTGTGCAAGAGGATGTGGTGGTGGCTACATCTTGACCAGAAGGCAGTAGAATGTGGACTCTGACACAGTAAAGTTTGAGTAAAGAGACCTCAAGGCCTGCCTCTATAGTGATACACTTCCTCCAACAATGTCACACCTCCTAATAGTGCCATTCTCTTTGGGGATCGTTTTGTTCCAAACCACCAACCATGCATCCCTTATCAAAAGAGCAGGGTCTTCTACACAGTAAAAACAAATACATCTTAAAATCAATTTGGAAACATAAGAGACCCCAGATAGCCAAAGTAATGCTGAAAAAGAGGGGAATACTGAAGGTATCATCATTCCTGATTTCAAAATATACTACAGAGACACAGTAATAAAAGCAGCATGGTACTAGCACAAAATAGCTCATGTCGGTGCGCCAGAATAGAGGACCCAGAAACAGAATGATGCAACTACCGTCACCTGGCTTTTGATGTAGATGTCAAAAAATGCCCACTGGAGAGAATAATCTTTAACAAGTACTGCTGGAACAACTGGATATGTAGAAGAATGAAAGTGATTCCACATCTCTCACCCTATGCATCTGCAAATGGAGCAAGGGCTTCAACACAAGACCTGAAACTTGGTAACTGCTACAGAAAAAATTAAGAGTAGGCTTCAAGATTCAGTCACAGATAAGGACTTTCTGAATAAGACTCTGACTGCTTATGAGGTAAGGCTAATAATCAATAAATGGAATCTCATGAAATGAAAAGTCATCAGTTTATTGAAGGAAACTGTTAACAGTGTGAAGGCACAGCTGTATATCTCACAGGCAATTAGAATCTAGTATATCCAAAGAACCCAAGAAATTAAATATCAAAACCCCCAAACACCCTAACTTAAAAAGAAGAGAAAAGAAAAGAAAAGAAAAGAAAAAGAAGTCATGACTCTTAACAGAGAGTTCTTAAAATACAATGCACAAATGTGTAATGTGATTTGAATGAGAAGTGTTCCCCATGTGTTCTAGTATTTGAACACTTGGTTTCTAGTTGGTGGTGCTATTTACAAGGTATAGGTGGTGTGGCCTTGTATGAGAAAAAAAGTCACTGTGTAGTGTGAGGACTTTGGGATTATATAGCCTCATCCTACTTCCTGTTCACTCTATTTTGCTTGTCCTGTGGTTAAAGGTTTGTTTTTTGCTTCCTGCTCCTGTTGTCATGCCTGCTGCCTGTAGACACACCTCACCAGCACGATGGACTCTTATCCCTCATGAACCATAAGCCCAGATAAACTCTTCATTCTCAATTTGATTTGGCCCTGATATTTTATCTCACCAATATACAAATAACTAATACAGCTAATAAACATTTAAAAAAGAATTCAGCATCATTGGTCATTAAAGAAATTCAAATTAAAACTACTCTGTGATTCCATTTTGCCTTAGTCAGAATGGTGATGGTCGGCAGTTGGCTTCTGGGGTTGGTAGTTTTCTTCTAAAATTCTGGTAGGATGCCCATACCCAAGTGGTCAGTCTTACACCCAAATACATATAAGCAAACTTACTGGACCCCCTATATACAATATAGATAGATTTATTATATGTTTATATGATATATATTTATATTAAGTTTATTTATTGAGGGAAAGTATAAATTTGAGGTGGGGTGTGTGTGTGTGTGTGTGTGTGTGTGTGTGTGTGTGTGTGTGTGTGTATGTGTGTGAACATGGGGGGAATGGGAGAGGGAAGGAGGTGTGGAAATGATGAAAATTATTGCACTAATGTATGAAATTCTCTGGAAAGAAAAAGAACAAGTGACAACAAATGCTGGGAAAGATGTAGAGGGAAAGGAATGCTTGTCCCCTGTCACTGGGAATGTGAATTGGTGCAGCCAGCGAGGAAGCTTCTCTAAAGCTAGAAAGAGATCTACCATATGATCTGGCTGTACCATTCCAGGGCATTTTCCCAAAGGATTTCATATCCTCCTATAGAGATACTTGCTCATTCATACTTATTGCTGCTTTAGTCATAGGAGCCAGGAGTCAGCCTAGAAGACTACCAACAGATGAATGGATAAGGAAAATGTAGTATATACACAGAATGGGACTTTAGTTATCTGTAAAGAAAACTGAAATTTACAGGAAAATATTATACTAAGTGAGGTGAACTAGGCCCACAAAGACATCATTTGCATGTTTTATGTCATATATGCACAAGCTTTCATTTTTGTTTTGTGTGTTTAATTTGGAGTGTCTGTAGATGTCAGGAAGCTGGAATGAGGAAGGGAAGAGAGAATAGGAAACACATGATATGTAAATAGAGGAGACAAGTACTGAGGGCTAAACATTTAATCAGGGATAGGGCTGGGAAAAGGGAGAGGAGGCAGTAGGGGGCTGGTTAACCAAAACTTAAGAAAGTATGAAAATCCACTACTTTCCAAGCTAATTAAAATATAATTATAAAGAGAAGGAATTTGAACACAAGAACATTGCATGTTGGCAACAATTCAACAATTCCCCGAGAAGACTTGATAATCTCAGTGTCAGATGTAGAATAACTTTGTGAATTACTGTTCTGCAGGTAGCAGTGGCTCCCAAAACAACATGTTACTGCCATCCATTGTTCCTGGTTGACCCATAGAATGACATGGATAGATCCTGAAGACACTACACACTTCGGCTAGAGGACATAGAGAATTCTATCTCAAATCAACTGGGAAAGCTTCCTCCCTGATGGCTAGCTTTCATAGTTGAATATAAACTCACAGTGGTTGTGATTGCATGCATAGAACCTGAACAAGATCAAACCAGAAAAAATCCCAGAATGGAAAGAGGTAGAAGCTAATAAACTTCTACTTCTACCTAAGGAACTATGGGTGATTGATAGCTCCTGGAGAGACAGTTTATTCAAAGATTCAAGTTCTTGGGCTACTCACCTTCCATTAAATTGGTTTGTATTCATGCACACATAAAAGGCATTAAATAGGATACATATTCTCTTTTTTAAAGAGAGAACATGAATTTAGGAGGGAAATATGGTAGAGGAATGGGAGAAGAATTAGAAAGAAGGGAATGGGTGGACTTGATCAAAATGCATTATATTTGCATGCATGAAAATCTCAAAAAACAAAATAAATACCTAAAATAGTAGGTTAGTTAGGAAGAGGAAAGGGATCATCAGGAAGGGGGAAACATAAGAAAAGTTAATAGTGGATAAATATGATTGAAATACTTTATGTATATATTTTAATGAAACCCATCCCTATGTATTCTTGATTTTGCTAAGTAAACATTAAAACAAGAAAAAGTATGTATTAACCCAACACAACAACACTCAAAATGATAGATGATTAATGTTTTTTAGAAGTCGGGGGCATACTCTTATTTGATTATTCAGAGTATGTCCACACCTCAGCCATGCCTCACTCAGCATCCACTCACACCTTACAATGACTTCTACCCCATGCAACATCAGGAGCGGAAGCATGGGAGGTCCTGGGCCTTTCTTTCTGATTTCTTATGAATTAGTTTTCATAGGAAAAACAAATTATATACGATTATTTAAAAATATCAGCAAGGTTTCTATAATACTTCAGAAGAATCTCCCTTCAAAAAATGAAAAATTACAAGTGAAGGAAGATTGCTTATGGAAAAGTGGATGGGTTGCTTTTGTTTGCAGTTGAACCCTGCTTAATTTGTAGGGAATTTGTGCAGGCTTTTCAAAAACTATCATTTGACTAAGTATTATAAACAAAAGCATGCTTCAGTTTCTTTATGTATCAAGGATTTTTTAGACATAACAACTCAGATGGATTATATTATAAAAGCCTATTATGTGGCAGTACGGTAAATAGCCAAAAAATCCAAATCATTTAGTGGTAGTGAATTTACTGAGCAGTGTATAAGGAGAGTAGAAGATATAATATACATTGGGAGGAAATGGAATATTTTATATTAAGACAGGATCTTACTACATATTCCTTAATTACATGTATCCACTATGTGTCATGCTGGCATTAAACTCCTGATCTTCCTGCCCCATTCTCCCAAGTATTGGGGTTGGAGGTGTGTGCCTCCATGCCCCATGTGATAAAATCTATTTTTAGAACAATTTGGAGTTCGCAGCAAAAGTGAGAGTAAAGCACACAGAATTCCTGTGTATCCCCTGCCTTCCTCATGCTTATCCTTTCCTACTATGAACATACTTCATCAGGATGGTTTACTTGTAATAAAAGATAAACTGTCTTGGGACTTCATTCTCAGCCAGGATTCTACAGTCCACATCAAATATAACACTTGGTATTATGTATTTGATTAATTTGGATACTTTTTTTAATGGCATGTAAACATCGTGATTGTATAGACTAGTGAACACCTCAAGGGAGCCATTGCATTCTGCTTACTCTTTTTGACTGGCCCCATGATTTTTCCAGGACATCATTTGGTTAGAATCATATAGATTGTTGTCTTTTCAGATTGGCTTCTTTCACTTAGTAATAAACATGGGTTTTTCTCCCTTTCTTTTCATGGCTTGGTAGCTTAGTTCTTTTTAATTGTAAGTGATGTTCCATTTTTCAGCTTTGTCAGTTTGTTTACCTATTATTAAAAGAGATCTTTGTGGCTTTTAAATGTTGACAGTTACAAATAAAGCTGTTAATGGCCATGTGCAGGTTTGTAGGTGGACATAGAATTTCAATTCATCTGTTTAATTACTGAAGAGCACACACACTGAGTCCAATGGCCAGAGTATGTGCTGTTCTATAAGAAATGAATGAGCAGGCTGTCTCCAAAGTGACCACTCATGCTTTCTCACCAACACCATTAGATTTGGTGTTGCTTTGCATTTTCAGTACTTTATGCTGCCTGTCTCTTGGTGTAACATTCTGGCAGAGCTGTAGTAGGGCAGGCTTTGGTTTAGTTGAAATCTTCAATAATAGTGATGTTCAGCACCTCTTCATGTGTTTACTAATTTTCGAAAGGCAGGAAACTTGCTCTCCCTAATTTCTTTTGTATGTGTGCACACACCCTTGTATATATAAGTGTGCAGGTGTGCCTGCATAGGCTTACATAAGGATGTGGTGGCCAAATGTTACTCCAATGACCTGCAAGTTTGTTCTTATATAAGTACCACACTACCTTTTTAAAATACCATTTATTCATTCTTTGATAATTTTACACATATGAACAATACATCTTGATTATAGCCATCTCCAGTTTCTCTGTCTCACTCTTCCAAAAGCAACTCTAGCATGTCACCTTTCTTATCTCATTGCTCTTCTTTTATTCTATAACTTTCTGAGTCTAGTTAGGGGTTTCTGTTGGAACATTTACTGGTCTTGTTGGCTTGGTCTTGTGAAAGTCTTGTGCTGTTAATCATAACTGCCTTAAGTTTATGGGTTTGCTGGTCATGCCATGTCTAAAAGGAAGCATTTCGCAAAACTCTCCCTGGTCTCTGCCTCTTAAATTATTTTTTCCCCTATTACACTATGTTCCTGAATCTTGGAGAGGAGGAATGCTGGTGTAGATGTTCCATTTAGGGCTGAGCATCAGTAGACACTTATTCTCAGACCTTGTATCAGTTATAAGTCTCTGCATTACTGATGACTTCTGCAGAGAGGAGCTTTTTCAGGCGAGGTTGAGGGTGTCAACCTTATGATATGATATAATATAATATAATATAATATAAATATTATCAGGTAGGTTGACAACATGTCCATTTAGTAAAACAATAGTCGTAGGTTCCCCAGTAAGGTTTATGGCCTCCTGAGCCATGGGCTTTGACCAAATTTATACTACCAGGATTAAATATCCTCTTTTGAAGTAACCAAACCAAACCAAAGCAAACCAAAAGTGGTTGGTTACCCACATAACCTTTGTGTCACTATTGCACCAGTGAGCACATTTTGTTTGGTAGTTTGGTATTGTAGCATGCATTTTTTGCTGCTTGGCAAAACCTTTGATGTCTGTCCATCCAGTACCTTCCCCAGCAACTTCCAGCACCATGAAAGCTAGTCAGGAGGGAAGGGCTTCCCAGTTGGTGTGAGATTGATTTCTCTATGTCCTACAACTAAAACGTGTAACTTTTTTTCCCAGTAGTATGGCATCACCATGTTATTGTAGTGTGCAACCAAGAGTAATGGCAATAGCCTGTGTAGAACAAACTTTTGTAATCTGTTGTCAGCACGCTTGAGATCAGATCATAAACTTACCTATCCCCTTCATTATTTGTTTTGTTTCTCTTTCAATTTTATTATTCATTTGTCTATTTAATGAATGTAAGAGTGTAAGAGTGCATGGATGTAGTTGCACATACCACAAAACATTTGTGGAGCTCAGAGGACAACCTGCAGGAGTTGGTGCTCTTCCTTTAACACGTAGGTTCAAGGGCTCAATCTCAGGTTATCGGGCTTGGCAGCAAGTGCCTTTACCAGCTGAGCCATAACACCAGCTCCATTTACTTATTTTAAACAGAACTGACTCCTGAAGTCACCTATTCTAAATATATTTCTGACAGTCAGTTTTGCCTTCGGTATTTTCAATCTATTTTTCCATGTCTCTTTCTTTCAGAAGAAAAATCACACCAACATGACTCTGTGAATTCCAGTCTTGGTTTTACTTGTTTGCTGCATGAAACATTTGTAGAAATGTTGAGTGTTTTTGACCCTCATGTTTCTTTTCTCTAATGTGGCTATCACAATAAGAGTAGACTGCCTGCTGCTGTTAGGTCAAGTGTCAAAGCCAGGGATCACAAA
Organism: Cricetiscus sungorus; assembly: GCA_030556225.1. Lineage (NCBI taxonomy): Eukaryota > Metazoa > Chordata > Mammalia > Rodentia > Cricetidae > Cricetiscus > Cricetiscus sungorus. Next base: position 5,812,691 of record JANBXA010000491.1, read on the forward strand.
TGTTAAATAACCTTGGCAAATGGTGAAGTTCTAGAAGAATATCACATGTTCAGGTAGCAAAATACTGTTATTTAAGCTTTATAATTTGGAAATTAGTATTCACAGAGGTCTATCACATAGGTAAATGGGTCTGAGCCTAATTAAAAGGCAACGTTCCAGTTTTTGAACTTCTCTGTCACTCTTGTCATAAAGGCAGGTTTCTCACTGGCATTCTTGGCTCAGCTCTGAGAGCTCTGTTTATGCTGCATGTTGCTCGGGACAATCTCAAAGACACAGTATCATGGGAACTGAACTGAATCACTGGAAAATGTGATGGTAGGAAAATAGGCAAGCATATTTTTTTCTAGTTTTATTTGCCCCTCTTTTGCCCCTTATATTAAATGAGTCAGAAATTAGTGAATGTGAAGTTCATGTTGGGATCATGTGATTTGTTTTGAAATAGCACTATCTCAAATAACATCACACATCTCTTATGCATAACATTTAAAAGCTTGCTTTTGTCTCTTCCGAAGTGAAGGCCAAGGGAAGTGTTACCACATCAGGAGGCGTGGCATTTCCAGATAAGATCCAGCCAAGCTTCTTTTCAATGAGACTGAAAAATAACCAAGTTAATGTTTGTATATATTTTTTCTTATTTTCTTGGCACTTTACATTTCAAGCTGTTTAAGACAATTTTTTTTTTGTTTGTTGCACTTCATTTCTCTGGTGACAGGCATACTTAGCAAAACACATGGACCAGCTCATCTTCAGGCTTAATCTATGTAATAATTCTTACCTATACCATTTCAGCCTGGCAGTTATGGAGACATGGCCTCTGTTTACCATGTTTTCCTTATGTGTACAATACTCCATCTGTAAAGCAAGAATGAATGAAAACCTGAAGGGGAAAGAATTTGTAACCACTGTACTGAAGCCTCAGAGAAAATAGTGGGAGAGTTTCATAAATATTCATTATGCTTACTGAGAAGGCAGGATGCTGAATAGGATGACAAATGAGACTTCCCATCTTAAATTGATAATAAGCAGTTCTACAAAATGACTTCCAACCATTCCTTACTTGGTAGAAATGCTGAACACTGTCCCAGGCATTCTAATGAGATGTGCATCCATATTTTTTTGCTCAAAATCAGGTGATATGCTGCAAGGAAACATTGTTACCTCTGTGTGTGGTTCTCCATCAAGATGTTCAGAGCTTTTCTGATGCTGAGAATCAGAGTTTTTGATTCCAGATTTTTGGTTCTTAGCTGGAACTTTAACATATGTGAATACCCTTAAGTATTTTCTATTGCTCTCAGCACTGATAATTGTATCAGTTTTCTGTTCCTAATGCCACAAAGCAGAGACCCAGTCACTTATGAAGACAAGATGTTTAAGCTGTCCCATCACTCTTGAGGTTCAAAGCCTCAGGGCTACTTTTGGTGGTGGTGTTCTTCCTGGTGGGCTCCTATGGCTGAGAGAGAAGGAACACCAAGTATATGGGTTACTTCTCTTCCTTATAAAGCAAAGAGAATTCAGTCATAGAGCCTGTAATAATCTCGTATAAATTTAATTGCTTCCCAAAAGTCCAACTCTAAAGCTGTGGCCAGATCAAGTTTCTACTTTCTTAATGCTTTACCATGAGGAATAAATGTCAGTATGAGTTTTCAGAGAGAATACACTGTATTCAAGCCATAGCACCCACCAAATAGTAATTCCCAGATTCCATGTGGGTTCAAGTGCTGCCAGCTCCTGGGCATCATTATTGTAGTCACACATACTTCCTGGATGTGATCTGTTTTGGTTCTTGTTCTTATTTATAAGGACTGGATGAGATGCTGGCTGCCCTGTGCTTAGTGGGCCCAGCAGAGATGGTGTGATCCTTCTCTATCCTTCTCAATGAACAGCAACAGTCTCAGTTCTGTTGATAATAGTTTCCTGGCAAAAGCATGTTCTTTGAGTTTTGTGTGCCCACATCTTTAGTTTCTATATATATCAACTATGATTCCTTGCTGCCATTTTCACTGATCTGTCTTCATTTCCAAAGCAACTCACATCACTCCCAGTTTGTAGCCTGTTTCCATTTCTATCCCCCAAAGTAGTGAATAACTTTGTGCTTGGGGTAAGTCACATAGACACATGTCCCCATATACTGGCATTTCTTAGACAGAAAATTGTTTACTTTTTCCTTGTCCCAAATCAGGTAGGTCTTTTCTGAAGTTAGTCTTCACCTACCTACTTTTCTAAATAACACACTGAAGCTTGAATCACTTATTCAGCCAGACTGACTAGTCAGCGAGTGTGAGGGATCTGTCTGTTCCTGCCTCCCCAATGTTGGGATTATAGACATACACACTGCCACCTTCAGATTTTCACCTGGGCAATGAGGGGCCAAACTGAGATCTTCAAGCCTGTATGACAAGCATTCTCCCAACTGAGTCATGTCTCTACCCTGGAAGAACTTTGTATGAAGTCACTTAACATTTTAGATTGAGGAGGTGGTCTTCTTGATCCAATTCTTGCAAACTAGAAACAGTTCCACAAGGGACTGTCCCTATGCCTTTTGATTTAGTTCCATAATTTTCCATAATCTGGAGTTTCAGTTTCTATAATTTCAACTACTCACAATCAACCATAGTGCAAGAAATATCTGAATGGGAATTTTTTAAAAAAGGCTTAAACAATTCATGTTTTAAGTTTTACATGGCTCCAAGTATCCTGATGAAATTGCACAGCATCTTGCTGCTTCTAGTCCTGGATACAATCATCATTTGTTTGGGTTATCAACACTGCATATGCTACTGATTCATTTGCTACTTAGTAGCTCACATGACTATTCAAGCAGCCCTTATTTTACTTCACAGTGACCCCCAAATGAAAGGATAAAAAATACTGGTAATTTAGATATGCTCAAGAGAAGTCACTAACACTCTTCCTTCCAATGAAGAGGCAAAAAAGGAAAAAGAAACAACAACAACAACATGTAAAGTGTTGGCTACTAGAAAAGGTGTCATACATCTGTGAGAGATCTTAGAACAGCTGCCCATATGTGGGGTGGTGGTGGGGCTAATATAATTTAGTACTATTATTTAAAAGAAGCCTTTAAGATGTATCTGGGGAGTAGGATGCCTGAACGTGTTGCATGATATTTGGATCTACTCACCTAGGAATGTATGGCATCATAAACAACCAGAACAGTGAGGCCACCAGAGGAAGTCTTTCTACTGACCACACTCTTAAATGTGAGCCACATGCTGTACAAGGCATTGACCCTGCCCAGAATTTGTCTTTTTAGACTGTCTGTAAGTAATATCACACTTACAAGGGTGGCATTGTCCTATCTTGTTTCTACACTGCCATGTCCCAGAGTCTCTTTGAAATCTCCCAGACTCCATGATGTCAAAAATAAGAGGTGATGTCAAAAATAACCATAGGCACTGAATTCTGAGCACCTGCCTTGCCTTGATGTGGCCTTTGGGTGCTTTACACAATCATGCTTCTCCTTTTACAATCACATCATTAAAGATTATCCTGTTTTGTGTTTGAGAAAACTGAGGCTGCTGGTGGTCAGTAAATGACCGCAGGCACCACAGTGGTAAGCAAGTCTCAGCTCTGCCTCAGCAGCTCTTGACCTCCCATACATTTACACTGTTTTGGTGGATGCTTTATAGAGCTCTGCCTTGATACCTGCAGCCTTGATCTCTGTGTGTGGGTGAGGCAGAGATAGGAAATTGGTATCTGATTTGGACTGAGAGGTGCTGGCTTACTGTGCTATTCCCTGCTCACAGTGGCTGCTGTTGGCGTTGTTGCATATTGCTTATTCCCTTGGCTCTAGCGGCATCAAACATTGAGCCCCAGGAGAGGGTGAGTCCACTTTCTGCTGCCTTTCATCAGAGCTGATCTTATCTCAGCCAAGGAAAGCCAGGTAGCAGGAACTAAGGTACCTGGTGGAAAGCAAGCCATCCCCTGCTTTTCTAAGACACCTTTGTGCCCGTTGCAAGTGCTTTGTTTTTTGTTTGTTTGTTTTTGATATTTTCCTTTCTGTATTTTATTGACCTTTCTCTAACCCATCTGTGGTTCACCCTTCATTATACATCCAAGCTTTATCTTTTCAGAACTTAGCTTACTATTTCATAAAACAACAGAAGCCACAGTTTTTTTATTAAATATTAATATTGTAATAAAACTGAATCATCAGAGTTTTTAATCACCTCCTTTCAATCATTCAATCTCATTTGAGTTATTGATAACATCAATAAAATGACATATATACATTGCTGGAGTTATAGCATCACAGAAAATTACATTGTGCTATGATTTCATCTCGTGAATTCTGCATGTTTACCTGTGACATAGAAAAATAGATCAGAATATAGATTTTTATACAAAATACTATTATGAGAATGTGCATAAATCTATATTTGTGACCATCACTGGTTATAAGACAAAATATGTATGTGTCTAGTGGAAACAAGTGTTCACATATTTCTCTGCACTCAGGGTAACTGTTAGTTTTCCATGGCTGTGACAATGTCTCTGAAATAAATGTATTATGAGGAAGGAAGGTTTGTTTGGGCTTGTAGTTTCAGAGATTTTGGTTCACAGTCACTTTGCTCTGTCACATCTGGGTTTTTGATGAGGTACAACATGGGGGCAGAACAAAGTTGCTCACCTCATGGTGGCTAGGGAGTAAAAGAGAGGCAGGGATTTTCATTGCAAAACCCACTCCAAGGGCATGCCCCAGTGACCTGGATTCTTCCACTAAGACACATACCCTAAAGGTTCCAACACCTGCATGGCTCCATAGACTAGAAATGAGCCTTCAATAACTGGGATAGTTCAAGACCTGTGTGTAGCAATATTTTTCTGTTATGACTGGTACCTGAATTGGTAACTCCCAAGACCTTCACACTAGGAAGTATATAAGAAAGAGCAAAAGTAAAGAAGAGAAGAAAGGCAAAAAATGTGTTGTTAAAGTAAAAACACAGACCACACAACGCAATGCTGGGGAAGCACTGAGTTGAATTTTCAACAGCAATTATGCTCGCAGCTTATGCTTAGCTGTAGTGTTCCCCTGTCATATAGATGGATCTTTATTCAGGTCCTATTCATGCTATACAAAGACCTGTGTGTTTCCAGGGTACAAAGCAAAATGGCTGGAGTTTTACAGAAGGCACAGACAGTAAATCACAGCCCAAAGTTGTGACCAACAAATGACATTAAACTCCAAATGCCATATGGGCAACACTAATTGAACTAGTTGGATGCTGTGTGTGTGTGTGTGTGTGTGTGTGTGTGTGTGTGTGTGTGTGTGTGTGTGTGTGTGTTAAAGAAGAAAAAAAGAGACAGGAGAGGAGGAAAATTCAGAACTAGGAGGGGCCCGTGTTGGGGGATTCCAGGGGGAGTTGGAGGGAAAAAAATGGAGAATGAATATAATCATAACACATTGTGTGCATGTATGAAATTCCCAAAGAATAAATATAAAGTATTTTTTAAAATGACAAAAAAGCCCAAACAAACCCAACCTCCAGCTGCTTGGCCACCCAGCTGCTTGGCTGTGAGGTGAGATAGATAGCCGAAGTTTATACACTGAGGAGTGTGAGGATTTGAAGGGATAAAAATGTTTAAATACCTTAACTGATGAGATGCAAATACCAGGTGCCCTAGCTGGGCTGTTTCCAGATATTTTCTATGGATAATTCAGGGCTTCAAATGCCTTCAAAGCCAAAGTACTTCTCTGGGGATTAAAAAAGGAGTACAGCAAAGTAAATCCAGGATGGCAATCCCATGACAAATTGATGCCAGCTTTTAAACTTGATAAAGATCCACCTGCCAAAGGATAAGAAAAATGAATTCGTTATTTACTCTGTAAATAAATGTTAATTTTAAACTTTATCACTGCTGGAAATGTTCATTGAGTGCCAAACATATTCTGGGCACTGAGTAACACACGAAAGGTAAAATACTGAAGTAGATAAAGATGGCATCTGTTTCTTGTCATGCATACTGGGCAGGTAGACATAGATCAAAATTAAGAATTTGGAGCACCTGAGTTCTGTTGTAGTTGGGCTTAGAAATAGAAGTTTCTGATCTCTCATGGAGAGTCATTGTTTGCCCAAATGCAAATAAAGTGATTGGTTATATAAGCTAGCATGGATGTTTGTTGGTGGAAGAAGATGGACCAGGACTTTTCCCCTCCCGTGGGTTAAGTACAGTGCTGTGTGAGGAGCAGACAGGAAGGCCAGAGAGCCAATGCTTGTAGAGGTCAGCTTAGCATGGCGATTAGAGGATGCAGGTTCTGCAGTGGCATGTTTTTATGCATGAACCTGTATGTTTGGTAGTTGTTTCGCATGGGTCTCTGTGCCTGACTGAAATTTTTTAAAGTTATAAGCAGCCATGTCTGCCTAGTGTGGAGACTGGAATTAGTTTTGGGCTAATCTCCTCTGAGGCCCAACTTTTTAAATTACAGACATAAAAAAAGGCCCATTCATTCTTGAGAGAGAACAGACTACAATCAAGTCACATGAAGAACAGCCTCATGATGGACAACTGTGAGAGTAAAAGATGAATTGTGGGCATTTAAAGAGTTTTTAGTGACTGCTTTTAATTGTACAAATGTATGGGATGTGTGCTGATAACGATAAACATCTCAGGGTGCAGTGGTAAATAAGAGTAGCCAATGTTGCCATCCTCTTAGACATTCTGAGAAGTTTCTGATTATCACATAGTTAATCATTTATAAAGCTGAATGTGATATTTTAATACATTTACATTTCTAAGTGCCGATCAAATCATGGTAATTAGCATTTCTATGTTCTTATCACTTCTTTCATTATTCATAAAATATATGGTAGGTTATTATGAATTATAACACTCCCATTTTTGTGGAATACTTCAATCTACACTTATTTTTTTTTTTTTTTTTTTTAGTTTCGTGGGCCTTTTAAAATTATTCCCTTGGGATTATTTATACAAAAACCGCTGTTTTGTAAAGGAGAATGCTGCTGTAACTGACTACAATGAGTAAGGAAGAAAAAGTGTGTTGTTTGTTAATGGCTACAGTCAGCCCTTCACATCTGGAGCTTGAAATCCTCAGGTCCAACCAACTTCCATTTGAAAGTATATGGAAAGACAACTATGCTTTTTCTTTGTCATTATTTCCTAAAGTGATGAGATTATTCTTGCAGAATTTATGTTTTACTAGATGAATGATCAAGACAGTACTTAAAATGTGAGAGATTCTGTGCACATTTGTTATGCACAAATATTAGGTTGCTTCATGTATGGGATTTGTGTAACCAAAGATTTGTGTAACCAAAAAGATACTGGTTGCCATTTCATATAAAAACTGAGAGATGATAGAGCATAAATTGGGGCTTGGGATTTCATGGCTGTTTGCTTCCTCAGCCTTAGTCACAGCAAGGAGGCATGGTGTGTGTGTGTGTGTGTGTGTGTGTGTGTGTATAAAATACAGTCATTTCCTTTGAATTGAAAACAGAATCTTGGGTTCCCTGTGATTTGCTACTTAGAATACAGTTGGAGTGTATTTACTTGGTGGTGAGAAGCCTGAATCCCATATCTCATTGTCTACTTAGTGCTAAATCCTAGAATACATAGAAATAATTCAGAACTGCTGACCCACAATAAACTTCCTACTTAGAGTTCAATATTTATTTATACTTATGTCTTTAGTCTGCTGTTATATGGTCACAAGAGCTTGGTCTCAGGTCACCCTTCCCCGCTGTACCTGCATCTACAGAAGCTCATGACTGTTATGTGAATGGTGCAGTGTTTGCATGGCACCCATGCACATCTTATATGTCCTGAGTCACCCCTAATGAAATGCCTTCTAAATTCTTTGCCTATTCTTTTCATAGTAGATTACATTTCTAAGTTGTAGTCATATGTTTCCAGCTTGAGATTTTATTAACTATTATTTATTAATACCCTTCAATGTGAGATGATACAACACCTACAGCACTATAAGTATCATGTAAGCAGTTGGGCTGCACTGTTTAGGAAATATGACAAGAAAATCTTGTGTTCAATCTATACACATCTTTGAAATAAAAATTTATTTGAAAATAAAATATTATTACTGTTTCCCCCTTCCCTTTTCTCACTTTATTCTCCTATCCACCTCTTGCTCTTTCTTAAATTCGAAATGACCTCTATTTCTTTAATTTATGATATGTGTGTCTGTGTGGTATGTATTTATATAAATATATTTCCTAAATACATAAATACAACCTTCTCAGTCTATAATGTTACCTGCATGCTTATGGTTCCAAGGTTGAACACTTGGTATTGTATAATTGACTTGGGGTTCTTCCTTAGGAATTCCTTAGTTTCCTGTAACCCTTTATCTAGGGTAGAGACCCCATGAGATTTCTCCTTCTACTCAGCAACTCTATTTGTCATTGTTCAGGCCTTCTTTAGTTTGCCATTTGATGGGGCTTCATAGGTATAGCTCTCTGACATTTCTAAGAGACAGAATCTCAGAGCAAACCTCCTGCTCTGCTGTTTCTTACAGTCTTTCTGCCCCCTCTTCATCTATGATCCCTGAGCCCTAGATTTAGGAATTGTGTTGTAGGTGTATTGGTTGGGGCTGGACACCACATGGCCACTGTTCTCAGCATTTGATCAGTTGTGGCTTTCTACAGTGATCTCCATATGTTACAAGTAGATGTTTCTTTGATGAGGGTGAGACCTATATTTATCTGTGAGTATGAGGATAAATATTTAGAGTGTAGTTAAGAGTTATGCTGCTTTACTAAAGTGGTGGTTGTTGGTTCTCCTTCAAGGTCTATGACTTCACTAGCCTTAGGTTGTTGGCTAGGTTTCCAGTACCAGTATGGTTTCCCTTTAGTTAAGTGGGTCTTCAGTCCAATTAGAGACTGTTGGTTACCACCAAGGTATGCTTGGAACTAATGCATCCTTAGGGTTATTGAACCATGCTGATCATTGTTGTGAGTCATAGGCATCATTTCTAGGTGAAACTATTGGTTGCTTCCCTCCTTTGGAAGCTTGCATCCAACCTTCTGGTACCATGAAAGCTAGTCCTCAAAGGGGAAGCATTCAGGTTAATTCCAGCTTAAGGGCCTGTGGGACCTGTATCTGAAGTGCATGGTATCTTCAGCTATAGGGGCTTAACTTTCACCTTTGGAGTCAGCTAAGGGCAATAGCAAAAAGGCTATGTGTTTTTAGAGGTCCTTGGACAGCCCTGACCAACATCTCAAAAGAGGGCTTCTCAGGTCTGGTATTGGGGTTTTTGTTAGGTGATATTTGGCTCTTGGAGGAAGCATTGTCAGCTCATATGGGAAAAGTTCATCAAAACCGTGTATGCATATTTATACATGGAATTATGCATATTTTATTTATAAAGGAAATATTTAATACTATGATTCCTTATGACTTTTTCAGACACCATTGTTGTTATTTTACCTTCTACCCCCTTCTGTATTTACTTCCCACTTCCCCAAGGAGCCCCCATTTTCCTATTTCTCTGATCAGGTTGTTTATACCATGCTATCCCCCTTTTTATTGATCCCCAATACACTCATACCCCATAAATAGTTCATTTCTACTTTCTTGGTTTCTGCAGTTACACCAGAAAATGTGCTCACATCTGAAGATTTGGAACTAGAAGCTTCTGATAAGAGAGACCACGTGATGTTTGTCTTTATGAGTCTGGATTACCTCTCTCAATATGGCCTTTTCTAATTCCATCTATTTACCTTCAGTTTTTCTTTATAGATGAATAGTATTTCACAATGTGTATGTACCACATTTTCATTACCCATTTGTCAGTTGAAGGACAGTCAGGTTGTTTCCATTTCCTAGCTGTTATGAATAAAGAATCAATGAACATGGCTGAGCAAGTATCTGTGGAGCATGGCGCCAAGTCATTTGGGCGTATGCCCAAGAATCGTATAGCTGAGTCATATTGTAGATTTATTTTTAGCTTTTTGAGAATTCTTCACATTGATTTCCATAGTGGCTCTAGTTTGTAGTTCTAGCAACTGTAAATGAGGGTTCCCTTTTTCTCCCACATCCCTCCAGTATTTGTTTTGGTAATCTTTGCCATTCTGACTGGGTTAAGATGAAATATAAAAGGCCTTTTGATTTGCATTTCTCTAATTGCTTTGGATGGTGATCATTTTTGAGATATTTCTTGGCCATTTTTCTTCTTCTGAAAATTTTATAGTTTTCAGGCCAAGTTTTCAGATGGTCCAAATGACTAGTTTTTATTTATGTGTATTTGGGTATATTGTGTATGGTGTGTGCCTCATGTGTGGGTGTTCAGAGGTCAGAAATGGGCATTGGATCAATAGGACCTGGAGTTACAGGTGGTTGTGAGCTACATGATAAGGGTGCTAGAAATTGAACCTGAGCCCACCAGAAGAACAATGACTTCTCTTAACTGCTGAGCTGCCTTTATACCTCCAAGCCTGTCCTTTGATTGGGGGAATTGAAACCATTAATATTCAAGGTTGCTATTTAAAGGTATATATTAATTTCTGTTATGCTGTTAATTGTATAGTGTGTGTTGTTTTCTGTTTCTTGGTTGTTCAACTATTGGTCTAGCATGGTTCATTCTTTCCTATAGCCTCATGGATGTGTTTTGTTTGTTTGTTTTCTGTAGCATTATGGAATTCCTTAAATATCTTTGTACATTTACACACATATACAACAATAATTAAATAGGGGCCATAAATTTGAGAAAGAGAACAAGGGACTACAAGGGAAGTGTTGGGAGGAGGAAGGGAAGTGGTAGACAAAATAATTATGTCACTATATTTTCAAAAAATTAAAAAACATTTATTATAAAGAACTTGCACATGAAAACATCATGTAGTAAAAAATATTTCTATAGTGTTGGATTATGAATGTATTTATCATGAAAAGCTTTCCCTTTCTATTAATTATTACAAATACATTGCAGGACATAGTAATCTGGGTTATCAGACAATGTCTTTCAGATCAGAATATAGAATTACATACTTTTCAAAATTTTAAGTTTTACATCAGAAAAGGCTGATATAATTCAGATGGATTTGTCTTCATATGCAACTTGGTGTTTCCTTCTTAAAGCTTGTAGTATTTTTCTTGTTCTCTGTGTTTCATGTGTTGAATGTAATATGATATATGAAGGTTTTGTTCTCTTTTATTTGCCTGATATTCTAAATGCTTTCTGAACTTGGGTGGTCATCTCTTATCTTGGATATGGAAAATGTTTTTGCACCTTTAGTTTAAAGTTGTTCTGTTGCCTTGATTTGTAAGTTTGGTCTTTTATTTTATTTACTTAAATGGGGGGGTTGTTTGTGTGTTTGGTTGGTTGTGTGTGTGTGTGTGTTTGTAAAGAGTGGGCATAAAATATTTCTCCATTGAAAAAATTATTTTTTTGCTTTTTTTATTGTCCCATCTTTTGCCTATGATAACTGCAATAATACCAAAGAAAAACATTCTATTATAAACATAATTTAAAAGATCATAACGAACAATAGACTAGCCTTAGATTGCACATATGATATGAGACCTGGCAATGCCGGGCACACTGGACATAGTTGAGGACCTTAGAGGTTATTGCTGAGATCAGTATTGCACATTGGTTCCATCTGCTGTATTCAATCTTGCTGAAAATATCTTAACTAAAGCCTACATGAAATTAAGTTAATAACTTGTCTCAGGCTCTATCCATCATACTAATTGGGCATGCATGTATTTATGTAAAGTTTGGTCTTTTAATATTATCTCACAGACCTTGTATGTTAAAAGTCACAGCTTCTTGTTATTTATCTGAATGTTCAAATTATTCTGTCTTGTCTTCAGTCTCTTTCTGAGGCTTTCTACTGTGTATTTCATTTGGCTTGATTAATTTTTATTTCTAAAATTTCTGTTTTATATTTCTTCAATATTTTTATCTCTGTAGAATTTCTCTCTGATATCTTGTATTGAACAATCTCATAAGTATTCTTTTGAGCTTTTTGTCTGGGATTTTTATCTGTTTCAGTCACATTGGAATTCATTACTGTGGAATTTATTATTTTTTGGATGTATCATAAAACCTTTTTTTGTTTCTTACATTTCTGCATTGTTACTTGCACACTTGACATTCTGGTTGTTTTAAAGTAAGTTATAATCTTCCAGTTGAGGCACTTGCAATGTCCAAGTGGCAATGGGTTGTAGTAGGATCAACACTATAGTCTAGTAGCTAAATTCATCCTGCACATGCTCAAGGTTCAGGGTTTGATCCCCTATACAGTTTTGAGGATATAATATGAATTACAGAAGCAACTAAAGCCACTGGATAGGCCTATTATATGCAATATTATAGCTGGTTAAAAATAGTTACCCCTTTAGATATATAACTATTGAGGTTATAATGGGAGGATAACATGATTTGAACAAGATATTAGTTTCATTAGGAATGAAAGGGAAGTAGCTTGAGTAAGGTTAGAGATTAGTGTTAACTAAACTGAGAAAAATATTGAGTAGGGAAAAGTAGATGGAAATGGGAAGTTGGAATAGTGTTTGGGTTCACAAATTTCAAATATAATCAAAGTCCTGGAAGGTTATTTTCAAGAAATTAAAAAGATGATGAGGTAGGAATGAATAAGGAAGGACATAGTTATGTGCAGGAAAACTAGGGTATAAACAATAGATTGAGTACAGAAATATGGAGAACATCATTGAACAACATAAAAAGTAGAGCCAGATCATTTATTAAGAATGGTTATGAAATAGTGATTAAAGAAAAAACCACACTAATGGAATAAAATAACATGAAAAATACAAAGTACAAATAAAATGCCTCTGCTCTGATTTTCTTGAAAGGTATATAGGAGAGCTATTGATTTTTTTATATTGATTTATATCCTGCCATACTGCTGAAACTGTTTATTCATGCTAAAAAATTTTATGCTGGGTTATTTAAGGTCTTTTCAGTTCAAGATCATGTCTTGTACAAGTAGACAAATCTTATAAATTTTACTGTATTTTTTTTTTTTGCAAATTTTACTTTTTTTAAAAGGACTTATTTTATGAAGTGGGCATACTATATGTATGCAGGCCTGCAGAGACCAGAAGTAGTGTTAGATACCCTAGAACTGGAGTTACCAGAATTATAAACCCCTGGATGAGGGTCATGAAACCAACTGGTTCCTCTGCAAGAGCATCAAGTGCCCTTAGCCATTTAACTATCTCACTAGCCCTAACTTCTTTCTGCTTTATTTGTAGCCATTAATTTATTTCTCTTGTTTTATTACTTCATCTAAGACTTCAAGTGCTATGTTGAGTAGTAGAGGCTGTACTGTCAGGTTTTCTTCATTTACTATAATGTTTTACTTGCATTTTATACTTATCAATATTGCCACATAATTATCAGTTACATTGTTATTTTTAATTCTTTACTTCTCAGTACCCACTCTTAGCCTTGTTGGATCCTAGGACTTTCTTGGAGTTTACTATGTGCCTGTTGATCTTGAGGCAGACATTAGACCAGTGGTTTTCAAAATGACTTTAGTGTCTCTTTCTTTTCTTTGTATTCTAGAACTACTAATATACCATTACAAAACACACCAGTGGTGCATTGTAGGGAAAATACAAAGAATCTGTGGACTTCCCTCTATCCACTCGTCCTTAGTTAACCTCCAAGCACATTAGCTGGTAGAAACCCCCAGACTCTATCCCCAGGGAGGTTCATTAGAGACTGGAGTCTCCTGTGTCCTCTAATGACTAGTGAATAAAGTCTCCTTTATAAAATGTGTTCCTTCAGTGACTGGCATGTCACTCAGTGGGAAAAACTAGCTGGCTTAGTAGCCGCAATATCCTCCGTATTGTGAAACATTCTAAATACACTTTCTAATTGTCTTTATGACTTCTATTTAAACAGTGAATTATAAAGAGGAGTACTGCTTAACCACAGGTATTTAGGGATTTCCCTGGTTAGTGTTCTATTTTCAGAATTTTCTACCTTATTTCTAAAGTGGTAAGAGAAATGGTTCCAGGGGTATATTAGAATTTCTAATTGTACCATTACTCTGTCAGTTTTTGCTTTATAATAGTTTAGGTACTATTAGATTATATTGCCTTAAGTGTTCTTTTGTTCTTTTTATCATTTGTTAAAATTAGTTTTTATTTTAATTATGTATCTGTATGTGTATCTGTGTAGATTTGTGCATGTAAGTGCTGTTGCCTGTGAAGACCTCGGATCCCCCAGAGCTGGAGTTACAGACTCTTATGAGTCATCTGCATGTGTACTAGCCACCAGACCATCCCTTCACTCCTTCTCTTTGACTATTAAGCATAGATGTATTGAAGCCTACACAGTATGGAGATGGGACTGTCAAACCACCTTTCTTTGGCTTGTGTTTCTTCAAGGTACCCCTTTATTATTTTACTCTGAACTTATGGTATCTTTGTAATAGGAATATCTCCATATACCATAAGTGTTAAAAATTCAATTTGATAACTTATTATTTAAACTTGTTATAATTATATTTACTATAGTTAATAACACATTAGTATTAGCAACTAGTAATTTAGCCTCAACTTAGTACTTAGTGTTTCTTTTCTGTCTTGCCTCTACTTTCCACCTTTCATTATCATTCTTTTGGATGAATTGTGTTATTTGCCTTTCTCCTAGTTACCATGAATATCACAACGAATTCTGTTATTCTTCTTTTGTAAATTTTCATGTCTCTTAGATGCAGGTGCTTTTTGTTTTTAACACACACACACACACACACACACACACACACACAAGTTTAAGAATTCATTTCTTGTTCTAATACAAATACAAACATTTAAGCCAGGTGTGATTATGCGTGTCTGTGGCACCAGTACTTGGGAGGTGGAGGCAAGAGGATCAGGAATTCAAATCCAGCCCTGGACACACACAACTCTGAATCCAACTTAGGCTATATAAGACCCCATGTTCAGAACAAACTAAACAAAACAAAATAAGAAAGCATGAGAAAAATTACTTAAGCCCATTTATCCTTTTATCTACACTTGATGTTGATATTTCAGTGTGAAATGTTCCTTATATTACTGAATAGTTCCATATTCATTTCTACTTGCTAGATTTTGACCCACTCACATAGTGTTTTCTTCCTGTGTTCCCATGGTGCCATAGAGATCAGTTTCTGTCTGTGTATTTCTTGGAGGGCACATTGACACATGTTAGATCATTGGTAGAAAGTTTTTTTCTTGTGGGTTTTTTTTTTTTAATTAAAACAACTTCTGTATCTCCTGGTTTCTCTAGTTTTTCTTCTGGCTGTTTAGATGGTTTGTTCTGCTACTTTAACAATAGTTATGACTTTGAAATATTTTCTCTTTAACAATTGTGCATGCACATGCATATGTGTGAGTGTGCGTGTGTGTTGATGTTCTGGTTGGAATTTTGCAATTTTTTTTTCTTTTTAGTTATAAAGCTGTTGGCCAGTGGCTAGAGCTTCTTACTTGCTAGCTCCATCTTAAATATTAACTCATTTCTATCAATCTAAGTGTTTCCACGTGGTCTTACTGGAGAGAGAGAAAGAGAGAGAGGGGGGGAGGGAGAGGGAGAGGGGGAGAGAGAGAGAGAGAGAGAGAGAGAGAGAGAGAGAGAGAGAGAGAGAGAGGAGAAGGAGGGAGAGGAAGAGACAGAGACAGAGACAGAGAGAGACTGGACCTCTTATTCCTCTCTCAGCCTATATCTTGACTCCTCCTTTGTACCTCTGCCAGAATCCTCCTTGTCTCCTAGTCTCACCTATCTTGCCTTCCTATTTGGTAACAGTGCTTTATTCATTAACCAGTAAGAGAAACATATTTACAGAATAACATCTCCCATCATATCCTCTTTTCTGCTTAAAATAAAAAGGACTTTAACTTTAGCATAGTAAAATATATTACAAAACAGTTATCAAATAAGAACTAAAGTTAACAATATTTAGTACATTAACATTAGCAAGATTTAAAGAAAATACTCCATCATTTATACTATCTTTGTGAGTATAAAATCTTATATATAACTTATCTTTAATCCTAAGGAAAATTATAGCCATATAACTATAACTATCTGTCTTCAACTCCATCAAAGACCACAGAAGGATAGTATATACACTCTAGAACTGACAGAGACAACTTACTGCCTGGTCAGTCAACTGAAGTTCTCCTATAATGTTCCAACTTCAGCCTATTCTGCAGCTTGATATTCTCTGTCAGTTTTGGAAAGCTATTGCTGGTAGCTCTTTAGTTTTCTGACTTTATCTTTCTTTTGTTTCCTGAGAGGATTTCAGGTATACATACATTAAATGTATTTCTTATGTGCCTTATATCTTGTATGTGTTTTCACTTCATTGTTTCCCCCATTGTTCAAATTGAAACTATCTACTCACCTGTCTTGAGTTCCAAGGATGTTTCCATCTTGTGTTCATGTATATATAACTCTACTGAAATTTAAAGAATTTCCATTTTATTGATCTTCATAGTTTTTCTATTAAGAACTTCTTAGTTTCATCTACACTTATAATTAAAGTTGTTATTTTGAACTCTACGTGCTCATCTCATAACTGTTGCATGCAATTTTGATTAACTACTAGACTGTTTACAAAAGATTGTTGAGAAGCCATATGCGATGGAACATACCTGATAAATTTACATCCAGTCTGAATTACATAATGACACCTGCCTAATAATAATGATATAAATAGGAACAACAATAATACAGAGAGTTGCGGAGGCTCTGAAAGCAGTTACCGTGAGTAAGGGAAAGTGTACGGTTTTCTCCCTCACAGATAATGTCCCAAAACACTTTGAAATTGTCTGCCTTTCTCTATGTTGACCTGACCCCTAGTATGTCAACTGTTCTTGGGTTTTATGGAAATACTACAAGCACAAGAGTAGTGTTTCTTCTCCTTGATGAATCTTGGAAACTGATTTTTCTTCCTAGCACCACTGAACCTCCAAATTTCTTGCATAGGGCCACTTGCATAGCCATGGTCTGGTATCATCTACCTCTCAAAGGTCCTAGAAGCTGGCAAATGCCTGTGATGTAAATTACATTTAGAATGTAAGGTTCAACTTTAAAAATAAAGGGATGTAGCAATAAAATTACTCCAAACAACATTCTGCTATGCTCATGATAGCTTTGCTCAGCTCAGCCATCATCAGAGAAGCTTCCTCTTGTAGCAGATGGGATCAACACAGATGGATGATGTGCAGGGCTCTCTCCTCAGGGCTCCAGGAGCTCTGCAGAAGAGGTGACAAAGATCATAAGACCCAATGGTGACAGAGCACACTAAGGAAACAAGGGCTTCTAGGCAAAGCAGGACTGCTATATATACAAATGCACATAGACTGTGGCAGCATGCACTGGGCCTACATAAGCCTAAATTAGATGGGGTCCCAGCATTGAAAGGAGAAGTGGACAAAAGCACCCATCCCTAACATAGAAGCTATCTCAGTTGATAATCTCTCACAAAAGAAAAATTAGTTTTCCCCAGAGGAGTCTCACTGGGTATATAAATCACTTTTAATGGAGGGGCTCATGCCTTGCATTAGATGCCCAACACAAAACAAACTCAATGATACTTTTGGAGGGATTTTTTTTTTTGTTTCATGATGTTTTGATTGGGTATTCTTTTTCTTTCTTTTTTAACCTTAAAGGTCTTTGCTTATTTATTATGGTTTCCAGCTTTGTGTACTTACCAGATTTTCTCTCTCTCTCTCTCTCTCTCTCTCTCTCTCTCTCTCTCTCTCTCTCTCTCTCTCTCTCTCTCTCTCTCTCTCTCTCTCTCTCTCTGTGTGAGTATATTATATGAAAAAATTATTTTCAATTTAAAAACTCCCCTAGTCTTTTATCAACTTACCCCCTAAAGTTCAGTGGGCACTGTAAGCTCATGGACACATTTGTTTGTCCTTAGGTTTGCCTGAGACAGGCAATTACTCTATAGCCTAGGCAGGTCTTTAACTCACAGTCCTCCTGCCCAAGCTTCCCAACTGAATGCTGGGCTCTCAGAGGTGTACCATCTCACTCAGAGGTTTTGGACACCATTGTTTTTGTAATGTGTTTTTGAAAATTAATTTATCCATTTACAATTTCATACACACACACACACACACACACACACACACACACACACACACACACACACATACATTCTGGTCACCTTCATCCCTCACCTACATTTACCCTCCTCCCATTCCCACCAAATCTTCATTCCAATTTCTTGTCTTTTTGTTTTTGTTTTGTGACCCATAGGGATTAAACAGGGCCACTCCCGCAGGCAGGAGTTGAACCTATCTACTGGAGCATGAATAACTCCCCAGTGGCCACATCACTGAAGACAATGACTTCCTCTCTCCTGCAGTCTTCTACTGCCATTAGCTCCAGTAGGTAGAGAGGGACCCCTCTATTCAGGTGACCCAGCTGTTGTGAGTTTGTGAGAGCCATGGCCATGTAGGGTGCTGGTTTTTTGTTAAGACCCTTTCCTGAACTGAGAGGGAACTGCTGTGTCAAATGAGGCTCACATCAATATTTTTTCTTGTTACAAAGATACTGCTTTTTCAGATCTCTTTTGTTTTTCTCCAGAACCATCACTGTTCTTTGACAGCAGTGTACATGTCTGGGAGTAGGCTTTACTCCAATGTACAGATACAGGTGTGTTTCAAATTAGTTTTTTATAGTGAGGCTCTGCTACTGGTAAGAAGTCAGCCATTTTGTTTATTTTTTATTAATGAACACATTTTTTAGGTTAGAGCATTTCCTAGGTATTTTTTTCTGTTTAATAATAACAGTTTTGGGAAGAAAAATATAAAATTTCAAACTATGGTTGTGTATGTGTCTATTTGGTCCCTTTGGTAGTGTCACAAATTTTAAAAAACCTTATTAGATGCATATATATATGTGTGTGTGTGTGTGTGTGTGTGTGTGTGTGTGTGTGTGTGTATTCTACTTCTACTTCTTTGTGATGAATTGATTCCTTATCATCATGTCCTTGCTTGCCTCTTCCTAATACCTGGTTTTAAAACCCATAGTATAGATATAGTCACTCTTAGGTTTCTCATGACTAGGATCTGAGTGGCATAGGCTTCCTCATCCTTTTTTCTTTTAACATACCTGGATTTTCATTTTCAAAATATGTTTCATATAGTCAATATTTACCTACATCTTTTCTCCATGACTTCATGAAAATATGTAATTGACAAAACTGTAATGTGATATTTGATATATGAGCATATAGTGAGCTGAGGCAACACAACAGGATTTTTGTTGTTGTTGTTGTTTTTACATCTCCACCAAAGCTTCCCCTCTCTTCCCTTTTCCTAGGTCTTCCCCTCCCCCATCCACTCTTCCTCCTTAGGCCTTCCATGGGTATGAGCCAGCCATGATTTATCAAGCTGCAGTGAAACTAGGCTCCTCCTCTTCTAGTAAGGCTGCTGAGACAACTCAGAAGAGGAATGGGTCCCAAAAGCAGTCAACACAGAGACAGCCCCTGCTCCCACTGTTAGGAGTCCCACAAGAAGACCATGTTACAAAACTATAACATTTATGCAGAGGGTCTAGGTCAGTCCCATGCAGGCTCCTTGGTTGTTGGTCAGTCTCACTGAGCTCCTATGATCTCAGGTTAACAGTATCAGGATTTTTAATCTCATAGACAACTTATGCCTTTGTGAAAGCAGAAATTCTTGGGTCATACCTTGGACCTGTTGAACTGGAATATTATAGTAACTTTAGCTACAGTTTGAGGAAAACAAAGACAACCATAGATGTAATTGTGACATACTAATGTACTTTTAAACATGCCACTTTCCACTTCATTTATGATGTGAGACTTGCCACATGAAAACATATTGCTGTCTTCCTTCTCTTTATGCTGTACACTTTATTTCCAGATATTATAAAGCCCAGAAGATAGTGCCATGCTTTGCTTTAAATAGTCTGTTAACTATTAAATGGTGTGTGTTTGTATGTGTGTATGTGTGTCAGTGTGTGTTTATGCGTGTGTATGTTTGTGTGTCAGTGTATGTATTGTTCACATGTGTGTATATGTGTATGTCTGTGTGTCAATGTGTGTTTTATGTATGTGTGTGTACATGCATGTGTTGGGGATCAAATCCAGGGATTTACACAGAGGTATACATTCTATTGCTCTACCCTGAAGAATTTTTTTTCCTGAGATAAGGCTTCATATTCACAATGCTCCTGCCTCAGGCCCCTAAGTGCTAGGATTAAAAAAAAAAAAAAACTGAAAAGATCAAATGCCTAGAATCAATATTTAAGCTAGACCTGTCTTTCCACTCTGTACCATTTTCATTCTACCTGAAGCAATGTTAAGTTTTAAGGGAATAGATACCATTTTTGTTTACCATCTTTATTTTAGCCTAACTTTTAAACATATTTCCATTATATATTGTGTTCTAGGTTGATAGCTCGTTCTCTTTAAATATTTAAGATGATAATAATTCATCTTCTGACCTAATTTGCTGATGTCTTACCCCTTTGCTGTGGTAAAATACACCGACAAATGCAGCCTTAAGAGAGAAATGGTTGATTAGGCTCATGGTTGGAGGGGACAGCCCATCACAGGGGATCCAAGGAAGGAACCTGAAGCTGCAGGTCACATTTGCCACCAAGAACAGAGAGAATGAAGATTCACTTACCACCCAACTCAGCTTCCCTACGTTTTTACAGTCTGGGACCCAAATCCAGGGAACAGTGCTGCTGGCTCCCCTCCATTGGTTAAGATCATCAAGAAAGCCCCACAGCCCACCTTATTTATCCACAGCCTCCCAGGTGCTTCCTACGTGAGTCCACATTGTGTCAAGTTAGCAATTTAAACCCTCACAGCTGCCAACAGGAACTACAATCATTCCTCTAGTTCATCTCTGTGTCTCTGACCAGTTCTCAGTTCCAGTTTTGTTTCGTTTTGCTGAATTAATTTACTCTAATGACTAGTGTCCCTGATCAGTAGAGTTCCATGGCTCGGAACTCGAGGCAAGGACTGATCTTGTTCACAGGGAACTTCTCTTGGGAGTGTCTGCTCTCTTTTAGTGCCTTTGGCAGACTTGATCAGAACCACTCAGCCCACCTAGGGTACTTTCAACAGGTGTGTGCTCATCTAGCATTTTCATTCCTTTACGTAGACCCATGGCAGCTATTATTAAACTGCGAGAATTTGAGCCATAATTTTTTTCAAAATTGATTTGTATTTGCTACTTTTTTCTGACCCCCCCCATCTTTTTAAAATTCCATGAATAGACCATTTAATGCTGTTCCACTGGTCACTTGAGGCCGTCTCTCTCCTTTCCTTCTTTTTCTCTGATTTTTTTTTTCACTCTTCCCTTTAGCTTAGGTCATTTCTGTTATTATGTCTTAAAAGTCACACATTTCTATTTCTTAAGTTTGCTCTTAATCTTATTAGTGATTTTATACTATGTCTTTTACATGTTTTTCTCTCTAAGTGTTAAATTTGCTTCTTTATCTTTTACATTTTGGAATTATTTTCAAGTATTTTGAGCTTTTGAGACTGTTTGTAAAAATTTATAGTAGCTGTTTAAAATTCTTGTCTGTTAATTCCTGTATATGTTTTTGAAGGTATGTATGTATATATGTATGTATGCATTTGTACTTGGAATTATGTATGCATGTGTGTGACTGTATGTAATTGTGCTGTATGTATTTGTTTGTATATATGTATGTGAATGTGTATCATGTGTATGTGTACAGTGTATGTGTATGTGTGTTTGCTATATGTGTGTGAATGTCTGTACATCTATGTGTGTGTGAATGTATGTGTGTATATGTATATTGTGCAAATGTGTGCATGTGTAAATGTATACATGTGTATATGTGTGTATACATATATGTAAATGTGTGTATATGTATGTGCATATGTATGTTTGTGTCTATATATGTGTGCCCATGTGTGTATGCATGTACATGTATATATATGCATGCATATACATATATATGTCTGTGCATATGTGTACATGTGTATACATATATGAAATATAAGTGTATGTGTGTGATATATTTATGTCTGTATGTGCATGTGTGTGTGTATATGTACATGTGTGTGTATGTGTGGTATATGGTCTACTGACTAGGTCTTGTGCATATTTTCTTTCCTGCTTCACCTGTCTACTAATTTCATTTTGGTTCTAGATAAAGGAATTCCAGCATGACGCTGAAGTGAGAACCTTTAAGGGTCATTCCTCAATGTCTGTGAATACAGCCAGGCCATTCTTCTGCTGGCAGAACTGGAGTGATGTGGGGGCTCTGAGGGCTGTTTGACTGGTTGCTTCCTAGCCCTTCCATGTAGTTAGTCTGTTCTGACTTCCTGATGTGTCACCTGGGTGCCTCTGGGTCATATCTGAATGCAGGGGTGCAAACCTGCACAGGGCGTCACTACTTTCTATCTCGAGTCCCTCTTTCTGACACTCTGCCTTGAAAATTCTAGCAGAGTTGACTGAGCTTAGTTCTTTCTTCTGCCCAGCAAGACATCTGGGCTATTTTAATAGCAATATTAGAGTCTAAAAATTCCCTTCATATAGGAAAGCAGCATTATCATGGATTTACATTCTTTCTGCCCCTCCTTCCAGGTCTTGTGGTTATACACAGCTTAGGTCTGATTCACTCAAAAAAAAAAAAAAAATGGTTCACATGTTTTTTGTACTTGTACATTTCTAGTAGGAGGGTGACCAGATGGTCTTATTTGTGATGACATGGAAATTATACTACACTTTTGTTGGCGTTAGTGTGGTAACTTGTGTCAGACTCTGTAAAGAAAAGGTCTAACCATTGCTGTATTTTCAGCCAGTTTCTGAGTAAGATCTGTAAAAACCTTGTATGATTCTAGATTTAAATTCCCTCAGAGTCATTGGCTCAGTCTTTCCAAGAAACTGTCTGGAGTGTTACTTTGAGTGCAGGCTCACAGCACATATTTCTACCTTTTATTAATATTAGTTACTGTCCCATCACTGTGATCAAAATACGTGATAGGAAAAACTAACACAGCAGAAGATCTCTTTTGGATGTATTTTAGAGAATCTTGTTCCACTGTGACACAGAAGGTGCATCCAGGGCAGTGAGAGCACATAGCAGCCTCCCTGTGTGGTGGCTGTCTAAGAAGCCCAGAAGGTGCTAGAAGGGGAGGGGTCAGACTGTAACCTTCAGAAGTCCTCACCTAGCCAGGCCACACTGCCTAAAGGTTTGTGCTTCCTCAGATAGGCAGATAGGGTGGCTGACTGGGGATTAAGTGCTCAAAGCATTAGCCCATATGGAATACTTCTGGTTAAACCAGATCATCGCCAAAGGCCGCTAGTGCCCATGGGATTGCCTTGCTCTGATAGGCCCATGGCTAACCAAGCTCCTCCCCCCACATCCATTTTAGAGGGCATGGAGTTAGGGCAGAGCAGGAGGAGGGACTCAAGAGAATAACAAATGTAATGTTAATTGAAGTGGAGAACAGGCTGGGGCAAAACCACAAGCATCCCTGCCTGTGGTAAGGGGAGCCCAGACAGTCCAGGCCTCCTTGTTTGCAAACTACTTTGAACAATGTGGTGTTTTCTGGCGTCTCTGACGCCTTAGTTTTCATCTGAAAGTTTTCTCTCAGACCCTTCTTATGTCTGTCTATTGTGTTCTTGAGGTAAAGACATGATCATAAGATCTTCTATGTACCTTAGAGAAAAATGATCAACTTACTTTCCTGGGTCTCCTTTCCCCTTGTGTCCCTAGGCACTGCCCTTTTGTTGGGGGCCTTCTGAGGTGCCAGGCTTTCCCCTGTAGGGACTTGCATATAGTTCTGTATCCGGACCACCTGTTCTTCGCTTCCATCTGCCCACTAAGGGTCAACTGCAGGTTAAAGGTCATCTTGATATATCCTTCTTAGTAATTACAAAGCTCCAGGAGGGATGGAATTCCTGTACTTCAGTCACAAATGTAACTGGGACCTATCAGTGTTTGTTATACATAGAGCCTGAATGCTTGGAGAATAGCTAACCTCTGAACTGATTGCTAAATGAGACAAATTCCAGTACAGTTCAAAAGCTAAGTACACAGACTACTTGCTCATCAACAGAGCTATTTCACAGCCCTACAACTTGGTTGTACTATTCCAGCCTTTCATGCCTCAGTTTCCCCCTTTTTACTCATACATTTATAGTAGGAGGGTGAAAGGTGGAAGGAGCCTGTCCAGAGACAAGTGCCTGCCTCCCATGTCCTCTCTATTATTCTTTAGTTATAGTTATAAGAATAAAAGCTGGAGAAGGGGTGGATGTGGTCCTGAGTGAGGTCCCCAAGTGAATGGGGTCCCAAAGTAAGGGGCCACGTGGGAGAACATAGCAGGTTCCATAGCAGGTGAGGGTGACCCAGGCGGTGAGGTAGAGGGAATAACACACCAGGCAGATGGAGCTTACATGAGTTTATTTAGAAAGGGAAGTAAGGGAGAAGCAAAGAGACATAGAGGCACCGAGAAAAGAATAGGAAAGGGGGAGAGAGAGACTGGGGAAGAGAAGAAGAGGGGGGTACCTGGTTGCCAACTGAAAGTAGGAAAGAGGGCAAAAGAGAGATTAAGGGGTGTGACTTTTAAAGGGGTCCTTTACACCTGCCTGTGACTAGTACCCATTGAACCCTGGGCTGACCAGAGTACTGCCTGAGTGCATTCTGCCAGGTGACAGGGGCAGGCCAGTGTAATGCCTGAATCCTTACACTCTCAGTGGCTGGGTTTGGCCACCATGGAAAGCTGTACACAATGACAGTGGGAGCTGGCAGGAGCCTGCGGTGTCCCATGTCACATGGTTCATTTTGTCTTATATTTCATGTACATCCTGTGCTTTGGTGAGGACACATGAAGAATATGTCCTGGACTGTGGGATGGCTTGGTATGTCAAGCAATAGGAAATTTGTCATTTATTCTACCCCCTGTTCATCTCTCTACTCAGCTGGGACTACAGATGGTGTGAGCATAGCCTTCGCCTCAGATTCAGTTGGCAAAATGGATAGGACCCGGAGTCTACTTCTGCAGGTTAGGAGAATGAGTGTTCTCAGGGCTCCTGGGCCCTTAGCACAGTTCTGGGAGGAAAAACACCTCACAATTATTTTTCAAATATTAAAATTGTTTGAAGTTAGAGCCTTTTCTCAAAATCCAAACTAGCAAGAGTATACTTAGAGAATACCCAGCTATGTGCATTTTTAAAATTTTGATGGTTGAGCCTCTTGGCCACACATAGTTACCTAAAACATTTCGGTTTTCTCATCTCGTCTTCTTCCTAACCATTAGAGAGCAATCTCATCATCAAGACTTGACATGTCTGTCTTGCCTTTAAACTAGAAACTGCCCAAGCTCCTAGTTCTGATTTGATTATGTCCTTTAAGGGCAGTTTTGATAATTGTCCTTCTCTTGCATTGTTCTTAGATTTACAGCACAACTTGGCCCGTGGTTTGGACGTGATAACTAATAGATACTCACTTTGCAGATCCATGAGAATAGAAATTAGACTGTTAGGGTCCAATCTGATTTTGAACATATTCTTATGCTAGTATAAATAATGAAGGATGGTAAGATGCTATAATTGGTTGGATATAATTAAAATCCCAAAGATTGTGGTTTTTAAAAGCAGCATTTGCCTGTTGTCTGTTGGGAGTTAGAGATCCTGGAAAATGAGAGGGTTTCTATCTTACTCTTTTCTTTGCCTTCCCTATTTCTGCTCTCCTTAGTTGCTCTTGCCTGTCAGCCCTTTAATTAAATGCACAGTCTATGAACTTTGAGTGCCAAGGAGGATGGTGGGGCATGACTCTTGTTCCCAAGGAGCAGAGCACTGACTAAAACTTGGTGACAGATGAGGCAGGGCACCATAGTCTCCATCAGGGTGCTTAGCCATATTAATAGGATCAAGAGTCAGAAAGGCATTCTGAGAGAGGATCCATCTCAGTTCCTGGGAAGTCAAGTCAACCTTTTAGGAATTTTCTTCAAAGATACTGTCACTGCCTCTCTCTGACTTTCTGTCTCTGTTTCTCTCTCTCTCTCTCTTTATTATGTGAATTCAACAATGTCATTCACTGTTCATTTTCATAGTAAATGTCACTTTGCTTCTGTCTCTTTATAATCTCAAATATCGATTTTCTCTTTTTCTAGATGTTCACCAACACTAGGAACAGCTCATGCTTACATGTAAGTGACTGCTAGGACATGGTTATTCTTTGGAATATTTTTACAGGTGAGAAGAATCCTTAAGCTACACAAAAATATCTTATGTAAAGGCTGCATCAAAAGCTAGGACATATCCTTACAGCTGAAGAGAAAGGGATACCAGGAGAACTGTTTTTGAGCTCTGACATCTCTGCATAGGTGTCAGAATTCTATACCATTAAAAACCAATTTGAGAAAAATCTCAAATCAAGAACAACATCAAAGCAGTTGAGGAAAGGTTATGGTCCAAAGTTGAGGTCTCTTTGAACCATTGGGAGGGTCTACTATGAAAAGGGATGCTTTTATCAGAAGTGGCTCATGTTGTCCATGCCTGAAAAAGGTAGGCTAACTGTGATATATATAGTTTCAGACCATGTTTATTCCAAGCACTCTTTACCTTAACTTACATAATTTTATTTTTTTTTCAGCCACCTACTACAAGTACAGGTCTGACTTTATTGAACACTACTAAACTATCTGGAATCTTTGGCTTTTTTCCCTACTTGTTGGGCAAATAATATGCCCAAATAAATAAAGCCCGATAAAAACACTCACCTAGAAATAAGACTCCAGAAGCTAAATTTCACTCTAAATGTCCGTGTTTTGTGATTTTTCTTCAAGTTCTCTAATTTTGAGGGTTTTTTTCTTATTATGTAAAAAAAAAAAAATGATCACCCACTCCATTTCAGAAGGTAAACCAACAATCCTTTGTTTACAATTCTGGGAGGAGAATGGCAAGTTTGGGGATAGAGGAGAACAGCCATACTCTTGATGGAATTTCTGAGTATCAGGAAAGATGGAGTTTCCCACATGGACCCCATATGTAGTGTGGAGTAAAATGTAGTATCATTGCTTTGTATGATAACCTCTCTAAAGTTACACACACACACACACACACACACACACACACACACACACACACACACTTTGAGCTTCAGCAGCTATAAAAAAACAAGTCCCTCATCCCCTATCTTACAAACTTGTTCCTCAGTGTCAGCTTACAGCCACCATACCAGTGGTATCCCTGCCTGCCTAAGAGCATCGGGTACAGTCCTCAGAGTGAGGTAGGCTGAATCCCTCCCCTTGGAATATTCTCATTCATGTTATAAAAACTAGGTGTTTCACAGTGTCAGTGTTTATGTGGCACCAAAAATAGTCTCCACAGAACCAGGCTCTTGTGTTCTGCAGACCAACTGTTTTCCCTATGTGGAGTATCACTAAGCCATGTCTTGACTCATCTTTGTTTTTTGTTTGTTTGTTTTTGTTTTTTGTTTTATTTTTTCCAAGACATGGTTTCTCTGTGTAGCCCTGGAACTTCTCCTGGAACTTCCTCTGTAGACCAGGCTAGCCTCAAACTCAGAGATCTGTCTGCTTCTGCCTCATGAGTGCTTGCATTAAAGGCATATATCACCAACTTAGCCCCTGTCTTGACTATTGGTGGGGTCAAAGCCAATGGCACACCTTGTTGAGAAGCCTGGGAGGAAGATTGTTGGCCCAAGAACCTGCACAGGAAAGTCTGTTCTCAACCTCTGCTCCATGATGGAGATCCTGAGTGAACAGAGGGTGAAGACTCACAGCACCAAAAGATGCTCTCTGATTCAAATTGTTATCCATGCATATGGGGTTTCATCATGATCATCTGTAACAATTACATCAAAGTAGTTATGGCTTCTAGCACCTCACACATTATCACTTCCACATCTTGGGGGCCTTCAGACTTTGCTGGTTATGTGCAATATATATAATAACCATAGACTACCATTGAATGTAGTCACCTGTACTGCAGAACTTTAGAACCAACTCTTATTGCCTGTGTACTGTTTGGTCTGAATTTGCCTGTCTGTTGATCTAGATTTTACATGCAATGGTGCTCAGGAAACTGATGTAATAAGAACATCGTGGAAATTAAAGTTCCAGATTCCCATGCATTCCTGGTGGTATCTAATATATATTTCTATGTGTTATATTTGCAAAGATAGCTATGGATTTTATAGGCTCTGAGCCATTCTCCACACCTCCCCTGTAGTTTGCTTGTGATGGGGTGCACACAGGAGACATGAGAGCATGGGTGTGGTGAGCAGTTAAGTTCAGATCCCAGTGGCTCAGCAGTGTGCTAGCTATTGTGCAGAAGTAGAAGGCACATCCAAGTCTTCTGGCTTCAGCTGGGTTCTCTGCGGAGGAATCCAGGAGTCCTGCCCACTTTCTTCCAGGATTCTTTGGCTCTTTTTCCTTTGTTTTAGGGACAGCATGCCTCTAGACTGGTGACAATTTCAGGGAGTCCAGCTCCCTCTCCTGACAAAGAGAAGGTTTTCCAGGCCCTTGCATACTGCAATGGAGCAAGGGAGGAAGATCTCCCCCAGTTGTTATTTTATCTTTGGATTTAGGAGTGTGACTATGTGTTCAGTAGCTCTGGACATGCAAGGCGAGGCAAGATCCTTGTTTTTATCAGCATTCCATCTTTATGTTTTCAAGTAAGGGGCATTGGAGAGGCAAGCATATACAGGGTCATCATGTTCCCTTAGGGCAACCCAAAGTTCTAAAAAGTATCCAAGCTCATTGCTGCAGGTGTGGCCATGTCCCTCTGTATCACTGCTTCTGGATTCATGAGGACAAGGTCATTTCAGGCCACAGAAGATGAGCTGGCTGTGAAGCTTGGAACACTCACTCATGTCTTTCCCTCCCTATATACAGATGTGA
This sequence comes from Cricetiscus sungorus, assembly GCA_030556225.1. NCBI lineage: Eukaryota > Metazoa > Chordata > Mammalia > Rodentia > Cricetidae > Cricetiscus > Cricetiscus sungorus. The sequence continues at coordinate 5,841,541 of JANBXA010000491.1, forward strand.
TACATGGCACCCAGCCCTGTTACTCTTGTTTCAGGAGAGAAGACAGATGGCTGGCTAAATTTCCACAGTGAACAGCACACTGCTGCCCAGTGGTGCCTAAGCCATGGAGATGATGTGAGCCGCCGAGTCTGAGGTAGCCGCCCCACTCTGTGGGTGAGTGCATTGTGATGCCACAATAGATGGTACATGTGTGTAGACACTTGGCTCCATCAACTGGCAGGTGAAAGTGCCAATTGCTATTGGCTTGTATCCACTTATGTACTCACTGGATGATACTAAATGCTTATTCTTGGTCAGGCATCAGGAATATAGCGATGAACAAGGCAAAATCTTAGCTTTACAGAGGAAAGTGGAAAATAAACAACAGACCAGAGAAACAAGTAGTAGTAGTGAGTATTATAATAATGATAGCACAGGATGATGGGTGACCATCATTGCACTGGGGAGCAGGAACACCAGGATAGTTCCAAAGGCCATGGGAAGAGGTCTTACTTGGCTCACTGGGAGAAGAATGATGAATTTATGGACAGCCCTCCAGAACAAGGAGATAGGAACCACCAAGCTTCAACAACTCTGAACTGTTGATACCAGTAGCTTTCACTCCTTTCAGGCCCTGCAGGGCAGCTCTGCCCACTCCTTTCTGCTCTCCACCTTCTGCTGAGCCCTCAGTTGTTATAACTCACACCAGTTCACTCTGGGGATCTATTGCTGAAATTTAATTAGCCAGTGAGGGTGGAATAAACAGTTTCAAACACTTGCCTCTTCTGACTTCTCTGTAAGAGTCTAGGGTGGGGTAGTAAGGCCACACTACAGCCCAAAGAAGCTTTGAATTTGCAACCCTCCTGCCTTGGCATCCTAAGTGTTGTTATTACAGATATGTGTCTCAAGGCCTGGACTGTGAGAGAAAATATTGAGTCTGTAACACAGGAAAAACATTGTTAAATTTTATGGTGCTACCCAGAGTTTGGCTATGTGGTCAGAGACCAACCATTGGTTTCTGTTGATGGGAATTTCAATGCTAAGGAAGAGATGCAAAGACCAAGAACCAAACAGGAAATATTATGTTGAAAGGGATAAGAGTAATAAGTCAAACTTTCCAGGCTCCTCAAATATAGAATACACCTGAATTAACGGCTTTGGCCCCAGCTAGCCATATTGGGAGTGCTCTGTCTGTCTGTCTGTCTGTCTGTCTGTCTGTCTGTCTGTCTGCCTGCCTGCCTGCCTGCCTGCCTGCCTGCCTGCCTGTTTGTCTGTCTCTCTTTCTCATTTGTAATCTTGTTCAATATTGATGGTTAAAGAGTTATTAAGAAATTATTCTTAGGAAATACCATAAGAGAGCATGGCTACTAAAATCTTAGTCAACTTGATGATACTGGAGCTGCTCATGTAGGGAAAATGGGAAACTAATTTCTAAAATAATAATCTTTGGTTATTTATCAGTGTTAAACAAAGAATTTGATCCTGGTGTTATTAAAATATAACACATATGCATAGAACAATAGTCAAGTTTCACAAATTTGGTGGGAAAATTACCTAAAGATATTTCCTCTATAAAACAAATACCTAAATTAACACAAGAGTTGAAAATGGAAATAAAAAGATAAATTTTAAATGAATATAGCTACATGGCTAAAAATATCCTACCCAAGTATCACAGGGCTATACAGATGGCTTAGTGGTTAAGAGCCTGGTTGCTTTTCCAGAAGATCTGGGTTGGATTTCAACATCTGCAACTGCAGGTAACTCTAGTCCCAGGGAACCTAATGTCCTTTCATGGTCTCTACAGGCCCTATGTGAACATGGTACATAGACACATGTAGGCAAATCACCCATACACACAACATAAAACTAAAGGTTAAAGAAAAAGAGTACTTCTTTGATCAACATATTTCCTATGGATGAAAAATGACATCCCACCAAACCCACACCAAATTAACCACCTAACGTAGAGCACTGACATCTACATTACTCAATACAGACAAAACATGGTTTCATAAAATATGACACATATTACATGCACCATCTATATTTTTATAATTATACAAAAGAAAAGAAATATACCTGTGAAATATTTATCAAGTGCAGCATGTCATAGGCTACAAAGAAAAACTCAATACAATTCCCAAATGACAGTCATATTCTGTGGCCACCAAGCTAAGAAATAAAGTTATCTGAGCAAAATCTACACATTTGGAATATTCCAGAGCAGTGTTCCTAAAATTCTTTGAATAAAAAAAGAATTAAAGCAGCATTATAGATCATTCAGTAGCAAACAATAGTGAGGTACTCTATGTGACAATCGGACAAACCATAGAGGGAAAGGGAAAATGGCTATTTGCATTGAAAAGTCTTAAAGAATGGAAAGAATTTAGATAATTTCCTACTATCAAAACTATAAATATGAGCCACAAAACATAGTCAGAAGTATGTGCTATATTAGTCAGATTCATGTTTCTCTAATGAAATACTTTAGATTAACTTGTGAAGGAATGGCTATTCTGAATAAAGGTTACAGAAGTCACAGCTCAAGATATTGAGGTCTCCTGTGCAGGCAGCACATCATGGCAAGGATAAATAATGAACAAACTACTTCCCTAGTGACCAGAGAAGCTGCGAAAGAAGATTTACAGATCAGAGTCCCACAGTCCCCTGCAAGAGTATCTCTCCCAAGACTCAGGACTTCTCTCTTCCCACCTTTCAAAGTCTCTGCCATTTACTATCCAAACTATACCAAATATATGAACAGAAATAAAACAGGTCTGATAAGGAAAGCACTTTGTGAGGTCTTTAAAAGGATAATGCAGAAAAAACATGCATTAAAAACATTAAAAGAACCAAATGTAGGAGGGAGAGAAGAAGATAGAGAAAGAAAACCCAAACCAGTGACTGTGAGGAATGGCAAAGGAATTTTAGGTTTGAGGGCTGCAAACTTGTTCTGAAAAAAAAAAAAAAAACACCAGACGGTAAGTATGTCAGGCTTTGTGAGTCACAGGCAGTCTGTGTGACAAGCATTCCCCATTCATCATGTCCTCTAAGCTGCCCAAGACAAGAGTAAATGAAGACATAAGCTATAGTTGACGAAAACTTTATTTACCGAGAACAAGGTCTGGAACAAGGTCTGCTTACTGCAGTGTGGGCCGTGTTTACTGATTGTTTAGGGGATAGTAGGTACATCCAGTCAAGGTGACCCAGTGAACACATACTTGATGTGAAGCACTATGGCCCAATTGTATAGCAGTGGTAGATGATATAAAGAAATGAAAACTGAGATATTTGAATTTAAATGAAGGTACAGATTTTATGAACTGTCTAAATGAAACAACAGTAAAAGCCCTAGACAAACATGCAAAGAAAACAGAGTAGGGCTGACCAGGGCTGAAATGGGGGGTGGGTATTTGCTATCTGAGTTATAGATCAAATGGATACCCCTCAGGTGAGTGATTGAATGGGGGTCTCAGGTGAGTGGTCACCTTATTGCAGGGGTATGGGAACTCCTCTCCATGGTAGAACATCGCTTTCTGTGCCTCCTGGTGGGCCTTTGTGGGAAACTGAGTCTGCTAAGAGTTGCCATTTTGCCTGGGAAGCCTTAATGTTCTCTACAGAAATGGCTGGTGATCGGCTGCTCATAGGTTAGTCCCACACAATACAAAAGTCAAGTGTTTTGAAAACCCCAGAAGACTATATTCATTATTCCTGTAAGTTAATATTCTTCAGAATATCCTTTTATGGAATAGGTTTTATAGGGTCTGATATAAGATTCCTATCAGTATGGGAGAAGATTGTTTTGGAAAGAGACCTCTATAAGGAAACACTATTATGAGATTTTTTTTTTTTAAGGATGACTTAAAATACCACTGCTATTTCCCTGTCTATGTCTTCACGAACGTTTCATTGGGTATCTGTCTGCCTGTGTTGCATTCTGATCTGGAGCCTGTGATTCTCTTCGAAGCTCATGGAATTGTGGGTAAAGCCCAAGCCCAGCTTTCTGCACCTGGTGCCTGAAGCCCTGTCTTTCTGCTGGCTATAAGCCAGGAGCTGCTGAAAGTTCTCAGCAGCTATGCATGTGTCCATGCTTGCTTGCAGTGCTTGCTTCTTCGAGCCATGAATCAGAGTTTAGATACAATCCTTTCTCTAATTTCCATTTGAATAAGGAAGAGTATGCTCTCTAGGAGTACACATGCACTCCCCTTTGTTCCTGTGCCAGGATGTTTTATTGCGGATGATATGGTCTGTAATGCCATTCCTCTAAGGAATGACTCACCTGTGAGAACAGCTTGAGCCATCTCTCATTTTCACTTTCACCACCTCTAGGTTGTCAAGGTGTGGTCTCCCTACTCCAATAGGTTCACTACATCTCTTTCACATTTTGCACAAATATAGGTTTCCTGCTGTTATCTTGTCAATTATTAGTCTATATTCATTATGATTCCTTTCTTTCCCGTTACTTCTTACGCATACATAGTTTAAAATTTCTTTACTTCGCAGACATTTTTATTTTCCCATTCTCTTGCTTCTTCAGTACTCCAATTGCATGTATGTCCTAATATTTAATACTGTTCTAAAAATCCTTGAAATTGTAGTCAGTTTTTCAGACAGATTTAAAGTGATCTATAAAAAAAAAAGCCACATGAATCCATTTACTATGATCATTATTTGGCTATAAATTTTATCCCATAATGCTTTTATTTCAAATGTATTTTTTAATTGTATAAGTACCATTTTAACAAATATTTTTTGTGTTTCTGCTGTGATCTGTTTGTTCATAAATTAGAACCATATTTTCATTAGGCTACTGAGAACAGATGTCATATCTACTTTGATGTCCTCATCCACTTAATCAACATCTGGATCATCATGAACTGGATTCTGCTGGTTGTATTTTATAATTTTGTACTATAGCTAGATATTGTGAATTTTAGAATATGAAGACCTTGAATTTTATTATATCCCTCAAAAGACTATTCATTTTGTTTAGAATGCAAATAACTTGGTTGGACCCATATTGCCAACTACTTCTTAAGAGGGGACTTAGATCTCAGATCCGTTTTTAGGACTTCATGGGGCTCAGGACACAGCCAGAGCTGATGTACAGGATTTGGATCCCTTTGTCTGGCTCTGTTCTTCTCAGAATATCCTCTCATTTTGCAAAGACGAGATAATCCTAAATTATACACTTTAACCCATCCAAAAGCTGGCGTGGAGATTTTCTGTTAGGGTTTCAGCCATCCTGTAACATGGAGGTAGTTGCCACCTGCATACCAGAATCCTGTAGTTGAGAACACACCCAGGGCAGATCCATTGTACTCCCTGTCAAATCCCTTCCAAAGCCTGCCTCTGTTTATTTTCCAGACTTCAAATAGCTGCTTAGCATATTCAGCCAGACATGAAATTATTATCTGTAAGAAGGTCAGTCTGACAGCCACCTAACTACCCCAAAAGAAAAGTCTTCCCTACTTTCTGTAAATTTAAACTTTTGTACATTCATTGTTAGTAGGTACAAGTACATAACTATTTCCTTATATATTAAAATTTTTATGTATTTTATTATAAATTCATTATATTGGATTGTTTAATGTAATTTGTATTGTAAATAAAATGTGATTTAAACTCTATTTATTATAAATTTGATTTTATTTCTTCACATTATAGCTACTTTGTCATATACTTTAAAAAAAAAATTACATTAGTTGATGGCATTGTTAGAATTCATAATTTCCACAATAGAAATAGCAGGGTAGATATCTAAAATACTCATTTTAATTTTATTTTTTTACATTCAGGGTGTGTGTGTGTGTGTGTGTGTGTGTGTGTGTGTGTGTGTGTGTGTTTCCATGCATATTTAGGGGTCAAACTCAGATCCTGGCAGCAAGTACCTTTACCCACTGAGTCATCTTGTCAGCCCCTAAAATAGTTACTTTTTAGAAGGTGTTATGCCTGACTGTGATAAAGTTGAGCAGCTCACCCGTGAAACTGTGGTCATGGTGAAGGACACAGGCACAAATAACCAAGAGACTATGACCTGACTTCTGAACAGAACTTGAGCCATCCGGGAGAGGTGTGGCGCCAGACCAGTGTAGAGCCGTGCCATTCAGGAAGAGCTTTAGACAGGAAGAGGCTAAAAGAGATCAAAAAGAAGGAGAGAAACAGTGAGAAAAAAGAGAAATATCTCCAATTCAAAATGTGTGCTGAAATGCAACCCAGGATGCGTCTGAAAGACTCTGATGATAGAAAATTCTGTTAATTAGATCTACATGGCCAAATTAGACCGGACAGAGTAAAAATAATACAACAGCAGATTAGTCTGACAAAGACACTGGCATGAAGTTTTAGAATTGTTTAGTTATGGATGTCATTTATAACTGTTAATAAGACCAAGTAGAAGAGATATAAATGATAGCATGGGCAAAAATCAGATACCTTGCAAGTGAACCATGTGGTCACTGGAACTTTTGTGTTGACAGGAGATATGCAAGTCCAAACATTTGCTGAACTCTTTCCACAGCTCCTCTCCCTTTGACCAAGGTCCCCTGGCAGACAGGCAGAAACAACAAAGAGGAGGATTCTGTCCAAAGACTCTTATGGTTCATTTTTTCTAGAAAAATCTCCACTTGGAGCCTATGAAAAAGGAGCCTATGAAACCACAGCCATCACTAATTTCTTCTTTGGTGTGAGTAGTTAGGCTGTATACCACAGTAAACCATCGTCTCAGTCAGAGAATTTGTTCTAATGGCCAGAAGTCCTTTTCTGAGACTCTAGTGCAGGAGTGTGACCTCGATGGACTATATTTCATGTGGGAAACATGCTTTGGGATTGGCTCACATGGGCTTGATCCCAATTTTCTTGCTATGCACCTCTGTGGGCATGATGCCTTCAGTGTTTCCTCATGTCCTGGATGGGGGTAAGCCACCTGCACTTGTCTCTCAGAGATACTGAGGATGGATAGAGGAGTGTGGAAAGCATTCCTTTGCCAAGTTTCCTTCAATCTAGGCAGTTCCCTCTTACTATGGCATTGAACTGGGATGCCTTAGACATTACCACCTGCTTAAGCCTTTTTAATAGAACAGTTGAAGCCAGCGTTGTTCATTTGCTTTTGCTTGGCTGCTTAATCCATTCTTGCCAAGGACTCCCCAAGGTAGGCACAGCCAATGAGCCTGAGAAGATGCCAGCTGGAAAAAGCCATCCCTTCTCCCCACCCCACCCACAGTTTGCTATTATTTGTGTTCTGATCATTCCATGTGGTTGTTACAGGCTTCCACTATGTAAAAAGAGGTTCTATTAAGCAAAAGCAGTCACGCGCAGTTGGATGGCTGACTTTTGAAAGCTACGGTTGCTGTAGACACTGGCAAGGTTGACCCAGACACGGGTACCTGCTCAGTCAGTGGCAGCCAAATCAGGCCTGGCACCTGCTCCTGATTGTGAAACTATGCAGCTCGTAGGAAACGTTTGAGGCACTCTTGTGATAGGAGTCGTCACGTTTTAATTACCAGTAAGCTGCCTGGGCAACACATCCTTTCTTGGCAGCCTGTGAAAAAAATACTTTTACAAACTGGAATGCAGACTGCTGGTTTAATATTTCTTTGAAAAGAAACTCAATGGTGCCCAGAGGGAAACACCGTTTTTAAGCTTCCTACAGTATACCGCATTGCATAGCCAGGCATTTCTGCATGCTACACTGTGGTTCACAGGTGCTGAGAAGTTCGAAACACAGGGTAAAAAGACAGAGACTTCTCAAAACTTTTCAGGAAGAAAGTGTTTGAAGTGACATCTTGGGGCAAGAAGGAAGACTCTAAGAATCCCTTGGACTCTCCTTTCCCAGCTCTTGTGCTGGGAACACGGGCAAGGGTTTTTCTTCGCTTCCACTCTTCTCCACCAAGGACTTTATTGGCTTTCTCCCCAGTCCACCTGGGACTGTCGGAATGCCCAGAGTTAGTGGGAGTTTTGACACTTGTCTGCTTTTTTAAAGCAGGCAGACACTTAGGTGATTCTTCGAGAACATTCCATCCACGGTGCTGCAGTGAATTGTTCGATGATTGGGAAGAATGGTGCAGGCCCTAGTAAAAATATACAAGTACCCAGGAGTGCTTTTAGGCAGATTAACAAGTGGCATCATCACAGTGATGACCAGTGGAGGCCCACTGAGCATCAGCCCAGGGAAGTTCCACTGTGAGGGAGGAAAGTGTACTGCTGTGTCAGGTGTCTCTTGCCTGCTGTGTATGCTCTACAGTAGAGTGGCTAGACACTAAAAAGCACCTGCTGGAGTTGATATTTGCAATGATTTGGAGGCCAATATAAAAACAAGGAGGGTACCCAACCTGCCATACAGATCAGATTATGTATGCATGCATGTATGCATAGGATGTGTGTGTAGGGATGCTCCCCTGTGCATGTACAAGTAGAAACTGCATATTGACCTCTGATAACTCTATTGATCACTTGTCACTTGTTAGTATTATTAATTATTATCATTTAAATAAAGTCTCTCACTGAATCTGGGATTCATTGTTTCAGCTAGGCTGGGTGGCATGCTAAGACATTTGATGAAAATGACACCCTGGAGGAAAGCAGGGTGGGTGGGTGGGGCAGGAAGCTTGGGAGGCACACCCTGCATGATTATGTAGGTTCTTCCTGATATTTTTCAGTAAATTCTGTATTGAGGTTAATAGGGGCTATTAATTGTTCTCTTTGAACAAGACCTTCAAGATTTTATTCTCAACACCAGCTAGAAAACATTGACCGCTTGCTTTCCTTGATAGAAAGAACAAAGTGAAAAAGAACATCTCAACCTCAGAACCCCTGTGGACCTTCTGTGAGTAATGAAGGTCTGTTGTGGTATCATCTAGAAACAAACAAGCACCTTAATGAGGTGGGAGCCTGGGTAGAGCAGGAGGAACACAGGCCTGGGCATCAGATGCTCCCAGCTCTTCACTCACTGACTAGCTGATGCCTCTCAGTCTCCCTTCCCTCATTTATAAAACATGAGTTGCAACAATAGTACCATTTTCAACTCATTAGTGGAAGAGCTGACAGTATTGGAGGTTGCCACAGTTCTTGAGCCTTATTGATGTAGCTCTGTTAACAGAGCTGGTGACAATAGAAGTGTTAATTAATATTCTCATGGCCAGAGACATTCAGTCATAACAAATGCCAGATCTGAGCATTTCAGAAGTGAATTCTGAGAATCAGAATGGCCAGGAGCCTTCTTCAAGGGGTCTGCCAATGAGGACAGGAAGATGATGGTCTGGCCTCTCCAACAAAGGCAACAGAAAGGCAACAAGGGAAACAGATACTTCCATTGTGATCCACACCCAGATACAGGGGAGCTGGAGTTACCTTCAGTTATACACCTATCATGTGTGCCTGTGTGCCCCAGTGAGAAGGGTAGGGAGAAGGGTCACAAGGTCTGGGGCCCTTCCAGCTAACCTAATGGACATATGTTTGGAGTCTAGAAGGAGAGATCCCAAAGTACTCAGGCCCTAGGACATCGAAGCCAACATAGCAAATGGGAGGCAGAGCTGCCCATAGGAAAGGAAAAAAGTGTGGAAAAAACTAACTAATGACACCTAAATTGCATTAACTAACCTGGTTGCAACTCACATGTGAGACAAGGAAAGGCTGTATGATGTGTGACTTCTAAAGGCTAAGAGAAATAGCAAGTCTAACCACCACATAACAGGGCAATTCAATGAAATATTGGCAGAAGATGCACTGCTCCTCATTGTGTGAGGAAGCAAAAGTTGGAGTCTGGGAGGACTTCAACTTGTTGTTGAGCCAAGTAATTCTCTCTACAAAGAAAATGCTTCAAACACGGGCAGATTTTAGAGCTCCATCCTCTCAGAAACACCTGTGTGCCATGGTGAGCGTTTCTAATCCCCAATGAAGATGCACAGATACTCTTAACTAAAAAACAGGTAAGTTTTCTCAATAACCACTTAGAGGAGTGAGGAGGATTTTGTACTAAGTAATAGTGTTAGTGTTGGGTGCTCAGGATCAGTAAGGATATTCACCTCTGTGTGTGTGTGTGTGTGCGCACACACACATGTATACATACATATGTATAAGTACAGGTTCATGTGTTGGCACATGAACAGAGGTCGAAGGACAACCTCTGGTGAATCCCCAGGTTCCTTCCACTGTCTCTTTGAGATAGGGCCTCTTATTGCCCCAGCATCATGAAGTAGCTTAAACCAGGTGGCCAGTGATCTTCCAGGGAGTCAATCACCTGTCTTCACCTTTCACCATCATTATTTAGCTTTTATGTGGATAAGCCAGGCCCTCATACTTTCAAAGCAAGAGCTTTACTGACCAAGCTGTCTCAATAGTTTGGGGTGTTTGCCTCATAATCTCAGCATGGATATTAATGCACATGGGTTTTGAGATTGATTTTTCATTCAGCTCTCTCACTGTTTTTATGCAAATACGTGAGTATATCTATACAGATATAAAAAGACAAATCAACAAGCTTCTACTGGTTGGAATTCAGTAGAAGGCTGACTGAGGAGTTTTAGTCTCCCCAAATATTTACTATACTGTGGCCACCTTTTCCATGGGACCTTGCTGTTGGGATGTGGACACTAGGTATGAATCTGCATAAAGCTGGTAACTTTGGTGAAGATTCTTGGTTGCAAGCCATAGTGACAAGTCTCAAGGCAAGAGAGGACTGGTATGAAGCTTGAGTGCGAGGAGCAGACTGAGCGGGTGGGTAAGAAGCAGAGGCTGTCCTGGTCCCCTGCAGCTAGAACAATCAATGACAGAGGGAGGAAGCATAAGCATACATTGCCAGTGAATACAAACCCTTGGAAGGAGGGTAATATGGCAGAAGCAATGGCATGAAGCTTCTTCTGCACAAGGCATCCTCCTTGAGCAGAGTGGGGCTGGGAGTGTGTCTGTCTAGGTCCTGTGTCTGTATCCTGGTTCCAGAAGTGGAGAAGGGCACTTTTGTCTTGGTGTTTATAGTACAGGGACTCAGTATATTTAGTACCAGAGAAATTAGGGAACTTCCACAGCAAGGATGTTCACAGGGCATTGGGTTTCAGAGTGCAGACTACTCAGGGACAGTCTCTACAGTCACCGAGTCTAGAATACAGGGAAACCTATATTCCCCAGTTGTGTTCTTGGCATACCAGGGCATTGGTGTGCTTGATGAGTCTGTCCTTTTTCATCTTTTAAATCTTGAGTGCTCAGGTTTCAGTCTTTCCCCTGAGCGAGGGGAAAGAGGATGGACCTGTCCCTACCTGCACAGTTCTCAGAGTTGGGCAATACTAGCTCTAGAGGTTGTGGACTTTTTGCTCTAGGAAAAAGTGGTAATGATTTTGCTCAACTTTGTTTTAGACTTATTTTATTATTGTTATTATCATTATGCATGTATATGTGTATGTGTGTATGCATGCAGATATCAGAAACATTAGCAGCAGCCCTCTCTATTTTAAGTTCTGAAGTTCAAGCTGATCAAGCTGAGGTCATGGGCTTTTGTGGCAAACATTTTTCCTATCGAGCCATCTTGCTGGACTTTGGGTTGTTTTTTGTTGGCTTTTGGGGTTTTTTTTTTATTTGTTTTATTTTTCGAGACAGGGTTTCTTTGTGTTGCTTTGGAGCCTGGAGCCTGTCCTGGAACTAGCTCTGTAGACCAGGCAAGACTGAGATCTGCCTGCCTGTGCTGGGATTAAAGGCATGTGCCACCACCAACATCCAGCTTGGATCTTGGTATTTTTTTTTTTTTTCCCTCTTTAAAGTAAGTAGATGAACATTGTCCAATTGTCAAAGGAGTCTCAGGGGCACAATGTGCCAGGTCCTGCTATTTCAATTTCAGGGAGGTTTTTGTGGCTTTGTTTTCATCTCAAAAAGTAAAACACGTGGGCTGAGAGTTGGTAGAATACTTGCCTAGCAATCACTAAATCCTGGGTTTAATTCTCAATACCTCATCTAGGTGTAAGAGCGCATGCCAGCAATCCTAGTGCTTGACAGGCAGAGACAGGTGGGTAAGAAGTTCAAGGTCATCCTCAGTTATGTAGCAAGTTGGAGCCCAGATAGGCAGTTGGATGTTTCCACTCCTCTTTGACTTGTCTTTAAATCTTTACACTTCATTTGGTGGCTTCTGAGTTCGCTTCCTGATGGCCTCCTAAGTACTTATCTTTTGGTTTCTGCAGTTTCATGATTTTTCTGAGATAAATAATGTTTTTAATAGTATTCAGATATATAAAAGTATAAAGTATAAAAAATACTATTTCCTTTTGGAGGGTTACAGGGATTCTGGAATGGGTAAATGGATATCTATGCTAAATAGGGCTGTTTGCTTCCACAAAACTCCACATTCACCTGGGATTTCATGATTATGGCTTGCTATGTAAATAAATTCCTGTTGATATTGATGAACAGAAAACAGTTTTACCGTTCTCAAGCTTGCAATATTTTGTGGAAACTAGAATTTGTTAGCCACAATTTGGATATTTACTTGAGGTTATTTCCAAGCTAAGTGATGGGAGCAAGAAAGAGTGTCTCCTTGTTGCCCAGTAGAAAGAGTGGAGTAAAAAGAGGCAACTCAAAGAAGAATCTGCCAAGCAAAAACCTGTCAAGCTGTCCTAGAACTCACGTACGTTAGGATTTGGCAAGATGTAATTCTCTCCTCAAGCCTCAGTTTACAGAGTCTGTGTATGGTGTATCCTACACACACTTAAACCTATTTATTGTGGCTTTAATTAACTTTCTGCTTTGTTTATTCTAAGTTCTTTGAAAACCTGTTTTGATTTGTTTTTAACTCCAAGTCTGTCCTGCCATCATACTGCCCCACTTTCTATGTACAGATGCCCAAGTCCACCCTCTAAAGCTTTGAGCACAGTTGGTGGTAAGTTTTAATATGTGGTGAGTTCTTCTGCAAGTTGACTATAGTTGGGATCGGGTGTTTTACCCAGCCCTTATCTATGTTGACACTATTAGGATGCAGGGTGGGGGGGAAATCCAGCCAGTGGGAGGTTTAAGGCTGTTGTGTAGCGCACTGTTGAAAGGCACTATGGGACACTGCCTTCTCTTCTTTATCTCTTTTCCTCCCCAGTCATCACTAAATGAGCATCGTGCTCCTTCATACCCTCCCCATCATGATGGGCCTCCTCATCAGAGGTTCAAAGCAATAAGGCTCATCTGTCACAGACTGAAACCAGAAGCCCAGACAAGCCATTCTTTTTGTAGCATTGCAAGTATGTTGTCATGAGAAGCTGACTGACGGTCTTTTAAGTTTTCTCTGGGTTGTTCTTTCCTATTGTCTCATGCAGTCCACTCTCCACATACGGCTGGTTATCCTTCCATGTTTACCAGTGCATTTTCAAAATTATTTGAAGAATTAATAGAAAGTATAGCATGAAATCAATTCTCTCAGAAAATATCTCCATTCAAGGGGACTTGGGGACATGGCTCACCAAAGCCTGTCATTAAACAGGTCAAAAGCTTTGAACAACTAGACACACCAAGTGATTGAAAGCTATATTATACTTTCCATAAGGCCCTCTGATGGCATACTGCCACTCTCAGTGGGTGATTCTTAGAGGTCTTCACTCGACTCTTCACCTACTATGGACTAAATTATGTTCCTATGTTCCACACGAACTTTGCAAGCTAAATTAATTTGTTTTAGGAAATGGATTCAGGATCAGGGGAGTTTCCCTGAAGGGTTAGCCCTTCCTCGGTATAACCAGACTGGCTCTCAAATGTCCCAGGTTTTAATGTGATGAGAGGTAGGGCTTCTCCACATCACCTGACAGGATGGAGTCATCAGCTCTCCACACCTCAGTTTTCAGGGCATCAGCCCTGCACTGGCATCCTCTCTGTAGTTCAGTCATCTTGGAAGGAACATAGTGTGGCTGAAAGGAGACACTTTGCCTCCTTTTTAGCTGTGAGAACAACAGATCCCAAGCATTTGGGGTATCATACTAGAAGGAAAAGACTGATCCCCATTGTCAACCAGAGGAGCAACTTATCTCTCAGGAAAAGATCCCATACTTTGCAGAAGAGAGTGGATCAGAGCCAACAGGGTGTCAGTGATGGGGAGAAGCACACCGTGGCCACGACAGCCTAGTTACATGTGTGTCTACTTACACCTGAACCTCCTGTTAGCACTCAGACAGAGGACTCAGGGATCCCTGAACTTCTTTGTTACTTTTCTCACTGGAGCAACATTGAAAAAATTCTACTGTCTCCACTTCACTATGGTCCGTCTCTCTAAGTAGTCTACTGAGTATAGCCTAGCTGCCAGAGGTCAGGCTTTGTCCCTAAAAACTTCAGCTGCCTGGAAGGAAGTCCCTCAAGGTTCAATACTATTTCCTCTTCCCTCCACTAAACCCAGGACAACCAGAATACACACTCTAATTTTGCCAAATTCTTCTCATGTGAGTGATAGAAACAATCTTATTTTACATATCAATCTCAGGTCCCTCTCCCATTCTCCCAAGTTCCGCACCAACCCCTGTATCCCCCCCCCCATCCACTTCCCAGGGAGGGTTAGGCCTTCCATGGGGGATTATCAAAGTCTGTCACATGATAAAATTCTCACTTTAGAATAGTTCAGAAAACTTTGAAACTTATCTGACCTATGTAAAACATGAGTTCACTCTCCCCTGAATATCAGCATGCTTTCCTAATCTGCTTTCTGTTGCTGTAAGAGGATTGCTGAGACGGGATAATTTATTAAGAATATAGGTTTATTTTAGCTCATCATTGGGGAGGCTTGGAAGTCTAAGATAATGGAGCCAGCAACTGACAAATAGGCTCTCATTAAACTTCTCCACAGCAAAAAAAACTGTCAATCAAGTGAGGGCCCATAATGGAAGAAAACATTTGCCAGTTACACATCTGACAAACATTGGTATCTACAATATACAAAGAACTGAAAAAACAAACAACTAAACATCAACCCCCCCAAAACAAAACAAAACAAACAAACAAAAAAACAACCCAATTAAACATTGGTTATGAATCTGAGCAAAAGTTCTCCAAAGAAGAAATACAGACTTTAGGGTAATCTGGCAGACTAGAAACCACATTGAAATGAGTGTTGTTTGCAGTGTGAAAAAGTAAGGGGACTAGAATAGTTTACCACCCCACTGGCTACTTCTCCCATCTCTGAATTGATTTCACCAGTGCCTACAACAAACCTCTTACCACTGGACTCATGAACTTCTCTATTAGACTGGATTCAATGCTGTGACTGAAGCCAATACAACTTAGCTTGGCTGGCTTTTAGCATATGCAAAAAGAATCCTATCTGGGGATTTGCGAAAGCTGTGTCAGTGGGGATTTCATTGAAAGGGTTTCCAGCAACTCCTACCAGGGCGTCAGAAAGTGCTCTGTGGAGCTCTGGGACTTGAGTATAGCTAAGCTCTGGTCACTGATAGCCACCAGACCCTGGTTTCTATCAGAGTACAGCAACCCCCAGATGGACAGGACTTGCCTTATCCATTCATAGTTGACAGAGCAGAGTCAGGAAAACTCCCCAAACAGAAAGAGCTGGGAGGCCGCCAGCAAAGAACAGGACTACCAAAAATCAACAGGGCAAAGAAGAAAAATTAGTGGATCTGCCAAGGGGATGAAACAACATTCAGGCCAGCAATCTCATTTTCTGGTATCTCCACCCTGTTTTCCTGCAACACTACAACTAATCCTTATCTTGTAGTGATTCTATTATCTCACATCTCCACCCATCTCTCCACCCTCACTACAGCTATTCCTTATCTATAGAGTACAGGTCATTGTCAAAGGCCAACACTGTCCCCTACTGTCCCAGGCCTTTTACTCTCTCTCCTTTTTCTTTTCTTTCTTGTTTTTTCTTCCTTTCTCCCTCCGTCTCTCCTTCCCTCCCTTCCTTTCTTCCTTTCTTTTTGTTTCCCTTTTCTTTTGCTGAACCCTCTCCTCTTACCATTACATCTTGAAAATCCCAGAGGCTGCCCTGGTTTCTGATATCTGAGTACTTATCTGTACCCATGCCTTTAGTCTATTGCAAACCAAATCCCCCACACAGCTGCTTTGCTTTTTCCTTTGCCTCAATTATTCCCACTCTTGTGTACCTCCCTCTCCTCCACTTCCTTTTTAGCACCTGAGTACTCATCATTATCACTAATCTCAGGGTGATGGATCACCTCTTCTTCCCCTTTCCATTCACATTAACTTATCAGTATACACAGTACTATCAGGGCCCTTAACTCCCTAAACAAATTGGTACTTGACAAGTGTTTGTTTTTATTTACCTTCTGCTCTTTTATCACAGGAGGTTGACTCCCTTTTAGTGACTGGTACTATAGATAGTACCGAGCCTGTCTGAACAGACTAGGGACTGAGTTTGGTGCCTGGAACATCAGCAGATAAAAACATCACAGTTCTACTACAGCCTAGTGTTTCTTAAAGACTACAAACACTTTCATTGGACAAAGACAATCAACTTGAATTAAAACAACATCTTAATCAACAAGCTAACCCCTTATGTACAGATACCAGCTCTGAAATGTGAGTAACATGAACAATCGAGACAAACTGTTTCCTCTACAAGTTACCATTTCATAATAATTATTCCAGATAAAAATGACTTAGACAACACTACAGATGGAGAATTTAAAATAATCATTATAAGTATTGTTAAACAACTCAAAGAGGACTCGGGTATTTTCCAAGAGAACACAGACACACAGATAAATGAAGTGAGGAATCCAACTCACAATATAAAAAGAGAATTTAATTTGAGAGATGCTGAAGAAAGCCTGAACTGAAATGATGCAAATGAAAAGCACAATAGGAAAAAAATTCCAAACCTAGAGAAAGAGAAGCCCATCCATAAACAAGAGGCAGACAAAAATCACCAAACAGATAGGACCATAAAATCTATTCTTCATGTCACAGTCAAAAAACACTAAATGTACAGAACAGAGAGAGTATATTGAAGGCCACAAAAGCCAAGTTACATACAAAGGCAGCCCCGTAAGAATAACTACTGACTTCTTTTTAAATCTAAAGAAAACAAGAAGGGCTTGGACTGATGTTGTTTAAACTCCAGACATCATGGCGTTATGTCAACCAGTCTAATATACCTAGAAACACTGTCTGTCATAATTGAAGGTAAAAGAGAACCTTTCTGTGATAAAAGCATGCTAAAGAAATTCATTGGCTGCAAGGCCAGCTCTACAGAGGATGTTGAAAGGAACACTTCAATCTGAAGAGAAAGACAAACACACTTCAGAAAGAATAGGAGGAAAAGATAAAGGATGCCAACCACTTATTAAACAAAAGAGGACTGAGAAGGTCCAAAGTACAGCAATATGAAAGGGAGCAAGACCCACCTTCCAATAATCACCAAATAACTCAGTGGTCTCAACTCTGTCATAAAAAGACATGGTGGGTTAAAAAAATAAAATCCCTCTTTTTGCTGCCTCTGGAGGAACATGACCTACTACCAAACATCAACACTATCTTAAGGAAGAAGGGTGGGAAAAATATTCCAAGCAAATGGAACCATGAAACCAGCAGGTGTAGCTACTTTAATATCTGACTAAACAGATGTCAAATCAAATCTGGTTTCAGAAGAAATAAGGAGGATTATTTCTTACTAATCAAGGAAAAGATTCAGAAAGAGGAAATTACCATTCTAAATATGCATGCAACCAATAGGCTCATTTAATTTTGTAAAGCAATTACTATAGATTTACAGTCACAGACTGACCCCAACGCAGGAATATTGGGTAATTTCCATATTCTACTCTTACTGTTAAACAGATTAACTCTACAAAAAATTAAATGAGATGAAATAAAGAAACAACCAGAGTCAAATGGACCTAACATACATCTATAGAATATTCCACCCAAACACTTAAGAATATACATTTTCCTCAGAAACACATCTTCATTCACTATTGCTCTATTCACAATATCCAGCAAATGGGACTGTGGTGGTCAGGATAAAAATGCTCCCCATAGGCCTATAGTGAGTGGCCCTATTAGAAGACGTGGCTTTGTTTGAGTAAGTGTGGTATTGCTGGAGAAAGTCTGTCACTGGGGATGACCTTTGAGATCTCAGATGCTTAAGCCAGGCCCAGTGTAGCATTCTTTTCCTGCTGCATGTGGATCCAGATATAGAACTCTCAGCTCTTTCTCTGGCACCATATCTGCCTATATGCTGCCATGCTTCCTGCCATGATGATAATGGACTATCTTCTGAAACTGTATGCCAGCCCCAATTAAATGTTTTTTGTTTATAAGAGTTGCTGTGTTCATGATGTCTCTTCACAGCAATAGAAATCCTATCTAAGACAGGAACCATCTGGATGTCCATCAACTGATAATTGATAATGAAATGGTAACCCTAGTGAGGACTTCTAGTAATAGAGGATACAGAGTCTGAACTTGTACACCAGCAAGACTTCTAGTGGTTGGACTGATGAAGTCCCATGGAGATCCCCAAACAACCCAGGCTGATGCTAGGACAGAAGGTTGCCTTTTGAAAACTGACATCAGGGCCCCAGTGTTGAGGACAGCTTCTGCTCAGCTCATTGAATGCAGAGGTCAAGCTGGCGTAGACTTGGAGCCTTCACCCTTACATTCTAGTCTTTTTGGTCTGAGAAGTTACTCTGCACGATACAGAGAGGGAAACCTGGATATCAATCCAAACAGAAAACCTTCTACCTACAATCTATCCTGTCTGCAAGATATGCTGGGGCAGCAGTGGGGAAAATATGTGGTAGTGGACAACCCATGTTTGGTTTAACTTGAGGTCCACCCCACAATAAGGATCCTATAAGATCCTATGCCATACACTATGTGTATGGTCAGGAGCCAGAGATTGCATTGCCCAGAGTCCTAGGGTAGAACAACTGGCAAAATAAATGAATAAATAAATGAAAGGATTCCTAATTTTTCTGCTATACTTATATTTCATTATCTTGTCTATTTATCAGAGATTTCCTCCAGCAACAGATAGGAGATGGTGCAGTGACCATAGCCAGACATTATACACAGAGAGAGACTAAATTGGAGGTCTCCATTTGGTCCCTCCTCTGAGGAGATGGAACTATGTGGAAGGGAAGGAGGAAAGACTGTAGGAATGAGAGGATACAGAGGACACCAGGAGAACATGGCCAACTGATCAGCTAAGCAGGGCTCATATCATCTCACAGAGACTGAAATGGCAAACATGAGGCCTACATAGGTCTGCACCAAGGTCCTTTGCATATGTTATGGCTGTTAGCTTGGCATTCTTGTGAGAATCATACCAGTGGCAGTGGGTGTATCTCTGACTCTTGCCTGTTCTTGAGACCCCTTTCCTCCTATTGTGGGTTGCCTTGTCTAGCCTCGATATGAGGGCTTTTGCCTTGTCTTAGTGTATCTTCCTTTGTCCTGCCTGGCTGTTGCCTCTTGGAGACCTGTTCTTTTCTGAAGAGGAGTGGGAGTGAATCTGGGGGAGAGGGCGCTAGGAGGAGTGGAGGGAGAAGAAACTGTGGTTGGAATGTACAGTTTGAGGGAGGAATCTATTTTCAAATAAATACAAGAAAATAGAAAATGCAATACAACTGAAGATGCCATTTCTCCCTGACGCCTCACATGGTCGTACCCTTGTGAATGCTTATGTACTGATCTCTTATCATAAGGATAGCATAATGTTTTACATAACAAATATTTTTCTTAGGCAAGGACTGTGAAGTTGCAGACACTCTAAGATAAGCCAAGCATCTCCTAATTGAAGAATGTTGTCACTGTGGGGAGAGAGATGATACTCTTTCTTTTAAAAGTTCTTTATTGAATCTTTGGGAGTTTCACATCATGTACTCCAATTCTGTTGGCCTCCCAGTCCCCCCATATCCCCTTTCATCCCAGTTGCATCTCCCCATGAAAGAAAACAAAACAAAGTAAACAAAAGCAAGAATAATAACAAAAAAACCCAAACCCAATAAACCAAAACAGAACAATAACCACCTCAGAAACAGAAAAATCTCTGCTTCTCCTTTTCTCCTGACTCTCTGTCATCTCTTCATCCATCCTGATGGCATTGGAGGCTCAGTGTGTCATATAATATACCTCTTTGTCCGATCAGCTTGACTGGCAACTGTTCATTGCAGTGAGTCATTGGTCTGGTTCAAGACCTCAGGTTTTTGGTACACCATCCTCACTGGATCCTCACCTGAACTCTTCTAGGATATCTTGTGTCTTGGAGATTTTGTAGGTATCATTTCACGGAGCCAGTCCATTTATGAGCTCCAGCAGGTCCTAGGGTGGGTCAAGCCAAGACCCAGTTGTGGGCCTGGATGTTAGCCAGGCAGGTCAGATTGAGACACTGGGGCCACCAGCCTCCAGTGTAGTGGAGTCAGCTCCCCTACATACATGCCCTCAGGGTGGGTTCATCTTTACCTATGGTAAGGGGTGGGGGTCCTTGAGAGAGAGACTTTTGAACTTAGTTTTTGGGCGTGTTCAAAGCAGGACAAAAGACCAAGAGGAGGCTAGATTGAAGGAATAGCACAGGTGGTGTTGAAGGCAAGTGGCCGGGGATTGTGATTTTAATGATCTAAACTGGCTCCTTAGTACTTTGGGGACACAAGAAAGATAGGAGTTTCCCCTTGGAGAAGAAATCAAGTTGAAGTATCTTTGTTTTATAACAACCCATGGAAGTGTAGACATGTGGGTAGAGTAAGAGTGAGCTTCCTTCAGCTATCATCTTAATGCGGTATACTTTGTTCCATTTCTTTTCTTGAACAAGGTTCAGTTGTGGTGAGCTTGGGTGATAGGCTCCAGAGATCATCCAGGATTAGAATCTGTCCACAGTGGCCCAAAGTGAGAATGGGTCTGCCACTCATTTAAGCAGTAGGCTTTTGCCCTTTTTCATTTTTAATCTTTGTTATGACAACTGTAGTGCTATGTGTGACACACATGTCAGATGCTCCAATTCAGCACTCACAGGAGGAGTTTAGAAAGAAGGAACGGGGGAAAGTTTTAAATTTATATAAGCATGCAAAATTAAGGGTTCACAGGGAACTCTAGAATGTCTTTTCCTGGATAATTACCGCTGCATTTGTAATAAATGTAATATATATGATGCCAATGGTAAAATGCATATTATAATGCAGATGAGTAAATGAAACTGCTTAATACCATCCTCAGCCCATTTGCTTTATTTGCTTACTCTCTGTGTTTGTTCAGTCACCCTCCCTCCCTCTCTTCCTTCATCTTTTCCTTTCTTCTTCTAAACTAAGTTCTAACAGAAAATTATCAAGTTCAGATGTCAATATACCTCAGTGGTAAATCATTTGCCTAGCATATACAAGGTCCTGGGTTTTCAATCCCCTACTTCCAGGGAAAAAAAGAAAGAAAAAGGAAAGTAAACTCTTGAAGTTGAGAGGTAGCTCTTACACACATCTCAACACAAATCCTTTCTGTGTGAGTCCTTGAGAATGTCTTAAGACAAGAATTCTCTCATCTGATCACAATACACAGCACAGCATCAATGTCAGATACTTGAGTTGGTGCAACATTTGTCTCCTATCTGTAGGATATTTTTGTGTTTAATTCTGTAATGTTTGAGAATTTTCCCTTGGCAGTCTTGGGACACACACTGCATTCATGGACCTGTGTCTCTAATCCTACTAAGTCAAAATTTGTTTCCACTCTTATCTCCTCTTTCATCCAGCTGACATATGTGAACCTTTTCTTTAGCCATTTTTTGAATGACATTTATTATCATTATTATTATTATTATTAATTTTACCGTGTGTGTCTGTGTCCACAAAGCACTCACAGAAGTCAGAGGACAATTTGTTAAGTAGGTTTCTTTTTTAACTATGTGGGTCCTCATAATCAAACTCAGATCATCATGCTTGGTGGCAAGTGTTTTTACTCACTGAGTTATCTCACCAGCCCTCTTTGCCCCTTCCAGTGGGAGAGGTTTTCATTTCAGTTTTGTTTCCTTTGATTGGAGTCAAATTGTGTGTCTCTCCATCCGCATCTTAGATTCTAAGCATTAGGAGTCCTCCAATAATGAAGTAATTGATTAACCTATGGATTTATCATTAGGAGAATTCCTTTGCATTTCCATTTCCCTAGTGGTTTATAATGCATTACTGCCCCTGATTGTATGCACAAATCAATGAGCACATTTGGCCAACTGGAGCGAGCCTCTTCTGGCTGGCTTCCACATCTGGTGATGGGGGATGTCCTTCTGTATATATGTTTCTCTTATTGGTTGATGAATAAAACACTGATTGGACAGTAGCCAGGCAGAAAGTAGAAGTTGGGCTGCTAGACAAGGAGAATTCTGGGAAAAGGAAGGAGAGAGAAGCCACCAGGGAGAAGCCACCATGTAGCCGCCAGATGAATAACATGCTGGAGCATTCTGCAGTAAGCCAAAACCACATGTAGATACAAAGATTAGTAGAAGTGGATTAATAATTAAGAAAGAGCTATCCAATAAGAAGTCTGAGACATAGGCCAAACAGTTTATAATTAATATAAGTCTCTGTGTATTTATTTGGGGCAAAATTGCAGCAGGGCCAGGCAGGGAAGCAACTCTGTCTATAATCTTGGACACACTTCACCTTTGGTTGAGGAAATTTTCTTACTGTCTATTATAACCAACTGTTTGAAATCAGCCAACCTTTCTCTATCCTGCAATTGACTATTTCTCCAAGTAATCTTGATCTCACCTTAAAGACCAAGTTTGGGCTCCAGTGATGCTAGATTCTTCTCAACTTTTTTGTAGACAGTTAAAGATCTATGTTGGTATTAGAGGGCCTTGCTACAGCCACAGCCATACTGATTTGGGTGGCCTCTGCTGCTACTGGAGACATGTTGATGTCTGGTCTGAGCTGCTGCTGAGGGCATGTCTGGGTCCATATTCCTGCTGCAACTGATGTCTATGATGATGTTCACATTACCACAAAGCATAATAGGAACCATGTGTGTTAAAATATGAGGGCCATGCTGAGCTGGCCCTGACCCTCACTAGTCCTAGGCCCTGTCCCTCATGTGAGAGCTGTTAATCTCCCCTCCCTTACTCAGGAGAGATATTACCACCCCTCACCATGGGCATGGGAGATCTGGCTCCAATGCCATGAGCCTAGGAGAGCTGGCTCTGCCTCTTGCCTGAAGGTACAGTTCCAGTGGCCCAGAACCAACCAGTTCTCAGTTACCACCTAGACACACATCCTGGACCTTAGGTTGGCCCACTGTAATATCTACCCTGTCTATGACCTGCTGGCATTTGAGAAGGGACTGGTGTTGCTGGAAATTTCTTGTCCTGCTAGGTCCCACCACCACTTCAGCCCCAAATAAGCACACAAAGACTTATATTAACTATTAAACTATTGGCCGATGGCTAGGGCTTCTTATTGACTAACTCTGCCTAATTATATTGGTTAATTTATATTAACCAATTTCTATAAATCTATGTATTTCCACGTGGTTTTGGCTTACTAGAGAATGCCCAGACCTGTTACTCCTTACTCTACTACATGGCATTTCTCCTCAGTCCCTCTCTGCCTACCTTTCCCAGAATTCTTTGTCTCCTAGTCCTACCTATCTTCCTGCCTCTATTGGCCAAACTGTTTTATTCATCAACCAATAAGAGAAGCATGTATACAGAAGTTCATCCCCCATCACAATGATCCTACAAAATGATAATCTTGGGATCTACATGACTCAAGGCAACAGCAGGATATCCAAGAGGTGTTTTGGTGAAGGTCCAGTGATGATGGTGTGCCAGAGGGAGGCCTTGAACCAGACCAAAGACTCATTTCAATGAACTTTTTGTCGGTGGGGCAACTAGCATGAATGAAGAGATGTTAGAATGAGGTGGTATTTTTTGTTGTTATTCTGTTTGCTTTTAATTAATTTGGGGAGCATGTTGTAGGGGTTGAGGTGGATATGGAGGTAAGTGGGACTGGGGTGCACAATGTGAAATTCCCAAAGAATCAGTAAATAATTACCTTTATTAAAAAGCATTCTTTTTGATCAAGCCTGAATACACACATACAAGTATTTATATTTATATGGACTTAGCAGGATATAATATATATATATATATATATATATATATATATATATATATATACATACACACACACACGCATGCATGACAGCATTAGTGATAAAAAGAGGGTATATAGGAGGATTTGAAAATAAGAAAGGAAAGGAAGAAATGTTGCAATTATATTATAATCTCAAAAGAACATTCCCCCACAAAACTAAAGAGCCAAAAAAAAAATGTACTTTAGGTTCCCTCAGCTATGCTGGTGTGCAGCCATCTCTCCTGAAGAGCAAACCTTACTTTACACACATTTATGAATCAGTCCAGTCTGAATAAACTTTCATTTAATATGTCTGTTTCTGGTGCTAGAACTAGCTGTGTATTGTGATATGTTTGTGTATATTCAGTTGGCCTTTGGTATCCTCTAAAAACTGGCTCAGCATGCCTCTCACACCAAAATACAAGGAGACTCATATATCCTGTATCAAATGGCATAATATATGAGTATGGCATGTGCACTTGCTTCCCTAACTTCACATTACCTTTGGATTACTTAAGTTACCTAAAACTCTGTGTAAATTATTGTTATAGTATATTGTTTAGGGACTAGTGCCAATGAGGGAACTTCTATATGTTCGTTACAGAGGAAATTTTTAAAATATCAAATCTGCAGTCAGCTGGGGATGGGGAATTTATGGATTCTGAGTCAATTATTTTTAGTTTAATGCTTATAGCAACCCTGTGAGGGATATATGATTGTTGTCCTTACTTTTTGAGAAGTTTAAGCTAAGACTTAAAAAGGTGAAGTATCCTTGGCAAGGGGGTACTTTTTGTCATTGACAGGATTGTCCCTAGAGCCATTATTGATGGGATCACCACCTTTTGTTTCTCAGGATACTAGGAGCAGCTGCCATTGTAGACTCACTGTGTGCTCCCAATAATTCATACTGAAACTCTAACCTTCCGTACCCCAAGATGAGACTGGATTTTGAGCCGGTGTTTTTACAAAAGTGATTAAATTAAATGCAGTCATTAATGTGTGAGCAACATAATGTGGCAATGTTCTTTAAGACAAGGGGCCAGAACAGAAATTTGATGTATGTAGGCCCAGGGAAAAAAAGGACAGCATTCTAGAAGCCAAAGGAAAAGTCTCAGAGGCTTAACACTCACATCTTGAACTGGGACTTCCAGTCTCCAGCATGATGAGAAAATAAATTCTGATGTTGCAGTTGGCGACTTTGGGGATATTTGTTCTCCCCCAGGACACTGACATGTTACCCTTTTGATCTTCAAAATTTCTACCCCACAGGGCCACAGATATCCCAACAGCTCCTCAAGCTCTCTGAGAGAATTGTGGTATTCCTCTCCCTGGAAGGAAGTGCTAAGGGATTTGTTTGAAATGCTATTTTCACAACAAACATGGTATTGTAGTTAGAATGCTTGTTTATTTGGGGTGGATTGAAGAGACTTGTAGAGAGATTTGAGAGCCAAGAAGCCTGCAGCTGTTGTTATAAGCTCTTCTGCAGATCCTGGCAGGTGCTTACATCTGGCTGGGGAGGGGAGCAATAGGAATCCTGCAGGACAGTCATCACTACAGCCGTGGCCTTGCAAGTTACCCACAGTCAGCCCAGTGCAGAGATCTAGTGACTAGAATCCAAATTCCAAGTTTTAGTAGCATGCATTAAGGGTTTGTTTATTTGGTTTGTTGGTTTTTCTAGACAGAACTTCTCTGTATTACTTTGTAGCCTGTCCTGGAACTTGCTCTGTAGACCAGGCTGGACTTGAACTCACAGAGATTCACCTGCCTCTGCCTCTGCCTCCCAAGTGCTGCAATTAAAGGTGTGCACCACCAATGCCCGATGCATTAAGGGTTAATGTGGCAAGGCCAAGTTGAGCAGGAAGACTTGAGATGCCCAGGTGTACTTCTCCCTGCTTTCTCCTCCCTGGTCTCTCTGGTGAGAGACATAGATCTTACCTTTCCAGATAAAAGGGCCAAATCCTTAGAGACATATTTTTGAACTGTCATCATGTGTCTCTCGACTTTTTATGCCTTTTTATTGTAATTATTGATATTTATCCCATATAAAAACATGACTACACTTCTAAGAGCCCCTCAGCATCACATTCCATTCCAGAATCAGGTTAAGGTTGAGGGACCAGATCTCACCTTCATCAAGCTGAAGCGAAGGTGAGATTCCATGAATACAATTCCTACTCCCTATCCTCCCAAACTGAAAACCCATCAAATGTAAGTAGACACATGATCTGTACCCCCCAATCAAACATGTATTTATGGGAAAGGAGTACAATAACTGCTTTTAGTGGTTGGTTTCCCCTAAAATATACATGTCAGTCCTAAATGCTAGTACCTATGACTCTGATTTTGCTTGTAAAGAGGGTTTTGGCAAAAGTCAGTCAAAGATCTCAAGATAGGACCATGCTGAATTTAAGGAGGTTTCTAATTCAGTAAATAGGTTCTTAGAAGGCAGAGTCTTAAGAATCTTGCACCATGGAAAACCTGATATTACCAGAAGCCATAGCAGGCAAGAGAAATTTCTCATTCATTACCCTCAGGGAATACATTCTAGCCAATACCTTGGCTTCCCTCTCTGACCTCCAAATTATGAGAGAATTCTTCTGGCTGTTTAAAGTCACTTAATTCAATGGAATTTGTTGTAGAAGAGTAGAACACAAATAGACCACTGATGGGAGATGTTATTCTGTAAATATGTTTCTCATACTGGTTAATGAATAAAGCACTGTGGCCAATGGGAAAGCAAGACAGGTGGGGCCAGGAGACAAGGAAGAAAGAGGAAGTAGTTAGGAGGAGTCAACATGGAGAGCCCCGAGAGGTAGGACGCCAGCACTGCTCTGGCCAGTAAGATGAGCCATGTGGAAATACTTAGAATAGTAGAAATGGGTTAATTATTAAGAAAGAGCTAGCCTATAAGTAATTAGGAACTGGCCAACAGATTTATATCAAATACAGAGTCTCTGCGTGTTATTGGGGGCTGGCGTGGCAGCAGGATCAGACCGGCGGCAGCGGTGGGGAAAACGTGCATGTAACATAATTGTGTCAGAAGTGGCTAATAAGAACTTTCACTTAAAACTTAACAAAAGCTTAAAAAGGGTTTTAGAAACAAAAGAACAAAGACAACCAAGATTTCTTGGTAACATCATTTTTCTGGGTTTGATTCTGTTTTGCTAGAGACAAACAGATTTGCGTGGCTCCTTTAAGAGAGGTTTTCTGACTCAGCATAAGCGGCAAAAAACCCACACGGATTTTAAAGAGTTCTGATAACAATTTATTGGTGTGTATGAGAACTGGCAATGGCACTGACCATATCTCCATGCCGGCAGCATGTTTGGGGAGCAATGCAGACAAAGACAGTGAGCACAGCGCTCACTGCTGGTGGTAAAATAGTCGCCGCCATCTTGGATAGATCAGAAAAAAAAAAAAAAAGAAAAAAACTGTGGTTTTCATTTTAGGAATGTTGTTGTTTACCAGATAAAAGACTCATGGGCAGAAAAAGATAAAGATTTACAGTAAAGACAGATTCACATTAAGAAAAACTGCTAAAGGTTAACAGTGTGTTCTAAAATATATGTAGGCTTGGGAGAGAAAGAGAAAAGAAATAAAATGGTTTTAAAAAGACAGAGTGTGGCTGGGTGTGGTGGCACACACCTTTAATCCCAGCACTCGGGAGGCAGAGACAAACAGATCTCTGTGATTTCAAAGGAAACCTGGTATACAGAGTAAGTTCCAGGACAGATAAAAGTTACACAGAGAAACCCTGTCTCAAAATATGTAAAAATAGAAGTAGAAGAAATAGAATATTAAAAAAGCCATGTAAAGATGGAAAGCACAGAAAAACTTTGGATATTGAATGCTGTTCTGTTATCTTTAAATTGTTTGACTGCTGAGAAAATAACTACTGATAAAAGAAATGCTACTGGATTAATTCAATTTATATATTTTAAAAATGCTTTGACTCCAAAATTTAAGTTACTGGGGAAAAGGATTTCTAATTTTGTTTCCACAGAAAATGAAAAGCTGTGGATTCCTTCCAGACTAACATGATTTGATCAAGCAAGACCCCCTGCAGCAACGTAAATGGGGCAATGCAGCCTTGCAGACCATTACAGCCAGGATTTCTGTATCTTCTTTGGATTCCCCATGACAGCTCCCCCTACCAGCAGGAAGTAGTTTGGAAAGAACGATGCCCAAATTCCCAAATATTGTTTATAAATGTTTGTTTTTATTTAAGTGGGCTTGGTTATAAATGGTTAATGACCACAACCAATCTTTTTAAAGGTTAAAAGGGAATTATGGTATAGATATGAATACTTTGTTTTGGAATGGATTTTCATTTATTGATACAATTTAAGGTCAATCTTGTGATATATATATTTTTCCTCTTGTTTAGGTATTGTGTTTATATAGCTCATTGAAAAATGTATAATTTAGTACAGATTATAGAGAGTTACCTATGATAGTCAAAACTTGGAGTTGTTAGTTAGGATGTCTAGATATATAGAGATGTATTTGAGATAAATAGGCATTTTTCAAACCTTTCAAAGACCTACAGAATATGGCATTTAAAATGGTTTAGGGTTTTTCTTGACAGTGAGACATAACTGTTCCTGGTAACACCACCTGCAACAGAAAGGAAGATGGACATCGAAGAAACACAGTATGGAGCTTGCTTCTAATGTGGTAAGACTAGCCATTTGAGCAGGGTACTTCTTGTGTCTAGACTGTTTGACTTTATGCTGTATAAACTGGACATGTAGAATCCACAGGAAAATGACTGCTGATTCAAGATGGACATTGCTATAGGGTTCCTGCCTTGTGGAAGAGTCTGCCAGACAGTCTGCAGGATACAGAAAAAAGTGACTGACAAACTGCCAATACAGGTGGACAGTTTAGTTTCCTGCTTTGCTGAGGAGTCTGCCAGACACACTATGGTCTATGGGCTGAAGATGGAGCATTATAGAAGAACTTCGGGTGACTAAGCAGGCAGTGAGTTCTCTCTGTCATTTTTAGAGTTTATATATTATCCTTCTGTGTCTTTGAATGAGTTGAAGACAGATAGTTATGATTATAGTTTTCCTTAGTTAGGATTAAAGATAAGTTAAATATAGGACTTTAGACTCACAAAGATAGAATAGGTGATATTTTCTTTAAGTCTTACAAAGTGTTAATGGACTAAATATTGTTGATTGTTATTCTTATTTGATAACTGTTGTGTGATATATTTTGCTATGTTAAGGTTAAAACCCTTCTTTTATTTTAGACAGAAAAGAGGAGATGATGGGAGATGTTATTCTTTAAATATGTTTCTCATACTGGTTAATGAATAAAGCACTGTGGCCAATGGGAAAGCAAGACAGGTGGGGCTAGGAGATAAGGAAGAAAGAGGAAGTAGTTAGGAGGAGTCAACATGGAGAGCCCGAGAGGTAGGACGCCAGCACTGATCTGGCCAGTAAAATGAGCCACGTGGAAATACTTAGAATAGTAGAAATGGGTTAATTATTAAGAAAGAGCTAGCTGATAAGGAATTAGGAACTGGCCAACAGATTTATATCAAATACAGAGTCTCTGCCTGTTATTGGTGGCTGGTGTGGTGGCGGGAACTGACCGGCAGGGAAAAAAAAAGTGCTCGCAACAGACCACTATTGGGGTTCTCATAAAAATGGGGTGAGGTGTGATGGCTGGTGTTGTGAACTTGATTAGACTGAGAGGCTTCATCTCAGACAGCAGAGCCTGCCGATGGGGTGTGTGTATCTTGGGACTTCTCAGGAAGAATTACAAGTGGGAACCTGACTGGGAAAAAGAACCATCCTTACTTCGGCAGTGCTATCCAATAGGCCAGGATCGCAACTGGAACCACATTGGAGGAAGAGGAAGCCAGTGAAATGTGCAAGCTTACTTTTCCTGAGCAAGTGTGTCTGTCATTGTCTACCATGTGGTTACCAAACACAAAATACTTTAGCCTTCAACCTGGATTTTTTCATACTATGACATGGCACTGTTATCTACAAATGTACTGGGCCACATTGAGAGACATCCTGGGACCCTTGTGGGCTTTGGCTGCAGATTTCAGACTGGAAATATTTACTCTCTATATTTTTTTTGCAAAGTTTCCCATGCCCTTCCTAATAGTCAAGCCTCAATTGACTGAGAAGCTTATAAATAACCACAGTATCAGGGCTGTTCTTATCATTTACAGTGTTGGGTTTGAGCTGCAGTGCCTCATGCAGTCAGACAAGAGCTTTACTACTGAGCAACATCTCCAGCCCAACTGGTGACATCTTCAATGAAAGCAGGGTGTTTGCAGAAAGTACAACACAGGGAATGGAAAACAAAATAGAAACACTCAACACTACACACACACATTCAACACACATACACACAGAAACACAAGTATACACAGATAGACATACTGAGATACACACACACACACACACACACACACACACACACACACACACACACCACATGCAAACAGAACCAAGATGGACTTCAGGGTTATACACCCTTCTGGATAAAGTACTTCTTCATCTTAGGGTAGGTATGTTCACATATTTGCAGTCTTCTTGGGGCTCTACCACCATGTTCTAGTACAACACTGAGCTTGATCCCAATGTCCTAGTTGGTTTTTATTTTCAACTTGACAGAACTGAGACACACTTGGGAAGAGGGAACCTCAAATGAAGAATTGGCTCTGTCAGATTGCTGTGTGGGCATGCCTGTGGGGCATTTTATTGATTACTAACATGTATGAGGGACCACA
The DNA here is from genome assembly GCA_030556225.1 of Cricetiscus sungorus. NCBI lineage: Eukaryota > Metazoa > Chordata > Mammalia > Rodentia > Cricetidae > Cricetiscus > Cricetiscus sungorus. The sequence goes on from JANBXA010000491.1 coordinate 5,872,312, forward strand.
TGGTAGAACATCACCAGGCAGATGGTCCTGGGCTATGTAAAAGAGCTTGTTGAATGAATTAAGCAAACAAGCCAATAAGCAGCATTCCCCCACCATCTCTGCTGCAAGTTTTTGCCTTGAGCTTCTGCCCTAATTTCCCTAGTGAGGGATTTTCACTTGGAAATGTACAATGAGATTAACTCGTTCCTCTCAAAGTTACTTTTGGTCAGTGTTTATCATTGCAAGCTAGAATGTCCAGTATGAGTTGGAAAGACACATTAACACAGCTGAATTTCTATTTTTGTTTGTTTGTTTGTTTATTTGACCAGGCTTTTGGGTGACTAGAATCTATCTCAGGATCATGGTCAACAACGCTTAAATTTTCCATCCCACATGAGTTTTCTGTAGCCTGGAGAGCTGAGGCATCACACCGGCTACAAATGATCTCATTATCAGACCTAAAGTGAAAGCAAAGTCAATAAAGACAGGGATGGGTGGGGAACACAGAGTCAGCATCTAGGATCCAATCCTGTGCTGTCTCTGGGAACCCAGAAGAACAATCTTAGGGCTTCTATCATATTGACCTTGAAACATTCATGAAGGAGCAGAAGTCATTGTGGCATCTTCAGGGCTGAATGATGTCCACGGCCATTGGTGTTCTGCTGTAAACCTATGACTACTACAGAGGCTACCATAAGATTTAGCTATCAACTGATTCAAACAACTTCATTTAGGAAAACATTTTAGTTAATTTGATTGGATTGCCATCTAATACACACATTCTCTAATTTTCCTTTCTGCTTAATATATTTTCATGTAAACAGTCAGCATCATTTTAATGGCTAGGGCTTTGCTTTGTATAGATAACTCCTAATTTATTTTATGAATTCCCTATTTTTCAATATATCCTACTTCATTTGTGGTTTTGTTTCATTTGCTTAGAATTCTGGGAATATGAGTTACTGAGCAGGAGTTATACCAATTTTAATACGGAAATGCATTTTTAACTTGTTCAGTTGAAGCATGGTAATAATTTAAAATTCTCAATAGTAAGTGTATGAGATAATACTAATCTCTGAATATGCTCTATAACACACGTTATTTTATTCATTTTAACTTGTGCTTTCAACAAACTCTTCTACAGTACTCATTCTTTGAACTTACCATCATAGCCACATAGAAGTTCCTTGGGAAGCTGCTTTCTGTCAATTGTCCTGTAGTATTTGGTAACTTTTGAGTGTCACTGGGTTCCTGGTCCAGCCTTGAGACTCAAGATTGCTGAGAGTGGCTGGATTTGGACAGAATTAGCCTTGTAGCCCTACTCCACATGTGACCTATGTCTGCCTGAATATGCTTTCTCCTTGGTCTCCCAGCTCTAAGTCCCTTGGCTTTTCCTGACACAGTTTCTTTGCCTGCTGCTGCACCCAGCGTGAAATCATTGTCACATGTCTCTTGTGTCAACTGGAGTCCAAATCCTGGCTGGGACCTACCTGTCTTCATCCTCTACGTGGCACCAATTTCTTAATGCTCCAATGACAGATCCCATCATTGTCAGGTTTTCTGTGAAATAAAATCCTAAACTGTCAGATTTTTAAAAACTACATTCTCTTATTCCTTCCCACGCATCTAATAATGGGCTGGGCCTCTCTTTTAGAGTATCTCATGATTTTATGTATTCAGTGTCCCCAAAAGACTACAATTTGGGGTACAGAAGGTATACATGTATCTGTCCTTCCTACTTGCCAGTGGTGGCCCTTCTCATTTCTCTACCTTAATTTCTTCATTTTTAAATGACATAATTCTGACCACTGATTTTTGTCATTGTGTTCCTTCTTTTGGGACAAGGATACAACCAATAGCATGTTAGCTGGTCCTCACTATATTCTATCTCTCCTGCTTCTGTTAATTCTTACTAGCATCAAATGCTCAAACTAGTGATCATCTCCTGTACTACTTACAAGAGAAAACCATTTCTCTCTGAGTGTCTGCTGCCTTCTTCATATCCTGTTATCACAACCAATTTCTCTATGAGCAGTCTAGGGGCTCATTATCACATAGTAGGAGATGGCCGGAAGTTCTGCATGTTTTCTCTCTACTTTCCTTCTTCCTCAAAGCTGTTTCCTAGACCAGGATCCTGCCAAAGACTACATCTTATAGAAAAGCTAAGTAACAAAAGGCAAACTGAGGTGCATCCTTCATGCAATGCCCAAGATGCTAGGCACTATTACCTGAAGTCAAGTTTAAAGTACTCTGTGTGCACGGAGGGAATTCCATCCCATTACTCAGCTCCTGAACATCTGTGAGTAACAAGTAACAAGTGCTCTCACAACCTGCATTCTGCAAACAGCCCTTGACACCCACATACCAAAATGCAGGATATTTCCAATGAGTCTATTGCAGCAAAGAAGGGGGCATGCTGGGTAACAAAACTCTGCCTAGTTACTGTGAAAGTTATTTTTACACGGCACCTTATTGTAGCCATAGGGTACCCAGATATCTGGTTAAATATTATTTCTAAATGTGTCTATAAGGAATTTTCCAGATGACTCCGAAGTTTAGATGAGAGACTGAGTAAAGAAGACTATCTTCCTTGATGTAGGTGGGTTTTGTTCAATCCATTAAGGGTCTAAATAGAATAAAAGACTAAGAAAGAATTCCTTCTCTGCCCATCTTTAACCTATGTACCAGCTTTCTGAGACCCTGTCTTCAGACTCAAAATGAATTTTATACCTTTTCTGGATCTATAATTCTCAGCTTCCATGATGGCATGACCAATTTCTTAAAATATTTCATTCTCTCTCTCTCTCTCTCTCTCTCTCTCTCTCTCTCTCTCTCTCTCTCTCTCTCACACACACACACACACACACACACACATCATACAAACATATCCTATTGGTTCTTCTTTGGCAGACCCCAACTGATACTTATCTCCTTAATAATAGGAAATCTTATAAAAGATAAAAAAGAGAATGAAACTAGGAAAAGGACTACTTGAGACAAGAAGATGACTATCTGAGGGGTAAAAAGTGTTAAAAGAGAGTAATGAGGAAGTGAACATGATCAAACTATATTATATCCATGTATTAAAATGTATGAAAATGTCATAATGTAACCAATTACTGGTGCAATTATTATATGCTAATACAACAAAATAATGGAAATAAATACGAATGCATCAATTAAATTTAGGTAACATCATATACGAATGCAGTTCTTTTAGTATTGACTTCAATAAGAGAAGTCATATTACATTAAAAAAAAATGAAAGTTCACGGGATCACAAGAACCGTATTTACCCTACCTAAGCTCAGTGTCCTCATCTGTACAATAACACTTTCATACCATATAGGCACACTAAAGGGTTAAGTAATAATTAGCACTGTGCTGGTCTCTGGTAGGAGCCCAGGAAGGCACAGCTTTTCAGAGGAGACTCCAGAAGCACATTAGAATGCATAGCGCATTTAGAAGGCCGAGACCTCATTGGCTCTGTGGCTTAGAAAATCTCCACCTCCTGTCAGTGAATGACTTGGGCCACACTAACCAAGCTGCTAGCTAAATCTCTAGTATGTCACCTTACACATAGATGTCAAAGTCACCTGTGTACTTACATGTAGAATAAATATGCATATTCTATAGTCCCACCCCTACTGGCTGAATCAGAATGCTCTGGCGAGGAGCCAGGGAATTTGCATTTTTAACAAGCTCCCCCTGGGTGACTCCTAATGCAATTAAAGTCTGAGAGCCGCTGCCTTGTGCCCTGCTGAGTCCCCTCACTCCACACAGACATAATTAAGCTTCTTAATTACACTTTTTGCCAAGAATTAACAGCATCTTAATTATCTGAGAACACTGATTGACAATAAAAGGCACGGGGTAGTTTGGTGTTATTCAAACTGAAGGCAAGATTTGAACATCCAGGGCAGTAGCATCTCCTGGTATAAATGGAGACTCTTTGGCAGGACACTGAGCATTCTGGGTGGCTGAGTCTGGTCCAGGTAGGTCCTTGAGGATTACCTGTGCTTGCCAGGGACAACTCTACAGACCCTTGAGGTACTCCCTGAGCAGTTTTGTTAACCTTTCTGTTTTTCCCAACTGAAAAGTCATACCTCATCCCTAAAATAGTTCCCAACCTGATGTGTGTGGATGTCCTGAGAACACTGTTAGTGCTTAACACTGTGGTCTGTGGGTAGGTCTGACTATTAACTGTATAAGCAGGCTCTGTAATCAAGATGGATTTTCTCCATCACTTATTTAAAGCGATCACTGTGTCCTCTACATCTTCCGCGTGGGGGAAATGGAGATGCTCTGTTGGTTAGTTCACAAAGTGGAGACTGAAGGCTGCTTGAACTTTTCCTTGGGGTCCACAAAGATCTTCTGTTCCTTAATTTTCATGGTTTTCCTATCTGTTCATCTTTGCTCTGCACTTTGTGACCTGGCTGGTTAAGAGGTAAGACATGGAAAACTGGGCTCCTGGGTCCTGCTCTATAAGTATCCCGTGAAATACCTCCCTATCCATGTTGACTCCCCACCCACAGCTTTCGTAACTGTCCACTGTATCATCTGGTTATGATAGATGCTTCTGGCCTTAAGAGAATTGCAGACACCCCAGAGATCCTAAATACCATGAGCTATTGGGTCCTATTATTCTTGAGCTGCATTTAAGTCCATCATTTATATCGGATCAATAAATCACTACAGAAGCCTCTTAAAGAATGTGGCAGGGACAGAATCACTTAGCTGAGAGGCAGGGAAAGGGGAAAGGGGAAAGGTATAGAGTCTTGTGGGCATAATTGCTGGCTGAGGCTAGGGTGAAAGAGCAACTCCAAGTCTCACAGTCCTCCTGAGAGTTGCCTTTGGGGCCACTCTAAGTCCCCTTCCCAAGCTAGCCTGTCTGGGGTCACTGCAATTAGAGATTCCCACTCCTGGGTTACAGGAGTATACCTTTTCCTTCAAAGTCTAAATTACTACTGTAGTTTGAATAATGACTGAAACTCATGCTAAAATTTATGTCTCACCTATGAGTTTAGACCACAAGTGAACTTTAAGAGATGGTATGTGGATTAGTGCTGGACAAATATCAGACTAATTCACTCATGGACCAATGGGTTAGTGAACTGAAAATTCCTCTCAGCTGAATTCTAGCAGGGCCTCTGCAGTGCTCTGGAACTCTCTCTGTATGCTTTTCCCTGTGAGCACCAGGGGCCCCTCGTCTTTGTTCCCTCAGCCCCATCAGCACTCCACTCTACCTTGTGCCCTCTCCCCACATCTCATCCTGGACATTATCCTGGCGCAGGAAGGTGGGCAGCTGCAACCCTTACCTACTTGCTTTCTTTTAATCAGGATCACTCACAGTCATTGCTGTATGTGTTGGCTTTCTGTTGTTTCCTGCAGGAGAAAAAAAAATGTATTATTAGAAGTACAACTTTGCATTTAATTTAAAAGACATAGAAATATGTGATTTAAGGTCATTATGTTAAGTGTAATAATAAATCAGGCCTAAAAAGACAAATAACTGCGCAACCCTACTCACACAAGCAGTATGCTCATCTCATTAAATTGACAGCAGATGCATGTAGAATCTCTCTCTCTCTCTCTCTCTCTCTCTCTCTCTCTCACACACACACACACACACATCAAAGTAGAAGGGAGACTATTTAGGAAGAAGAAGGGGTCCATCAGGAACAAGGAGAAAGGACAAGAGGCTTGAGGGAGGTGAATATGATTGAAACACATGATATACATGTTTGAAACTTCATAATGCAATCCATTATTTTATACAACTATAGACTAGTTATGTAGAAAGAGGCCAAGAGTAGAATGGTGGTTACTAGAGGGTGGCAAGTATAGGAAGAAAGGGGTGAGGGGAAGTTGGTAATGGCACCAAGAAATTGGAGAACTAGGAAAGTCAAGGGTGCTGCACAGAAAGTCGACTACAAGCCATGCTAATAAAATGGACTGAGTGCTTCAAAATGCTAGAATAAAGGATTTTTAATATCTATGTCATAAAGAAGTGGTAAATGTCAGGTGTGCTAGCATTTTAGAGACAGAAACAGGAGGATCTCTATGAGTTTAACTTTACCCACATAGTGAGTTCAAGGCTAACCAGGGCTACAGAGAGAGACTTTTTTTTCAAAAAGGATTAACAAAAAGATAAACAGTTGGAGAGATAGATAAATACTTTTAACTGTATAAGTACACTGAAATACCACATGATAACCTTATATATGCGAATTTTCTATGTTGTGTTTTTACCACTTAAATTTTTTTTTAAAAAGTCAGATATGGTTGTAAATGCCTTTAATTTCAACACTCAGGAGCCAGAGGCAGGCAGACCTCTGAGAGTTCAAGACCAGCCTGGCCTACATATCTACTTCCAGGAAATCCAGAGAAACATAGTGAGGCCCTATCTCAAAAAACTTTTAGCATATATTGAAATACGACATGAATAATGTGAATGACAAAATATTAATGAATTAATAATTAATAAACCCCAAATGATTCAAGTCTCTTAGCAATGGAGAAAATTAGATGGTTAAATAAAGAAGAACACAACTCTATCTAGAAGACATAGTTGCAATGAACATAATCCAAGTAAAAGTCATGGCCTATGAGCTGAATAAACAAAAGCAACAGGCCAGCAGGGCTCATTCTCCTGGTAGCTAGAACTGACACATCAGGGCTACTCACATCAATGAATAGTCATACTTGGTACATACTAGCTCCAATACTACTCACTCTGGCACCTCATTTCTTTGCATGGATTTTCTTTGGGAGCCAGCATATTCTTGGCCATCACGTGATAGTGTGGAATTGCTGGAGAATTAATATCCCTGGGTTTAGTCCTCAACCACGATAATTGGCATGCAGCATGCAAGTGCCCAACTTCCTCCCTCTGGGACATGGAAACCCCTCAGCATATATGTTATGCCAACAGCTGGTCTCCCAGTGAGTAGAGCTCCATGTGTCCCACGGTCTTAATATGACTATTGGCTTCCTGCCTGCTCTGATTTAGCTTCTCTCCTTTGCCATTGTGCTCTCCACTTACCACCTCCGCCACTTGCATCTGAATCCTTGTTTCAGGATCTTAGTCAAAGAAACCCAGATGGTGCCTCAGATAACAGAGCAGTGACTGTTGTGCAGTAGAAACTAGAGTGAATAAAAGGGGAAATAGATCAAACACAGAAATTGTTCTCAGTTTGAGATAACTCAAATAGACAAAACATACTTATCAAGGCAATAAAATACACCAATGTTTAGATTTTGTCAATATAACATAAGATTCCTGAACTAGACAGAGAATGTACCTTCTTCCAACACCAAGTGGAATTTTCACTAAAGCTACTTCTATCTTTTCACACATACACAACCCTCCAGTTACTTAAACAAAAACAAATAAAACTTCATTGACAACATAGTGAAAGTCAGTATCATTTTAAAGGTCCTTGAACAATATAAGTGTAAACTTAAAGCAGTAAGAAATTTATTGTAATGCTTGGTCCCCTTTTACCCACCCCCAGTGGCCATTTCATAAAGCAACCATTAGTTATTAGATAACTCTTATCACAAAGGGAAAGATAAGACTAAATCTCAGAACTTCTACAAAATAGCAGGAATGGAAACACAACGTATCAAAATCTAAAATTCACAGTAGCAAATACTTATTTCAGTAAAATAAAACACACAAATGATGTGCCAATTCAAAGTGCTAGAAAAAATATCAACAAAGGAAAGTGAAAAAACAGAAACAAAAACAAAAACAGCAAAGAAAAGGTCACTAACTAAAAGCAGATCTGAGACAGGAAGAACTCATAGCCAAAGAAAATATATAAAGGACAAAATACACAAGCACAAGAAACAAAATTTGACAAGAAAGGAAGCAACAGAAGAAAAGAAAGAAGACTTGAAGTAACATGAAGACCCAAGTTCAGCCCCTAGAAACCTTGTTTTAAAAGGCGGGCACGGTAGTGCCTGCTTGTAATCTTGTCAGAGTTAGGGACATTCCTGTGCTGGCTGGCCAACCAGCCTAGGCTACTCTGCAAATTCCAGGCCAAAGACAGATGCTGCTTTGAAAATCAAGGTGCATGGCTCCTGAGGAATGGCACCTGTCTAAAAATGCACCCACACTGACACACTTCCATATCTAAACACACAAAGTGTTTAAAAGCAAGTAATAATAGTGAAAAAATAAAACTATGCACTTAGCAGAATATTAATATTATGCAAATTCCTTTACCAACTAGATAAAAATGGTACAATCTTAGAAAATATTTTCCTTCAGGGTTGGCCCCAGCAGAATTGAAAAGTTTAATTTGGACCAATTACCAAAGAAGAGAGAATTTTATAAATGGGTCTTTATGAATACCATGGTTAGAAGCTTGCCTGTCTGCCCGCCTTCCCTCTTCTTTTTTCTCATTATTTTTCATTATTAGTTTGTTTTGACTTTGGGGGATTGAATCCAGAGCCTTTGTGTAGGTACGGCAAATGCTGTACCACTGAGCTATATCCCCTAACTGACCAGATGTTTTTATTAGAAACACTCTGCCAAATCCCTAAATATCAGAACATTGCAATGCTACTTAAAAGATTCTACCACTTAAAAAGGTAAAATATGAAGTATGCATACCATGGACTCTAAAACCTATAAAAGTAATATAAAAAATAACTACAAACCAACTTCATGACTATCAACACAAAATATATTTTACAGTGGTGAGTAGAACCCAGCATTTCCTTGAAATAGAAGTTCATTGTGACTCAACAGTACTCACTCTAGGAAGAAAAACGTGATGCAACACTAGGGAAGAGGTAGACATGGTGACTCACAACTGTAACCCCACGCTTAGGAGGCTGTTGGTGGGGAGGGTATGAAGTCTGAGGCTAGCCTGGCTATGTAGTAAAACCCTGTCATCAAAATTCTCCCAGCCCACACAAAACCAAACTAAAAGTCCAAGGCTTAGATACAGGTTCCCATATGGGTGTGTATGTACATGTACCCATGTATGTCATATCTCTTTTACAAACTTTGTTTTATAATTTATTGCTCACTCAATCAAAACTCCCATTTTTTTATTGAAGTTAAGTAATTTGATTTTAAAGTTCTACAAGAATAAGTGGTCTTGCTTTTCAAGGAAACTCTGAAGATGAAGGACTATTTTGGAGGCCTTATCCTCTACATATTGAAAGATAATAAGAATCTAACTATAATCAAAACATGTCTAATGAAATATTTACACTATTCACACAATTAATGCTTATTTACTTATCAATATAAATAGCTCTCAAGCTGATTAAAATTTCCATTAAAAATGGGCCAAACACTTGAATAGTACTTCAAAGATGGTGAGTGGTAAATGAGCTCTTAAAATAGTCACTGTTACAAATTATGAAAATGTGAATTAAAACAAAGATGAGATGCTACTCTCTACCTATTAAAATCTCTAATATTTTAAAAGTTTAATTTTCATGGTTAATTCAAGGTGGTCTAATATTATTCTAGAGCATTGGTTCTCAACCTTCTTAATTCTGTGACACTTTAATCCAGTTCCTTATGTTGTGGTGAGCCACAGCCATAAAATTATTTTGTTGCTATTTCACAACTGTAATTTTGCTAGTTATGAGTCACAAGGTAAATATCTGATATGCAGGATAGCTGATGGGGTGTGACCTACAGGTTGAGAAGCACTGTCCTAGCTGCTTCTTTGAAAATACTCTTGGTTGAGATACACATATAAATTGGTGGACACTGGGTAAGGCATATTCTCTTCTGCAGTATGGGCAGGCCTCATCTAGTCAGTAGAAGGCCTGGGTAGCACAAAGATTGAACTGTCCCATTGGCAGAGGTGATTCTACAGAGGGAATCCAGAATTTCGTACACCTGCATATGGACATCTGGAGACAAATGGACAAAAATGAAGTTATTTGTCTCTATTGAAAAAAAATGAAGCACTTAAGTGATGGGAATTAGAGAAAAGGGTGGGATTCAGAATTCTCCTCCAGTTTCTGACTCAAGCAATGATGTGGGTGCTTGCACTTTATAATTCTCATTTTTCGTTGCCTCTGGAATATAGCGAGTGTAGGAATGGTGTTCTTAAAATGCAGCGAAACTGTAATGAAAGTCAACGCAATGTCATCTCTGATTGTGCTGCTTTCGTGTGGACAATGGAAAATCATGTTGCTTTGTGTATAATAGTTTATTTTCTTCATCTTTGGCCACTGGTGCAAGCTTTCTTGAGCATGAATGGCATTTCCTGGTGAGCTAACATCTTTCTGGGCTATGCCTCATGAGCCCAGCTGGGTTAATCTGGCAGCCTGTTCACTTTCATTGGAGAACGCCTGCTAGTTTCCATCTCCCCTTACTGCTTGATCAGTTGGGGGCCACTTCCTTGGTCTGCTGTTATGCAGTGATACTCACCCAGTGTTCTAGGTAGTATTATAATTTAAAATTAATCGTGTTACTTCCTCTGTAAACATTCAGTGACTTCTATTGGGCATCAAGTCAAAGTCTATGGCTTGAAAGTGCCGAATCTTCAAAAAAAAAAAAAAAGTGTTGTCCTCTTCAAATGTAGTTCTGGGAACCTTCACCCTGGCTCCAGTTTGCTCTGGCCTTTCAGAGCAAGCTCTTTTGAGTGACCTGCTGAGTTCTTTGGCCATTGGGCTATCATCCTGCTGGGGAGCATTCTTGACGCTGTTAGCTAGGGTTCTCTGTGTGTATTCCCGGTGCCTGTCTCATTTGCACTTACTGACATACCTTTGCACTTGTCTCAGGTTCCAATTCCCAGTGAGAAATTGTAGCTTTGGCATCCCGTGTCCAGTGTGTGTCCATGACTTGCACTTGACAACTTTCAGTGGCTCTTCAGTTGTTACTGAACTTAAGTGAGACAAGGGCATAGCTCTACTTCTGCCCACTAATGGTTGACTTTGCACCACACATACTCTCTCCCTTCATCCTCAGCATCATCTAACAGTTCCTGAGATGATTTGTCACACATCTATGAAATGACTATTTGGAAATTTCTGATCCTTGGCTGGTATAGTCTAACCTTATGGCTGAAAATTCCATTTTTTTGCTCCTGAATTGCTTCCTTTTGTAATCAATGTGTATGTAGTTCATCGATATTGTCTAATTTCTTAAAGATTTTTCTCTTGGAATTTGGGTCATGCCAGACCCCACGAATAGGCTAACTTGTTGAAATATCACATTTAACCTTCCCATTCAGGTAGGCTGAATAAAGCAGGATAAAGTATTAGTTATGAAGGGAAGGAAGGAATGATTACCATAACTTCTGGCTAAAAAAAAAATAGTTTAAGAAGAAAATAGGATGTGGAAATTTATAACTGGCATGTGAAAACAATTGACTCAAGTTTTATATTGAAAAGAACAGTTGATTTCAGATATTACTTGTTTATTCAAAACCACCCTTTGTTACCTTAGAGCCCCACTCTTATGCTGAAGCACTGTTTGCTTCGCCTTACCCCAACTAGGCACTGGTCAGAGTATTACATGTGCCCTTCTAGATCTTATTTCTGTCCTTTTCTGTCTACCTAAAGAATGACTGTCATGGAACCAGCAGGCTAAACACCACGGAGCCTACAGGCTCATCACCATGGAACCTACAGGCTGATCATTGTGGGACCTAAATGCTGGTCATCATGGAAACTGAGGCTGGCCATTGTAGAACCTGGAGCCTGACCATTGTGGGACCTGGAGGCTGACCATCATGTGATCTAAAGGCTGATCATCATGGACTCTACAGGCTGACAATCATGAACATGGGACTCTAACCATCATGGACATGAGAAGCTCACCATCACCGATCTGGGAGGATGATGACCATGAATAGCACTGACAAGTTCCCATCTTGAGAAATCTACTTGGATCTGAAAGGAAAGCACTAGGAGGGCCTAGAAACTAACAAACGGAAACACTTCCTGTCCAGCCAGGCTGAGGTGGTCAGCAGCTGATTCTCTGTCACACAAGCTTGTCTCCTCTTCAAAGAGTTGCTGAGCACAGAACCATTTGCCAGGCTGTTGTGACTGTCCCTTCTCTTGCCTTTCATTCCAGGGCCCACTACTAGCTTGGTTTGTTACACTCATCCCTCTGCGAACACTTCAGGAATTAGTCTCCTCAGGTCAAGCACCTGAATGAAGGTGTTTCTGGATCTTGGTGAACATGACATCAAAAGTCATTCTGTGTGAAAAATTCAGTTCCAGAATTCCAAGGCTCTCGAGAGGCCTTGGTGATCACTGTAAACTCCCCATGTTACTAGGAAGAGACAGAAGCTCAGTAAGAAGCGATGCTTGTCATACTGCCAAAAAACCTGTGTCCAAGGTCCAGGGCTAAGTCTTCTTGCCAGATGAACACTCTCACCGTGGTCCCAAACAGTCGGATAGCTGAGCACTCCTGCATTTCTGCCTTCACTCTCTCATCAGAGGAGGCTGTGAGGTGCTCTGTGTATTCACTCATCACCTCTGGTCTCTAGATCTTGCAGTGATTACAGATGCAGAAACCCAGTGCCTGTCATTAACCACATGGCCTGGGGAATGTGTGACAAGCAGGCTTCTCACCTGGATCTGACAACAGAGCTATACTTAAACCATGTTGCCTTTGGCTAAGCCCAACCCCATCATGTGGGCTAATCTAAAATCAAAATAGAGTTCCCGAGGCCAGAGCAAATGGCAAAGGGTGTCTTGACTGTGACAGCTGTGCAAGGACAGAAAGGGTATGAGGTCACCAGACTATGGCTGACATGGGTTCCTTCACTAAAAGTAAGCCAGAGGCTGTCCTTCTCATGAAGGAGGCCCTGGAAGAATGGGGTAATGGTTGGAGCTGCTCTTAGGAGTCCCTGAGTGGTGTTCACAGGCAGCCCTAAGGCCAAGGGTCATGCTGAAGTCCAGAATCAGAACTGGGAAGTTGTAAAGTTCACTAAAACTATTGACTCGTTAAGTCAGGAGCATTTGGGTATGACTGTACCAAGATCTGGCCTTCCAACCCGGGGAAGTTCAAAGAATTACATGCATGCAGGTACTCTGACAGCCTTCTGTAGCCAGGATGCAGCAAGGATGCCTACCTAAGCAATTCTGCTAGGGGAGGCCCTGCGAAAGGATTTGTCACCTTCAGGGAAATGCAAATCAAAACCACAATGACAGACATATCATCCAACCCTGGGTGGAGGGGCTGTTATTGAAGACAAGAGATAACACATGCTGGGTGAGAAAACCAATGGTAGAGCTGTGTTAGGGAAATGTACAGTCAGAGCTATTACAGAAACCACAAAGAACAAGTAGATCCATTATATGATCTAGATATCCTATTACTGAGGGTATAGTCAACAGAAAGAAAACCAATACTTCAGGGTTTACTGCATCACTGCTTACAATGGCCACAATATGGGATCAACAGTGTCCATTCTTAGATAAATGGCTAAAGAGAATCTCTCTCTCTCTCTCTCTCTCTCTCTCTCTCTCTCTCTCTCTCTCTCTCTCTCTCTCTCACTCACACTTACACACACGTGAGCACAAGGAATACGCTAGTATTCAGTCATAAAATGAAGTCCTATCATTTGCAGCAACAGCAACATGGATGGATATCATGTTAAATCAGGCTCAGAAAGACATATGCTACATGATCTCCTTCATGTGTGGAAAGAAAAAAAAAATGGTTTTCCAGAAGTAGAGAGGCTCAGGAGGGTGGGAGGAATAGAGACAAAGAGATAAAGATAGTCAGTACCAAGATAGAGCTCACCATGAGGGTTAAATTCCAGTGTTGCACAGCAGGTGACAATATTCTATAATCTATGACATATTTTTATAAAGAACTGGGAGACAGGGTTTGAAGATGCTAATACAAAACAATGCTAATTCACTTTACACTATTTATGAATGAATACATAACTTGTATTCCATAAATATCTAGATAAAAATAAAATAAAATGAACCTTTGAATGGTGGCACATTTCTTTAGCACCAGTCTTTAAGAAGCAGAGGCAGGTGGATCTCTTTGAGTTTGAAGCCAGCATGGTCTGCATAATGAGGTTCAGGTCAGTGGGGCTACACAGTGACACTGTGTCTAAGAAAAAAAATATCCCTGAGCAGTGGCAAGTTCTTGGCGTCCCCGCTGCTCGAGACAGAGCCCGAAGATCACATGAGTGTCAGAGGTCAAGCAAGTGTGGCAAACAGCCAGGTCCTGTCTAAAAAAAAATAGTGATAATTTTAAGTGACGAAATGTTTTAAAGAATACAGCAATGGCTCTTGCCTATTGTTCATGTGATAAAATCACCACTTGCTTAATAAAGAAAATCTGGAAGTAGTGGAGAACAGAAAATGAACCTTTCAGGCATGTTGCCATGCTGTCCACCACAGGGGACAGTCTGCGACAGCTATATCTAGAAGAGAGATGGCTGTCTTCCCTGTGTCTGGCTGAGAGCCCATCAAGGAAGCACTACCACATCCCGCTGGGGTTCACACCCACAGTCAGGCTTGCTGCCTGTTGGTCCCTGAGGATCCTGGAAGCAACAGGGGACCAGACACTGACTCACAGCCAGCACATTTGGCCCTCACTCAGTACGGTTGCTGGTTGTGCCCTCTGAGGCAAACCGTGCTGTTTCTCTCGTCTGAGCAGGCAGACTGGCCAGCACAGCTTTGCACTTTGCCCGATGCTCTGTCTTGTTGCTGAGTTTCTGCTTGCAAATAAAACTTAGTGGGCACACACACGTGGACAGACCTGGGTGCTCTTCCACCTCAGGCCTTGCAGCCACATGATGTTGGTAGCAGCTTCTTAGCCTAAGGTTCCTGAGTCACAAGATCCAGAAGCCCCTTGTGGGGAGCTCTTAGGCCTGATGGGGCCTAGAAATTCTCTTCCCAAGCCATGCCTCACACCTTTCCTTGGGGTCCCTGTAGGTCTTAATTTCAGATGGGATGCTGGCAGTAGGGCCGGCACAAGACAGTTGCACCTGTTTTTTCTCATTCTCAAGCAAGATCTATAAGCAGTTAAGTCCTTATTGCTCAGTTGCATCAAACATGCAAGGACTACATCACACCAGGTCCCAGGAGTCTTGATTTGATGCTGCTTGGGTACCAGGAGGTCTTAGTGAAGAACCTAGGCCCCCATTAGATTCCTGGTTCAGGAATCCTGGCAACAGAGAGCCTGCCTACTCTCTCTAGACCAGTCATGAGTCAAGCTCATACACACTACTCAGGGGTAGCTTTCATTATGTGAGTCTAGCCAATGAGAAGCATTCATTTGTCCTGGGAAACTCTTTCTGGGGTACAGTGGGTGAGGGGCAAGGTTGGATTTAGGGCTTAGGCCAATGTCAGGGTGAACCCAAGTGTGACCATCACCAAGCCATTACATGTTTCATTGCCTTGGTTGAAAGGAGGAGGGATCAGATGAGACTGGGGTTTGGCTTTATGAGATAGATTTAGGAAACTTGTGAACTCCACATGGCTGAATTAAGGCAACGCTTAAGAGGCCCCAGGTTACTCAGCCTACTAAGTTAATTATTCCTTTTTATATAAGGAGGAGAAAAGAGCAAAGCAAATGAAGGTAGAGGAGAGTTGTGGACCTTGCCAGCAGACCCCTTAATTCCTGTGTGATCAAAGATAATCACAAGGCCTTGGTAACCCCACCGTCCCCAACTCCATCTCACAGGAAGGAGCCTTAAAAGCCCACTGTTGTTATCACTCGGAAAATGGCGCTGCATTGTCCAGTACCCACGGTGTCGCCCAGGAAGATCTGGGATGGTAAATGTCATGGTGCCATCAAAGGGGACTTTGGTTCTGTGAAATGCAATCACTTACTCCAGTCCGCTTTCCAAGCCGAACCCTTTTCACGTGTGACTCACTCACTGACTCCCAGCAGCGTCATCATTCACACAGCCGTCTTCTGAGTGGCTTGTGGCCATCTTGTTCTAAGCTCCACCTCAGCCCACTCCTCATCCCCAGTGCCAGTGGCTCTCTGCCCAACCTGGGGCTTGGCCAGCTGTACCCTTGAGTTGGAAACCTGCCAGCAAGCCCAGTCTTTGTCCTGTCCCTGGCCACTGTCATCCCTGCAGTCTGGAGTCTTTCCAAAGACTCTGAGCTGCCTTGCAGGAACACTGCAGCCTCCCTCTCTTGGGTATCTGCCCACTAGCCATTGGCCAAGCAGGTCTTCAGGAGTTTTGTACTCTGAATTTGCTGCCATGGCATCAGTCCTGTGTTCTCAGGCTTGACACTCCCACATGAATGAGGCCCACAGAGTTCCGGGTCACAAATGCCAATAGACTCCATTGAGAAATGGCCATAGTAACAAGAAGCGCCACATTCCACAGGGGACTAAGTGGTTATAAGAGGCTTTCCTTGGGAGGTGGCTGGGTTTTGGAGAAGCAATAGGTGTTTTAATAAAGCATTGTAGAATGAACCCACATGGAATTTTCAGAGAAATGCAAGCTGCTTAAGTTTTAGAGGGTGGAGAAACTGAAGAGCAGCAGGAAATCTTAGTGGAGGGGCACTAGCCAGAGCTCAGCCTTCAGCAAGTCCTTTACCTTGCCTATATGGCAGGGCCAGCCCCTGCTCCGGTCAAAGAGTCAGGGTATGAGAGTGGTGCCAGGGCTCACATTGCTACTCTTAGAGACCTGGTGAGGCTGGGCTCAGCGATGAGGTGAAGAGCAATATGTGGTCCCACCTAGATAGACACCCATTCCTTCCTCCGTCATGAGTTTCCAGCCTCTGCATCTAGGGGAAGGGTCTAGGATGCAAGTCCAGAAACCACAGTGCATTGCTTTCTTGTGAGGAGTATGCCAGGCGGTATGAGGCAAGCTGCTGCCACCTGCACTCACTCGGCGCACACCCCAGTTGGGAACATGGCCAAACCACTCATGAACAGGTGCCAGCATCGTTAATCGCTTCTTGATCTTTCCGCTTTGAACACATTTGTATTTCTAGTGGAACACAGGAGTGGGTGGCAGCAGCCTCAGCCCTAGGAATGTCTCTGCAGTGGAACAGAGCCCTGGTGCACGACTTCTAGTCTGAGTATCCTGCAGCAGCCCTGGCTTCCTCAGCCCTGTGGCTCCGTTCACCTGCCAAGAAGCCTCTCCCTTGACGCTGAGTTGAGGGGCTTCCACCCGGGCCACCCACCAAGAAGAACCTCAAATCTTTGCCCCACATCTTTTCTCCCCCAGGATACTTGTTACACTCTTGATTGGCATTTCCATGTGGCTACTTGCCAGCAGGCTCACTGGAAGGCAGAGACACTAATTTGTAATTGTCTCCAGCACCCATTGGGGATTCCAACTGACAGAACCTCTTCTGGTATTAGATGCAAAGGAAAAGAGAAGGGAAAGGAAAGGCAGGCACCAAGGAAGGAAAGAAGGGAGGAGGGGATGTTGGATGGGGGAAGGTGGAAAGGGCGAATAGAAGAGGAGAGGGAAGAAAGGGAGGAAAGAGGACAGGTGTGTCAGATGCTTCTGTACCCCCGAATTGGGGGGTCGTGGCATCTGAGTACAGAGCCTTGGGATGAGGCAGAGCTGGACAGAGGCAGCCCAGCACGGCCAGCACAGTGATTTGCACTACCTGTTTTCTCCACCTGCTCTTTTTTCCTCCCTGTCCCAGGAATATCTGTCATGCTAGTCTTCAGCCTCCCTGGGTCTCTGGGATTACCCTTCCAGGGCCTTCTGGCCCTCTTCTTCTTCCTGGTAGATGAACAAATCCCCCTTTCACTGACAGTGCAGTTCTCTGTTGTAACAAAAAGAATCATCAGGAAAAATGTTATCCCTCTGATGCAGCATTAGAGGAAATGCTGGTATCAGTTGGTACCCAAATCCCGTGCCTCTAGGTACAAAAGTATTTGTGTTCAATATGGGGGTCCCTGAAAAAGTCTCAGCTTGCACTTCTGATGGCTTCTGGTCCTGGAAAATTTTCCAGCCCTTTTGGGATCCAGGATTCTTTGAGCAGAGGAGATGTTCCCTGGACTAGTGTCTTGGCCACTCAATCCCCTACTAAAGAAAAAGGTGACATCATGATAGAATCCAGAATGCATTCAGGCCAATCTGCTAGTGTGTGTTACTGTGCACTCCTCTACTCATAAGGGGTAGATGTGGCTGCACTGACTCACGTAAGTGGGATGAAAAAGGACAATGGAGCCATTGATCCTACTAGTTTGTGAAGCGAGTCTACTATTTGTTGGGCTCTTTTCTTCCTTTCTGCTTGTGATGGATGGATAATATTACACTGTTGTCTAAATATTTTAGGTTCCAAACCAATAGATGTCCTGGAAGTTAGCACAGTGAACAACATACAGCATAGTTGTTACCAATTGGAGGTGGCCTGATCCGCAGGCACTACAGAGCTTCCGTTGAACCAGTGGCCAGAATGCTGGCTGTATTTGGTTTGGAGGTATAAGGAAGGCACAGAGAGTAGACTGGACCTTCAGGAAGAGCAACAGTGGGACAAATATAGCCGTAGAAGGAGAAAGTCACAGAAGAATTTAGTGATTAGCAAATGTTTCCTTGTCTTTCTGATTTGGAAACCACTGGAATCAGCCACTCAGGAGGTGCAGGCATGAGGCCCAGACACACACACACACAACAAAGTGGGGTCATGGTCAAGTGAGGGAAGCTGGCAGGACACACAAGCCAGCGATCTTCCAGGTCAGGAGCTGAGCCGAAGGGCTTTCCAGAGGCCTAGAAAGGAACACTCTCGGTGTAGTAGTAATGCTCATAGCAGGACTTCTGGGATCCATCCCTGGAGAGGCAGCTTTGAAAGCTGAATGGGTTGGACAAGTTGTAAAGGGCCTGCATTCTAAATTCAGAGAGTCACAAACAACTTCCTTCTTGAGAACCGATCAGCAGGTTTTAGAAGCTAGATCCATCAGGGAAGAGTTGCCAGGGTTTTTTTTTTTTTTTTTTTTTCAGGCTACAAGCCCTGCAGGGGAGCCTGTAAAGACTTCTTACAGGCTCATTTCTGGCCATAATGTGCCACACACAGGCAGGGAGCAAAGCAGACAAATCTCAGGCAAGATGTGAGCCTGAGCTCTGGCCATCTCCACTAATCTTTGCTTTCCTCAGAGACCGAGGCATTCACCAAACATTTACTGCTCTGCGTGAGCCAGTATCTAGTAATAGATGCCACAGATTTTATGGACTACATTGGGATATTTGGGGGATGCTTCTCATAATTATCTGGGCAATGACTGGAGCTGAGCCATTTACTTCCTGTTTGCAATTGCTCACCTTTTCTCCCTGCCTCTGTGTTATGCAATATAGCTAGAAGGCAGTGGATAGATGCCTTTACAGGCTTCCTGCCAGGATGATGACCTGAGTTAAGGCTGTTGAGGTTTCCCTGAATGAACTAAGCCTTTCCTGCTACTTGCCTCGAGGCTCATCTTTGCAGCCAGGAAGGTGAGAGATGAGGAGTGTGGTGTGTAAAACACAGCTAATAGAGGCTGCCATGAGACAAAGTGGGAGCAAGGAGGTGTGAGCGTGCTGGATAGAGTTGAGGAGTTGTCTGGGCCAAGGATGGAGACTCCAGTTGAAGCATATGGAGGGTTCTGGGCACAGCAGGCAGGGGAAATATTCAAAGAATATAAAGGTATATATGCCCTCAGGGTACTCTCAGTAAATGGATGGTTGCATATAGACAAAGAAAACAGTGGAAAGGCTGTTTAGACTAGGGATGGGCAGGATAGGGTCTCCCATCAGTCTGGTAGGCTAAGGAGAGAATTTGGACTTAACTGGACAACAGGAGCCACAGGAGGTGCCTGCAAGAATGCAAGCCACAGGATGGACCAGTCTGGTCTTCTTAGCCCCCCGTTTGTCCATCTTGAAGTTGGTGCTTTGATGTGTGGGTTTACTAAGAAGATGAGGCAAGAGCAACTGTGATGACACTTAGCAGAGACCACAACATGACCAGGAGGCTGTGACCAATCTGTATCTCACACCCCCAAATCTGGAGGTGTGAGATACATATTTTGAGGTGTAGACCACAGCACATATGGCATCATATTGATTCACATGAGCAAGATTAACTAGAGGAGGGGGCCCTTGTGCTCCCCGGACTGTCTCTGGACCTCTCAGGTTTGGTTGGGGAGCACAGCTGAATTAAAAGTGTTCACAAACACCTGTGAGGGCTGAAAGATATAGGCCCGAGAGATGCACACATTCACTCATTCATGCTTCTTCAGTAACAGCCTCTTTCTCACTGGTCTCCCCAAGGGAGATCCCTTAGGGCCCCTGTATTTTCTCTTCTCTCTACCCAGTTTATATCTTTCTCCCTCAGTAATTTACTCAAACCCGGGTCTTTCTACATCCCCTGCTGTCTGAGCATGACATCTCCCTTTCCTGGTGATTTTTCTCTATAACACTCATGCATGCCATACCCAGCATTTTGTTTAAGGTCTGCTCTTCTATAATAGAACATATGCGGTGCTGATGGTTTTTGTCTATTGTTTTTGCTGAGACTCAGAGGAATACAGAAGGATTTAGCCATAGCTTCTCACTTTTAAAGGCCCTCATCAGCCTATGCATTAAAGGGCTGGTCTCTGACCTGTGGCACTATGGGGAAGGAACCTTCAGGAGCTGAGGCATAGACAGAGTTAGGTAAATGTTGTTGCATATCTGGAGGAGCTATCACGATCCCAGCCCCTTGCTCTCTATTTTATATCATGCTATTATAAGGTGAGCAGTGGCCTCCAGCACACCCTTCTGTCATGATGTGTTGTGTTGCCACAAGGAGCAGCAACGGGGCCAAAATCTCTAATACCATGAGCCAAAATAAACCCTTTTAAACTGTTTACCTCAGGTGTTTGGTCACAGTGATGGGACACTGATTAACACAGCAGCCAAAATATCTGTTAGCAGAATAAATTAATCCCTCCATTTTGCAGGCAGGACATACATTGTAGCATGAAATCCACAGACAGTTACAGGATTGGATTTGCATTTATTTGTGGCACTAAGAGAAGGAGCAGACAGCTGTGACTAAGAGCAATTGGCTGGTAGCTCTCGCCTCACTGAGAAAGTTTAGCAATGGTAATCACATAGTACCACGTTCTCATTCTACCCAAAGCCTAGATTTGAAACAGGGTGAAACAGCAAAATGATTTCATATATTTTTTTTTTCACTAAGGCAGAGATTTTGTATCGTGAACTTCTTTTGACTTCTATTGCTGTCTTGGTTTTCTCCATATAAGAAAAGGTTTTAGAGACACATTGAAAAGGAAAAAAAAAACCCACAAAACTTCCTGCTGTTTAAATTCTTTGAAGATGGTGTCTACCCAGCATATGCTATAAGACTGTCATATAATACCAGAGCAGCTGCTGGACCATGCTGAAGTGTGTCAGGATACAATGTAAGTCACAGATTGTGCAGCACAATTTGGATGGCTCTCTGTGACATGGAAGCACCCAACACCTTGCTCCTTGGCCCTCTGAAGAATTCCAGAAGGCCATTGGTGAAGTCTCAGGCTCCATGCAAGGCTCCTTCAGAGTGGCCTGATGCACTTCATAGCCTGCTAGGGCACTGGGGACAGATATACAAGTGGGACACAAGCCATAAGAAAGGGACAACACTTCCAGTGTTCTGGTCTTTGCTTCCTATCACCTCATAAGGAGCCAGGAATGCCCTATTCACATGGTCAAGTAGGGCTCCTATTCTGGGCAACACTAGCTGAAATTTAAAAGTGTAGTTGGTCCGATCATGGTCCAAGATCATCTGCGAGGTGTGAGGCTTCACTATGTAAGGAATATGAATTTGATGCTTCACTATCCTGCAGCCTTCCTCTACCACTCTTCTGATTCCAGAAATAGAGCATCATATAGCATGTGATTGATTCTGACCGTTTCTGTTGATTTATGCTTTTGTCCACCTAGAATTCAAAAGACCTTAAACAAATGATTTTAACCACATGTAAGCATCCAAAGACTCAAAGATCAAAAAATCAATGTAAGGTATGATTCCTTGTGCCCAGAGCTATAATCAAGTGTGAGTGTTGGGCTCCAGCCTGTGTGTTCCCATTACTCTGCCAACAAGAGCAGTTTATTGGCAATTGTGAGCATCCAGAGGCAGATCATATGTCCTTGGCACACAAGCCACACAGCAAAGCACCATCTCCCCTTTGACTATTATGCAGAAACACCAAAAATCCACTGTGGGCATGTTGGCCTGGAGACAGGAAAGTACCACTTCTTTATGGTTTCATTTCCTGTCCCGTAGATTCCTTTACTGATGATCCTGGGAGCTGTACAGGTAGTTTCTGCAGTGGTAGGACCTCACACGAGCAAGGGAACCTGCAGAAAGATGGGTAGAGTTACTGTCTCTGTGGGCAATAAAGAGATATGCAAGCTCATCTGTGTAAAGGGTGTTGGAGAACTAAAGTCTAAACCAATGACCATGTTGCTTACTATCCCAAAGAGCCTTTCCAAAATGTAAATACACTTAAAACCTTGCAAGAACTTGTGACTACAGAAGCATTGTGAAGTCCATAGATAATTGTTTGTAGGACTCTATTCCAAAACTATACTCATTGCCCTCTTGTATTCCTCCATCTACAGTCATGCTGGAAGGGATGCCTGAGTCAAGAACCCTAGTATCTTACTCACTACGACATATATGAAGTGCGTGTCCAGAGTTTTTTGTGGTGTGGATAGAGGAGCATGCAAGTTCATCCTCTATTTGGCAGGAAAGGTTTCATAGCTCCTGCTGGTTCAGTTCTCTCCTGATAGCCCAACAATGGGAAATCCAGATCTAGGGGACTGTTTTTAGTGCCTCTGATATGTTTTTAAAGAAATGGATTTTCTATGAAATAATCACTGTCTCTCTCCTGGAGTATCAAACTGGGGCACAGTTTGGACAGTGCTGGAATGGGAATTTCAGTTCATCAACCAAAACAAATACTCGAAAGACTCTGACTCCTTCAGAACTAACACAAGCACCACTGGGTTGACAATACCCCGCTTATGTCCAGTGTATCTGCTATGTGTTGGGCCCCATGTATACTGTACAAGTCTATCTTCTGTGTGTTGGGTACCATGTGTACTGTACAAGGTTATCTGCTGTCTGTTGGGTACTAATTGTACTGTACAAGTCTTAGCTCATCTGCATATCAGCCCAAGGTAGCAGTGACATACTATCACTGCCATTATGAACTTTGCCTCTCATATAATGGCAAGGTAAATTGTACTTCAAGTCAAGTGCTCACATACAGTTTTATCTTAGCAATGCTTGTTGAGTGGTCAGGGCCTCTGTCCATTTGCATATATGGTTCCAATTTAATTTTTATTCATGATCACCAGTAATCCATCCCCTGAAGCCCTGTTATCTCCCCTTTACCTCAGTCATCTCAGCATTCAAGGGATCCACTCCATTTGCAGCCTTGTTGATGAAGCTTTGGACCTAGGTATAGGTAGATGCTCTACAGATATTTGCTAATTCTACACTACCTCCCTTGAGCTGTCCTGTGCGTATTTTCTCAGTTGTCCCTCACAGGGGCTTGGACTTCTCCAGTCCATCTGATGTCTATAACCCTCCAAGCCTCCACACTCTAGTTCTCTTCCTCCACCCCCAGCCTGCACACAAAGGACTCTGTTCCCTCAACAGGTTTCCATTTACCTGGATCTTTCCAACGGTCCTATCATTAACTCAAGAAAAATGAGTACACTATGTGTGGAAAAGTACATTTCCTCATATTTGTAAACTGAACATCACAGTTTCTCCAGGTGGTGGCTTTGGGAGATGTCTAGGTCTATAGGAGTGTAGTGTCTCCCAAGGGCTTAGTGTCTAGTCCAGGCCTTGAACAATTCTGCAATCTCACTGTTGTGCTTCCAGCCCAATGGCATTGGACATCAACCTCAATGGACCTGCCATCCCCTTGCCCTGTCTTCCCAGGGGGAGAGAAGCCACTGGCTGTAGCTCTTTAAGCCACCTCCCTGTGGCTTCTTCTCACAGCAACAGACATGGACTTGGTGGGGGGATATTGCCAGCACTGTCAGCCTCACAGCTTCCCTAACACCCATGGCATGTGTAGATGAAGGGGGTGCTGTGACCCTCTGCTTTCTCCTGCAATGCAGCAATGGGGGAAATGTGTGAATTTTGATCCTGCAGGGATAGTGGTACAACAGGAGAGGTAAATATACCAGTTTTCTGTATAGTGACTTTCAATCAGAGATCATTTAGCTGGGAGAAATTAGTGCCTTTGGATCAAGTACTCCTGAGCAGCTAGCTGAGTGAGTCCTCCTACTCAGAGCACAGGTCCTCTGACCACTTGCATGTATGGCCCAATTCCTTTTATCTTCATGTGGGCCCAGTAACATCTTCTCAGCTCTTTCAGCACCCTTTGACCTCTGGTGCCTCCACATTCTGGAGTCAGCCTCTCTAAGCAGCCTTGTTGATGAAGCTTGGAACCAAGGGAGACATAGGCAACAGCCCTACTAACAGCTACCAATCATGAAGCTACACAGTAGCCATCCTGTGGTTCCTTACAAGGACTTTTCCAGTCCATCTGACGCCTACAACTCTCCAAGGCCCTGCTCTGGTATTCCTCCATCCCCAGCAGAAGCAAAAGCATATGCAAAATATCTATGGCAGATTTGCTTGTGCAGGGCTCCAGAAACCATGCAGAAGGCTGCCCAGAGCCGACAGAAGTGAGGGGGAACATGGCTCCATTAGCTACTGGTTAAGATGGGCTAAGGACTAGCACATCCATGACATCTTTCCTGTTTCCCCTTCACAGGGAGATAGGAGGCTTAGTGAGTCTGAGGTGACATTCTTCCTCTAAATTGCCTCAGTAACACTGTTGGAAATCAATGGATTATCTGTATGGGTTGGTTTCTGGACTCTATTGTATCTACTGATGTCCTCACTCACTGTATCTATGTAAGAAGTCTTAATATCAGATAATGTACGTCCTCCAGCTTTGTCCTTTTTATTTTAGATTCTTATTTTGTCTACCGGAGGCCTTTTGCATTCCAGTATAAATCTATGAATCATGTTTTTCCAATAAAATTTTAATTAAAAAAAAGGGAAGAAGGGACAAGAGGTCGGGAACAAAGTAGGGAAGCCACAGCCAAAATCCACAGCCAAGATAATTTTTACTGTGCTGGGACAAGCATCAAAGAGAAGACAGAAGTTTAAGGGTCCAATGGTTAGGACAAAACCTGTATCCAAGGTAATCAGGTGATGTCATGGGTGGGGAGAGGGTGAGGGAGGCAAGGTCAGGGTGTGGTCAGAGCTGACTAAGAAAGGGAGCCTGCCTTCAGGTGCCAGGGAAAGTTGGGGAGAACTGGACCTAAGCCTGGGCAGCATCAGAGGGCAGCGGGGGAAGTGGGATTGAAATGTAAAAAATAAATTAATAAAAATGTTTAAAAAAGAAAAAATAGCATAGAATATTATAAAGGTTATGTAAACCCCCATGATAACTATCCCAGTTAAATTTATTGAGTCACCAGGGCAGGAAAAAGACAAGAAAAGGAAGGGCAACTAGTTGGGAAGAGGAGGGTACTAGGAGGAGTAAGAGGGGCAGAACAAGAGGGTATGGAGGGTGAATACAACCAAAATATCACACACTCACACACACACACACACACACGAAAATGTCAGAATGGAACCTGTCATTGTGTACAATTAATATATGCCAATAAATACATATACCAAAATAAACAAATTTAAAAAAGTGGACAGCATAGCAGGGACCACCTGGAAGGTATGGGAGGAGATACAGCCAGTCAGTGTCCCATGCAGATACATGCCACAGAGGAAGCTGAGAGAGGGGATGAATTAGGAAGAAGCTAAAGAGACAGTTCCAGGGCCATGATGGAGGATGGGCAAGGATGGTACCTCATAAAGAACTCTGGCATAGCCAGCAGTATGCCTATCAGGGCTGGCAGAGGGCTGTAGGCTTACAGAGTAGGGAACCCACATTTTATAATAGTGCTTTCCTCTAGACTCCAGACCCTGACCTCCACACACTTCTAGTCAGTCTTCAGTTGTTAATCCAAACCAGAAGAATAAAATCACTGCAGGGTCTAGAAAACACACATGCACGTGTGAGCACACGTGTGTGGGTGCGCGCGTGCGCACACACACACACACACACACACACACACACACACACACACACACACACACACACACACACGACAGTCTCAGTCTTGGATGGCCTGGAGCTCATTATCTAGACCAGCCTGGCTTCTAATGTATGGACAGTCCAATGGCCTCTGCTGCCCCTAGTGCTGGGATTAAGTTGATATGTTTTAACAATGCATGTATCACTAGCACCACAGCCACAATCAAGATCATAATGGCACTATCAAGATTTCCTTCAACTCCCTTCAGTCAAATGCCACCAATCAACTAGCACTACAGAGAAATTCATATTTTCTAGAAATTCATAGAAATTGAGCAATTTGGCTCATGCAAGTTTTATGGCCAGGTTGTTTCCAGCAATTGTCTTGCAATTCATCTATATTGCTGCATATATTGCAGTCATTCACATCACTGTTATTGCAGTAGGTACTATATGGACATATCATATTTGTTTATTCTTTTGCTGATGGGCAATTGTTCCCAATTTTGAGGCAGTTATGAACAAAACTGCTATAAGCATTGTATGTGAATGCAAATGCACTCATCTTCCTGCCTTCCTCCTCTTTTTCTCTCCACAAGTGTTGAAGAAAATCAGAGAAAATGGCATTTTCTTCCTTTTTGGTGTTGGGCAAGTATTCACTCTTCTACTGTCAGGCATGGGTCAGCTGTCAGTTTTCATTGATGGCCTCTATCAGTTTGAGGAAATTCCTTTTTTTCGTGAGACATGATGTATATTGTGAAATGCTTCAAAAGAATCTATTAGGATGATCATATGGAAATAGATTTTAAATGTTAATCTAATGTTGCATTCCTAGGGCACATTTCTCTTGGCCATCACACTCCACCATTCTTAGATTGTTTCCTTTCTTACCTATCATATGGTAGCTGAATCAGTGGATTCGTAGGCTAAGTTGAGGGCTGCTCTCCTCTTCAACTTTCGAGATGAACTTATTTAGAGGGCTTGTTACATTTAAACCTCATCGATGAAGCTATCCAGGTGTGTGTGTGTGTGTGTGTGTGTGTGTGTGTGTGTGTGTGTGTGTGTGTGTGTGTGTGTAAAGGCTTTTAGTAAAAGTCTTATTTTTCTTTACCAGATGTGGAGCTGTTCAGCTTATGTATTTCTTCTGGAATTTTGCACTTGTATTTTCATAGTTTGAAGTTGGCATGAAGTTGTATGTGGTATTCTTTTTGGATAATAGTCTCTGATGATGTCTGTAGAATTTATGTGGGACTATGTCTCCTTCCTGAAATTGACAAAGAACCTTTTTCTCTTGCTATATCCTGAACAAGTCTTACCAATTTATTGGTTTTGTTTCAGAACTAGCTGTGGGTTTAACTTTTAAAATCAGTTTTCTCTTTTACTTCAGATTCCGCTTTGACTTTGACTATTTCCTGCTAACTTTAGACTTCAGTTTTGCTCTTCTTTTTGTAGTTTCCTAGGGAAGAACATAACTCAGCTGTAGAATGACAAAGCACTATGGAATTCCGTGGAAAGCACTTTAGCAGCACTCCACGCTTCTGTGGTGTAAATTACAATTATCTCAAACTCTTTTCCTTCGTTCGTTCGTTCGTTCCTTCCTTCCTTTCTCTTTTTGTTCTTTTGTTTTTTCGAGACAGGGTTTCTCTGTATTGCTTTGGAGTCTATCCTGGAACTCACTCTGTAGACCAGGCTGGTTTTGAACTCACAGAAATCTGTCTGCTTCTGCCTCCCAAGTGCTGGGACTAAAGACATGCGCCCGGCTCAAACTATTTTCTAATTCTCCGTTTTTTCCCTTTTGCCAATGGATTATTTAGAACTATGTTATTTCAATACTTGGGGATTTTCCTGAAGCCATTTTGTTATTAATTTAATCCTGTTATAGTCATAAACATAATTGTTACTTGTAGTCATTATGGGGCAGGTCTCAATCATGTTTAGTCACTAATGTTGCAAGCTGGCTTTCCATTGTTTCCTGATCATTTTTGGTTGGATGCCAGACAGTGCTAATTTTGCCTTGAGTGTTAAATAGTTTCACATTCGTGTGTATATTCTTAAGCTTTGTTCTGAGATATGGTCATTTGGAGGTAATTTGAGACCTGTTTCAAAGATTTTGGGGCAGGAGAAGGCCATGTAAATTGTTTCCCACTGCTGAGATAGTGTGTCTACCCAGTGCTTGAAAGATGTGACATTTTATTCCAGCTTCAGAAGACTCAAAGGCATTATCCTCAAACTATGAGAGTGCCATATTGTCCTCTCCCAGTCTTGGTGATCGTCTTTACAGCCTCATCGTACTGGCTTAATACTCAAGCAGGTCCTACATGTCTCTGGATTGCTGTGTCACAATCTCCTCTTTAGTACTGGCCTTGCATGCTTCACAAAATAGGAGTTCATGGGTATAGTGGATAGTTTTCTGACAACTGAACACAAGCTATAGTCTCTCAGGAGGAAGGAACCTCAATTGAGAAAATACATCCATAAAATTAGACTGTAAGCAAGCTTGCAGAACATTTTCTTAATTAGTAATTGATGAGGTAGGATCCAGTCTGTTGTGGGTGGTGCCACACCTGGCTGGTAGTCGTGGGTTCTGTAAGAAAGTAGGCTGAGCAAGCCACAAGAAATTACCCAATAAGCACCATTCCTCCATGACCACTGCAGCTCCTGCCTCCAGGCTCCTGTCTTGACTTCCTTCAATGATGAACAGTGATATGAAAGTGTAAGCCAAATAAGCCCTTTCCTCCTCAAGTTGATCCTGGTCACTGTGTTTCATCACTGAAAAAGTAACTCTAACAAGGACAATGGGCCTGTGTTATTACCCCTTTTACACTACAGCTCAGATGTCGCTAGCAGAGGAGATGTTGGATGTAGGCCTCATTCTCTGCTGTGGTGTCTCACAGGAACCATGATCCTGTGGCTCAATGGTTAATTACTTTGAAGTCATATATATATATATATATATTTTTATTTTAAACTGGCTGCTTTAGGCAGGACGGTAATTCCAATCCTTGAATGACCTTTTGGGTTGAAGAATCTCCCAGAGAACCATTGAGTAATATTTAAAAAGCTGTGCTCTTCCTCCTCCATGTGCCCTGGGTAGTTTGGTTCAACTGGCCCACTTCTGCTGTTCTGGGTTATGTATCAGACCCTTCCCTTTCCACTCAGCCTACATAAACTGTGCCAAAGCAGAAGCAGGCAGTATGAATAGCTCCAAATCACACACACACATACACACATCCTGGCATACCAGAAAGCTCTCTGTAAATACTGTTTCAGCTTTATTCTTGTGATTCTTGTCAAAAAACCAATCTCAAAATGATTAGGATGGAGCCCCACTAAAATGAACTTTGAGCTGCATGCCACTCTATGAATATTTTCCCCCTTAAAAAACAAACAACTGTAAAAAGTAATCTCCAGTGTCATGCAGGTGAAGTCACCCAGGAGTCAAGTATGCTAAATGTTTGCAATGTGTTTCTACTGCACACAAATAAAATCCTGAGCCAGGTTTGATGGTCACACACCTTAATCCCAGCATTCTGAAGATGGAGACAGGAGGATCCCTGAGTTCAATGCTCACCTGGGCTACACAGTGAGATTTCGTTTCATCAAAAGGAGAAAAGGTGTGTGCGGGTAGGCAGAAGGGTAGATAATGAAGATGGACACAGGCATGAGAAAAAACAAATATAGCAATCTGTCATGAAATGCTCTTGGGGCTAGATATAGGGATGTTTGCTGCATAATTATTTCAGCTTTCCAACATGTCTCTATTTTAAAAATGATATAAAAAAACAATCCTTCATGCAAAGACAAAAGAAATGGAGCTTGCTGAACTGTATTTTATAGAAGTCAGAGTAAGAAATGCCTGTGAACCCTAAGCAGGCTTTCAAATATTTAGCTAGAGGCTAAAATCCTCTAGCCAACCGTGAGATAGTTCATTAAAAAAAAATCCCACAATGTAAAAACTAGAACTCGTGTGAGTGTCAGGAGTGCACACTGTGGACTATGGACTTGCACCTTGGCTGGGTGAGGCATTGAGAGCTGCTCATACCCTTTTCACCCCTGTACCTTCTTCCACTGGTAAAATGAGAGTGAGGTCACTGTTACAGAGTTGTCAGGTGGCCAAAGGCATTTCACAGGGTGCCCAGCACAATGGGTGGGCTAGCGCCCCTGCTCACTGAATGGTTCCAGGGTGCTCCTGTGTTGGCATGCTTCCACACATGCTGTGGCTCTTGGTTTTGGAGGTTTCAGCCTGTAACTGGGTCAGCCTAAGGTGTTGGGTCTATGGAAGCACATCACAGAGGAGGCACAGGATAGGGTATGTGTGGCAGGGTACACATACTCCTTTCACAGGAGGGAAGGAGAAAGCAGAAGGAGCTTGCCAACAGTGGCCAGAGCTCCCATTAGGCTTCTCTTTTAGCCTATGGGCTTCTGGAGAACACTACAGATGCAGACTGTATTACTTCCCAAGGCCAGGTTTAGGGGTCTGTAATGAGGATCTGGCATGAAGCCACAGGCTGAGTGAGCACTCCCAGCTCGCTGATGCTAGGGTACTGAGGTAATTCTTTCTGGGATATTGTGATACCTTACCTAGGTGAATCTCTCAGAACCATGAGGATAAGTGGGGATATGGCAAGCTGGTGATAGAAGGAGAAGGGAGACAGGGGAGGCAGAGCAGCTTCTCATCCGTTGCTCTGACATGCAGTGTAGAAGACCTGGAAGTCAAGTCTACTACCAGCAAGACCAATATGATGATGTAACATGGGTTGGACCAGTTCTCAGTATATAAGAAAAAAATTTGGAGGCAAAAGTAATGCTCGTGTTTTTTGTTTGTTTGTTTTTGGTGGGGGCATATAAAAATAAGACCACAAAAGGACAGCATGGGAAACATTTATCTAGAATTTCACTGAAGCAAGTTTATGGAGGCAAGTAACTGTCAAGGAAGCTTGCACATTACTGACAGCAAATTATGTCAGCTCTGGCTTTGGCTATGCTACTGAGTTACTGCCATCTAGATTGGCACTAGGGACAGTTCTCCTGTTGAGAGTCTGCTTCTGTGGCCAGCAGACCAGCAGCAGCCTGGAGATAAGTGTGTGACGAAGAGGAGAGAGGTGGTGCTGATGGGAGAAGGTGTCAAAGCAGAGATCAGTGTGGATGCCACACACCAGAACCTCCTCCATGACTCCCTAAAAGAGTCTTGTATTATTTTATCTAGACAAAAAGAAAAGTTCTCCAGGGGTCACCAGAAAATACAAAATAATACAAAAACATTTAACTTTTGTTTTTCTCCCTTACCTGCAGAGGAGAAAATTCCCTGCACAGAGAAAGGAGAAGGCAATAGTGTTTCTGGGGAATGCTGTTGGAGAATATGTTTTTTTTTTATTTTCGGCAAAAATAAATCACCCAGAGAGCAGGAAATTCTCTAGTGAAGTGCTTTTCTTCCAGGTTGGGTGGACAGACTCTAGGTAGCAGCTGGTTGGCAGCTGAGGGTGCAAACAGGTCAGGAAGTAAGACTGGGGATGCTCAAAGGTCATTTTATTTCCCCAAAGGAATCTGTATACTTGCAATTTGAATTGGATATCTGGAAAGGTTTTCTCCTGATCCTCATGGGCAGTGATCTCTCAGTATATGGACAGCAAGATGCAGTAGGAAGGCTGGGATGTTACAGCATACCATGAACGAGGCATACTCTCTTAATTCTCCTTCCAGCTTGTAACCCTATGCCCACTCTACCCCAGCAGCTATGGATGGGTGATAATACAATGATGGGTGAGTCTTGTTGTGCAAGTCCATGTTGTGCAAGCAGAGGCCTACATACAACAGGACTTAACACTAGTTCTCAGGGAACTCGGAGTTATGACCTGCATTATGAAGGGAAAATTATATAGTGACAATGGGGGAACACTGAGCCAGCCTGTGACTGAGGGAGCCTTTGGGGGGAGTTGAGAGTGAAAATGAAAACAAGTAGGATGAATGTGCCCAGCAGTTCTGTAACATGCTTTACCCCAGCTCCATTTCAGGTAACTTCGGAGAGCTATCACAGGAATATCCCGACTGCATGTCTTGAAGCCATTCCAATTTAACTACACAAAGCTAGGCTTGCACGACGAACAACCTGGGCCCAGTGTTTGAAGCAACTGTACTTAGTTAGGAGTCAGGTCTATTCTGATACACATTTCTGTTCCCTAGTCCCTGGAACATGGTGTTCTCTTCAACTGAGAAGGAAGGAGTTTGTTGTTCTCCTCCATAGCTTGGGACCTCCTGATAATGTCACATGTCTAATCAGTTCTTGGGGCTTCCTGTAGAGGTCAAGAGACATGACATGCATGTGTCTACATCTGTGATTCCTGTAGTGGGAAAGAGGGCACCTGTGCTGTGTGAGCTCAGTGTGGCTCATGGGCATTTGCCAAGGAGGCCAGGAGCTGATAAGATGTCTGGGCATTGCAAAGGTGCTGACCTAGGATAGTTTTGCCAGGAAAAGTCACAGGATATCAGCACCCCACCTGCCTATTTATCAAATGGAACCCACAGCCTTTCCTCCCAGTGGACTAGAGCAGGAGATTGTTATGCCCTCGGTGTGGGGTGGGGATGGGGATTCTAACCAAGTCCTTCAGTTGTTCTGAAAGGTTATTTCTCTCTTTCTCTGTCTCTGTGACACAGTGCTTTTTGTAGGCATCACAATGAAGCTTCACTCAACTGTTTCTCTGAATGGATCTCCCTGTGTCAGCATCCTAGAAGATGCTACCAAAGGCTTAGGGAATGGAGCACTGCTATGTGCATGTTTACATACACACACAGAAGGTGTACGTTCCCAGCCCCCTGACACAATTCATCTAATGCCAATTTGCCAAGGCAGCTGTTTTTACCTTGGCTATGAATGAAGGAATGAAAGGAGGAGAAGGAGGAAACTGTCACAGGGAGGTGGATGTGCACTGAAACCTATCCCTGAGAAGAGGGGACTTGCTAGGAAGAAACCTGAGTGGTTACAGCAGAGCTTCATATGGAACCAGAAGCAAAGCAGGCAACTGGGAGTTGCATTGGCAGCCACCAATAGTCAGAGACCAGGGCCACTCACATCACGAAGGCAACTGTGATCACTTTGAAAGACAATGATGCCATCTTTAAGATAAATTCTCCTTCTCCATCAAACTGACCCTTGCGTATCATGGGCAGCATCTTCCCAATGAGACAGGAGTCACAGTAGGGTGAATAACCGTCCCAATCTGCATGTCATGGTCAGTTTTCTGTTCTTAAAGTACTGAATCTTAGGGAAGTCCCACCCCAGGATCTGAGCTCAGAAAGGGCTTTCTCAGGAGGCAAGAAGCATCATGCAATGTGCACTTCAGCCTTTCACAAAATCCTGGAGGGCCCATCTGAGCAGGAACTCACACTGAACACCCAGGTGTGAAGAGCCACACAGAAGCTTAACTGAAGAGAACTCAGCCCAGGCTACAAATGCCACTGACTTACTGGATTTTCCTCAAGGTCAGTTGAACCAAAGAGGGGAGAGAAGCTAAAGAAATAGCTGTGTGTTTTGACACTCCAGAGCCATCACAGTCCGTGGTCCACACAGCAGGAGAGCACCATCTGACCAGTTGTTTGGAACCTTTACCTGAACTGTGAACATTTCCCCTGATGCCCCAGGTCTAGTGCTGCACAGAAAACATGGCAGGAGGAAGGCAAACCATTGGCCACAAAGGTGGGAGAATTCTCCTAGGGATCCAGCACCTGCCCAGGAGAGGGTAGTGTAGCCCATAAGGGGCTGAGAGGGGCTGCTTAGGAGGGTCTATCATCCCATCAGCCTCATTCTGCAGTAGGTGGTAGAGGTCATACCTCTGGTTACAATAGTGACAGCTAGAGTGACAAGAACCTGTTCAGTGTCATCTTGCCCCACATCACCCAGGACCCAACTTAAAGCCCCAAAACACTTTGTAAACAAATATGCTATATAAATCATTAAACATATACTGACCCATACTTTCCAGAATAGATAAGGGGAACCCAAGAGCTAAGTCGGCCCAAAAAATACTCAAAACTTGGTCTTGTGGATTCCATTTAAGCAGCTGACCAAAAGTTGAGGTCATGTGGGTAATGACAGCTGTGTCTTCTACACTGGCTAGAACATGTTAGCTCCACTGACATGTCCTCCAAGCATGCCTGGGGTGTATACTGGCCAGCTTCCTCCTCACTGCAATCAGCTGGCCACGACTACTGCAGCCCCTCTCAGTCTCTGTCCTTCATTTCCACCTCTTACTTCCCTGATCACTTGGTCTATTCTTCCAGACGATTTCAATTTTGCTTCTTTTTATCTTTCTACAAGACAGAGGAAATCGGTCTCAGGGAATGCAAGCCTGAGTATTAAATGTGTAGATTACCACTTGTTAAGCTGTATTGCCTTGGCTTTTAGCTCCTTCTGACACAGTGATCTTTTCATCACTGCAGGAGAAAGTTGTGTCTATTTTGAAAAGCTCCAGCTGGTGATATGTGTGCAACTATTGAGAGCAAGTGTGTGTGTGTGTCCACACATGTATGAGTATGAAAAGCTTATAAAACATATCAGGCACTGGAAGACATTAATAATGTAATACTATTATCAACTTGTTATAATGAAAATTATTTATACTTCGCCAATTGTGAATTCCTAGGATTTTCCAATCAAACCATGGTTGACTAGCTCACTGAAAGGGCAGGATGGGAAGCGTCAGATAGGCTATACTCAGTGTTTTTCAGAATATATTATGGCAGAAAAGAATACATATAATTATCCCAAACCTTACTTAGAGCAAAGTCCCTTTGCAGACAGTTTAACTCAGCTGATGTATGGGTTCTAACTTCTGAAAAGTCTGATTCAGGACTCAGATATTACCTATAGACTTTTTGTTGAGAAACATGATTTTAAGAGCTCAGAAACACAGTCCTCACTAAATGGTCCTCACTAAATTACTTAGGACTTCTCGAAGAAGTTCAGAGCAACCAGTTTTGGAACTCAGCCTCTGGGAAATGAATGCCTGGGGTCCAGAGGAATCTCAGGGTTGTACTCACAGTCTTCTGCCTTCCATGACTCCATCTTAATCATTCACGACACCAGTTCAAAATTACACCAATTCCATAGACATGGGAAACCAAAAGGGCCCTGAAATAAAGGTTCCAGGTGCCTTCCTGAGGAGCCTGTGTGAAGCTTGTGCTGCTAGATAAGGACCTGGAGTGGGCTATACCTCCAGTGAAGATAGCTTACATCCTTGATAGGAAATGTCACTTCTTGGGTGCCTACATAGTCACATCTTCCTAGCCATGGCTGCTTTCATATAGGACAGGCCCAGGCAGATGGTGGTTAACCAGGGAACTGAGCCTAATGGATTGTGAGGGAGTTTGGAAAACTGCTACTCAGGGGTAGCATGATCTGTGATGAGGGAAGGGCAGATTTTCTCAGCTCCATGTCCTAGCAACCTTTCCTCTCCTCTGTCCCATTAGACTTCTAATTGGGGAACAAGGAGCTCTGTCTGTCTTATTCACAGCAAGTAGCAGCCCATGTGAAAGAGGCCCAGCCTTTGATTCATGTAACCTGCTTTCCTTGGAGGACACAGTCTGGGCAACAAGTACCTTTTGAGTTAAGTCCTGTCCATGTCTGACTAAGCCAAGAGACTTGGGTTCTCTAGCCTTGTACACTTCACATATTAAGTGAAGATTAACTTTCTACAGACCTCTTCAGGTACAGCACAGTTTTGGATGCAGAAATGATGTCTTAGAAAAATCTAAAATCCCCTCGCGTCTTTGTTATTAGCATAACTTTCCATATCCAGGAGGCATGCGCAACTATGGAAGTCACAGGGCAGTCTTGAGCTGAAGCACAGCTTGGAAGCCAGGTGGAATTTTTACTGCTTCGGGGGTCACAGTTCTCTACAGTGTCTAGGTGGGAAACAGACATGCAGGCCTGCCTGTGTCAGACTGTACAGAAAGAGACCCAGGGGAAGAAAAAAGTTGATGCTCTGCCGTAAGACTGAATTCCCTGAGAGCTATGCATTATGCTGGCAGATGAAAGTTGGTAGTGGAGATAGGTGATGTCATGGCAGGCTAAAGGTGCTGCATTCCCAGTAGGAGCTCTAGGGAGCCAAGTGGATTCTCAGCCACTAATGCTAATTTGGGCTTAGAAGGGGGGCAGTAGTGGGTTCAGCTTAAACATTGCCACATGGGCAGCAGGCAGCACAGAGCTGGCTTTCTCCTGAGTCAGCTCTTTTCTGCCCAGCCCTCAGTGGTGCCTTCCAGGAGCTGGGCTGCACAGTCAGCTTTGCCTCCATTCCTGTTACCCACACTGATGCTCACCTTTCTCAGTCTTGCAGCTCCTGTGCCCGAGCGGATGGCATCCATCAAGGCTTGCCTGGCATCCACTGTGTTGCTGAGGGTGCCTGTGCTGAACCTGGAAACTGATATGGAGGCCTGGGAGGCCGGAGGGGGTGGTGGTGGCAGGACAGGTGGGGGTGGAAGGCCATGGTCTTCTTGCCGAGTTTTGTTCAAACCTGGAGCCAAGAGCGCAGCATCTCGGAAGCCCTGAAGCTCCTCAGAGGCAAGGGATGACACCTAACGAGGCATTTAAATGATTACTACAGTGAGTGCTCATGTACCCCATCTTATGTGTGACACACCATGGTGATGACACTGAGGTGAGGATTTGGGGGGTGATGAGATTTTAAATGTGGAATTACTATTAATAGAATCAATACCCTAAAAGATAGACCCCAGAGAAGTCCTCAACCTTCGGTCATGTGAAGCCTTTGTATGAAGGTACTAGGAATCAGAAAGACAACTCTAGGCATCACCAGTTCTGTGGCTGCCATGATCTTTGACTTCTAGCTTCCAGAACTGTGGGGAATGAACCTCTGTTGTTTCTAAGGCACCCACTTCTGTTACTTTGTTCCAGTAGTCTGCCAGACTCAGGCAGTTACAATTTGTGTAAAGGTCCTTTCTAAGAATATATAGCATGCAGCTACCCATCTCACAGTCAGCCTCAAACAGCTCCTTAAGGATGAACCACAGGAAACAGGCTTCCATCTCCTGATGACTTGTACACATATCCTTGTGCTCTTCCAATGTGTGGCTCAAAGGCACCACGTATGGCAAGAGTACGTTCTTCATATGTGAGGATAGGAAAAAGAAGCCAGACACACAAACTTGAATAACTAGGGGTGGGGATTGATACCCACTAAAACCACAGCGGAAATGTGCAAGTCACACCATTTCTTACATCCCATGTATGACAGCCACAGGTGCATTGGCTTGCTTCTAAACTCCATATTTTGTCTATAGTGGTGCATGTTCGGGGCCTGCTTCACAATAGCCTCATTCTGTGAGGGCATGCAGTGGCCTAGTTTTCTTACCCCAAGATCATGATGATTATGAGAGAATTTGGAAAGTGTTAGTGTAAAGGGTAGGCCTGCAGAAAAGGCAGGAAAATGCTGGTGACCTTTCACTTTCTATGAGCAGTAGCCATGACAGCTGCCTGGAGTTGGGTAACAATGTGCCAAGTAAGTAGAGTTTGCAGTTCTGATGGTGACTACCATCCAGTCAGAGTAATGGACACTTGGTGGTACTGGCCTAGGTTGCTGCAGAGAAGAGTAGACAGTATTTTGAACCTGTTATGTATGGGAGGCCCTTTTCCTTACCTTCCTCAGGCTGAGAGTCCCACTGTGGCCCCGGATGGCTGCCAGAAGGGCAGATCGCTCACTCTCTGTCTCCATGTAGGATGGTTTCTTTGGCCTTCCTTCTGAAGTATGTTCTGCAGTCTAGAATATTAACAAGGTTAACATATTCCACTCTGACAATAAAGAAAGGCTAACTCCCTTTGGCGGAGGCCTATAGCATCAATTCTACTCAATCTGTCTGCTTAAAGGTACATTCAGAGGGTTCCAGAAGAGCTTTCAACTTAGCCACAGCATCGAAGCATATGCGCACAACAATTTTCTCTTCTAGTTTCAGCACAGTATTCAGAGACTTTACTGAGCCATTCAACATGTGTAGATCAGGCTTTGAGCTAGACTACGTTGCCCAAATGTAGGATGATGGCAGGGATGTGGGGCTAAGCCCAGTGGAGTTCAGTGCATTAAGCCCTTTTCAAAAGCTGAAGCATACCTTCAGCTTTCTACATAACCCTGCCGTCAGCTGAGGGTCAGCTACCTGAGAATGGAAGGCTACAGACTTAGGGTTGCATCGATTGTTGTCTCTTACTATGAGATTATTCCTGCTATCCTCCTAGCTTTCTCTAGATGACATGTAAATCTTACAAATACACTGAAATCTTCTAAAGCTGGATGACAATATTACTGGGTGACATTGGGCCAGACCATTTAGAATCAGCCTACCTTGTTTCCTCAACTGAAAATGAGAGGAGATAACTCTTCATTATTAGCACTGGCTTAGTAATAATATTTTGATGTATTAAATGAGCTGATATGGAAAGGAACTCAAAATTCTTGCTTGTTTTTGTTTTTACTGTAGAATGACAATGCAATGCCATAACATAAAGTTTCAGTCAACAATATATATACCACATTGATGACAGCAGACTCATAAGACTAAAAAGGGCTGAAAGACTCCTGCCTCTCGGTGACACTGTAGCCATATTAATATCCTACTGTAATGACTTTTGCAGGTATTTGGGGTGCGGCTAGTGTAGGCAAGCCTATGCATTGTACTGGTAGAAATCTAGAGGTATGACACACAGTTACATACAGTTGTAACTCTGGATTATGACAGTGGGTGACTATGTTATTGTATGCATTTGCTATACTATAGGTTCTATGGTTACTTTGGCATGGACAACTACTTTTAGGATATGGTTTTATTCCCTTATCTACCTCCCAAATGATGAGGACTGCTACATCAGCAGCATCGTTTTCATCTCTGGTTGATGTCATTTGATGTAACAAGAAGTCCCTGCTGAGTGCTGTTGTCATACAGGCTTTGTGTGACACCTCATGATGTTCCTACAACAGTGAAACCAAACTGCCCCACAGATCTCAGAATGTTTAGCTGTGTTCATCAATACATGGGCCTGCCTGAGTCTTACTATCTCAGAGTGTCAAGATGTTCTCCAGAAGCTTATGAAAGGCACAGTCCTCAGCTTGTCACCACTAAGGGATGGTGGAGACTTTAGGAGTGGTATAAGGTGGGATGTCCAAGGTCATTGGAAGGAAATCCTTAAGGGGATGGCGGGACACTTGTCTTTCATCACCCTGGTTATGAGGCGAGCATTTGATCTGCCATGTGTTCTCAACACACTGTGTCACTTTGCTACAAGCTCAAAAGAAAACAAGCCAACTGATCATGAACTCTAACCTTCAAACCTTGAGCCAAGATAAACCTTACCTAAGTTTTTCAGGTATTTTGTTATGATAACACAAAGCTTGACAGAGTGCTTCTGGACCAGAGTACAGATGGTCCCACCCGCTGGCCTCATTATTGCTCTGGCCCAGTGGATAGATATGTACTGATTGACATCTTTTCCACTGGACTGCTGGAGCCCAACAAGATAAAGCCCATCAGCCTCTCTAGTGCATTGATTCAAATGTTTTAGAAGAAGGAAATAGAATGTAGTTAAAACAAAACCCGCAAACCTGCAGTGTTGTCTCTGTAGTATTTTCTTCAGTCCCATTCTCAAGATATACCATGGGGATGAAAGCCTTGCTCAGACACTCCCTGTACCTGACCCCTGATGCCCACCACATTCACCTTGCGGAGCTTGTCTCTCCCTCCTGATGAGTGGATAGCTTCCATTAGGGCACTGTGCAGAGAGGTGTCTTTTGGAACTGGCCTTTGAACAACAGGCTTGAACTTTTTCTTTGGCCCAAAAATGCTGGATGGTAGAACATCCTCTGTGTCTTGAACATCTGTAGTTAACGGACTGGACTTTTCTTCTGTCTGTAAGATGATGTAGCTGGTAGGGCTAGACTCTTTTAGGCAGTGAGGAGGTTCACAATTTCCTGGGGGCTGTGCAGAACCATTCATGAGTATCCTCCCAGAGTCACGGGCCTCTGCCAAGAGCAGAGGGGGTGGGTGCGTCCTGTCGGGTGCCTGTGTGGGGTTAGATGTTGAGCTCGTCTTTTGGTTACTTGCAGTTTGCTTTTCATTGAAACCACAGCTCAGTCCCACAGAAACACGATCCCGCTGGGAAGATCCGACTGGGAGGAAATTAGAGTTTCTGTGAACAGCAGCAGGACACTCTTGAGTTGATGGCTTCCCATATGAGCTTCTGACCTCCACTCTGGGATGGTCTCCTGCTGGTATCTGCTCACCAGGGTTGCTGGAAAGGCAGACAGAGCCTTGGTTTGTAACATGCTCGTGCTGTTGTCCCTCTGAGTATAGGTTGGGAGCTGCATCATCTTTCCCGGTGGGAGGTGGTCTAACCAGCTTTGACTCCTCATGACCGTTTTCAGCTATCTTCTTATGTGGTCTCACCACATCAGCATGGACTTTTGGAGGCCCCATCTTCTTGGCAATAGCAGAGGCCATGTACTGGCTGGATGTTCTTCTCTGAGGCTTGAGGAATGTGACTTCTGTGGAGTTAGCTGCTGGCACTTTCACATGACAAGAGACTGCTGTACGTGGCCGGCTTCTCTCGTCCTCCCTGTCTGCCCCATATTCTGGCAGGGCAGGCTGCTGCTGGGGGGTGGGCAGCATGAAGGCTGTCTTCGGGCCATTATCCTGCTGTGGTTTTACTGGTGTGGCAGTAGTGGTGGTGGAGGGGGGCCTTTTGACTGTAGCCTCTGCTGGCCCATTCAGGTATTTTTCCATTGAGTTGCGCCTCCAGAACTCTTTGACTTTTCCAATAGGTTGCCCATCTGTTTCAACAACAGCTGATGAGTGGGGTATGGTCCTGCTGCCATTCATGTGAGGACTCACAAGATTCCCTAGTTCATCAATCTTAATGGCACCAGTGGAGAGGGACACACCCCTGTCATAACACCTCATCTCTGATTTGGGAGGAACAATTTTATATGTAGTGAGGCCATACTTCAGTCCATAGCTTCCCCCTGAGACCTGGCCATGATGAGACCATGGTGGTGGTGCCGAGATGGAGTTTTCATCCTTCCCATCTTTTTGATTCACTGGCAGTGTATTTACTCTGTGACCTGCCTGTGTCTTCTCACAGTGAGTAGAACCATGCACCTTGCCTTTATCCTTTGCTTTTGGGTCATCTATATAAAGCTTTGAAACAAATGAAGTAACTCTGGGGTCTACTTCAACTGGATTCTCATCTTCAGATGTGTTGGCTAAGCTTGATGACTGATTTCTCTTTCTGTTATCTTGGGAAGGAGGGGAGGGGCCAGGCTCTTTTCTGTTTGCCCTTACATATGACTGGCGATGCTCATTTTGAAATGGAGACAGGTGAGATCTTTGGCTGGCAATGACCCCTGTGTTACAAGAAGCAGCACTGTTGCTTCTACTGGAGAATAGCCCTGAGTCAACAGGCTCATCAGAAACTTCCCCGATAAATGTAATTGGGATGTCATCCACGCCATTATCAGGGATTATGGCTTCTTGCAGACTGTGGTTAGACACACCATTTATGGAGCTGGTTAGAGAGCTGGTATCTGTTTCATAATTTTCTTCCATTCCTGCAGAGAAAGATAAACATAAGTCACCAATTGGCACCCCTTGTAGTATTTCCAGTGAGTTAGTGCAAGCATGGCCAATACTTTGATTTCCCCAGGGATTACTACTGTGTTTTTTTTAAAAGCATACATGTTAAATGTTATCTTGATTTATAATTCACAACTGCCTGGAGCAGAGAGCCATTTGCAGATCCATGATGTTTTAGGCTGAGATGATTTTGCCAAGCCATCCACTTGTAAAACAGATTCTTACATTTGATGTTCTGGAAAATGTTTCTCAACTGAACTGGGATTTTTCCCTTCCTATTTCTGTGTCCACTAAAAGCACAGCAAGATATGTAGAACGGTTTGCTTTAGCTTTAATTTCTTAAAGAGAGAGTAAGTTTTGGTGTCTTCAGAATTACATGGTTTCTTCAAAGCACTAAATGATGTGATGGGTCATGTGGTTATAATCTGTAGGAGACAACATGGCTGACTCAGATTCCCAGCTGTGTCAATGGGATACCAATGAGAAGAGACAGAAAACCGAATTAGACAAGATCAGGGTCACTTTTTAGTGTCTGTTTTTAATCCTTGTTTTGTTTTTCTAGTTAATTTTTGATGTATGCCATTAAGTAAATAGTGTAGCTTTCTTTGTCTAAAGGAGTTCCTCCTAACTCACTGAAATTGTTTGCCTTGACCTTATAGTGTTATTTTCCAAGAAACATGTTAAAAGAAGAGTGGTACCATGGGGTGCTCCATGCTAAAGGTGTTTATTGTGGACAAAAGATGGTGTATTTTGCACTACCAAGAGTTGTAAGTTTTAGTAAAGACAGTTGCTTCTCTTTGTGCCATACTGTGTTTCCCTACCTCGTTTTGGTATTCTGGATATTTCTATCTTTAATGTGCGCAGAATACTACTTAACACTCAAAAAACAGTGTGGCTGGTCTACGTTTGAAAAATTAGTGAGATGCTCTTAATACTGCTTGGAGTCCTGACCGAAAAAAAAATATCCATCAAGAACAGCTCTCACCTGAGAGAGGAGTTCAGCCCTTACACACAGGCAAAACACATCCAAAACAAGTTGCAATCCTGAGACTTCTTTCTTGTGGAGTCACTAAAGTACTTGGAAAAAGTGACTTCCTGTAAGGTCATACAGGATGCTATCAAAGTAGGAGGCTTGAGGCTGTTACCTTCCAGGTGTTCTTCAAGTTCTGCCTGGGTTTGATGGAAGTGCCCAGTAATGAATAGGTCTTCATCATCATTTGGAGGCATAGTGAGTTTCTCATTTCTAAGGAAGAGCAAAGAAGAGAGAGGAAGAGTGCTTGATTTCTTAGTACTAGAAACTTCAGTTCATATTCAAAGCTAAGTAGTCCACATCCACTACAGCACTTTTGTCCTTGGAACTAAACAGATTAGTTGCATGACTGATGCGTGTATATATGTGTATATTATATGAGGCATATGAGTTATGCGTGTAATACATGATAAGTTTGTAATGTTATATTCACATTAGCCTCCAAACTTTACCAACAGCTGAACCCTATGTAGTTGTAATGTGGTCACCGTGCTTTCATTCTGTTACAGCAGACAAGTAAA
Organism: Cricetiscus sungorus; assembly: GCA_030556225.1. Lineage (NCBI taxonomy): Eukaryota > Metazoa > Chordata > Mammalia > Rodentia > Cricetidae > Cricetiscus > Cricetiscus sungorus. Next base: position 5,915,495 of record JANBXA010000491.1, read on the forward strand.
CATGCTGGTAGGTTGCAAGCACATACCTGAGTTGCACTACACCTGGCATTCTAAGAAGTGAGGCACCTAATGACCAGCTGTGGGTCATGATGCTGGGGCTGGGCCTCCCCTCTAACTCTAAACTGACAGCCTGTTCCTAAACACCTGCATTTTATCAGTGTCCCTCAGGCTGTTGTCACATAGGATTCAGCAGGCTTTGGTGCAGGACACGTTTGAACTTCCTAGGACGTCAGAATCTCAGAGAGGAGCATGTGGGGCTGTATGGGAAGTATTCAGAAGTCCTCCAGTTTCGCAAGCCCCATGCCTCCTCTGTGCTTCCCCTCTTCAGTGATCCAGCTGCAAGATTTGGAAAGGTAGAAATAATTCATTCCTCTACAATAAGGGCTTTCATACTGTCTGACATGTTTCTTTTTAAAATCACATCATTGCATCTTAATTTCTGCACTGGGCAGAAGATGGGAGATACAGGGGCTTGGGAAACATGATTGTGCCACTCATGGAGGTAACCTAGCATTGAATTTTTTTTATTGTGACCATAAAGACCACAACAGGAGAGACAGAATACATTATGCCCACTGTAATAGTGTGTAAGTTCCATTCTTGACCCTCCCTGTGGTTTCCTTCTTGGAGGCCTTCAGAGGAAGCTCCAGAAGATGGCATGCCTCTGTGCTATAGGGGCACTCTTTGCCTACTGGACCCTGAATAGAGACTGTTTGTATAAATCGCATTACTACAACCCTTACAAATGATTTATAAGGTAAGTGGTGTTGTCATTATCATTGTTCAGATAGGAAATTCTAAAGAGAGACCAACTGACATGTGCAAGGTCACACAACATTCAAAGCCAGGTGCACCTGCTCCAGAGACTGAGTAAGGATAGGCTGCATTGACCAGGTGGCCCAGCCACGTCTAGGGTCAAGAGGGACAATGTGGCCCCCTGTGGCACAGGGCATCCTAAGATATGTCATCCTGCTGCTCAGTAGAGGGAGGTCATGATTGATTTGCGTCACAGGGACAATGGCATATGTGAGACAACTGCTGCTAAAACAATTTGAAAGCTGCTTCTGCAAGGGCCTTTGCCTCTCTTTCCCTATTGTGCAAAAAACACAGACATGTCTATGGCAATTGTCCGTCCTTAGTGAAAGCTGAAGGTTTCTTTCCGCTGATTGTTAAAATTGAGGACCAATTTCCATCATTGCTAATCAGGCCCAGATAATGATGCATGAAATGTGCCTTGTAGAATCCTCACTTACGCAGCAAAATTTTTATTCTAATAAATGAGCCCTTCTTTCTTAGTGACTATGTCCATTTGGGAGCCAGGAAGTAGCTTCAGGATCGGCCTCTGCTAATGTCCTCTGACAGGCTAGACAAAGGGGGCTGGTTGGAGATGTGTGTGCATGCAAACCAATTAATAAGGACCACAAGAGGTGCTCAATTGTCCTTCCCACTGCTTTGCTTTCGGCCTTTGTTTCAATTCAGTTTACTAAAGCTGTTTTGCTTTTTTAGGGAATGTGATGGAAAAATACAATCAAATATTTACTAGAATATATAGCAGAGGAAAATATGGAAATTTCTAGATGAAATGGTACTAAACATGTAAAATAGATCACTTTTTGTGTTTATATTTTTAGTATAGGATGCTTAAAGTCCAGCCAAAGAGTATTACATATAATAATATATGTGTGTATATGTTTTACAACAAAGTATTTGTCTTCAAAGAATGTATGGTTCTATCACTCAGGAGACATTGAAGAGAAGATTATCAGTAAGAATTAAGACTAAATTTCCCCAATTTAGTCTAAATGTTAAAATAGAAAACACCTTTAACTAATTAAACTTCAATGAATATAAGGCATACACACCTGCTGTTGATTTCAAATGGAAAACAACACTGAATCATGTATCTTTATCTTTGTAAGGAAACAATACAATGGGAGAAGAAAATATAAATACAACAGTGTTCTTTGTATTCTGTGAGGAAATCTAAAATATTCATTAGTACCGAGAGCTGTCTACATTGTAAAGGGCAATGAAATCAGTAACTCTGACATCAGAGAGCCTGTGGAGAAATGCAGTCCAATCAGTAACCATGACAATCAGAGAGGCTATGGAGAAATACAGACTACTAATGCTGCTTCTAGCACAATGCATGGAAAAAAACCGAGACAGAACTATATATAGGATAACTGTGATGACATAAATGCCACATACGCCTGTGGACAAGGTTGAGCTAGGAATGAGCTAGTGTGTTTTACTTACGCGGGGGCTGTTTTAATTTACAGAGGCTGTTTTAACATAAAGTACCTTGTGTGATAAAGCAATTTTTTGAAGTGCATACTTATATATTTGGGTGCTTTTGTGTGCATGAGTGTGGAAGTTTTGGAGATAGGGCCTCTCTCTAGAGTTCTCCATGTAGGCTAGGCTGTCTGGTCAGTGAGCTACAGGGATCCTCCTGTCTCTGCCTCCAATGTGCTAGAGATAAAAACACATGTCATCACACTGGGCTTTAAAAAAAAATGTAGGTTCTGGAGACTGGACTCAGTTGTTCATGATCATGTGACAAGTACTTTACTGACCCGTTTCCCAAAACTGATGAGCCCATTTTAATGTGGAAAATTAAAACTGTCTTCAGACTCTAGTTAATGATTTTGTTCTGTTGTAGAAGAGTTTCAATGTTTTTCACAAGAATGATATGCAAGGCCTTCTTTCCCATAGGAGTTTACTAGTCCCAAGATTTTACTGGCCACCCATCAGGAAGAATGCTACAGATTGTTTGGAGTACACTCAGTCTATCACTATACTCCTACTACCCAGGACCAGTCTCAACAACTCTAGCCATTAGTAGCTCAGCTCTAGGTGTGTGGGCTTTCTCTGCTAGTTTCTTTCCTGTATTTGGACCAACTGTCTTGCTCAAGTCTAAGGTTCCATACTACTAAAGCTACCCCTTCATCCATGTCTTTTTTCCCCCAACTAGTCCAGTCCTTTTCCTCATATAGACTTACAGACTTCCCTCTCCACACTGATGCTGGCACCCAGTCTCAGACCCTGCCAGCACACTCCTACTCTCCCATGGTCCTGGCCTTGCTCCCTGGCACCTGGATGTGATTTGTGCCCTTTGGGTCATAGTTATTTGGGAAGGAGTAGACATATGCCAGTAGTAACCAGCCAGGGTGCCTTACAGAGTGCAGGAAGATCTAACCATTGCCAGGCCCTTGGCTTATGTTTCTTACGAAGCTGCCAAGTCCCTACACTCTGAACAAGGTAGCAGTGGGTCGTCACACTGCTTCCTCAGCTTGTCCTACTTTTGATGTACCTCAAGGATCACGATTTCCTGGGTCTGAGCTTTTTGCATGAAGGGTTATTTAGTCAAGGTCAATGCCAATGTCAATTCACCAATTTTGTCTTCCTGGCTAACACTTCTGGGATGGGGGTAGGGATCTAATGGTGTTTGCTTTTCCTCCATACCCATCTCCGTTATTGTAAAGAGTTACTTACACTGAAGCATAACGCTGCTATTCTTCTTTGAAATGGACTTAATCACAGGGCCTGAAGAATAGCTTCCTGGGCTTACAGGAGAGCACAAGGCATGTAGCACTGAACAGTGCCTAGTGGGCAGAGAGCAATGCATCTGCTGACATAAAGCAAATGTGCACGGATGTTTCTTTCCCAGGCTTCTTCCCCCACCCCCAACAATGACAAAATCTTTAGATATAGTTCTCCTTGGCAGCTTATTGTGGCTAAGGACCAAGAAAATAGAAAGCAAACAAACATTGAGTGGGCATTTTGCTATCAGCCTGCACATGTTGAATAAACACAGCCAGAGCTATTTTCTCACACAGAACTGGAGGTGATGACTGCAGAGAATGTGATACTGTTCATGTTGCTGCTGCATAAGGTATGAGGGACAAGCAAAGAACACTGGGGACTTGCAAACCCATCTGTCTGGGAGGCTCATCTGCCTCCTATGCCTTCCCTTTGGGAACAAGGAGTGGAGCTAAAGGGTATGCCTCTTATCCAGCTGTGGCAGCTTTGGCCCAGATTGGCCTCAGCACTTGTTTATGTAGCTCCAGGCAGATGAGAATAGGGAATTGTCCTGTCTATTCAGTGTGAGGACAAATAAGAGCTTGGTGAGTTTTTCTTTCCATTTGCTATTAGAGAGAAAAGGTGAATAGCATGCTTCTGACTCATCTCAAATCATAAGACATTCACAGCGCATTGTTATGTTTGTTCTTGATTTGGCTGAGTTTCTCTAAGACATGTATACAATTGTGGAAAATGTCTCAGAGGAAAATCATGATGTTTTCAGAGAGTAGCTTAATTTGCTTATGGAGACCAAAGCAACGCTGCTACTGCAAAATGATAAGGGCAGCCTGAGAGCAGGCAGCCTGAGAGCAGGCAGTCTGGGAAACTGGATGAGTGTTGCATATGTCTGACCCCCGCATTGCAGCTGTAAGCATTCCCCAGTGATAAGACATTAGAGTGTGACACTAGTGTTTAATACATTGAGGGGGGGGTCATATGTGTCATTTTACATCTTGCAATCCTGTTTTAAAATGCTGAAGTGAATGTAACTTTAATTTTAGATTTATTTATACATGTAATTGAAACATTTGTTCACTGTGCATTACAGTTGGTGAATATTTTACAACATACAAATTTTTCAACTTGGATAGCCATGTGGCAAGTGCTTAGCAGCTAATATGATTAGTGACTACAAGAGAGTGCAGCACATCACATTTTTCTGTAGTACTGGTGATCAAATCAGGGCCGCATGTACACAAGGCAAACACCCTACCAAACAACTTAGTCTTGTCTTCAATTTCCACGTTCCCGTCCTGGGTGTTCTAATACTCCTTTGAAGGACTGAACAACACAAAACATGCTTCTAGCTGTTCCTGTAGCTACTGAGTGCTAACGGTTATGAATGTTCAGGGTTCTACATGGTGCTGTTTAGAAATGCTCCTGTGGTCACACCATTTCTAGACTCCAGGTGTTATGATCCCGGACTTCCAGTTTAGGCATCCAGAGGCTGGATGAGGTAGACTCCAGGGCTCAAATCCCTCTCCAGTCTCAGCCCACATGCAAGGAACCACATGCCCTGCAAGTAGGGGAAGAATTTCTCTCAAACTGCAACTATGAACCTCACTCCTACCATCCTACCATTTACCAACAAGTTAGGGTTAGGAAGGTCCTTAAAGGCTTCCCAGGTAGAGAGTGGAGCAATGGATGAGGGTGTGAGAGGGGTTCCTTGTGGCCCACAGAAAGTATACTTCTCTTCACACATATACACTACTCTTCTAAAAATCCTCTAAAATTCCATACATGTGTACTGAGCATTTTCACCCATCCCCTTCTCTCATACTCCTCTCAGTTCTGCTGAACCCTTCTTCCCAAGAAATCCCTTCCACTCTCATGTGCTTATCTTTGCTTTTACTATTATTTGTGACCCACTACATTTAATTAGTTTAATTAGTGAATATGGATGGGAGACTGTTTATCAGAACACGAGCCATACGCCAGTAGCTACAGCACCGAGGAAAGTGACTTCCCCTTCCCCAGCGACCATTACTCCTCAACGGCTCTGGATCATGTGGGAGGGGTGAAGCTTCGTGACCCCTCCTCTAAGCATGATGGACAAGCTGCATTTTGTGCAGATCCTTTGTAGGTAGTTGCAGCTGCTGTGAGTTCATGGGTACAATGGCCATGTCAGCAGACAGTGTTTCACAGCTCTCCTCATCCTCTGGCTCTTCCATTTTTTCCCACCATCCCTTGTGATGCCAGAGCTATAATGTATTTTCTACTTTTGGGAGGCTCTGCATGCGACTGCATTTGGCTCTACCGTTAAGAAAAAGCCCAGTCTGCACAGTCATCTCTCTTATTCATATCTTACAGCATTTTTTTTTTTTTTTTTTTGTCTAACAGAAGCTCCCCAAAGAACCTTAGAACTCTGGCTTTATGATGCTGACTCACAGACAGACAAACTGCCTGATGACAGCCAGATTGTTCTGGAATCCACTGTTTAGAGACATTGCTAGTCCCACTCTTAGTTCTCTCAGAGTGGGAGAGACAACAACCCCTCTGCTCCCTTCTCTGCCTATTATTTCTACTCAAACAAAGATGTTACAGTTTGAATAGGAGGCAGGCAAGCAGAGTTGGGAATGATCATAAGGACTGTCTAAAGACTTCTGTTTGTCTTATTCCTCCGTGAATTGCAAATGATGGCAACAGCAACAATATATATAAATATATATATACATACATACATATACATATACATATACATATACATATATATATATATCAATTTTACTGAGGAAGAAATAGAAGGGACAAGTGAATTTGCAGGCCAAAGGCATACTTTTGCAAGGCTATTCTTTATGAATAAGGAGTGTTGGCCCAGGTCATCTATTAAGGACAAGTGTAAGAGATTTATACATCCATCCAGTATGAATTGTAACCATTTTCCTAGGGCAAAGCTACTGGTTAAGCTCACAGTGCCACCCCTGCATATTCCCAGAGCAAGGGACCACCACCACATGCACATCTCACTTGTGTGTGTCTACCTTTTGGCCAGTATTCCTCTTGGGAATTTGTTTTGTGTACCAAGTTTAGAGGACAGCAACAGAAAGTTCATGTTCCAATTTTAAGGTGCAGTTTGAATTCAGGGCAGTGAAAAATTTGCAACTGGATCTAATTAAATGAGATGATAGAAAAGCACCCCCTCCCTTTCAAACCCTCAGATGTAGCAAATCAAAGCAGTAACTCTACCACATAACTGCACAGCAGAAAAAAAGATAGTAGCAGAGGGTGACCTTCACAGTATTCTTGGATGGGTACTTGGGAGGAAACAATATTTTTGTCTAAGTTTTAAACATGCAAAAACCCAGGCAATCCCACCGCCCAAATACAGATGACATCGACAAGAGAAAGGAGACAGTAGAGAAAAAGCAGGACCTTTGGGCTTTTATGGATCATGATTCATCTTTACATGATGTTCAAACAGCATTTAGTATAATGGAGGAGTGACAACAGAGGGTCTCATGCTAGTAAAGTTGAAAGCCATGAGTCATCCCCCTAGTGACTGATCCCATACTGGAGACTTTCTGCATGTTGAGGGTATCTATGACAACTCACTGGAATCCACTCATCCTAGAGTCCTGACTTTGCTTGTTCTGGCAAAGGGTAACTTCTGATGTCCCTAAACTCCTAGGGTCTGGCATTCAGAGGTGACAGAGAGGGAGACAATTTAGCCTGGTGTTATACCATCATTATGCCTCATGCAGGATGAACCCCTTTGGGAACACAAATAGCCATCTTAATAGTAGTATTTACCAATGACCTAAATTCTCTACCAAAATTAAATCAAGACCTGATAAACCATTTAAATATACCTATAACCCATAAAGAAATAGAAACAGTTATCAATAGTCTCCCACCCAAAAAAGCCCAGGCCCAGATGGTTTCAGCACAGAATTCTACCAGATGTTTAAAGAAGAGCTAATACCAATACTCCTCAAATTGTTCCACACAATAGAAGGAGAATGAATATTGCCAAACCCTTTTTTACAAGGATACAGTTAATCTGGTCCCCCAATTACACAAAGATACAACTAAGAAAGAGAATTACAGACACATTTCCCTCATGAACATAGATGCAAAAATATGCAACTCTTTTTAAGGAGTTACTTAATTTTATATGCATGAGTGTTTTGACTGCATGCATACATGTACATGCCTGGTGCCTACAAAGGTCAGAAGAGGGTATCGGATTTCTTAGACTACAGACTACAGTTTCAAATAGTTGCTGGCCACCATGTGAGTACTTGGAAATGAAACCATGTCCTCTGCAAGATCAACAAGAGCTCTAACCACTGAGCAAAACCTTCTATACCCATACTCACCACTTCCATTAAGAGACTCATTTTCTCTCTACCCACGTGACTCATGCATCTGTACTCAGCGTGAACCCTGACAGGAAGGTGACAACGAACAGTTTCCAAACAGTGTTTAAGGGAGCACTCACGTAAAGACCACACAGAGGCCCTTTGCAAGGGAATGTCTAAACCTTCTCTACAAGGTCTTCAAGATCTTCTAATAACTCACTGAGATTAAGAGGAGAATATTGCATCTCCCTAAATATTTTTGTAAGCACACTTATTTGAAGCGCTATAGCACAGGATATATCCGCATAGTTGTACCTACATCTGAAAGTTTTTGGATGGGCATTCAGGGTAAAATTGCTTTTATAGGAGTCACAGAATAGTGAAGGCACCCTTATATACTGAGGACTGGCCACAATGGACTGCACATCTGTTCAGCTTGGCTGTGAATGCTTAGGTTACTTAACAGCACTTTAAATTTGTGAGATGTGAAATACAAATCTAGACATCTGGCATACTTCACACACTGTCCACATAAGGTCTGTAACCTTATGTCCAGAAAAGGGCTGCTATCTTCACATGAAGCCTGCTAGTTCTCTACCCCCACTGTCTGCTCCCTTAATGATGCACTTTGGCCTCACCCCATGCCAGCTCCAACACTTGAGTCAACTATTCTTATACTAAAGACATTGCTTACCACCCACCTAGCAATGCCCTGTATCGCATATTTGAAAATACACACATGACTAAGAATGTATGATTTTTAAAGCAGAGATAATTTCTGCCAGAAAATTTAACCTCCTCCAACCTAAAGTTTTTCATTTCATGAAGGGACAGAGCTGAGGTAATCTTTTGAGGGGATAACTTAGTATATCAGTCAGGATTAGAGGTCAGAGATACTTTTCTTCTCTACCCAGCTGACAAAGTGAACAAGGTCAGAGAGAGGACAGTGATAGGGACCAGTGCTACACAAAGTGGTCTAGAGTGATGCAGCTACTGAAACTTGTTGTCAAGTCAGAGAGGAAGTAGATTCTTGTGAAAAAGCAGACTCTTTTCACACCATGCCTGAAAATGAACCACAAGTTGAGGAGCTAGCATTTCAGCTAATTAAGTCCCTGAGGTAATAGGAATGATCACTTAAAGTCCCAGAGACTATTTACATTTGGAAGGCAAGGACACCATATGACATAAGGCTATTACTGTACAATTTAAAGTAATGACATTAAATTCAAACTGCAGACTTAGAAACTCCTCATGGTTGAGCAGCCAATGAAGAAGTTACTAGTTGAAACTGGTAAAGCATACAATTAAAAAAAATGAGTAAAGTACATAAAAACAATTTATGAAAAGGATGATCAAATTGTTAGTAAACAGATTATATAGTCATCTTTACTATCCAAGGATTATAAATTGAAGACACTTGAGATGCTATTTGATACCCACGGGATCAGCAAGGCTTAGATGTCTACTAACCACAAACACCAGTGCAGACGTGGAATGACAGGGTACTACAGACACACAAGAGCATCTATTTGCTGATATTCCACATAGTTGAAGGATTTGTCTGATGATCTAATTTCTTCTCTGGAAACTATGTTAAACAGAAACATATATGTAGTTTGCTTATTGCTTCCAGTCTTGAAAAACCTGGAATAACTTGAGTCCATCAATATAAAAAAAAGATAAAGACAAGAATGGACAATATATGTATATATATATATATATATATATACATACATACAAGAATGGACTATATATATATATATATATATATATATGTTTTCAAGGGTGACTTTTAACATCATTGAGTAGAAGTGCCTTTGGATCCAATGTCAAGGCACACTAACCATTCTAATGCATTGCGTACAAGCATCCTCATATCTACACACAGCATGAAAATGGGACTGGAGATAACAAATAGCAAATTAGGGTGGGGATACATCTGTCGAAGATGCCTTACACTGGGGTATCAATGATCTTTATTTGGGTCACCCTGACTAAAAATTCTTTCATTGAAAACTAGGAAGTGGGTGTAGGTAGCTCCACCTCCAGCTAGTCCATGACTCACCTTAGAATTGAGTTCCCAGAGCCATTTTTCCCCCACGATGGGCTCTTTTGGGGACCCAGTTCTGGAGTTCCAGCTAGGTCCTGGTCACTGCAGTCCTCCTGGTCTGTGGACCACTTATCCTTAGACCTCATGCTGTCTTGTTGTGAGTCCAGAGAGATGACATCTGAGGGAGAGCTCATCACCCCCGAGTCTTCGGTTGTATCCTCTGATGCAAAATAGCTGCCCACAGATGCTGTCTCCTCAGCCTCTGGTGGCACCTGTGAAACTCCACCCATGCTGCAGTGGCTGCCAGGCCCCAGGGGCAGGCTTACTGGAGAGGACACACAAAGACAGGTCAACACAAGCCACTCGGCATATCATGCTTCCTATATGAAATCTGTGATTCGGGGAGATTTAAGTGAGAAAGACTTTCTGCCAAACCAATAGCCTCTTCTGGAAACATTTTAACTCTGAAGAGGCCTTATGTGTATACATAATTGAATGCAAACTTTCCCATAAAAACCAGGCAATTGATTAATTAGTCTTTTGTTTATTTATCATTGTGGTGCTGGGGATTTAAACAGAGCATTGCACATGCTCGACAAGTGCCCAACCAAGGAGCTACATCTTCAAACCCTTAATTAGCCCCTTAAACATGCATCCTCTAGGCAATTATGGTGATTAAATATTCAAAGTAGTGATAATGAATGCAATTGTTTGTATTCTGACTCTTGACTTAAAATAACTTCACATATATGCATGCACACATACACATATATGTATATAACAATAATTAATGAACAAACAGGGTCATAGAACTTGAAAAAGCAAGGAGGGATATACAGCAGGGTTTGGAAGGAGGAAAGGAAGGGAGAAATGAAGTTAATTAAAAGAAATACTAAAAATGACTTCCTTAAACAAGCAAACAAAAACATTAAGAGTAAGCAGAAGTCAACCATTCTGGGATTGGGACTTTTGAGCAGCAGCCTTAGAGAATGATGCTGGGAATGTGGTCTACATGTTCATGACATTGTTCCTCAACATTTGAACCTATCTTCACTTTTAGACTTGGGAAAATATAAGTTTTTGTGTACATAAGAGATGAGCTTAGAAGGGAGGGTAACATTAAAAGGTATCAAAACCCAAGTGCCAGTGCCAGTGGTTGATCCATGAACATTAAGAAGAAATGTACCAGAGCATGGTGTGCAGAGCTGTGTGTGACTTTTTGTTGACTTTAGAGTTTGTCTTTATTGAGACCTGGTAGGGAACACTACAGTCACCCTACTAATTGGAGACATCTTAATATCAATGATGAGAGGTCACCCTTTCTCTCCCTGAGTGTCACAAAGCTCCATGTATAGAGTTGGAGTTTTCATAGCAGCAGTTCACCCTCTAGACTAGTTGTACTCTAGGATTGCAGTTGTTTCAGTAGACATAGGTTCTAGACAAAGATCTGAGGCTAGAACCAGGCACTGTGTTCCAAAGTCAATCCCCTTCCCATAAGTAGTCCCTGGAGTTGTTGTGTTGATGTAGGCTGCAGGTGTGTGAAAATGCACACTCCAAATGCACTCTCTGATGATATTGCTGTGCATTAATATAATTCACACTCTACATAGCTAAATAGTGTATCTCAACAGCAACTAATGGCATGTAGTCAACCACCTGGAGGAAAATCCCTTCATGTATTGCTTTATGTGAGATCTTGAAAAATACAAAACCATTAAAAATGAACACTTATAAGAACATAAATTTCACAAAAAGAGCTCAAAGCAAGTGGAGAAATACAGAGGGGGGTGGGAGAGACACAAATGCGGAAGGCAATGCACTACATTTCAGAGTGTTGCTGAATAAGAATTGTTGTTTCAATTCCTTTTTAGGCTATCCTGGAGCTCAGCATTCTCCTGCCTCAGCCTCTTCAACAGAGGAATTACAGTTGTGCAGTACCATGCTCAATTTCAAAATTTAACAGGACAGACTGAAGAAGAAATATCTCTGTGTTGTGGCTAATGTAACCTTGACAGGGATCCAGGATCACCTAAGAGACAAATCTCAGGGCATGTTTGTGAAGGAATCTTTAGACTGGGTTAAGTGAAATCATTGAGGCAGGTAGATCCACCTTAAGAGTGAGCGACAATATTCCAGCATGCTGGACTGGATAATAAAATATCAAGCTGACCACCAACATTCATTTCTGTTTCCTGAGTTCTGATGCAAGACGATCAGATACCTGGTACTACAGCTGCTATGTCTTCCTGACCACAACGGGCTATACCCTAGAACTGTAAGCTAAAACCAATCCTTCCTTCCTTCCTTCCTTCCTTCCTTCCTTCCTTCCTTCCTTCCTTCTTTCCTTCCTTCCTTCCTTCCTCCCTCCCTTCCTCTCTTCCTTCGTCTTTTCAGGAATTTTATAACAGGCATGAGAAAAGTAACTAATACACATGGACTTATATAGCCTGCAATTCTTCTTGCCCATGAATTGGTCAGAAGCTTTAAAATTATTCTCTGCTCTCCTAATACAGCCTTTGGATTGGCACATATGTCACTTACTCCAGACATCAATCCCATTTAGGACAATGATCCTTTGAGGCTACCAAATCAGACTTCAGGGAGAGAGTCTGCTAGCTGCCATTCATTTTCCCTTACCTTGACTTTCTGGTTGCTCTGTTTGGTCCTAGGAATCAAACTCAAGTCCTCAAGCTTGTGTAACAAACATTTTACTGACTATTAACTGAACGATTACTCTAGTTCTCAACCATTGTGCGATTGTTAATATTTTAATTTTTGACATTTTAAAACATGTACAAGTGATCAAAATACATGTATAAAATTATCAACTAAAGTATATGACAAATGATGAAAATCATGTATAAAATTGTCAACCAAAATACATGTATAAAATTAGACAACTACTCTTAGTCCTCTACTTGTTCATTTATACATGTCTTTCATGAAGTCATCAGGGAAAAATATCAAAGCTTAAATATCAATCTCTTCAAGGCAGATACTCCCTGATCTAGGATGATTCAGCTTTAAAATTTTTAAATCTAGTGTGGTACAAAAATGACAAACAATCATTGGGAATGGCATTTTGAATATTAATCACTGTTGGGGATCCCTGCTGTGGTCCAAGGCTCTCTTGTGATGTTGCATAGCAACAGTAAGTAGCAGCTCCCACAGGCTAAGGAAGTGAATCACCAATATTCAATATCGTATGGTGTTGACAAGCTAGAAGGCTTGTAGGTTAGATGTAGCAAATCCATTTCTACTTCTAATACTTCAAATTTCCTTATGTTCCTCAAGATAAATTTTTATTAGTCAAGGAAAATCTTTACTTACAATGGATTCATTTTTTATTGTTGTTTTGATCAACAAAGGGAAAAATCTTACTCATATTCTTTGTTTCACTAGTCATTGAGAAAGGAGAGTCCTCGAGAGTTGATTTCACTAAATTTATATAGTCTAGATGAAAAAAAAAGACATTTCTATGTCCCACACTGAGGCTTGTGGCTTCCATACACAATGCAGAGCCAGTAATTGGTGTTTGTCCTTCATCGCAACCTACATTGTCTTAGTTCTCTATGTTATATGTCCTGTAACAAAGGGAAAATAAGGCAAATGCTTCTGATGCAAAAACCTGATGCATTTCAATGAGTTTTTATCTTTCATGAATAATCTAAACAACCATGCTCCTCTCCCTTTTAAAGTTTCACTTGACAATTACATCATGAATTCAAGTGATTATAACAAGTTGCAACAGTTCTACTATATTATAAACATCAGTTTTTCCACATAAAAGTTTAAATAATTAAAGATTGCAATCCAAAGACTCAAAATGTTACTCAATATATTTTCATGATCAACACCTTCCATAGGAAAATGAACTAAAAATTTCTCCTCTAATAGGCAGGGTTTTAGGCCACATCTCTTCCTCCTTGAATTAATTTCTATACTATAGTCCAACAAAATTGTATCTTAACTGAACATACTTTTTGCTCAAGATACATTGTAAATATATTTTATGTAAAATATCTTCATAAATGAAAGGTAAACTTTTACATCTTTCCACTGTGATGCAATACCATTAAATTCTTCTTTTGTGTCCTGAGTTATTGCCACAAAGATTAGTAGTGAAGAAAACCAGCATAAATATCTCTTTTTTCCTATGATGCTAGGTATCAACTTCAGGGTCTTGTAGACAAGCAATCCACCACTGGCCTACATCGCCAGCTACACAAATACACTAAACATGCTGACATTTATTAAACAAAATGGTATAATGCTGCAAATGCATCTTATATAATGGACCAAATTGAGGTCTTTTCTTCCCCATTCATTGCTTAGAAATGTCTAGAGTCCTTATTGTTAAAATGAGGCAGAGTTTAGCATAAATTCAATTCATAACTTTAATTTTTATCAGATACAAGCACCAAAAAAAGCAGAGGTGAAAGAAAGGAATTTTCTTATAGCTACATCATTTCACTCATTTTTAAAAAGCTCTTCTTCTGTTCTGTGCCAAAAATAATTGACCTGTCACAAAAATTACGCTTAATGATCTATAATTGGGCAGCATAGTTAGGTCCTTTATCAATCTGGTTGGATAGAAGAACTAGACAATACATGATATTAAGAAGGATTTGTCATCACTAGTGTTAATATATCTGCTCAACCATATGTCAGCATCTTCACTGGTTTAGTTAGGTCCTGAGGGTAAGCCCTAACTACTGCAAGAAACTGCACCCTAGTGAGGTTCCCAGTGGTTAAGGAGAATGTCTATATTTATAAGGGAGAACAACCTTTGCAAAGCTTGGACCTGGGAAGGAGACATGGAATGATGCTGGAGTTTTCATGGTAACAGTTGCCGAGAAGGTAGAGAACACCCAGGAAGGGCTCCTTCGGAAGTCCTAGACATCTCTGAGGGAAACACATAACTGGTTAAGGTCACATAAAAGCACAGTGTGGCAGCTGAAGATCTGAGGTAATGAAGTCCATAGAGAATGTTCGCAAAATGTAGTGAATGAAACATTCATTCTAAATAGGGGAGCCAGGAAGCTGACTACTAAATCAGGTTTTGAAACAAACTTGTTGGAAGGTCAAGATGAACAGTCTGATGAGAGAGAGGTGGACAAAACCACAGGCAGCTTGGGAAATGCTGGGCACTGCTGAGTGGCCAAGGCTCCAGTGTCTCATGTCACATATATGACAGCATGTACACATATGTGCAAATATTCTGGGGTGGATACAGGGGGATTGATGGGAGATGTCATTCTGTAAATATGTTTCTTGTATTGGTTAATGAATAAAGCCTTGTATTGGTTAATGAATAAAGCCAATAGGAAAGGAAGATAGGAGGGACTAGGAGACAAGGAGGAAAGGGGAAGTAGTAAGGAGGAGTTAGCAGGGAGAGACCAGAGAGGTGGCACGCCAGCTACTCATTACAGGGGATGAGTATAAAATTAATCTTTGAGAGACCCTCTGCCATCAGTGCTACACAGAGAGTGCTCCAACTAGTGTCTGCAAATGCTGTGCTCTTTTCTTCTCATCAGTTCTCACAGTTCTCATAAAGTAAAGTTGACTTGTTACTCTTCAAAAATTACATCCTCTTTATCCTGATAGAAACTGTTTAGTATCTCATCTTAATGCCATGGTCAGTTCATTCAGAGACTTGGGCCTCTGAAGGTCATCCCATGATGAAGGTGGCAAGTATAGGCAACTCAGCATAGACCCTGGCCATGTGGCCATGTTTAGAAGAAAAGATGATGAAGACTTGGAAAACACCAATGAACAACAACAATAACAACAACAACAACAAAAAAAAAACCCAAAAAAAATAGAGCTGGTTATTTTAACAGTCAAAAATGTGTTCTTTGCATCCACTTATCCGTATTCTTTCAGAGCAGGAACTATGTCTATTCCTAGAATTCTAATGCACCTATTAGAGTCTCAGCCTAAGAAAACAAAAACTGACTTCATTATAAAACAGAGCTACTTTTTTCACTGTTGTTACATTTTTGTAGCCAGCCTTTCACTTTCTGAGTGAGTCCATTGCTCCCAACCAACTCTAGACACAGAAGATAGGAAAAGATAAAACAAAACACGGTTAATGTGAAAAACATAAACATAAAGGCTAGTCCAGTATAACGATGGATATGTGTTTGAAGCTGGGCATATCAAAATCTTCTTACAACCTCTCCATCAGAGCTATTGAAGAAGCTGGTTCCATTCGTCTGTGACAAATGGATTGGAAGTGAGTTCTGGATAAGTGCTGGCCATGTTAAACTAGCACATGATTTTTCCACTAAGAAAAATTTCAGTTTATGAAGCTAACATACATATGATAAAGAGTTATTCTGTAGAATTCCAAGTTATACAAGCTAAACACACACACACACACACACACACACACACACACACACACACACACACACACACACACGTGCGCGCCTTAAGTCATTCCAGATATAGTTGTTTTTTAGAATGAAATAATTCTATAATTCTATCTGATGAATGTTTACATTTCTCTGACTGAAGATACACGTATTTTTCATGATGGTATTTCTATTGTAGAAACCTTTATTTTCAAAGTATAGTGATTTGACAGCCACCCAACCTATGCCTTATCTTTCCTAGACTTATTTATTTGTATTATACATGAGTATAATCCAATTTAGGATATGCTTGAGTAAACCTGGAGAACACCTTGGCAGCCTTCCTTTGTCAGACAGCGGGGTCACTGACTCCTTACTTTGACTTTGTGTATGGAGTGAACACAGTATGATTTAGAGGCAATCTTCCTTCCTAGCTTCTCTCTTTTTAGTACCTTGCCCAATACATGAGAACCTGTACACTAACATGATTTGTTTATACAGTCTACATGTAAAAGGTTCCAAGATTTTAAAGCTTTATTATAAATATTTGCAAAAAATTTCACGCACTAAAATTAACCAGATTATATCTAAATACTATGCAACTCAGTGAACTTCTGTACAGTTAGAGTAGTTGTTCAGAATGGAGGCTGTAAAGCTTCACAGTGGATTTTATACTTTTACTATCAAATATATTTTCATGGATTTATCTACCACCACAAAGGAAAAATCTACAGAATTATAACTAGGAAAAATTAGCTTTCTGTCTTCTTTCACAACTCATGTTCATTGCTTTCAATTTGGTCTTTGTCCATCCCCTAATATTTGGCCTTCTTGTTCATTTTCTGCCTGTTATACAGTACCTACCCATACACATTTGGAGATAAATTCGAATAGATTCTTCACATGAGGGAGAACATGTTTTTTTTTCTTTCTAAGGTTATGTGACCTCATTGATATTTTTCATTCTAAGCCCCAACATTGTCTTGAAAATTTTGTGATTTCATGTTTTTAGAGCTGAGTTTTCCTTATCAATTCATTGCCATAGTAAATAAAGCATCAATAAACATAAGCACAGGGATACAAATAGTTCTATTGTAAGGTATGGAGTTCTCAGTGTAGGTCTAGGAGAGAAATAGCATGGTTGTATAGTAGTTCTAATTCTAAATTTTAGAGAAATATTTGAAGTGATTTCTACAATGGTTGCATTAATTTGCACCCCACCCCACGAAACAGTGAATAATAGTCTCCTCTCCAGACATTCATTGTCAGATTTGTTGATGACAGTCATTCTGACTGGAGTGAGGTAGTATATCAAAGTAGATATTTATCTCAATTTGTATTACCCTGATGGGTATGGACAGGGAACACTTCTAAAAATACTTATTGGCCATTTGATTTTCTTTTTTCTTTATTTTGAGAACTCATTCCATTTTCCCACTGATTGGCAGTTTTATTTCTTTGACATTTACTTTCTGAAATTCTGGATATTGGTCTTTTCTCTGAATTGTAGCTGGTGAAGATTTTCTAACATGCAACATACTGTTTGCTTGCTTCCTTTGCCATAAATAAACCTTTTCTCTTACATATAGTCTCATCTGTTGATGGTTTAGCTACTTCCTGCCATATTTGTGTTCTATTTAAAATGTTCTTACATACCCCCAAATGTGTAAGTTTTAAAGAATAAATGCATAATTTTCATGAATGTTTTGATAAACATTTATCTATTTTAACAATATTTTAATTGTTTACACATAGGATAACACACTGACATTTTCTGAATTAATAAAGCATTTAAAGTTTTATAACACTTCTAAGCTCTAAGTAACTTTATTTTCTTTAGAGTCAACTCCTTTGATAAATCAGTCGCTTATACATTTAAAAAGTGTTCTGGCTTGTGCGGTGGAGCACTCCTTTAACCCTAGCACGTGTGAGGTAGGGGCAGGAAGATCTTTGTGAGTGCAAGGCCAGTTTGATCTACATACTGAGTTACAGTCCAGTTGGAACTACACAGTGATAATCTACCTCAGAAAAAAAAAAGGGAGGGAGGAAGGGAGGGAGGGAGGAAGGGAGGGAGGGAGGAAGGGAGGGAGGGAGCAAGGAAGGAAGGAAGGCAAAATAAAATGATCTGGTGACTCTTGGTTGTCTTTTGTGTGTTTCATTAAGATGACAGCATGGGCAGAAGTGTGTTTTCTTGGTACTATGAATTTCAGTGTTTCCTTACTTTGGTACAAAAAGCCTTAAAGACAGCAGTTGCAGATGTGGCACATAAATCAGAGTTGGACTAATTAGAGTTCCAATGTTCTGGAAGATAGCTTGACTTTGTGAGGTGAACAATACATTGACACAGGTAGCTGAGCTTCTAAATATAGATGCCACGATGTTGGTGATGATGGCCAGTGCTTGAACCCAGTCCCCATCAAAGTAAGGTTCCATTTTTTTACATGCTGGTTTTTGTTGTTGTTGTTTTGTTTTTGTCAACTAGACTAGACACAAGCAGTGTTGTCTGTGAAGAACTCAATTGAGAAAATGTCTCCATCAGATTGCCCAAATGAAACTTAGTCTTGCATTTTCTTGATTACTGATTGATGGGATGGGCATCTCTCTGTGGGTGATGCCATCCCTAGACAGGTGATCTTGTGTTATATAAGAAAGCAGAGTGAGCAAGCCATATGTATCCAGCAAATAATAGCATTCTTTCATGGTTTTTGCTTCAGATCGTGTCTCCAGAGTCCTGCCTTGAGTTCCTGCCATGACACACTTCAATGAGAGAGCATTGCCTGAGGATTGTAAGATGAAATAAACCCTGGCCTCTTCAAGTTGCTTTAGATCATAGTATTTTATCAAAGCAGTAGAAACTCTAAGATACATAACTTCTTTGGCATATAGCCAAACAGGATTCCTTGTTGATGGCAATGTCATGGCTTTGAAAGTCATCTACAATATTTGAGTATTGACTAATTACTATGAGGGAGAGGTCAGGTCAACATCCATAGGTTTGAAAGCCTCATCATAGAACTGGGTCTTTATATTGTATTGTTCAAGTGGCTGGCACTTATCGATCTTCTGTTTAATTCTCATGACACCTCCAATGTAGATAGCTTGATTTCCTATTTCCCAAACTGTAAAAGAAGCTCAGAGCTAGAGAGATACATCAGCAGGTAAAGACACATGCTGTCAAGGCTGACAACCTTAGTTTGATTCCCAAGGCCTGCATAATAGGAGAGAGTAGACTCTCTTGAAACTGTACCCCAACCTCTCCATGTGTACTACAACATGCACCCCTACTCACATACATATAGAGAAAATAACTGAATGGATAGAACATTTTTAAAGTCCAACCAATAAATTGAGGGTACATGTGACATAAACACTCTGCTAGGCGCTGAAAAGGGGCAAGCACAGTAAGAAACAAGCACAACAGTTCACTTAGGCAAGTTTAACATCAAGCAAGGTTCTTCCACCAAGAAAATGTAATCTGAACTTTACTAGAATATTTGCATTTACATTTTAAAAGCTGAATATATTTTACATGGAACAAATTTTAGCCACATGTATCCAATATTGTCAAAGTATTTGAAAGTATTTTTTAACAAAATACTTTAACTCTTTAAGTCCTTCGGTAGCCTCACCTCCGAATGGAACAGGAAGACTGGGAGTAGAGGGCAGTTGCTGCTGCCAAGGACCAAAGGAAACCTTCCTTTCCACTGCCAAAACAGAAACCCTGTCTCCAGGTTGTCTAGTGTATGAAAGCACGTGACTATTATTTAATCAACACCTCAGAAAATTGACCTTTGGGACTTGCCAGGTTGCTAAGGAGCTTAGTTTGGAAGTGACTGACTCGGGTCTGTCACAGAGCAGGCGAGTCATCTGCCACACAGACAAGGAAATCTATGAAAAGTATCACCTGCTGTGCTTCAAGTTTCTCTACATTCTAGCTTTCATCATTGAATCTCGAGGAACAGTGTTTGGGGGCCTACTTCTGCATAGCCATCCACAACACACCACAGAGCTACCATTCCTGAACTCAACTTAATATAAATTTGGCCAAATAGAGAACATTTTTTTTGCATGATATGTTGAATTGTTGTTGGACACTTCACCTATTAGGGCAGTGGTTCTCAACCTATGAGTCATGACCCTTTTGGGAACTGATAGACCCTTTCACAGGGGTTGTCTAAGATCACTAGATATTAACATTATGATTCATAACAGTAACAAAATTACAGTTATAAAGTAGTAACAAAAATAATTTTATTGTTTGGGACCACCACAACATGAAAAACTGTGTGAAAGGGTCTCATCATTAGGAAGGTTGAGAACCACTGTATTAAGGATTCAATGTGTTTTATAAATAAGTGCCTTCCTCATTTTGCTCCTAAATTTAGATCTCCCTTGCCATTTAAATACTTTCTCTTCTTTATAGAATAAATGCATACTCTTTGATTCTTGATGCTTTCGTGCCTGGGTTTCTCAGGTAGATTAGGAAAATCATTGATATTTTTTCTATTTATCTATCTATCTATCTATCTATCTATCTATCTATCTATCTATCTACCTACCTACCTGTCTATCTATCTATCTATCTATCTATCTATCTATCTATCTATCTATCTTCTATATATCAGCTATCTATCATCTGCATACCATTTATCTATCTAACCTATCTATGTATCTGGTGTGTGAGTATGTATGTATGTGCACATGTACGCGCGTCTGCCATTACACATGGTACATGTGCAGGTCAAAGGGTAATTTGTAGGAGTCTCTGTCTCCTTCCATCACTTGGATTGTAGAGATCTAACTCAGATTGTCACACCTAGGGGCAAGCAACTTTATTTGATAAGCCATATCATCAGGCCCACCAATTGGATTTTATTGTTATTTTTACGGGTATCTTTCCCCTCTATTTTCTATCACATATACTTTGAGGTTTCCTTTAACATTTACTGCCATTTAGAAATAAAACAGATCTTTGCAATAGAAGGAGTCAGACCATACTGTCACTAACACTATGCACCTTTGACTATCCCCTCAAACACCCATGCCTGCCCTCTGAGACAGCAGGCCCAGGATATGTAAAAGCAAGGGGTATCTGTGGGGGGGGGGTTGGACATCCAACCTGGTAAGGAGACCTCCTTTTAACACCACATTATGAACCTTAAATTCATGATGAAACAATGAATAATTGTAGTGTTCGATAAGTGAAGTACATACTTTTGGTTAAAATTTGAGAATCTTGACATCAAAACCTAATCTTCTTCTGTGTGGCTATGGACATACCAGTTCACAAAAGATGACAAGTGACCTGCAAAGCCACTGTGAAATGTTGGGCATCTCAGAGGCCCCCATCCCTGGGCCTACCTGACTTCCCATGGTCCTGAGGGTCCCCTCCATCATCAGGCCAGTCACTCCCTCATTGTCATGCCTCTACCCCTTTCAGTTGTGCTGAAAGTGAAGGTCATTCATTACAGATGAAACTGCTACTATATAGCTATAACAAAACCTTTCATCTGGTATTTCTAAAACAATTAAAATATAAGGTGTTGGATGTTTTCTTTTAACATAGACTACATTTCTTCACTGTTCTTTTTATTTTCAGATTTATGGCTTCTTAAGTTTTACTATGTATACATCTATCTAGTGCATGAAGGTTTCAAGCTATTCAGTATCATACAAGTATTCTAGCTTCTTGTCTTGGATTCAGACCATATCATATGCCTTTACTAGACAGAGCCTTGCAGTGGACTTTTGCCACCTGAGTGACAGATGCATAAGGGGCTGAGAAGTTCCAGATCAACCAGGATCACCTCATTATTTATCACATTACTTTTCTCCCTCTTTTGACTGACTGGCCTAGTGGTGAGTATCTTCCTGAATTCTGTTCTCCATGGTATTAACCTGCGGTAGTGGCTGATATTCTTGCTCTATCTCAGTTATCTCTTGAAGTCCCCTCACCTATGCTGTCTGAGTGGCCCTGAGTCTGAATCCCACCACAGATCCCTGGGTAATGAAGACTGGCTCTACCTTCTAGCAGCCCAAGGAACATCATCTCACATCCTTTCTTATGTTTTCCTTTTCTTTTAATCTAACACAATGTATGCAAATGGAACTTACCTCTTACTTAAAACTTTCCCTTTTCAGCTATCAGACCACTAGAGGTGTCAGAGTGAGGGGGGGCCCACCAAACCTTGATTCTGGACATCTGTCCTCCAGGTCTCAGAGACAACAAATGTTCATTATTCTATCCCTACCCTCAAAATCTGTTGCCATAATGTCATGAAGAGACATATAAAAATTGGCAGGCAGCAGGGAGATTAAGAGACCCTCAATGACTGTTAGATCCTAGGTCTCTAAGGATTAGTCATTTGACATCACCACCCACATCTGCAGCCTCATCAGCTTTGGTGGCCAGCTCATTTTTTGCCTTCTTACCTGTGTACCTCACCTAAAGTCTGGGACACATAGACTAGCACAAACTGTGCAGATGACTTATTCAAACTGCTGCCTGGGTCTGTACTGATGAATAAAAGCATATATATTTAATATGGAAAGACACCCTGACAGCTGTTGTTTCAAGACAAGTTCTCTTCTAAATAATAGCAGAAAACCCCAAAATGCAAATGTACCAAAAATATGTGGAGAAAAGCTAAGTAACTAATATTTGTTCTCATAGAATGTGTTCTTCTATAACTCATACATACTCTGCAAAATTGCCATCTAAAAACTGCTCAATCCCAGTGAGTGGTTAGCCTACAGACCATGAACAGTCACACCATGATTTTCCCATGGAGCCCTCTTGCCACTCCAGCAGGCTTGGTGATGTGTATCTGCTTGTAACGGTGACAAGATCAGCATCTGAGCCCATCATTTGGGGAAACTTGTATAGAATTGTTCCTAGCCCTATCCAAAGTCAACAGACTCCACAGCCAGTAAATTAAACGTTTCATACACAAACCACCTGTCTAACTCACAATTATGGTGGCCCAAAATAACTTGGCTTTATTGGTCAGAAAACACTCACCTCAGCAAAACTACCAATCCCCAAAATAACCTGCATGGATGCTGAGGTCCAGCCCCAAGTTTTCACAATCAATCCTCAGGACTTGAGGTATCCCTTCAGTTTCCTTTCCTGGAAGGAAAGGGTGGTACACTGTCCCCAAATTTTACCTGACTTGTTTCTATTAGGATTCTAGTTTTCATCTTAAAATAAGGTTTTTCCCTCTCTAGATTAGAAAATCAAGAAAATACTAACAATGGGAGTGAAACCACTCATCCATTCATCCATAGGATATCATAGTTTACTCACAGTGGTTTATGTTTGGTTGCTTTTACTTCTGGTCTTTTTTTTTTAAGCAAACACATATAAGATAATTTTATAAAGAAAATTAGACATATCACCCCACTATTGATTCATCCATTCATTCTGTATTCAAGGGGTCAAGACAATATTTTTCCTTTATCTTTTGTGTCAGTGATGGACTCGTCCTTACAGAATTCCCCCCATTTTACATGTTTACATCCTGGTGGAACTGTGGTCTTTTGGAGACTCAGATAGCACTGATTGAGTGGTGGTAGAATATGATGCTGAGCAAAATTCTTCAGATTACATGTGTGGAGTCAGCATCCAACATATGGTGTTGTCCTTGCCATAGCTGGGACTCAAAGGGTGGAACTGAGGAGGTATCACCCACCATCGCCCATGATTTACCCATTAACAAAATCTCTGCTTTCTCATCCCTTTGTTCTGTAGGCTTAACGTCCTTCATCTAGAGTCCTATGAGTAGACACAACAATGATTCACTGAACAAAAATCTAAGACTTCCCTCACCATCACACTGTACTCTTCATATCTTTGAAGGCTAAGAAAGGGTTAGAATGATGGCTAGGGTGACTAAACCAGACTACCAAAGGGAAACTGTATTGTACCTCATAAGAAAAGTAGGAAAGAATATCTCTCTAGAACACGGGCTTTCTCTTAGGGCATTTCTCAGAATTCCAACATCCTATGATTGAGGTCAATGGAAAACTACCCTAATCCATTCCAGGCAGACTAATGGTTCAGACCCTCCAAGAATAAAGGTTTGGGTTATTTCACTAAGTAATGAACCATAAACAGTCTAGGCTCAAAATAAATGCCAAAAAGAGCTATAGAAAGAAGATGGATGATAAAAATACCAGTTCATACCACGAATACTGTTACAGAAAGGGTGACTATAGTTATACTTATTATTTTGTTACAAATATGCTTCTAGGTATATGCAAACTATGCAAAAATATATCATTTTCTTCTGGTCTTCTTTCCTTAACATGTAAAACCACTGACATTTTATGTCAGTACTTGATTTTTTTTAAATTTTACACCAGGAAAAAAGTGAGACTTGTCTCAAGGGTGCTGCTGCCTCTGGAGTAAGGGGATCCTAAGTCGATAGTGCACAGTAGCATTGCATTGTGTTACTTGATATTAAGACTTTGTCTTTATTTGTATTTGGAGATTAAGTGTGGTTTAAAGACACCCATGTGGTCGGTCAAGCTGATGAAAGGAGAGGTGAACTCCTGACAGTTGTTTACATATCATCTGATGAGTCTAAGTGAGAGGCTGGTATAGGATATTAACATTTTTAACTATTATAGATGACAAGATAAAGAGAATTTACAGAGTGCAGCATTCAATCTGCTCAGGGCCAAAAGACAACAAATTGCTCTGTTTGCATGGGGTCTTCCAGCCTTCATCACCTTCAGACAGCAGAGCCCCCGGTTTGATCAAGGCCCTTACACTCCAACTGACTCACATCTCTGGTGCTCCTGGGGCTGTTGCCTGCAGATGGCAGATGGAAGCGCTTTCTGGTCTCCAGTCATACTTGAAGCAGTCTCTATTTTAATTCAGCTTCTCTTGAAAGAGTGCATGTGTAAAACATATGCAGGCATCTCCATGTATCTACAAGTCCCATGAATGTGGCATTATTACACTACTACAGTATTAGAGACTGACATGTATAGACTGTTTTCTTGTCATTTCCTTCAAACAATACAACCATTCATATAGTACTTACATTATATTGAGCAGTTTAAGTAATCTAGAGACAATTTAAGCTATATATGAAAGGATTGTGTAGATTACATGCAAATACTACACTACTGCACACAAGGAACCTGGGCATGCAGCGTTCCCTGTGAATACTGAGGGATGACTGCGTATGTCACTAGGGTTAAACAGTAGGCAGGATTAGCACATCCATATTTCATAAAACTGTATTATGCTCCTCATGGTTTTGAAGTTGCTTAGAAAATGAATTATACAATTAGCAATGGTGTAATTCTTCCCAAATCAGCTTTCCCAGGGTGCAACCCTAACTGCATATCCAGCAAGGATGTTTGAAGCGGCCTCCCTTTCCCACCCTTCTTGCCTCTTTCATCTGTCCCATGAGAGGTCCAGGAGTCACAGTAATGGAAACATGCTTGAGGGCTCAACTGCCTCTCTGTATCTTGGGGAATCCTGTACTTTTGTCAGACACTGGGGGAGAATATAGCAGTAGGGCTCAGGCTTAACTTTTTAGGCTTTGTGACCAGACTGGGCCTGCCTGTAGGGACTGGGTGAGAAGCTTCCAATTAGCGCCAGTTGTGTCTCTGAAGTGGCAAGAAGTGTCCACTCTAGGCATCTCAATTAAGCACTGGCTGCAGTGTTCCCGGGGGATGCCAGGGCTAATTTATTCCTGTGTTTTGTTGCTGCATAGAAAGACTAGTGCTTGTTCATGGGCATTGAGACAGCTGAGAATTCTCTATAGTACAAAGAAAAGTGGGTACAGAGGAGTGCAACTCTTCAGCTCCTCTCTACTGAGGACATGCTATACAGAACTCACAGCCATAGTGTGGGGATAATCAGAGGTTCTATGAGAAGTGGCAGGGCTCACCAGGTGCAGGACATTCATTTTCAGCAGCAGTTAAAGATACTTCAAGAAATCTCTCAAAGGAGACATGCAATAACAACATCTTAAGAAAAAAAGAGAAAAGCAATTTAGTCCCACATTTCTCAGGAAATGATATGTAGTGGAAAATGAGGTTTTATTTGGGCTTACTTCATACCCCGATCAACATTTTGTTGTTGTTGCTGTTTACAATGAGGACTTGAGTTGCTTAATCTTTCTAGTTTGCAAAAAATTTGAGAATAGAACTGAGAGAGCTCTTGGGATATCAGTGAGAGACAGGCTGAGGGACAGGAGCGACAGGGCGTAGAAGGTATCCAGAGTGCAAGTAGCCTCCTACAAGACACAGGCATTACTGTACCATAACACTTTCACAAAGACAGACAGACTGATGTTGTCTCTTTTTCTCATAAGAAGCAAGAAAGTATAGATTTCAGTGCATAATTTCTTGCATTTTGAATTGTAGCCAGTTTTATACTAATTATGATTTGTTCAGTGTTGATTGTTGTTCTAAATGTTTCTGCATTTATTTGATTGTGTAGTTCTCAAAAGCAGCTTTTCTTTTCACAGAAACTCTGGAGGAGAGCAATTAAATTGCCTGAGATTATCTAATAACAGAGTTAAGAGCTGGGCCCAAGTAGTATGACTCTACCTTGCTTGCCTATCTGGAGAGACTTCAGTAGACACAATTGTAGCTGTTCAGCATCATTTCTACTGCTCCTATTTGGAGAAACAGTCTAGTTTTCTAGCACACGGATCCTAACGACCCAATCAAATTTTATTGTCTTTGCTATTGCTTGGTTATTGCATTCTGGCCTAAAACAATGGCTGCATGATCAGTCACCCTGACTGATTCTAGAGCCCATATGAGACTTATTTTGGGTTAAGTGAGCTAGTTCCTACCTCCAGAGTCACAGTCACTGGAACTGGCTCAGATAAGAGGCATATTAAGTGGCATGCCAGCAACTCACTCCTGGATCTGTTATGCCAAACAACGGAAAGCATGGCTCCGAAGAGATTATTTATACATCTATGTTCCCTTTGGCATTTTTCCTGATAAGAAGTGTAAACAAATTAAGTATCTGTATATGGATGACTGGAGAAACATAATATGGTGTACACAAACAATGGGAGTTGTTGAGTCTTTATAAGGAAGGCAATTCTGTCTTATGCTACCATATGAATGATTCTTGAGGGTGTTATACTAAGGGCAATGAGTCAGTCACAGAAAGAAAAATTCTGTGAGATTCCATTTACATGTGCTACCTCAAGCATCACATTCTTAGAAACAGAAGGTGGAACTGTGGTTGGCAGAAGATGGGGAAAAGGGCAAAACAAAAGTTAATGGATATGGAATGACACTTGGAAGGCAGCAAAGTCCTGGAAGTTTGCTACACAGCCATGTGAATATCCCAACATGCACTTGGAAATATCTAATGTTGCACATTTTGTGTTATTTTTTAAAGCTATAATTAAGAGCTACTAACTGATTCAGCAGTTTACTCAAACAATTTAAGATGCCTTGCATAGGTCAAGCAAAAACATGTCTAAGCAAAACACGAAGACTGCCAGGCCCTGGAACACAGTCTCAAGGGCCCTCTTGCCTGCAAATTCTGTAACACAATCTGTGCCTAATGGTTAATATCTTGGCTCAATTTCCTCAGAAGTCCTTTCAGCTGGGAGAAACCGGTGACAATGTGGTAACCTTTAAGATGGATAGAATTCATTACATTAGAGAAGCGTGAGTAGCTTATTTAAGGAGAACATTTGGAGGTCCATAAATATGAAGCATCTTTACAATACTCTGCAAAAACACAGGATAAATAGGAAGTAAATATTGAGCTTACTATGAATGGTCTGTAAAACCCAAAGTTCAACTGCAGCTAAGGCACAAGAGAGATTACAATTGTGTGGTGGTGGTGCTGCTGCTGCTGCTGGTGGTGGTGGTAATGGTGGTGTGTGTGTGTGTGTGTGTGTGTGTGTGTGTGTGTGTGTGTGTGTGTGTACACCAGCACACAGGTGCACATATATTCACAAAGGCTTTAAAGATCCAGATGGAGTCTGACAGGTACATGTGAGGGAAAAGGGGTGGCACAAGCAGGAAAAGCCTCTGGTGTCAGCATGGTGTAGGGTACCAAACAGTTCCTATTTGGTCCTGGAAGCATCTCCTGAGATTGGCAGGTTATCTCTGATAGTCAGTGGAGAACTCAGTGTCATTGGAACTGTAGACACTCTATAAACCATCAGCGAAGATGAAATTAAGTTGGTGTAAGGGCAGGAATGCATACAGGAAAATAGCTACTTCAGGGACAGGGCATCGTAGGCCATGACAAAAGTGGGTAAAATCAGCAGGGCCAGTCTCTGGAGAGTGGCAGGGTACTGACATGGAGAAATTTCCAGGCCCTAGAATCAGGGTCTAGTACTGATGCATGATTACACATGGGTACATTATACTCTCTGCAGCCTCTGTCTCCTTAGCAACCACAGGATGATGATAGCAATTATTACAGTCCAAAATTTGTTCTAAAACCACACAGCTGCAGCAAATTCAGAATGGAACATTCTGTGGAAAAGGTCTCTAAAATAGTGAATAAGTCAGGCCATAGACTAGGCCTTAGTAGGTGAGACAATATAAGTGGCATTCTTAAAAACATAAAGACATCAGAGCCCAAAACATAGAAGGAAGAAGAGCTATGAAGGCAAAGGGAGAAAATGTCACCCATGAGCCAATGAGAAAGCACCCAAAAGAACCAACCCTACTGACATCTTGACCATGGACTTCTAGCCTTCAAAGCTGGGAGGAGAATGCATGGCTTGTTTGAGTTTCCAGTATGCTATTACATCATAGCAGCCCCAGAAAGGCAGCAGACCAGTGTACTGTGTGGCTCTGGAGAAAAGTATAGCACAGTCTAGTCTTGAGGGGCGTCCAGATGTAGGAAACTACATGAGGTTGGTGCTTTGGCTCATCTCCGTACTTGCTGTTGACTAGAGATTTATCACACAGCATGACTGATGGTGGTGGATTCAGGCGCTTCAAACATGACCAAACAATACCCGCCTGTACCTCAAATGGCAAGCGCTGCCATCCTCTGCATTCTCCTTCTATGCATCCATGGGCAGTTTGGGGGGTGAAGAAGGGGAAGTCAGAGCAGATGTACAACACCTGGCTACACACTAGCAGACACGGTGTGGGAGGAAACAGCACACAAGCTAAGTAAGTGTGTGGGACCCAACTGGCAAGGAACAAGGCTTGGCTTAAGAATTAACTTGTTTTTTGGCCCAGACAAGTTACTTATCTCTGTGCCAAGGTTTTCTTATTTGTAAACCGAGGATGTTAACAACAGCCCTGCCTTGTTAGGGCTGCAGCAAAGATTAAAGAATTAACCCATAAAAATGGAGCTACCTTTAGCTACTTTCATCTCGGGATTTACTCTATGGGGTGAATCCATGAAGTATAAGACCCTGTCTACCTCCAGAAGAGTTCTTTGTGCAGATCCAGTATTGCCACTCTCTCTGTGTCAGGTGGTCCCCAGATACGACACAGCCCACGGATGCAGATGTAAAGATGAACAGTAAAGCAAGTGTACCAACATGGCAGCACGAGACTCCAGCTCTATTCTAAGATTTTAACCATTTGGTCATGTTCCCCACAATTTGTAAATCTCCTTCCGGTGGCAAATTTGGAATCACAGTGGTTTGATAGAAACTGTAACCCATTGGTTCATGTATTTCAACCCATGGTCCTCAGCTTACAGCGCTCATTTAGAAACATGTGGGACTTCAGAAGGTGAGGCCTCCCTGGAGGAAACTGGTCACTAGGGCTGAGCCTTGATGTTTCATACTGGCTGTACTTCCTGCTCAATCTTTTCTTCCTAACTACAGATA
Organism: Cricetiscus sungorus; assembly: GCA_030556225.1. Taxonomy (NCBI): domain Eukaryota; kingdom Metazoa; phylum Chordata; class Mammalia; order Rodentia; family Cricetidae; genus Cricetiscus; species Cricetiscus sungorus. Next base: position 5,945,592 of record JANBXA010000491.1, read on the forward strand.
CGATATGACTACTGCCTCATGCTCCTGCTAATATGCCATGGACCGTAGCCACTCAAAGTGCGCTCCAAAATAAACTCTTCCTCCCTTAAGCAGCTTTTTGTGGGGTATCTGGTCACAGCAATAAGAAAAGGACTGAAGACAGACAATACAGGAGGCAAACAATGATTTCTGGGAAAGCTAAGTGAACAAATTCACAGTTCTTCCAAAGTCAAACACAGGTTCATGAATATCTTCTGTGAGGTAAACTGGCATATCACATACTATAGTAACCTCATATGCTGACACGTATACATGCAATGAACTTGTGTCTGTATGCATGGATGTATGTGTGTTATGAATATATATATATATATATATATATATATATATATATATATATATATATATATATATATATATATGGTCAAAGTGTGTCCACAATACGAATGTATGTGGTATGGATACCCATGTAGGTTGTGTATGCATACACATGTGTTTATAGCATGTACCAATGTGTTTCTACATTACACATGTGAATAAACATGTATACCCCACAAAGCAGACATACGCATGTATATGTGCACATATACATAATGTTCCCACATACATGTAGCCATTAGTCACTCCAGCAACAGCAGATGGAGTATCTACCAAGCTGAGTACAGGCCTTCCCTTAACTGTGTGATTTTAGGCAAATCAGTTGATTCTTTTGGCTTCACTTTCTTCTTTGTGTGACTAGAGAGGGATCAGCTTTAAGACTGTAGTCACCAAGCCTGCTTGTTCTGTGTGACTGGCTGCAACATAATACTGGCATAAAAGCAAAGCCCTGGTGTTTATTTTTTGTATCTTTGTTTCCATTCTGCAGAGCAGTCCATCAACGGGACAACCAGAGCTCCCCCTGGTGGTTATATGTATAAGCAGATAAAACCACTTGTTTTCCAAGAAACCTTAAATGAAACCAGCTCCTCAGGGACCTGCCTAGCTTGCAGGGAAAAATGAGGGCTGGTCAGCAGTTGCTCTACATTGGAGCCTGGAAAGATGCTGCCCCTACACCAGCCCTGCTAACTCCCGAGATGATCAGGAGGAGACTGGTTGAAGCAGGCCCTATCAGTCGGCTGTCAAGTTGGGGTAGGATACAAAGGAAGTCGACATATGTATGAGAAATGCATTTATGTTTCCTTGGCAGGAGAAAACGACACTAAGAACATTCTCATGTTTCCTTTGGAAAGAGACAGGGGGACAGAGGTCAACATCTTGTGTGCATATTTACACATTTGCATTTTCATTTAAAATAACATATCCAGATGATCACATGGACTACAATATGCCATGCTCAGTTTTCCTTCTCCTAATATCAAGGCAACTTCATCATTAAGGACGTTAATTTCAGTATGCAGTGGTCTATGTTTCAGCAACTTCCCAGTCAGGAGCTTTACTAGGATAGAGCTTTACTTCTCAATTGATTTACAATGTCATTAGAAAGTATATTTTGCTAGTTTTCCCATTAGATTTATAATGCTGACATAAGGAGATGTAGACAGATATGTACATAATGTTTTGTTTGTGCACAAAACATGCATATTTTCAGAGGCAAAAATGGCTACGAATAACAGAAACAAGTGTTTGGGGAACTGTCGTATAGACTAAGAGGAGTTTGCCTATTTAAGAGGAGATTGAAGAAAAAACGGTAGAGAGAAAGGGGCTGTCAATGAGGTACTTCAGGGTTAGGCAGCATACAGCAAAAAGAGAAACTGGCCATGAGAACAAAGGTTCTTTATTGCTACCAAGAACCACCTATTCTCCTGTACAAACAGCAGCTCTATTAATAGCATATGCTTAATTTTACACCTCTGTCCACCTATGGCCAGACAGTCAGGAGCCTGACTGTGAGACACAATCACACAATCACTCTCCCTTTAAGTCTCTTACTGAAAAAACAGCACCCAAGATTCCTAGGGGCCAAGGGGACCAGAAGGCTCACAGCCTGTGTACATGGGTGTCTGCTGCCCAGGTGCCCCTGGAGGGACATTAGTCGGTGTGGAAGGTTTCTCCAACACTCCAGAGGGCCTAGTATTCTAAGTTAAACCAAACTTTAACACAGGAAACTTTACAGAGCAGTGAGGCCATGCAATTACGCCATATATATACTTTTTTTTTCCTTTTTTCTTTTTTGCCATCCTTAATCTCCTTTGTTTGGGGATTTGTGTGAGGCAGGGGTTTTTACATTCCTCAAGGCCACTTCTTCCTATATCCCATTAGAGGATGCATTTGCTCTTTAATCCTGGTCTGTTCCAGCCCCAAGAAGAATGTGTAGCATGCATCGGTTCTTCTATCCAGACTCAGGTTCGGGTTATTTTCCCCCACTTCTCCCCCTTCACCCGATTTGTAAATCTGGAAAAAACCTATCCAATCTACATAATCCTCCTGTCTTTCTGTGTCCTCTTCCCTTTCGTTTCTTTGTTCTCTATGGCAGAATATTGGCAGACACTGTCTTCTGACTGCCATGCAGTATGACAAAATGCTCTATTTACTTAAGAAGGAAAACAAAGGATCGGAAGTCACTGGGGTAACTTAAAGATAGAATAAACAAAGAAATGACGATATAAAGAGGACTACTCAGCCAATGGCTACTAACTCCATCCAGCTACTGAAGAGAAATGTGACCCCACTTCCCATCCCAAAGAGGACTCCTGAGCCACATAAGTATACTATTTAGGTCTTTGTTTTTGTTTTTAGTGAAATGTTTGAAGCATGCTTGTTGTTTAACCATTGTGACTAATGAGAGAAATAGTACTTTTAGCTATTTCCTTGGTCCAGGGTCTGAATGATACAACAGTGTGTGTGCGCGCACACATATATACCATCCAAGATGAGACTGGAAGCAAATGCACTGTAATAGATGCGTTTCCAGACTTTGACAACTTATAATTGATTGTGATGTGTGAGCGCACCTTGTATCATTGTGTGGGAGTTCTGTTTGGTTATGGGAAATGTTAGACTGCACATAGAAATATTTTGAATCCGGTTATGTGAACTATAAAAGTTGTGAGCAAACTGAATCATATTATAGATCCAAATTAACAAGAAAACTGTGAAAATTAGCAGCTGATAAGCATCACAAACACAGATGCAATGTGCAATTGATTATAATGGGTGCGAAAATGAAATACCAGTAAGTGAACAGTTGGAAAACATCTCCAAATTATTTCAGCTGCAAAATTAGCAGCTGTTACTTAAAAATAAGAAGATTTCATTTTCACAACAAGAGTGAAAACTTGTTCGGTTTACACACTCAGTGTGTCCCGCTGTCCACTGCACAGATGCTTTCTACAGTAGAAACAGAAGAGTTTAAGCTAATTATAATTTTACAAACATTACAGTTAACTTTTCTTTTACCTTAACATTTGCTATAGAACACATATTCTCCAGAGTGCTTTCTGTTCCATGAATGTGCAAGAGGACAGGCTGGTTACTAGTTTGCTTGATTTGTGAGTCTCCATTCGGGACATGGGAACTATCATCTTTTACAGATAGCATGCACAACATTATGGAGAATAGATACCAGCATGTTTTCCCTCCAGCTGGCTTATCAGGAGAAGGCACGACCTACAAAGTCATGGATGGGTTCTGGAGTTAGTCAAAGAGGAGTGCCTTTCTGCAACGCAGATGCTCTGGGGCAAATAAATGTTTCTAATTTGGAAGAGGCTCTAGTATAATGCATGGCAGACACCAATCTGCCTGACTCTAACTGAACTGCTATGAATAATGCTGTATCAGGCTTTTAGATGCTCTGTCATAAAGGTAAATGGGGGATTGCCAAGGACTACATGACTTCTATAATCAAATAGGTAGAGTTTGTGCAGACAACTTGTGCTTGCCATGTACTGAACTGTTGTCCCTTTGTGCTGTGTATGTGTGTACACTCCACTTCCATTCATCTTCAGTCTATTTTGTAACATGTCTATTGCTTTAACCGATGATTTCATAAACAGTAGTATCACCCTCCCCTTTTGTACTCATGTTTTGTCTTGAGAATTTTTGCTGCCATCTTTCTTAAGCATAATAGCCACTTCTCACACAAATGCTTATTGCTGTAATTATATACAATCTTCTACAAGCTTTAATGTCTGGCTCATAAATCCTGATGCTTTCCCAACATTTTATAAACATTACCTTTTCTTGTTTAGACTTTCCCCACTTAATGATCTAAGGTCAAATGACTGCTACTTATCAGACAAAAGTTCTTTATTTCAATGCAAAAAAAAAAAAAAAAAAGGAAAAAAAGGAAAAGGGAAAATAAAAAAGAAAAACAGAAAAAGGAGAAAACACTTTCTAAAATGTGCATGCACGTGTGTGTGTGTGTGTGTGTGTGTGTGTGTGTGTGTGTGTGTGTTTGCGTGTGAACGTGGGCATGCGTGTGCATGCATGTGTGTGTGATTCTGTGTGTGTGATTCCTATCCATTTTTGGCTTTCTTCCTCAATGCATGGCACCATCTTGGATTTATGTAATTCTAGCTTGTATTTGTTTTATCACACATACCAGCATCTGCTATGATCATTGCTGTATTTGTTAGCTAATGTTTTCATTGTGATCATCAAGACAAGAATAATAAAAATTACTCTAAGCAACAACCTTTTAAGATTCTTTTGGAGAAAAACGTGAAAAACCTCTCCAGATCAAATGTGTTTTTACACACTAATAAAAGTTAATCAAAGCAAGCAAGAAACATTTGCCTTTCTGCTTAATCTTGAATCTTCAAATATGATGATCCTTACCTACTCTGTGTGGGTTGACAGAGGTGACAGTGACAGATATATGATGACAGAGTATGTCAGTTTCCTAAAGGTTGCAAGGGGATCTTGGACTCAATGAAGATCTAAAACATCCTTTGTAGACATAATTGTTATATTCTTTAACACCCATGTCATCTGCACAAATCTTAGGACTACTATTTGTTGAACAGAGCCACTGTTTCTTCCTTCCACAGCTAAGCAAAATCCATGTGTTTGCTATATACTCTTATTTTCTGGATAGCGGGACAATGCCTAGCATCAGATAGGTGCTTGATGAGTGTCTAGTGGGAAAAATGGACGAATAATGAACAGATTAAGGGAGAAACAGCTCCTCTTCTTCTTTCTTTTGTAGACTAGCTAAATGTCAGAGGATAGAGTAACAGGAAAAATGGAGGCAGGCCAAGGAGTTGGGCCCATGCACACCCAAATGGAGTTGAGGTACATCCTAGGTCCTGAGTTCCAGAGGTTAGAGTTAACATGTTTAGCACTTTGTTCTACAAGGTACATAGACTATTCCATTCTGCCCAAATGGACAATAACAGACAAATCATGTATACAATCTACTTTTGAGGAAAATGGAGATTAAATTCTGGAAAAGAACACTGAGCAAGAAAATATGAATCAATAATAAGTTCAAATAAAATAATGTACTTCACAGTAAGAGATGCATGTATCAGTGAATGTCAAACAAGTCAATGTAAAATTATTATTTCAGAGTCTTTACCTCCTTCAAAGAAATATGAACCTTAAGAAAATCTTTGCCATTATAATTCTAAAGAAAGTAAAGAGGGTACAAATGGAAGAATGCAGAATGGCAACAGCATCAGATCCAGGACAGAAGGTACACCAGAAAAGGCCTGGGCAGGAAGAGGCCTGTCCATCAGGAGCGCTTGACATGAGTAGGGAACGACGCACAGCAATAAACTGTGGAGGAAATAGATGGAAAAATGAACATAAAGCCCCAGTAGAACAACTGCCTGCTGGTACCATGCACTTCATCCCCTGGAGATTTAACACTGCACACAGAGTGGTGTTGGCCAATTGACGTCAGCGTTGTGTGACAGCATTGCTTTTTTTTAGTCTTTTTCCAGGTTTGTTGTTAAATGGGTCTATTGATCCAGCAGTAGAATTCTGTCTCTAGTGAAAACTGTGTTATAACTATCATGCCACTCACTGTAGGTCTTTCAACTCACCAAATAAAACAAAAAATAACACTTATTAGTTGGAAGGAAAAAGTTATTTCCTACCTCATATATTTTATTTTAGTATATATTGTTTAAGAATTTCATACATCCATATAATGAGTTTTGACCAATCCATCCACCCCATTTCATCCTTTTCAACTCCTATCCTATCCACCCACCCCCACTTTTTGTTCTCAACTTCCTGTATCCTTTTAAAAAGTGAATCATTGGTTTTGCTTAGTGCATGGGTATAAGGCCATCTATAGAGGACATGGGTAGCCTCTCAGGGGATGCACCCCTGAAGAAAACTGACTGACACTCCAGCAGCTCCTGATTAATTGCCAATAGCTCTTCATCTAGAAAAAGGACTACCTCTTGGGAAAAATTGCCTAACATACCACTATAACTAGTAAAAGAAAAAATAGATTGTATTGTTTTATAATTTTCCCAAGGTCAGATACCCCTGCTTGGTGCTGGTAATCCTGGGCAGAGCTTAAGATAAATTCAGAGGTCAGACTTCACTGAGTTGGAGATAGAATGAGGTATCAGCAATGTTGAGATACAATGTTTGAAAGATTCTAAGCTCCTTTTATTCCCGCTAGGACAAGACTGGCCTATATGAAGGATGGCTACAGGAAGTAGTTTTAAGTTTTAAGGTCTTAGGGAATGAAATTAAGGACTTTGAATTTACACAATTGCTCATGGCTTCCTAAGACACGTAGGAATGCCAGGGTCATTGTGGTGGTTTGAATGTAACTGGCCTCCATAATATAGGTAGAGGCACTATTAGGTGTGGCTTTGTTGGAATGGGTATGGCTTTGTTGAAGAAAATGTGTTACTGTGGTGGTGGGCTTTGAGGTTCTCTAGGCTCAGGAAACTTCCCTGTGTCTCAGTCAACTTCCTGTTGCCTGCAAGATGTAGGACTCTCAGCTACTGCTCCAGTACCACATCTACCTGCATGCTGCCATGATCCCACCATGATGATAATGGACTGAACTTCTGAAACTGCAAGCAAGCCACTCCAATTAAATGCTTTCCTTTATAAAAGCTGCTGTGGTCATGGTGTCTCTTCACAGCAACAGAAACCCTAACTAAAACAATCATGTACCGTATTTACTTCTAAATGATAAAAGAAAACAATGGTACTTAATATTTTTCACCAGTCTTAACTAAAAACAATGTGTCCATTCCTTTTTTCTTAGGATTTAAATGTATATGAATACAGAAAGAAGTTCTCATAACACTTCATATTAAATAAAGTTGTGTTCCTAACTTGGTTTTATGCTAAAAGCTAAAGATTTGAGACACCCAACTGTAAGTGTAAGGGTATATTTCTTGAGTCAACATAGTGCTTGATTAACTTGTAAAAATTAAGAGATAAACTTGTCTCTAGGTTTCCTAAATAATTTTCCTTCTTTTCTCCATTCTATTTATATTTGTTATTTGTTTTTAGTGATATGATGATAAATAATAACCAGCTATATAGAAGCAAAAGTATAAATAATTACAAGTTTTGTTGAGATAAAAATGGGAAGCACAATAAGAAGTAATAAAATATGTAATAGTGCTTTTATTTATGTTTTATAGAACCAATTGATTCTGATAGAATGCTTTCATTAATTTTTGTCAAATTCCTTAATTTATAGAAGCCAAAATATAATTTCATTTTTTATTCTTTGTACCTTGAATAATTTTGTATCTCTGTCTTAATCACTATAGCAAAAAGAAGCTTCTGAGAGATGTACTAATCTATGGGTATAGCAGTAAGTCATTAGGAATTGGTTTAATACCATGTTGCTTTAGCAAAGGGATAGTAGTAGGCTCTTCTCTAGGACTGGGATCTGTCTAGCCATAGGCTTTCAATAATGGTGCCAAATATGGGTTTCATATTGTGGAGCAGGCCTTAAATTCAACCACATGACATTTGTGCAACTGTTGTATGTATTGTCAGGCCAGTTATTATCATAGCTTGCAGAGCTGGGTAATATCAATAATTACTTTTCTCCTCTGGTATCATGCATAGTGTACCTTCCGGCACTATGAAAACTAGCTGGTAGAGATGAGGCTTCAAGGTAAGTACTAGCTTGATTTTTTCCATGTTCTTTAACTCCAATTAGTGATATCTGCAGCAACATGTTCTTACCATCAAGGTCTGGAGGGTATGCAAGAGCACTGATAAATAGCCTCTAATGTCTGGGGTCTTTGGGACCACATTGGCCAACAACTCCAATAGTAATAATACATACCTGGCATTAGGCTTTTTAATTTGTAAGTATATAATGTCTAGTAATGGCATTAGTTCTCTGAAACAACAGGGTAATTCCATTTAAAAGTCTTTATATTTGTGTGTATATATGTTTTAAGAAACAGTAGGTTTCTTATGACTTTGCTGAAATATCTTTAATGTTGTTCTCCTCTATATTCCCTCCTTTATCCTGTCCCTCCATCCTCCACCTCACTTATCCCTTCCTACCCATTATCTATCCTTTTATGTCATGGTGTTCTACCCTTCCTCTCTTTAAATCCTCTCAGCCCTAAATGGGATATCTACATCACACTGTTTCCTTCCAAAACTCATGGATCACTATAGAAGAAGGAATAGAAAGACAGAAAGATCCATAGGCTCTAAAAAGTTTGCAAGACACAGCAGAACAATTGTACATATGAACTCATAGTAGTTGTGACAGCATGCACAAATCCTGTGCAAGCTCAAGCCAGATCAAATCCCAGCATGGACGGGGTGGAGGTGGGCACAAACTCCCATTCCTAGCTAAAGAGGTTTTGGCAATCAATAGTTGCTAGGAGAGGGAGAGTCAGTCTTCTCAAAGGTATGTCCAATGGTAGGTTAACTACGTCCCAATGAAAGACCATAAATTTAAGACTATATGGGCAGCACAAACTGTACTTGGTGGGTTTAACAAACAACAAAAAGAGGACACAAATTTTGGTAGGTAGGGAAAGGGGAAGATCTAGGAGGAGTTGGGGGAAGGAATATGATCAAAACCCATTGTATGAAATTCTACAATTTTAATTAATAAAAAATGAAAAATTTCACCCTTAATATTTTTCCTTTTTAGTAATGATTCTGTTTATCAGTTGGCTTACAAAATCCCTGAAAATTTAAGAATATGTTTTCATGTACTGACATGGGCCCATGCCATTGCATTGTCACTAAATTCTTTAATTCTCTTTCAAGTCAGGGACATGATACCTTATAAAATGCTGAAAATAATAAGCAATGAGAATTAAGTTCCTAAGTTTCATTTTTCCCTTTGGTGCTGTAAACAAACTGTGCCCTTCCTTGCTCCTGTCTTTAAAGCATCCAATATTAGTTCTAGGTGGGGATAATAATGTTCAAGGTACAAAAATAACAGGCTGAAAATCTAGTCAGGGACAGACTGCTCCCACAGTCAATAATTTCCTGCTGTTTTATGGAAAAGGCTATTCGCTGATGATCTATTTCCTGTTTTCTTGGATGCTCGGCCTTTTCCCATGGCAGCAGGGAGCAGCTGTGTAGCCAGCTCCTTTGCCATGAGCAGGAAAGTAAGAAATCAATAGAAGAAAAGGGCAAGTGAATGTGCCTGAGCTGGCTCTGACTTCTACCCACCTGTGGACTTAAGAAGCTTTGCAATTAACTGGCTTGTTTTAAAAAGCAGAAGTATTTAGTAAGAGGTGGGGCTGGATCTCAGAACAAGAGGGTAGATGACTTAGGGGCCCTGACCGAAATTTAAAAGCATCTACCAAAATCTTGCTGCATCTCACCAGTTTTAGGCTCTCTGTTCCTGCAGAGGCAGTTGTCATCAGCCAGCAGCCCTCTGTGAGCATCTGCTTCCAAAGTGCAGTTAGATTACAGGCAGGCATTTGCAAGCTACAACAGTGTGCTCAAAATCTCTCCTTCCTTAGCCTCTGCTGAGTCACTTGCCTGGAGTGTGAATTATTAGTGTGAATTTTGCATTGATCAAACCCAATCAACTTTTAATTCAAAATGGTAATTCTTTTCTCTGACCGCCCCACTCCCCCATCTCCTCGGGATTTAGAAATTTTCTTAATGCATTTTAGAACAGGGTTTCTATTCAAATTTAAAAGAGAATTCTGCACATCATCTTAATCAAAAGGCCCAGAAGTGATCACAATTTAAAATCCAAACACTAGAAATAAGACAGTCGTGACTGCTACTGCTGAGAGCAGGAGAAAATGACCTATTTTTTTTCTATGCCATTACAATTCTTTGCCAATTCTCTTATAAGCATATATCCAGAGAAAGCCTTATTTCCTCAAGCTATACACAAGAAAATGTATAAGAAAATGAGAGTCACTGGATAATTTACTGAAAAACAAAACCAAACAAAAACAAAAAACAAAGCAATGTTTCAGTATGAGCTCCATGTGCTCTAGCTGCAAATCTCCAGGGTCTTCTAACTGGAATTTGTAATTGATGAGCCATTAATAGCCCAATTATGATTGTACTGTAAATCCCAAAAACAAACAATTCAGTGCAACTCATGGGATGATTCCACAAAAGTGATTCAGAGAGCAGCTTCAAATGCTAGCAGAATGGAAGCTGGTTAGAAAGCTATGAGGCAAAATCCAAATGCACATGCCATTATTGGTTTAGACATGCATACAAAGAGCTTGCATATATAAGTAGTGTAAGGAGATATCTAAATATGAAAATGTATTAATATGAATAGATTAAAGGATACAGAGCAGAGAGCTATTAGTCTACAATCATTAAGAACCATTCACACATAGTCATGTTGGAGATGAACTTGGTAACTCAAGGCTTGGAGAGGCACACACCACTGGCTATGTATACAATATTAACCACGATATCCCAGTGATGCCCATCAACTCCCATCTTCCTCAGGGAGAGTTGATCCCATCCCCTCTGTCTAGATGAGCCTGGTTCATTTAAGGTGATATTGTTTGTGCCAAGCACCAGGCCAATGCATCCCCCAGTTTAATCAAAGAGACACAGAAAAAGTCTTCATCGAGTTTGCTTCATCCTACAGAGGGATTAGGAGAGACTGTCTTCTCCATCTGAAGAGTTCGGTGTCTGGATGTGACTCAAGAAAGAACCATAGACCTTGAGACCTGAGAAGGCAATCGCCTCTAAGGTGATAGAGAAGGGACAGAAAGAACCTGGATCTCTGGTGACCAGTTTGCACCCATCTCTGCCACTCCTGCCCTTGAAGATAGGCTTCATTTACTTGTCACCTGAGTTGGTTATCTATTGCTATTGAACACTCAAAAGCTGAAAGCAATGGCATTTCTTACTTCATAGCTTTGTGTTGGGCCTGGAAACCAAGTATGCTTAGTTGGATGACTGTGGAATAAGGTCTCCCATAAGACATATAGCATGGCTGGGGCCTCATATGCAGGCTCTACCAGTAACATGTGTTCTTTCATATTGGCTCAGTGGAGCTGCTGGCAGGATTTATTTTTGAGCTCAGTGGACATAAGGCTTCAGTCCTTATCCAAGGGTCTCCTGAAAGCAGTTCACTTATGGCAGCCTGGGCCTCTCCAGAAAGGAGTAAAGGGTTGTCTAAGATTAAAGCCACAGCCATCCTCCATGCTCATTTTGGAAGTGGCAAGGGTTTCCTTACTACTTTGCCACATTCTCTTCATCAGGAATCACCGGGGCCAGGAAAGGAAATTAACAAGGAGGACATTATTGGGGGCCATCCAAAATTGTCACCATATTTGAAGGACCAGCTCCAACTAAAGAAAAAAAAGAAGCAAGCAGAAATTGGTATACTAAACTCCACTGGCACTTTCAACATTTCTTAAGTAAAATTGGCCACAGGTCTTTTACAGAATGCTGGCTCACTGAGGATAGCCTAAGGTACAATTCATTCTAGCTTCAAGTCAATCTCAATATAATGAAGCTTAATGGAAGAGTGGTTTCTACTATGCCTAGCACCAAGTTGTAAGATGAACAAAAATATAAGA